>JAKSZT010053887.1:100351729-100666334 GCA_026826555.1 Tolypeutes matacus
AGAGAGAGAGAGAGAGAGAGAGAGAGAGAGAGAGAGAGAGAGAGAGACAGAGAGAGAGAAATAGATGATGGATGGATAGAAGATAGAGATATACCCAGAGGTAAATATAGATGTTTACATACATGGATTAGTATACACATATATATTTTCTTTCTCTTTATGCTGAGAGAGCTTAGAAACAGTGACACTTCAGTAACAGTGAGAACATCTAGAGTCCAGATATTGGTTTCTAAAGAGCGTTAGCCAATAAAAGGAACTAGGGCTCTTTAAATAGAGGAAAATAAAAGATGAACAAGATGATGATCCTGGAGTCTTGTGGTGTCAGAAAATAAGGAAGTGCTTTAAAAAAAAAAAAAAGGAAAGAGAGAGAGAGACAGAAAGACAGACATTCAGACAGACAAAATAAAAGCAAATATGGGGGCATACCAAAGGACAGAGGAGCCAATCTGAAAAAGCTTCTAAAGGCCAAAGCTGAAAAAATTTAAGGAACAAATGAAAAAATAATAGTATTGGAATATAACCCAAAGAATAAAATAAATATCCATGAGTCCTTGCTGATATAAATAAATGATTGAATGGATTAATAAATGGGGGAGAAGAAATACTTCCTTATAGAATATTTCCAGTTAATAAATGTAGAAGAAATGAAGTAAAGAGAAAAATCACCATTAGAATACCACAGTAATAATTGTTGCAGGCAAGATTCACTGATGAATGCTGAAGTTAGTGCACAAAGATTAAGAAGGAATAAGATATTTGCATAGCCTCAAAGTATATCCCCAACACATGTATTAATTACAAGGGGGAAAACAGTAAATTTACTGAGGAGAAACCTAGCCAAAATTACCTTAACCAAGTGTTCAAGATTAACATTATGAGTAATAAAATATATTGATATACAGGTACATTTGTATTCTCTTTGCAACATTTCTGTATTTATAAAATTATTTCAAAATAGAAACCTAAGATAATTAAATAGAATGCTCTAAGAATGTATGGTGGGGGTTACATAGAATAGCACAAAGAATTGAAATCATGCAGAGCATGTTCTTCTGACCACAAGAGAATCAAACTAGAAATCATTAACAGAACAATAAGAGGAAAATCTCCAAACACTTGGAAACTAAGCAACTAAACTAAGTAATTCAGGGATCTAAGAGGAAGTCACAGGGAAGTAAAAAAAACAAACAAACATGGAATGAAAATGAAATTACAGTGGATAAAAATTCGTGGGACCCAATTAAAGCAGAGCAAAGAGGGAAATTTATAGTATTGAATGCGTACATTAGTAAAGTAAAGTAGAAAAGTCTCAAATCAATAATGTAAGCTCCCATCTCAAGAATCTAGAAAAAGGAGAGCAAAAGTAAACAGAAGGAAATAATTAAGATAAAAGAAGAAATAAATGAAATTGAAAACAGAAAAACAACAGAGAAAAGAATGAAAAGGAAGAGCTGGGTATTTTTGAAAAGATAAAAAAATTGACAAACCTCTGGCAAGAGTGACAAAATGAGAGAAGACTCAAATTACCAATATCAGGAAGGAAATAGGAGCTATACACACTCCTCAGCTATCAAAAGAAGCAATAAGGAAATACTATGAAAAACTCCATGTATAAACTTGACAACTTAGATGAAACGGACCAATTCCTTGAAAAACACAGACTACCACAACTCACTCACTATGAAATAGATAATTTCAATAGCTCTCTAACTAGTAAGGAAATTGAATCCATAATTTAAAAGCTCCCAGAAAAAGGAATCTCCAAGCCTAGATGGTTTTACTGGGGAATTCTAGCAAATATTTAAAGAAGAGTTAACTCAATTCTAAAAAACAGAAGAGGAGGAAATACCTCCAATTCATTTTATGAAGATGGTATTATCCTGATACCAAAATCAGATAAAGACAATATAAACACAAAAATCCTAACAAAATATTAGACAATGACAATATAGACACAAAAATCCTATCAAAATATTAGTAAATATAATTCATAAGATAAAAAAGACATATACAGTGGGCAATTGGGGTTTATTCCAGTTTCTTCCTGTGACTAACAGGATCATATCAATTGATGCAAAAAAAAGCATCGAAAAAAATTCCACACCCATTCATAATAGAATCTCTCAAAAAATTAGAATAGAGATGAACTTCCTCAATTTGATAAAGAGTATCTACATACCACCTACAGCTCACATTAAATTTAATGGTGAAAGTCTGGATGTTTTCCTCCTAAGATCAGGAACAAGGCAAGGATGTCTGTTCTTCCCACTCTTTTTCAACGTACTGCTGGGAGTTCTAGCCAGTGTAAAAAAGCAAGAAAAAGAAATAAAAGTCAAACAAATTAGAAGGAAGAAATAACTCTGTCCCTATTTTCAGACGACCTGGTTATCTATGTAGAAAATCCCAAGGAATCTAAAAAAAAAATCCTAGAATTCAGGGGATAAGAGGTGGTCCATGAGTTTGAATTGAAATTCAAAAAAACATTCTTGTGGGGACATGTTGGTGCAGGTGTGATATATTTATTAAATAATACACAGTATACTGTGGACTTAGCAGGTGGTCCATGGAACAAAAACGGTTAAGAACTCCTGCTAGAATTAATAAGTGAGTTCAGCCAGGCTGCAGGATATAAGATACACAACAAAAATCAATTTATTTCTATATACTAGCCATGAACACCAAGATTAAAAATACATTTAAAATTTCTCAAAAAATGCAATATGTTAGCATAAATCTAACAAAACATGACACAATACTGTTGGAAGAAATCAAAGAAGATCTAAATAAATGGAGAGACATGGTGTTTATGAATTGGTAGACCTAACATAGTAATTCTCCCAAAATTGATGTACAGGTTTAATGTAATTCCAATAAAAGTCCCAGGAAGGTTTTTTGTAGACACAGACAAGGTTTTTGTTCTAAAGTTTATGTAGAAATGCAATGGAACTGGAATAGCTACAACAATTTGAAAAAGAAGAATAAAGTGGAGGAAACAGTCTACCTGATATTAGGAATTACTATATAGCTAAAGTCATTAAGACTGTGTGGTATTGGCAGAGGGATAGATACTTAGACCAATAAACAAAATAGAGTTAGAATAGATCCACACAAATATGCCCAACTGAATTTTGACAAAGGTGTAAAAGCAAACAAATTCAACAGAGGAAAGATAGCCTTTTTAACAAATGGAGCAACTGGATATCCATAGGCAAAAGAAAACCAAAAAACCACACAGCCTTGAACTAAGTCTCACACCTCATACAAAAATTAACTCACAGTAGATCGGGGAACTTAAATGCAAAAGGTAAAATTATAAAAAAACTTTTCAAAAATAACATAGGAGAAATTTTTCAGGACCTAGAGCTTAGTGAAGAGTTCTTAGATATGATACCAAAAGCACAGTCCATTAAAGAAAAAAAAGGTCATTGTCAGACATCATCAAAATTAAAAACTTTTGCTCTGCAAAAGACCCTGTTAAGAGGATGAAAAGACAAGCTACAGACTGGGAGAAAATATTTGCATACCACATATCCGACAAAGGACTTGTATCTATCATATATAAAGAACTCTCAAATCTTAACAGTGAAAAACCAAACAATACAATTAGAAAATGGGCAGGAGATACACGTAGACATTTCACCAAAGTGGATATACAGCTGGCAAATAAGCACATGTAAAGATGTTGAAAATCATTAGGAGTAGGGAAATGCAAACCTAGACCATAATGAGATATCACTATACACCTATCAGAATAGCTAGGAAAAAAAAAAAGTGACAACATCAAATGCTGGTAAGGATGTAGAGAAAACTGGGTCACTCATACATTGCTGGTGGGACCGTAAAATGGTACAGACATTGCGAAAGACAGTGTGGCAGTTCCTTATAAACCTAAATATGCAGCTCCCACATGACCAAGCAATCACACTCCTGGTCAGTTATCCCAGAGAAATGAAAACTTATGCTCACACGTAAACCTGTACATGAATGTTCATAACAGATTTGTTTGTAATAGCCAAAATCTGTAAATTGCCCAGATGCCCTTCAAAGGGTGAAAATGGTTAAATAAACTGTAGTACATCCACACTATGGAATAACATTCAGTAGTAAAAGGGAACGAACTATTGATACAAACAACAACCTGGATAGATCGCCATAGAATTATGTGTAAAAAACTGGTCCCAAAAGGTTACATGCTGTATAATTCCAATTATTTAATATTTTTGAAAGAAAATTATGGGTCAAAAAAAGATTAGTGGTCACCAGTGATTAAGAAAGGGGTGGGATGGGAGAAAAGTGAGGGTGGCTATAAAAGGGGGGCACAGGAATCCTGTGGTGATGGATATGTTCCCCACCTTGACTGTATCGAGTGAATATCATAGGGGGAAGCTGGGTAAAGGGATCACAAGATCTGTGTTATTTCTTACAACTGCATGTAAATATCAACATAAAAATTTAATTTACAAAAAAAACCCATGTATATAATAGCAAGGGACTGAGAATAGCCAAGACCTTCTTGAAGAAAATGAAAAATTATAAGTGAAGATATGGAGCTATATGACCAAATGACCATCTTTGGGAAAAACAGTTACGCCTAAAATTAACATGCGTTTGGTTCTACCCCACAATTTACTTACTCGACACCTATCTTAGAAAAATTTCGCAGGCACACCAGGAAACATGTAAAGAATATGCAAAGCAATGTTATTTATAATAGCAGAATGAAAACTGTATACATTTTCTAATGTCAGTTTCCTGGTTTTGCTCCTCTATCATGGTTATATAAGGCGTTATCAGTGGGGCAGCTGGGCAGAGGATATACAGGAACTCCCTATACTATTTTTCCAACCTCTAAATGAGTCTAAAATTATTTCAAAGTGAAAAGTATTAAAACTGGATATATTTTACTCAAAATGATTAAGTACTGGGGGTATATAATAGAGTACGAAACAGCAATGAAAATAAAAATACTGCTGCTATATGCATTGTATTAGTTTCCAGGCTACTAAAAAAATATCATACAGTGGGTTGGCTTAACAACGGGAATTTATTGGCTTGTAATTTGAGGCTAAGAGAAGTCCAAAATCCAGGTGTCATTAAGGTGATACTTTCTCTCCAAAGACTATGACCTTCTGGGGCTGGCTGTGGGCAATTCTTGGTCCTTGACTTTTCTGTCACTTAGCAATGCACACGATGGTGTCTTCTTGCTCTTCTGGATTCTGTGATTTCCAGCTTCTTGCCCTGCCTGAGTCTTTTTCTTTCTTTCTCTTTCCAATTTCCTTGGCTTTAAAGACCGTATTAGATTAAGGCCTACCCTCATTCAAGCTGGACACACTTTAACAACATCGTCAAAAGTCCTATTTACAAATAGGTTCACACCTATGGGACCAGGGATTGGGACCTGAACATGCCTTTTGTGGGGGACACGACTGAATATCCAACGTGTATCAACAGATGAATCTCAGGAACATAAAGTTAAAAAAAAAGCAAGTCAAAAGAGAGAGCATACAGTTTGATTCTTTGTAGAAAGTTCAAAAGATGCAAAACAAAGTATTGTTGAAGGACACATCGAAATGTGATAAAAGAAAAGCCAGGATTCTGGATATTTCCTCTTGGGGGTGGGATTGAAGGGGGTGCATTGGAGGGAAACACTTGAGGACCTCCAAAGTATCATAATGTTTGACCTCCAGCTGAATGGAGGGTAATGAGTTTTCATATTTATGGGTTTTCTTTAAAACTTACATATACATTGTACAAACTCTTAATAGGAAGCTTTACATAATTTTTAAAAATGCAAAGCAAAGATGCTTTATAGAAGGAACCCTTTCCTTTCGAATGGGATTGCCAAGCTGAGTGCCACAGCGACCAGGTTTTCTGCCACCTGGAGAAAGTTCATCTTCTCTAGGGGAATTTAAGGACAAAACCCCAAATAAGGAGAGTCAAGCAATGATAAAAGATGGAGAAAGAGAGAGAGGGGAAGGGATGGGAGGACCGAGCATACTGGGAGTTCCCTGGGACTCTGATTCCCTCAGAGGATACACACATTTTGTGAGCAATGCCAGGATCTGCTCCAGCTACATGAGCCAGCTCATACTGCTATGTTTAAAGTAGTTGGAGTTGGGGGTTTCTGTCCTTTGAATTGGAAGAATCCTGACCAACAGATTCCCATCATGCATCCTGGCCATAGTCAGCCCGGCTGGGCGTGGTGAGCACATGGGCTGACTCTGGCCCAGAGGTGCCCAGAGGTGCCGCTTCCCAACCCTCCCTCCCCTACTGCCATACCACCTTGTGTATGAAGGAGCAGATAATTGGAGCAGGTACAAGACTCGCTTAGGATTAACTAGAAGACAGTGCTTTTTGTCACACTTCAGCTGCTTTACCACAGACGATTTCCTCAGGACAGGATAAGAGGGTTCAGGAAGACAGCACAGGATGTTAGGAGAAGATGTAGTTGGCGGCTTGTGGCCTGGTTGGGTGACTTGACCAGTAACTCCTCTGGCCCTTCTGCGGAAGGGCCACACATTCAGGCAGACGGGGCTGTGACTTGGGAGTCTCAGCTACTTCTAGAGATTCCTTCAGCCCCATGTTGCATGAGATCTCCTGAGAGAGAAAGAACCCCAGAGTGGAATTAGGGTGGGAGTTGGGAGGGTTACCCTGAGCCTGATGCCAGGCACCGTGGTCCAGAAATCCCAAGTTGAAGACCTACAACCCCTGGGGCTCCAAACCAAAGGTGCCTATGAGAAAGAGAACTGCTGTTTCCGATTCATTCAAACACTCAGCAAGTATTTATTAAACTCCTACCGCAAGCCAACTGCAGAGCTAGGTCCCTGATATGTAGTGGTAGAGCCTCAGCCGCTACTTTCATGGAACTCACTGTCCAGCTTTTAACAAATGATGTGAGAAAGAGACAGTAGGTAAAGAAACTAGGAAGACAAGAGTTGGAGAAGTCCCAAGCAAGCCCTAAAAATCAAAGGGGGTAGCAAATGTCCCCTGGAAATCTCCAGTGAAAGGTTACTTCCCACTCTTCTGTCTCTCTTTCTATAAAACACACACACATTCAAAACCTGTTTAGACATTTGGGTTATAATCCCAAAATGTTCACTTAACGGAGTAAGTAAAGGAGACCACCTGGTGGCAGGACAGTTAACAGGCAGCTGTAATTAATCTGAATGCCTTGCAATGGGCTGTCCTGGGAATTTTAACACTTGGCATCTGCTCTTTGCTCTGCCCCAATTCAGAACTTATTCCGTGAGCCTGCTGTGGACCAGATGAATATAGAGGTCGCCGTCTGGTCCTTCGGGAGCTCGTTGTCCAGATACAAACAATTGCCAAGGTGAGGAATGGCGTTGTCAGCTTGGCGGCCTCAGGGTAAAAAAACAACAACAACAACAAAAAAAAAACACCCAAGGGCACTGTCCTGGAATGGCAATGCTGGCATTCGGGGCATCGTTGCTCCTTCTCCCCCATGGGGCAGGAGTTAGGATTCTGGATAAAATGATTCCTATGGGCAGGTGGTTTCATGTAGCCACGCCCTCTACAGGTACCTTCTCTCTCGCTGACCAGGTCTTCGGGCCACCCATGGACACTACAGAGGCCGCCCAGATGAGGGGTCTGGACTTAGGAAGGGGAGGACGGGCCAGAAGTCACACGGGGAGACAGGGGAATCCGGATGTCTTCCCTTTCCCAGATGCCCCACCTCATTCTTTCCTTTCCGCCCTCTCGGACCGCTACGTGGTGGATCGGTGTCTCGGGAGGTGGAGGAAGGGTCTGACAGCTCGGTTGGAAACATAAGAAACAAATATACCCTGACAATTCCACGTCATTTTTCTGGGTTCCAAACGGAGTAGAATGAGGAGCATAGATGTAGAGACCGAGAGACGGCCCGATCCCGGGGGCCTTTAGGAGGCACAGCGGGGCGGTTTTCTACCACCTGAGTGCTGGCTCCCGGTGAGCAGGCGGACGCCCCCCAGCTCCGCAGCTCCGCGGGCCCCGCATGACATCAGAGGCTGGGGAGCACGCAGTGCGCAGGCGCCGGCGGAGGCGGGAGGAGGGCAGACTCGCGCGGCTCGGGAGAGCGCTCCTCCGCCCCGCGCAGTCCCTGCGCCCCGCTCCGCCAGCGCCTCGCTGCCCGCGCCGCGCCTCGGCGTCCAGAGCGCGCCTCTCGCACCGCAGCAAGTGCCGCTCGTGATCGCCCAGTCCCAGCCTTCCTCCTCCTCCTCCTCCTCCTCCTCCTCCTCCTCCGTTGTCGCTGGACACGCAGCCGCAGGCCGGTGCCCGGACGCATCTGGGGACTCAGGGACGCGCGCAGCCAGCCCTTCCCCCTCCGGCTCCCGCACCACCGGCCGCCTCCCCTCGCCCTCCTCCTCTCCCCTCCCTGCTTCTTCGCTTCTTCCTCCTGCTCCTCTCCCGGCCCGGCTCCCAGCACCATGTCCGCAGGGGGAGATTTTGGGAACCCTCTGAGGAAATTCAAGTTGGTGTTCCTGGGGGAGCAGAGCGGTAAGTACCTGCCTTATTCTCGCGGTTTAGCGCCGAATCGACCCCAGCCGCCAAATCGCCCGCCCCTTGGGGAGCCCCGCGGCCTCGGCTCGCAAAGGCCCGGGTGGAGGGGAGGGATGGGGATGGCGATGGCGATGGGGATGGAGAGGTCGGGGACGGCTCGGGCAGGGCCGCGCTGGGGAGGGACCAAGGGTGAGGACGGAGGAGGCGCCGGGGCTGTGGAGGTGGGGGTAAGGGTGGGATCTGGGGTGGATCGGGGGCCGGGGACGCACAGCGGGGGGTAGGGGGTGCAGGTGCGGCTCGTCTGGGAGGCCAGAGGGCGGCGGCTCTCTCAGCAGTACCGACCGAGGCGTGAAGAGGACGGGCTCCCTGGCTCGCTCGCACTGCGGCACCGGCTGCGGGCTACCGCGCAGGTGGCTGGGCGGGGGCGGGGGTGGGGGTGAGGGCGGGCGCCTCTCTTTGGAGAACGGGGTGGGGCTGGGGGCTGGCCGCCACCCACCCCACTGTCCCGGAGGGTTTCCCTGCGGACCCTGCCCGGAACCATGCGACGGGCACGTCCAGATCTTGAGGGCACACGACCGCGGGGGGCGGGGGAAGGAAAGGTGGACACCTGCTTCCTCTGGAAAGAACAGGGCGCAGGCCGTGGGGAAGGAGGGCGCCTGCCTCCCCTGGCTTATGACCGACTGGGCACAGAAGGTTCTAGGCTCGCTTCCTTTCGCTGGAGTGCGTTATCCTCTTTTGGGCTCAAGGGTCAGGACGATGGGAACCAGGGTTCCTCAACGCAAGTCAGATTTGATGGTAAGGGGCACCTCACATGGAGAGGCTGTGAAGCCTGGCGCTGGGCAGAGAAAGGCCCAGGCGACACACCCTAACTGGCTTCCCAGAACCCCCCAGGAGAGCCTCAGCAGATTCTTCCCACCCCCACTCCCAGCTCAGCGCCCTTCTCGGGGAAGGGGAGGTCACTGTGGCAGCCAGCCTGAACGGGGGCGGGGGTGGGGGGAGGGACCAACGGCCTCCCTGCTGCCCAGCAGCCTCCCTGCCAGAAGCTTCTCTGAAGCCCAGGTTGGTCCAAAGGTGGGAGGCCCAAACTGAAGAGCACGGATACCTCTGACACCTGTAGGAAAAGGTGGCTCTCAGAGCACCCCTCCAGAGGCCCTCTTATGTAGAGCTTCAGGGAGACAAGCCAGGCTCGACCAGCCCCCCTCTGGAGGAGGTGGTCACAGACAGGAAGGACCACCAGCTCTAGCTCTACAGATCACTTAGCTCACCGTTTGGTTATAAGGGGTCAAAATAGGGCAACCTTGGGAGGACCTGGTGGGCTCAGAGAACAGTGCTACTGTGATGTGTGTACATGTGGGCCGTGGAGGCTCCGGTGAGACCTCCTGTCTGCTCTGCTCCTTTCCTGGGATAGATGGTTCTGAGAAGAGCATTAGAAGGTGATCAACAGGCCTTAGCTTGAAGGTGGGTCTTAAGGACCAGGCTGGGTAGTTCAGATCATGGTCAATTCAGCCAGCCAGGCCTGTATCCTAGACTCTGAATATCTGGTTTTAATAGATCCTAGAGTCACAGAGCTGACTTTTCCTTGTGCTTGGAAAGATTGTCAGTGGTTTTCAGGTCCCATTGCTAGTCTTACGGGGCCTGAAGCCCTGGGAGAGAACTCTGCAGAGTCCAGGCAGCTAGGGGGTTGAATTCCTAGCTGTGTCACCTTGAATAAATTTTCAGACCTCTTTGAGCCTCAGTTTCTGTCTCTGTAAAATGGTTGCTTGAGGGCAGTTCTCTTCTGTTTCTGGTACCTGTCAAAGTGCCTGGAACCTGGTATCTTGTCCACAAATATGTGTTTATTCCGAGTCTGAATTGACGTCAGTAAGGGACCAGTATTTTGATGAGAAATATGTTTCTGGTAAGTATGAATGAAAACCTTGGGCACCCTCAGAATCCCCTGCTGAGCCCTGAAAACTCCCTTTGCTTCTAAAATTCACAGAAATGGAAGCTGAAGGCCTAAGAGACAGAGCCTTCTACCTCCCCACATGTTCACATGGGAAGTGTGAGGCCTAGAGAAAGGGGAGAGCTTGCCCAGAATCCTATTGTGGGTTCTTAAAAATTCTGGGCCTAGAACCCATGTCTGCTTTCCCAAGTCCACTGTTTCTTTTCATTGACATACCATTGAGAAATGAGATGACCTCAAATTGAGGAAGCCAAGAATTGGGGAGCCTCCCTGAGGGAGGGTGGAGAGGTGCCCTGTCTTGTCCGGCTCGGTAGCTGGGTTGGGTGATGTGGTGGGAATGCTGGACTAGTTGGTTGGGGGCAGGGTTTGTGGGCTCTTGGAACACGGTCATTAGGGACGAGAGGCACTGCCATCAATGAGATGGGCTGCTGGCCGCCCTGGTCTTTTTGGGCAGGAAGCCCTGGGCCCTGCAAAACCTCTTCCTGCTTTATTGTGTCAATAGTGGGTTATTTACCTTAGGTCTTTCAGAGCTTCTGAGGTCCCTGGGTTGAATAGGGGACATGCCCATCCCTGACCCTGGTGGAATGTGAGGCTCACCACCACAGTGGCCGCTGCTTGTTGCACTCTGAAACCATCTTGCCTGCACACAGCTGTGCATGTGCTGCTCCTTTGTGTCAGCATCCTCTGCAGCCTGTGCAATGGAGGGAGCCTCCTGGTGTTTCGGCCCCACTCCTAGTCTGGCTCTCACTCCCTGTGTGACCTCGGAGGTTCCTCACCCTTTGCACGTGGAGAACTTAGGCCAGCTGAGCTCAGTGGGACATTCTAAAGCAGCCTGGGCTTGGCTGTAGGAGCCCAGGCAGAGGCCAAGTGAAGAGGCTGGAGGGATGGGGTCTTCTCTTGTTTCCTAAGCCTGGCATAGTTTCAGCATCTGTCTAGACCAGTGGGCAAGGGCAGCTGGATTCAGAAGACAAGTGCCCAGCCTGGAGCTGGGTGATGAGGGTGCCCCGGGCCATGTAATCCCAGTAGGCATCAGGGAACCAGCTTGAATGGGAAGTTCTTGATGCTGGAACAAATACCACCGGCCGTGAGAGAGCCTCCCTGCTCCTAGCAACAGAGTGACTGCTGTCCCCTGGTCCATGGAGTACCGGCTGGCTGAGGATGACGGCCTGGTACAGAGTGGGATTGTGGGGAGGGCACTGCTGAGCCCAGCTGAGGAAGCTCCTGGCAGCAGGGAGGCAGTGCAGTGCTGCTCCTGCTCCAGAGGCTCCCTGGGCCTTCAAGGCTCATCCTTACGCTGGTGGCAGTGGGGGGAGGGGAGGAGGGAAATGTACATGTCAGTCCCCACTGGGAGCACAGTGGCATCCAGAGAAGACAGGCATGAGCAGGTGTCTGCCAAAGGAGGGTGGGCCTGCTGGACACACATCTATCTCATTGGCGCTAAAGGCCACTCCCGCATCGTGACTTTGGGGATTTAGGCTCCGCTGGGCACTTCCCTGTGTGTAATGAGGAGGGAGGTGCTCTGACTATTCTGATCTCCCCTCCCTGACACTCCTTCAGCTGAAACAGGGAGATGGGATGGACATTGCAAAAGTGCTGCCTCTTTCCTCAGGCCAGTGCCAGCAGTCCAGCTTTTCCCTCTGACCAGCCGCCTCCCCTCCCCTGCCCCTGTTGTGAGGCTCTGCCCAGCAGACACAATGTGGATGGTGTCTTCTGGAGCTGTGCCGCTCAGTGACCTGCAGGCAGCCGCTGGGTTGTCCAGTCATCCTCCTCTTCCTCTCCCTCTCCCCTCTTTCTCCATCATCTGATTATTTATTTAATCAAATCATTGAATGTGGTTATTGAATCCTTGCCTTGGTGGCTGGAGCTTTTGGTCCACTGAGGAACACAGACATTTGTGCATGTAATTATGGTAAAGGTCTATGAGAGCCATGACCCGGGAAGACTAGGCTGCTATGGGAGCATATAGCATGGATGTCCCACCCAGCTTTGAGGGGCACATATCAGAGGTAGCTTCCAGGAGGAGGTGCTTCTAGAGGCAACAGGCTGACAGTTCCTCTGTCTTCCTCTGAGTATGGGGAGTAGGTCTTGCAAGGAGCCCACCATCCCTAGAAGCAGTGTCCATTTTTCTTTCCTGCTTTGTAGAAAAAGTGTGTGGGGTGGAGGAGCAGGAGGACAAGGGTGACTCTAGGTATCTGACCTGTGGGTGGTGAGTGGGCTGTCCTGCCACTGTCCTCCTGTCCCTTCCTGGTTAAAAGAAAAGACCATTCATTGGCCTCCTCTGTTTAGCAGCCAGTGCTCGTTCTTCCACCCACGCGGAGTGTTTTAACTTTTTAGGTACAAAAACCCTAAGAGAATTTTAAGCATCTCAAGGGGGAGGTCTATGCTTAGTCATCTTTTTACCCCTCCTCACCTGTGGGTGGTTTGTGCTCATGAAATCTCTTGATTCAGAAATGATGATATTATCTTCTCTGTGTGAGATTTGCTAATGGCCCATCCAGAGATTAAAAGTGAAGAGAGTTGTATGGTATGCATGACTGTTCTTTAAAAATTTGAAATTGAAAAAAAAACAACAACAATGAAGGGAGTTTGGAAATAGGATTTCTTCGTCCTAGACACCTACTGCTTTCTCATGCCAGAAGATTTTTACCATCAACACTTAAGAATCTTTTTCAGAGGATTGGCTCGTTAGCTTTGGTCATGCCCGGCTCACAGATCATGTCAGAGAGGCTGCACTCCTCGGGCACATCCCAGGAGAAATATGGGACAGCAACAAAGCCACTGGAGGTGACACCCCAAATCTGTCTGTGCCAGAACTCACTTCAAATCTAGAGGAAACCACCAAGCTGCTCTGTGCCTCAGCTTCTTGGTCTCACTCTCTACCCCAATTTTTCTCCCTTCCCCAGTGGCTGGCATGAGAGAAGCCACCTTGGGGGTTGAGTAGAGACCCAGAGCCTTTGCTTTTGTATTTGTTAAAGAGATATGTGTGTGTGTGAGTCAGACAGACCGATACCAAGATGAGAATTAACCTGGACTTGGTATGAGAAAAGTGGTACCCTCAGTTCTAATGACAGACACAGGAGAACTGGGAGAGAAATGAGGAGCCGTTACAATGTGTTGACTGTGCAGATGCCATCGTAATTACCATCTTTTGCATGATCTGATTATCATTTGCGGCTCTGAAATTATAATGAATCATATTAAAATGTAACAAAATAACTTCAGTGTCGTTTTGTTAGTTATTACATCCCTAAAATCAGCCCATGAATATTTATCGTTACGGGTTGTTGCCCTGACATTGCACTCGCACCCATCTGTGTCCTTCCCAACCCCAACCCCTCCTGCCAGCTCTGCCCACCCTGGCTGTCTGGTCTCAATGTAAATATTAGAGTAGAGAGATTGTTGGACAGAACCGTTGAGGAGGGTGAGAGAACGTTATGTGGAACAGCACAATTCATAAACGTAAGAGGTAGACTATTAGAAAAACCGTGCTGGACATTTTCCCAACTGTCTGCCTGTCTGTCCTTCCTTCCTTTTCTGTTTCTCACCGCAGAGAAGGTTGGGGAGCTCTGGGTGGAAGGTGACAGGGCAGAGTAGCAGAATTGCCTTGAGAATGGGCAGCAAGTGGTCGCCTGGAAGACGCTTTTGTTAGTGCCAAGAAGACAAGCTGCCAGGAAATGGGGCTTCAGGCAGGGTCTGGGGACGTGAAGCCCCCAGGGGGACCGGGAATGACGGGGGAGCCTTCCTTTCCTGGAGCAAGAGAGGGAAAGGATGAAGAGTCACAGGTCCTAAGGACTCAGTGAGGAGTATCTTGGGGCTTGAAATTTCAAATTTGTTTTTTATTTTAATTATTACTTCCCTAACGTTCGCACCTAAATTAAATCTTTTTACAGAGCAAATTTTCGCAGCTATGAATACTTTATTGTTTTAGTTGAAAGGATTTCTTTTTAACAGAAAAGCATCTTTATCCTGGTCTCTTGGTAACAAAGCCAGCGGGAGCCCAGGTGACTGGACCACGTGCCCTGGGCCCGCATTGCCTGTCCCCAGGTAGCCACATACCCGAGGGTCCAGAAGGAGACAGATGATACCTCGCCCGTGAAGACAGAATAGGGCAAGTAAAGCAAACGCTGCTTCCAGAAAAGGCATAAAGGAGTGGCAGCAGGGAGCCCTGGCCACAGACTGGGTGGCAGGTGCCTCTGACTGCGTGGGTTGGGGGAGGGAAGAAGAGTTCACTCTGTGCATTCTCTGCTGCAGACCACGACTGTCTTCACGGCCCAGCAGTTGGAGAAGGGGCTTGTTGCCTGGCGGGGTTTACCCAGGAAGAGGGGCTGCCAGCATTGGGCAAATCAGCTCACCCAGTGGTCTCTTAGGTGGAGGTCAGGCAAGGGCAAATCGCAGAGGTTGTCTCAGCCCTGAGCTGGGATGTTGTTCTGAGAGGGGAACAGGGAACCGGTGGGAGGGCCCAAGCCTAGGAAGGACCCATCCTTCTAGCAGCTGCAGAAGTAGGTGGGCCTGGAAGGGTCCAGACTGAGTCTGCATCCCTGCCCCCACTGGTTTTGAGGTCCTTCCTTCCGTTAACCTCGGATGGCATTTGTTGAACACCCACTATGCCCGGGGCACCCCACGGGCACTCTGTATCTGCCCAGCAACACTGTGATAGAGGTGGGTGTATTAGTCAAACAAAGGGGTGCTGATGCAAAATACCAGAAATCATTTGGCATTTATAAAGCATATTTATTTGGGGTAGAAACTTACAGTTACCAGGCCATAAAGCACAAGTTACCTCCTTCACCAAAATTTATTGCCATGTATTAGAGCAAGATGGCTACCAGAGTCTGCAAGGGTCAGGCTTCCTGGGTTCCTCTCTTCCCAGGGCTTGTGGCTCTCCGGGCTCAGCTGCTCTGTTATCTCCACAAGGCCAGCTGTAGACTATTAGGTGAACGGCTTGTTTCTCTTTCTGGGGCCTTCTCTCTTTCCTCACTATCAAGCTTCTCTGTGTGCTTACTTCCCAGGCTCAAGACTCTAAACTGCCTTCTCTACAGTGAGGTTTTTCTGTGAGTCCCTGCCCACCAAGGGGGTGGAGACTCAATGTCCTACTGATGTGGCCCAATCAAAGCCCTTAATCATTATTTAATCAAGTAAAAGCGAAACCTCTGAATCCAGTACACTCTAATATGCCCAGAGGAAAAGCCCAGTTTGCAAAATAATACAATATTTCTTTTAGGAATTCATCCATAATAATACAGTGGGGTTATCCCCATTTTGCTAATCAGGAAGCAGAGAACTGACAGAGAGATGGTTATGCCAACATAAGGCAGAATTACAACGTGAACCCAGGTCACTGGGAGAAACACGGTGAACGATGGGGTGGGCCTCATGCTCCAGGGTAGGCCCAGACCCGGGGTTAAAGTAGGGAGGGGGTAGGGACAGGTTACTCAGGCCTTTTGGGCATTGGGTGTACCACAAATGACTATTGGGGAATATTTGTGCCTGGCTCTTTGCTGAAGAAGTGAATATAAGCATGGGGACAGAGCAGGAAAAGGCCTCTGAATCCCCTTAAACCTTCTGTGGTGGGGGTTGCTGGGGCCCTGAGCAGGGAGGAGGGCAGTGGGGGCTCTAAGAAGGAAGCAGGGGGCTCTGTGTGGAATTCTGGTTGAAGCTGGTATTGCACAACAGGTTTTCCATTCTTAAGCAAAATGAACTGCATATTTGGGGTGGATTGGAGGGAGTTGATGGAGACTCTGGGGGTCAGCTAAAACCCCCCAGGCCAGCTCTTGGCCCACGGCCAGGCAAGAAAGAGGCTGCCCAGGCTGTAACTGAAAACTAATTACCATTAAGAGAACCAGTCAAACTTGGTGACTGCTTTCCTCCTGCTATGGGGTAACCCTTCCCTGGCCGCATCTTCTCTCTAGTCCTAGAGATACCAGGGCCCCGGAGACCCTGGCTCTGTCCCACATTGGCCGCTGGCTAGCTGGGTGATTGGAGAAGGCCGATCCTGTCTCTGGGCCTGGTTTTCTGGATGCGTTCCCCCAGGGTGCTGTGTTGGGGGGGGGCGGGGTCCTCAGGTCTTGGAGCTCTAACTCTGGTTCTATAATTTAGTGCCAGCTCAGAGTGTGATGTCAAGGCAGTGTCACCCCCAGTCGAGAGGCCAGCAGGGTGCCGGCTAGAGGGGCTGTAGGGATGAGGGCGTGGGTTCTGGGGGCTTGCCCAATTGTTGGCCCCAGAACTACCTCAGGCCCCCTGTGCAGGTTGTGCTCTGGCCTTGCTCCCTCCTCTCCTGGGAGGCATTCCTGGCCCACCTCCACCTGGGGCCCAGCCCTGCCCGAGTGCCCTGGGAGTGCTCTAGCTTGGGTTGCCAGGCTACAGGCAGGGCTGTACTATACTTCCTGTTGCCCAGAGATGCTTCTTCCACCACATGGAGAGGACCTGGGATGAAGACAACAGGGCAGGCGACAACTGTGTGTGTGTGTGTGTGTGTGTTGTCTCCTCCCCCCTCTCTCTGTCATTTGCATCAGCCCACCTGAATCCTGGGCTTCCCCCCAGTCTCACCTTCATTGTCTGGGTGGTGTTGGGAATGTAACAGGACCACCATGTGCCCATTGTCCTCACCCACACAATAGGGTAATCAGTCCCTTGGACTTTCACAGAGAAGACAATACTTCAATACATGGCATGTGGTAAGAGCTCAAGTGATATGTAATTTTGTTAATGAGTGACGGCAATGCATGCCCCCTCCCTTTGTAGATGTGTGTGGCAAAGAGGAACTGGGGTGCAGGGTTTTGAGAATCACTGATAATTTCTGTGTAGTGAACCGCAGGGTACACGTCTTCCTGATCTGATAGGTAAAGGTGCTTAGCCCCATTTTATAGATAAAGAAAGCGAGGCTCTGAGAAACGGAGGCTTTTTTACAGGTTGCAGGACCCAGCAGTGGTAGCTGCTGAGCCTGGGACAAGAGCTCGGGTCTCTGACTTCGTGGCCCGTGTTTTTTACTCCCCATCCCCCATCCCTGCTCAGAGGCAGGACCAGGGGAGGTGGGACGACCTCACCTGCCCCACCACTAATGCTGTCAAGAGATAGAAGGACCTCATTTGCACAGCTCTGTTTCTGCCCTTGAAGAGCACAGTTTGGGGGGACTTCAGGTGCAGAGGCTTTGCAGTGTTGTGAAGATATGATTCAGACATGTTAACTGTTTAGATCAGTACTTGGTCCACGGTAAGCAGGCAGTAAATCTCAACCAGTACTAATGTTAATGTTACATACACAAGCAAGGCTGTGAGTGTGTCCTGCTTGGGAGTCAGGGAAGGCTTTCCAGTGGAGATTTTGCACGGTGAGCAAAAATTCACCAGCAGTCAAGGTGGGCGGGTGTTGCATCATGAGCAGGGGCCCCAGCTGTGCCAAGGCAGAGAGCTGTGAAGGGCTTGGTGCTCCCAGGGAATCAGGCCTGGGTCAGAGTGACTGGACGCAGGGCCTGGTGTAGGTGGGCGGAGAGTAGTGGGAGAAGGGGTTGAGCCCGGAGAAGCTGCCAGGCTCAGGCCTTGGAGCTCCTGCTTGCAAACTCAGGAGTTGGAGCCTTCCCTGTAGGCAGTGGGGACCCACTGTGGGGTTTTGACTTGGGAGGGACATGATGCATTCCTGGATTAGAAGACAAAGGTGGGATGTGGCCCGATTGGAGGCAGGAGATGCAGGTGTCCTAAACCTGGCCATGCCATGAACGTTGAGGATGGAATTTGGAGCAGGGGCTTTGTGAGAGGTGTAAGTTTATACTTCCTTCCAGCTCTGAAGTTCTCCTTTGCTGGGGCTATTTATTTCCTTAATTCTTTCTCTGTAGAGTAAGGCCTCTACAGGGACAATGAAGGGTTGTAGGGGAGGAATTTTTGTCCTTTTATGCAAGGTCAGCTATACTTGTATGTATCAAAACTGGCCACCTTGAGTGGCCCTGTCCTTCCTGTCTCCTGGGTCCTCTGACCACTTTTTAAAAAGATTTTTCATTAGAGAAGTTGTAGTTTACAGAAAAATCTTGAAGAAAATACGGAGTCCCAATATACTCCCCTTACACATGGAGTTTTCCCTGTGATTCACATTTGCATTAGTGTGTACCTTGTTACAATTGATGAAAAACTATTATTATAATTATACTATTAAGTATACCCCATAGTTTCCATTAGGGTTCCCTGTTAGTGTTATAAGTCCTGTGGGTTTTGTTTTTAAATTTTTATTCTAGTAACATATATGTAACCGAAAATTTCCCCTTTTAACCACAATTATAAAATTCAGTGGTGTTAATTACATTCACAATGCTGTGCAGCCATCACCGTCATTCATTACCCAAACTATTCCATCACCCTAAACGGAAACCCTGTACCAATCAAACATTAACTCCCCATTCCTTAACCCCATCCTGGCCCCTGGTGACCTGTATTCTGGCTTCTGACTCTATGAATTTGCTTATTCTAATTATTTTGTATCAGTGAGATAATACAATATTTGCCCTTTTGTGTCTGGCTTATTTTATTCAAATGATGGCTTCAAGGTGCAGCCATGTTGTCCCATGTATCAGAACTTCTTTCATTTTTATGGCTGAATAATATTCCGTTGTGAGTATATACCACATTTTATTTAACCATTCATCTGTTGATAGGTACTTGGGTTGCGTCCATCTTTTGGCTATTGTGAATAATGTTGCTATGAACATCATTGTGCAAATATCTGTTTGAGTTCCTGCTTTTTCAATTCTTTTGGGTATATTCCTAGAGGTGAAATTGCCAGATCATATGATAATTCTATATGTAACTTTCTAAGGATGGCCAAACTGTTTTTCACAGTTTTCGCACCATTTTACATTCCCACCAACAATGAACAAGTGTTCCTATTTTCTCTCTATCCCCTCAAATATTTGTTATTTTCTGTTTTTTGTTTTTTTTTTAAGTGGGTGTGAAATGGTATCTCATTGTGGTTTTGATTTGCATTTCCCTAATGAGTAATGATAATGAGAATATTTTCATGTTCTTCTTGGCTATTTATATATCTTCTTAGGAGAAATGTCTATTCAAGTCTTTTGCCCCTTTTTAAATTGTGTTGTCTTTTTGTTGTTGAGCTATGGGATTTCTTTTTATGTTTGAGATATTAAACCTTTATCAGATACGTGGTATTTAAATATTTTCTCCCATTCTGTAGCTTATCTTTTTACTTCCATGATAAAATCCTTTGGTGCAAAAAGTTTTTAATTTTGATGAGTCCCATTCATCTACTTTTTCTTTTTTGCTTGTGCTTTTGGTGTAAAGTCTAAGAAACCATTGCCTACACAAGGTCCTAAAGATGCTTCCCTATGCTTTCTTCTAGGAGTTTCATAGTCCTATATTTAGGTTTTTGATCCATTTTAAGTTAATTTTTGGATATGGTGTGAGGTAGGAGTCGAGTTTATATTTTTGCATATGGATATCCAGTTTTCCCAGCACAATTTGTTGAAGAGACTATTCTTTCCCCATTGAGTGGATTTTGCACCCTTGTCAAAAATCAAGGGGTGCTAGATTTTGTCAGACGCCTTTTCTCATCAATTGAGATGACCATGCTTTTTCCCCCATTGTCCTATTAATGTGGTGTATGATATTAATTGATTTTCTTATATTGAACTACCCTTTCCTATCTGGGATAAATCCCACTTGATCATGGTGTATAATTCTTTTAATATGCCCTTGGATTTGTTTTCCAAGTGCTTAATTGATGATTTTTGCATCTATATTCATAAGAGTTATTGGTCTGTTATTTTATTTTCTTGTTATATCTTTATCTGACTTTGGTGTTAGGATGATGTTGGCCTCATAGGAGTTAAAGAATGTCTTCTCTTCATTTCTTTGGAAGAGTTTTGAACAGGATTGGGGTTAATTCTTCTTGGAATGTTTAGTAAAATTCTCCTGTGAAGTCATCTGCTTTTGGGCTTTTTTTTGTTGGGAGGTTTTTTTGATTACTGATTCAATCTCTTTACTTATTATTGGTCTTTCGAGATCTTCTATATCTTCCTAAGTCAGTGTAGGTAGTTTGTGTCTTTCTAGATATTTGTCTATTTAATCTAGGTTATCTAATTTGTGGGTGTACAGTTTTTCATAATATCCACTTATCCATTTTATTTCTCTAGGGTTGGTAATAATGTCCTGCCTGACATTTCTTTTTTTTTTTTTTTTTTAAGTTGGAATAAATTAATCTACTTGTGGTTAATAGTCATTAATGAATTGCATTTGAATTTGCCAACAAAATGGACAGTTTTAAATATACTTTGTAAATAGTACTAAACTCTGTTGCAAATTCAATCTTTGAAATAAAAATTTATAAGAGTCTTAAAGTTAGTTTGAAGGTTATAAAATTATATTGTTTTTATTAATGAAGAGAAAAATATTCATTAACTGAAATTTTTGGATGCTAATTGTCTCAGCATTTTTATGATAGGAATGTCATATCTATGTCGTATTTCAGATGGCTGCTTCTTGGAGTAACTCAGGGTCTGGAGAACAGAATGCCGTCTTCTAGAGGGTCATCCTTCTGTGAGGTAGTATAGGATGTAGACAAAAGTTAGGACTTTGGAGTGGAACAGATCTTGATTCAAAGCTCATCTTATCTTGAATATCTGTGTGATCTTAGGCAAATTACATAATCTGACCTTCACTTTCTCACCCTCACAGAAATAGAGATCAAAATGATCTATTTTGCCCTTTTTCGTTTCTTAATTTTAGTTATTTGCATCCTTTCTGTTTTTCTTTGTCAGTCTAGTTAAAGATTTTTTTTACTTTATTGATCTTTCAAAGAACCAACTTTTAATTTCATTGATTCTCTCTGTTGATTTGTTATTCCCTATTTCATTTATCTCCACTCTAATATTTGTTAGTTCCTTCCTTCTGCTTGCTTTTGGTTTATTTTGCTCTTCTTTTTCTTGGTCCTCCAGTTGTGAGATTAGGTCTCTGATTTGAGATCTTTCTTTTTTAATGTAAGCATTTAGAGCTGCAAAGTTCCCTCTCAGCACTTCCTTTGCTGCATCCCATAAGTTTTGGTATGTTGGTTTTTGTTTTTATTTGCCTTAGAATATCTCCTAACTTTCCTTTGTAATTTCCTCTTTGGTTGTTTAAAAGTGTGATGTATAATTTCCAAGTATTTGTGAATTTTCAGTTCTCCCTTTGCTATTTATTTCTAGCTTCATTCCATAGTGGTTGAAGAAGATAATTTGTATGATTTTAATATTTTTCAATTTTTTCGGTGACCTAACATGGTCTCTCTTGAAGAATGATCCACATGAAAAAGAGAAGAATGTATATTCTGCTGTTTTGGAGTGAAGAGTTCTATATATTTCTATTAGGTCTAGTTGGACTAGAGTATCATCCAAGTCCTTATTTCCTTATTGATCTTCTGTTTAGATGTTCTATCCATTGTTGAAAATAGTTGTATTGAAGTCTCCTGCTATTAATGTAGGACTGTTTCTCCCTTCAAATCTGTTCGATATTTGTGTCATACATTTTGGGGCTCTGCTATTTGCGTGGTATATTTTTTCCCTCATTCCACTTTCAAGCTACCTGAGTCTTTAAATTAGAAATTAGTCTCTTTTAAACAGGATATAGTTGGCTCATGCTTTTGTATACATTCTGTCAGTCTCTGACTTTTAATGAAAATCTAGTTCGTTTACATTTAAAGTAACTGCTGATAATATAAGACGTTCTTCAGCCATTTTACCATTTAGTTTTTCTGTCTTATACATTTTTTGTCTCTCAGTTCTGCCATTAATGTCTACTTCTATATTTATTTATTTGTACTGTATCATTTAAAATCCCTTCTCATTTCTTTCTGAATTTATTTTTCAGGTAATTTCTTTGTGATTACCATGGGGCTTCAATTCATGTCCTAAATCTGTAACAATCATGTTTGATTTGCTACTAACTTAACTTCAATAGCATATGCATAGACTGTTCTTATACCACTCCATCCCCCCACCTTTTTGTTATACTTGTTACAAATTATATCTTTATGCATTATATGTCTCAAACCATAGATTTGCCATTATTTTTTGTGCATTTGCATTTTAGTACCTAAAGGAAGAAAGAGGAGGGGTTACATACCAAAAATACAATCTATTAGTACTGGCGGTTATAATTACCCAAGTGGTTTCCTTTACTGGAGATCTTGATTTCTTTATGCCACTTTAAATCACTGTTTATTGTCCTTTCCTTTCAGTCTGAAGCACTCCCTTTAGCATTGCTTGCATGGCAGGTCTAGTGGTATTGAACTCCTTATTTATCTGGGAATGTCTTGATCTCTCCCTCATGTTTGAAAGAAAGCCTCATTGGATATAAAATTCTTATTTGGAAATTGTTTTCTTTCAGCACTTTAAATATTTCAACCCATGGGAAGCGGCTGTGGCTCAATCAGTAGGGCTCCCGTTTACCATATGGGAGGCCCCAGGTTCGGTTCCCGGGGCCTCCTGGTGAAGGCAAGCCCGCCCGCATGGCGTGGTTAGCTGACCCAGTGAGCACAAGCAGCAAGGGGGGGTAAATGAATAAATAAATAAAATCTTAAAAAAAAAAAAATTTAATTAAATAAATAAATATTTCAACCCATTGCTCTCTTGGTGCCATGGTTTCTGATGAGAAATCAGCACTTAATCTTATCGGGATTCTCTGGTACATAACTTGCTTTTCTCTTGCAGCTTTCAGAACTCTGTACTTTTCCTTTGCATTTGCCAGTTTGGTCAGTATGTGATGGGGTGTATTTTTCTTCAAGTGTATCCTGTTTGGTGTTCTCTGAGCTTCTTGGATATGCATATTCATGTCTTTTGCTAAGTTTTCTGTTGTTAATTTTCTTTGAATATTCATTCTGCCTCTTTCTCTCTTTCTTCTCCTTCTAGGACTCCTATAATTTGGATATTGCTATGCTTGATGGTGTCCCAGAGGTCTCTTAGGCTGTTTTTGCTTTTTATAATTCTTTTTCCTTTCATCATTTCCTCTTTCTTTGTTTATCTTGTAATCTTTTCCTGTACACTGTCCATTTTAATATTTTAAAATGTTAACTCTGGAGTTTATTCCCTGACATATCTGGTTCTTGTGTTTGTAACCAGCTGACGATGTAGCAGACTGATTATAATAGTTTTGTTGTATTCACTGATTCTTCTGACAGCTCCAATCTGCTGTTGAAACCCTCAGAATTTTTCGTTTCAGTTACTTTGGCCTTCAATTCTGTTTGATTCCTTTGTAAAATTTCTATCTCTTTTATATTCTTGTATTGTTTATTTTATTGTTTTCCTGATATCTTTTAATTCTTTCTTTGTATTTTCTTTCATCTCCTTGACTATATTGAAGATCATTTTTTAAAAGTCATTGTCTGGTTTGTCCAGTCTGTTCTTCTGTTCTTTGTTGAAATTTTCTGGATTTTATACTATTCCTTTGGATGGACCATCCTTTCCTCTTTCTTTGTTTATCCTGTAATCTTTTCCTGTACACTGTCCATTTTAATATTTTAAAATGTTAACTCTGGAGTTTATTCCCTGACATATCTGGTTCTTGTGTTTGTAACCAGCTGACGATGTAGCAGAGATTTTCCTGAGTGTCAGCCCTCCTATCAAAGGGGTCCACCCAATGCATATGCAAATTGCTGGGTCCTCCCTATCTTTTCTGGCCCTGGTATTGTGCTTGCTAGTGCCCTTAGGAGTTCCCCTCTTAATAAGGAGTTTGAATGCCCCCTCTACTTCCAAGGAGACAGACCTTCTCCTTCTCTTGGGTGTTCCACTGATGGGCTTTAGACAGGTAAGCCTTTGGCTCCAGGCCATCTGCCTCAGTTGTTTTTTACACTGCTCTCATTGTCTCAAGCAGCTTTTGCCTGGAGGTAAAATTCTGGGAGGGGGGTGCACTGGAGAGGAGTTTCCCAAGTCAGTCTTTTCCAGCCAGAATAAGACCAAGGACCCACAAAGGGAGTGCTGGCCAGCTTCAAACTGCCCAGGAGAGGGGGTGAGGGAACGGCCAGGAAGGATGCCAAAAGCTTCTTCCACAGCTCCCCAAACTTGGCCTTTCTTGATCTGCCCAGCAAATGCAGTCCTTCATCTGTCTTACTCGACTCTGAGAAATCTTACTGTCTTAAGTCTCCTCCGCCTCCTTTGTCCAGGGTGGGTTGGAACAATGGCTGCCCTCAGATCTGGGCACTCAGCAATCCAAAGTGGCTAATAAAAAGCAGTGATTAAATTTATAAAGATGAAAGGAGATGAGTGGTTATGTAGGTCTAAGGAAGGAATGCTAAGGGGTGTGGAGACTTTCTTTTTGGAGCAATGAAATTGTTCTAAAATTTTTGAGATGATGAATGAACAACAGTGTGATTGTACTAAAAGCGATTGATTATACACTTCGGATAGAATAGACAGACAGCAGCTATGTACAATGGGGGAAACATAAAGAGATTGACAGGTAAGGAATTTTCTTGTTTGTTTTCTGTTTATTGTTATTATTACTGAAATAATGAAAATGCTGTTATAATGATTGAAGTGATGAACACACAACTATGGGATTATAGCAAATACCTCTGCTTATATACTTTGGATGAATTGTATGCTTTATTAATATGTATCAATAAAATTGATCTGTTATTTAAAAAAAAAAAAAGGAGTGATTAGCAATTGACCCATGCTCACCAAGGGTCATGGGGAAGTAGATTTTTATGTCCTGTTCTGGCACCAGCGAGCTATACCAGAGGCCAGACCCCACTGCTGCCTGCTGTGAGTAGGGGATGGGGGATGGTAACTGTACTGTGGAGAAAGAAGTTTCCTGGTATTTACTGCAATTTGCCAGCCTCTGCCTCCCACTATTCCCTGGATGCTGCATAGTGTTCCACTGGACTCCAGAGTTTTGAAATAGTTGGTAGAGACAGTTCCTGCCTGCTTAATAGTTGTTCTGGTGGAGGCATTGATACCTGGAGCTTCCTACTCTGCCATCTTCCCACAATCTTCTCCTCAAAGGTACATTTTCTTGATTTGTCACTTGTCCAGTTACTGTACCCCTTTAATTATTTTCTGGAGTTCTCAGGAAAATAGCTCTGCCTGTTTTTTTTTGTTTTTTTTTTTTTTTATTGTGGGTAAAAATCAAAATTTTCATAATACATACCAACATTTGCAAAATGATATATAAATATATATGCATATATGTGCATTTGCTTACAAAAATGTTATTTATGTATATATATAAATATATTTTAAGAGGTGCTTAGATACCCAAAATATTACATGGAACCCACTGGGATTCCCATGTTGCCCACCTCCCACACCTCCCACCGCATCCCACACAAACATCTCCCACAAGTGTGGCCCACCACCCTCAATGGACTTACACATCCTGGGGCCTTGCCACCAACCATAGACCACAGTTCACACCGTAGACAACACTCTCTCCCACACAGTTCCGAGTGGTGTCTGCTGACTTAAAATGGCCTACATCCATTGCCACAAAGGTACTCAGGACAACCTCCAAATCCCAAAGAAGCCCCTGTATTTCAACTGCTCGTCCCCTCCCTGCCCCAAAAGTGTCTAGTGGCCACTAGCTCCACCTCATTGTTATAATTTCTTCCATTGCTAGAATCACCATATGTGAACAACAGAATACCATCAAGTCCACTCTAGTCCATAGTTCTTCCCCCAATCCCGAGGGGACTGGGATGGTGATGTCCATTCCACCTCCAAGTGAGAGAGGCTCTGCCTGTTTTTGTTAGTTGTTCAAAGATTCTGTGGGGGAAGGCACCTTGAATTGTCTTACACTGCCATCTTGGTTGACCAGAAGTTCTCTTGACTGATTTTTGTCCTGCCAAGCATTGTGCTTCAGTCCTGCTAAAGCCTTTCCAGACTCTCTTCCTCTGCCTTCTCCTCAGGGCTGGTTGTACCACCTTGCAAGGAACTGGCCATTGGATCTGTGAGCTCTCCTGGCCCTCTTGTGTGTCCTCTTGTCACTCCCTCCCTCACTGGGCTCCTGTACTGGCAGATACCTGACTTGATTCCTTTTCTTTGTCCTATGGAGACCCCCACTCCTCTCTGTGGCTTCTAGCTCCCCAGCAAACTTAGAGAACCCTGAGGACTTGAGGGAAGGCAGTATTATGTATAGGAGAGCCCCCAAACCCCAGCCTTTGAGACAGAAACCCAGTCTTAAGCTCCCTGCACAAAAATAAGGGTTGGATGCTGGGAAACCAGAGTGGAGAGAGGGAATTGTCATTCCTAATCTACTTCTAGCCCAGGGAGGGCAGCCTGTTTAGTTGATGCATCTCCAGTCTATAGGCCAGCTCGTTGTCTGTTCTCTCAAGGCCTGAAACCCAACCTCCAAAGTTGTTTTAGTCTACTAGGCTGCCAAAATGCAGATACTGTGAAATGAGTTGGCTTTTTAACAGTGGGAATTTATTAGTTTACAAGATGATTTGAGAAAAATGTCCAAATCAAGGCATTACCAGGCTATGCTTTCTTCCTGAAGACTGGCTGCCAGTGATCCTGGACTCCTCCTCCTCTATGGCAAGGCACATAGCAGCACCTGCTGGTCTCTCCATTCTCTTCTGGGTTTTGTTACTCTCCACTTCTTGCTTCTATGACTTTCTCTCTGTCTAAATTTCATTCTCTTATAAAAGACTCCAGTAGAAGGATTAAGACCCACCCTGAGCCATGCCTTACTGAAGTAAACTAACCAAAAGTTCATTAACTGAAGTAACATCATCAAAAGATCCTACTTACAATAGGTTTACACCCACAGGAATGGATTCACTTTAAGAACATACTTTTCTGGAGGCCCATATAGCCACCACAAAAGCCCTGGTGAACTTTGCTCCTTACTCTTCCTGTCTTCTGCTCAGGCATTGCCCTTGGAGGTTACCGAGTACCACCTGGGTATTCCTTTGCCATTGTGACTGGCAGGTAGAAAGAATCCTAACTATGTATCATCAGTAATCAAAACACATTTACCATCACTATCCATGGCCCCTTTGAACCTGTGCCAGATTGTGTACAGATGAGGTCAAGGTGAGTGAGGAGAGCTGTCGTCTTAGCTTGGTGCTCAATAAAGCTGTCTCTCCTACTTGTAGCTGCTAGCCTAGAAGCAGACTGGTCTGGAATTTGGCCACAAGCAGCTCAGTGTGCCTACCTGACCTGTCCAAACTTCCTCTGCCCCCCCACTACCCTACCCCTGAGGATGGGGCAAGGACAGAGCCAGGAGACCCATTTCTGGGTCAGGACTGCAGAGCTTGAACTGTAGCCTCCACTCCAGAAACAGATCCCCAGAGACAAGGAAAACCTTTCCCTCTCTGGGTGGTTGTACGAATTCTGAGAGAGGAGGAGGAAATGTTCTTTTCTGACCCTGTTGATGAGCAGGGAATAAACACTGCACAGTAAAGTGAAGCACTTAGAACAAATTTTCTTGTTTATTTCCCCTGTCAAATGAAGGGAGAGCCGGGAGTGAAGAAGAGGAGAAATCAAAAGAGATGTGAGGGAGAAGGACCCATGGAAGTACTGAGACAGAAGAGAAGGATGCTCGCAGACACTTCACCCCATGTCAGACACAGGCACAAATATGGGGAGCAGATAGGGGAACACAGACACATTTAAGTGTGCCACCATTGCAGGGCTTGTTGGCCATGCCACCAGAAACTTGGTTGCAATTCTAGGCAGAGGCGCTGTCCAACCCAGAGTTCTGACCAAATAGAATTAAAGGCTGGAAGCTCCCATGGAACCCTTGATGGATATTGGGGCACAGAGTGATGTGAGATGAGAACAGGGGATGCTGCTGTGAGAGCTGATGACCTCTGCCCAAGCAGAGCAGAAGAGGTGGAAAGGAGGGCTTAAAGGACGATGTTCACCAGCTTCACTGGCTCAGTGCTACCAAAGCCAGGCTTTGAGGATCAGCACACTGAGCTTTGGCTCTCCCTTCCCAAGGCTGCCTGGCTCCCAGACTCTGTAGGGATGGATCTTGGAACCAGATCTTTGTTTAGTTCTGCTCTTTCCCTAAGTAGAGATCGTCTCCGAGAAGGGTTTCTTTTTAGAGGGAAAAAACACTCCCAAATTAGTCACTTATTTTTAGGGTATGAACAGATACTATTTGTAGCACCAGGATCTGGAAATTCTCTCCTGATTCCAATTCATTAAGTCTCCCCCCACCCCCATCCAACAAAACACTGCAGGCTGCTACCCAGATTAAATATGAAATGGAGGCCTGAGAAGGTGCCCCCCATGCTAATCCACCAACCCTGGTTCTCTCTCACCTACTTCGGAAGAGGGCAGAGCTCCAAATGTTGATCCAGGAGAACCCAGCTCTTCTGCTGCTTCTATCACATAGCAAAAAGGGCCAGTCTAAGCTGGAATTGTGCAGTGTCAGTTTGTCCATCTACTTAAGCTTACAGGGAAGCCTGGATGTGATGTGGGTGTGAGGGCTCTTGAGAATTGAGCACAGCAGTTTTCAAATGCACAATGAAGTAGTAGCAGCTTTCAGCCCCTGCCACTCCATGGTCTCCATCCAGGCCATTGGTCAGTTGGGAAAGCTTCAGTCCTAAGGCAGAGAGACCTGTCAGGCTTTGTTCTAAGTGGTCTGCAAAGTTCTCCAAAGTAGAAGAGGCCGAGTGAAGAAGCGATCTCCAAGAGTAAGGGCTGCGTTTGCTGCAGTCATCCTTAGTGTTTCTTAAAAACCTGTAAATATGGGATGATGTGGCGGACATACCTCAGGGTGACCCCCAATGAGTCATGCCCTTCTATAATTCCCATCCCTAGAGTGCAGGCAATATAATGTGGCAAAAGCAACTACTTTTTGTTGTAAGACTCCATCTTAGCAGACAAGAGGGAGAAATTCTCCTGTTGGCCTTGAAGAAGCAAGCTGCCACATTGTAAGAGGGGCTGTGAGAGGGCCACACGGCAAGGAACTGTGGACGGCCTTTAGGATTGGAGAGCAGCAAGAAAATGGGACCTCAGCTCTCCAAGGGCAAGGAACTGAATTCTGCCAACAGCCATATAGGTTTGGAAAAGGACCCAAGCACCAGAAAAGAAGGTATCAGCCTGGCTGATACCTTAGTTTCAGTCTTGTGGGACCCTGAGCAGAGGACTCAGTTAAGCTTAGACTCTTGACCCATGGAAACTGTGAGGTGAGAAATGTATGTTGTTTTAAGCCACTAAGTTTGTGGAATTTGTTATACCACAATAGATAACTAATACAGATGGGGTGAAGATTTTAGAGGGAGGAGACTCCTTAGAGATAGTGTAGTTGATGCCATCATTTTGCAAATGAGGATTCGGAGCTTCCAGCAGGGACTGTGACCTGCCTCATGTTGAGCAACTGGCCCAGGCCAGCCAGGGAAGGCATGGGGGAGGCCACTGGAGGTCAAGCCTTGGTTCTTGCTCTGCTATTGCTCTCTGTGTGGCCTTAAGCATATCCTTCTGCTTCCTGGGCCTCAGATTTACCATCTGTCCCAGGCAGGGCTGGACCAGACATCCTCTGAGCTCTTTCTTGCCATGACTTAGTATTCTGAGGCCACTCTGGTCCACGATCCAGGCCTTACTGTGGCCTCCCTTCTGCTGCTCCTTGGAACCTCCCATGTTGCATGTTTCCTACTGAGGCTTCCTAAGGCAGGCCCTTTCTGTCCCAGGAAACCTTCAGTGAACCTGGCAGGCTCGGAATATCAGCAAGGACAGGGGTAAGAAAAGCAGCCTTTGAGGTCCAACTCTTAGCACTGCATCAGGAGAGATACTGTCTGGCCATGACCCTGGTGCTGTGTGATCCTGAGCAAGTGGCTCCTCTTCTCTGAACTCACATCTCTGCTCATTGATGGGCTTAGAGAAGGTCAGCTCCTGAGTCTCCTGTAGCTCATACTATCTATAGTGTTGCTTTCGAGAAAGAATCCTTAGGATCCTGGAGCTTACGGAATGGGGTTAGGCTGGCTCCTGTCTCCTTGTCCTGCCTCCGAGTCCAGGGGGCAGATCTGCATATTGACTATTGACCCAGATCCCCATGCCTCCTCCCCCTGGCCTGTTCCTTTGGCCACACCAATTCCTGACCAGCAGTGGCCTCTGGTCCACAATGGCTGGAGATAGTGGTCCTCCCTGCCTGCCACTCTCAGGCTCAGAATCCTTGAATATAGGTTGCATTTTCCATCCCAGAAACAATGGTCATCTCCTTTCAACTTCACCCAATAGGATGTTTCTACTCCCTGAGTGAATCCTGAGCAAGAGATTTCAAATCCGTCCTGAGGGCAGGGAGAAGGTTCTTTCTGTTGGCTGAATGAGGTCTGGAATTCCACTCCCCATCTCTTGTGTCCCCCCACCAGCTAGATCTGGATGAGGAATAGGTGTTTCAGGCAAGGCTGAAGGTGCCAGGGGCTGAGACTTCCCATTTCCTGCTCGACAAAGCAGCAAGGTGAACAGCAGTGAGCCGACTGTGTGAGGATGTATACAAGGAAAAGAAGAGAAGCCGGCGCTAGCAGAAGTGCCAGTAACAACTCCCAGTGCTTATGGAGACCACAGAGCCTCCTTGGTCTGTCAGTCAGCACCCATAGTCATCCAGCCCAGGGGTTCTTCTGTGAAGGGGGTGGGCATCTGGGAAGATGTCCTTCTACATCAGCCTGTAGCCTAGATGTACCTTCAACCTGCATGTGATCTTGCAGCCAGGCCACAGCTGTGCCTGCATGAAGGGTGACTGTGAGAGTGTTATCCCAAGGCCCCTGTTACTGGACCTCAGCTGACATTCCACCCTTCCCCACTTCTCTGCCCTTTCCCTCCCTATCTGTGAGGCTTTTAATATCAACACCACCAGCAATTAGCCTTGGAAAGAAAAGGATAAACATGAGCATATATATCCCTTTGCCAAACCCCATGTTGGTTGGATGGGTCAGGAGTTCCTATCAGTTAAATAAACTACCAAATTGCATTAACACAATTGCATTTAAAGGATCAGCTGGCGGTGGGAATTTGTGCTTCTTCCTTCTCTCAAACATCCATGTACTTGATATGAATTAATTCTTCACAGTGCCCATGCGGTGGCTCAGTGAATGTAATTGGCCTGTGCAGAGTCTGGCTGGAGACCAGATGAAATGGAGTGCATCCTGCCCACCCCGGTCTGGCTTTCCAGGGAAACCATAGCAGAGGGTATAACTGTGTGTTCTGTGGACAGGGGCTTCTGTTCTCTGAGCAGGAGAGTGCCTAACACTCAAGGCTAGCTGGTGCTGCTTTGGGGACCTGGAGGGGAGACCATGCATCTTTTTGAGGCTGCCAAGGTGACTTCAGATGACTTAGTGAGGCCAAGAGGATTCAGACCGTGTGTGGATTGGCTGTGGTTGGGAGTAACTCTGTAGACCACCCAAGCTGTCTGGTCAGATTTCAGGTGGTCTTCAAGAAACTCTGAAGGTGACTTCATTGACAAAGGTCTTAAAGGTTCTCAAACTAGAGGAACTATAGAGTTCCCATATGCGCAAGGGCCCCCTGTTGCTTGCCAGATTAAGGGTGTGGATGTGTGTACGAGTATGTGCATGTGTACTTGCATACACTTCTGTGCACAGATGGTGGTTACACATGGGCCCTGCCCCCTGAGGTGTTTTTTCCAGACTTTATCTCCTGGCCTGTGGTCAGAAGGGCCCACAGTAGTTCTCTAGTGCCCAGATAGGCCCTGGTCCTCTGTGATGAGTAAGTTGATGCCAAATACAGTCATAGTCTTGTTCCTTAGAAAAAATATATGTTGACCAGAATGTTTAATGAGTCAGAACAATCCATTCCCTGAATGTGCCAGGATATCTGAAAGACATGGATATATGCATGTGTGTACATAATTATATTGTAATAATCATATTTCTTTTTTTGTTTAGCTTTTTATTTTGACCTAATTTTAGGCTTGTAGAAAAGTTGCAAGAATAGTGCAAAGAATTCTCATTTGCCCTTTATCCAGATTCCCCAAATGTTAACTTTTTGCTGCTCTCGTAGAATTCGTAACACTTCTGTGAGGTAGGTTATTTCTGCCCGCAGTGTATTTGAAAACTGAGGCTCAAAGACAATAGTAAATAACCCAGGAACACAAAGCAAATAAGTAGCAGGGGCAGGATTAAAATCCAGGTCTGTTAAACTGTAAAGTGCATGCACTGACCTGGCGTGATGTAAGTATGAATGTGCAGGTGTCCTATTCCTTCTGGCCATACATCTTCCTTTCTTCTATTGTAGATCTGCTAGCAATGAATTGTTTTGACATGTGTTTGTCTTTATTTCTTCTTAATTTCTGAAGTATTTTTTGTTAGGTATAGAATTATGTATTGACAGATTTTTCTTATGGTATTTTAAGGATGCCATTCCATTTTCTTCTATTTCATATAGTTTTTGACAAGGCTGCAAAGATTTTCTTTTATGTTTTCTTAGGCCTATGATCCAATGTGGTATTGTTTTTGTTTAAACAGTACAGAACATTGTTTTTTAAAGAGATTTGAATAATAAGAAAAGTTTTACCCATGTAGAAACCATTCATTTCCTGTGCTCTTTATCCCTTTGTGTAGATCCACATTTCCATCTGGGTTCATTTTGCTTCATCCTAAAGGATTTCTTTCAACACTTTTTGTAGTGAGGGTCTGGTGGTGATGATTTCTGCCAGCTTTTGTATGTTTGAAAAGTCTTTATTTCACCTTCAGTTTTGAAAGACATTTTTTCCTGGATATAGAATTCAAGGTTAACAGTTTTGTTTTTCCTTTAAATACCTTTTTTTAAAAAACTTACTTCAATACCTTGCTTCATCGTCTTGTTGCTTGCATTGTTTCTGAAGAGAAATCTGTCATCCTTATTTTTGTTCCTCTGTATGTAATGTATCTGTTTTTTTCTGGTTACTTTTATGATTTTCTCTTTATCACTGCAGTGGTTTTGTGCAATTCGATTATGATGTGCCTTGGTACAGTTTCCTTTGTTTCCAGTGTTTGGGGTTCATTGAATTTTGTGGATCTATGGGTTTATAATTTTCCTGGAATTTGGGAAATTTTCTGCCATTATTTCTTCATATATTTTTCTTCTCTCACCACACCCCTCCCCAATCCTTCAAATACTCCAATTATATATATATTAGGCCACTTGAAATTACTCCACTGATGGCTTGGATCATCTGTTTTTGTTCTTTTTTCTTTGTGTTTCATTTTAGATAGTTTTTATCATCATGTGTTAACATTCACTGATCTTCCGTGATGTCTAATGTGTTATTAATCCCATATAGTGTGTTTTTTAATCTCAGATAGTGTTGTTTTCATCTCTAGAAATTTGATCTGTGTCTTTTTTTATAACTTCCACATCTCTACTTAACATTTTGAACTTATGGAATGCAGTTGTAATAACTGTTTTAATGTCTTTGTCTGCTAATTCTAACATCTGTGTCAGTACTGGGTTGGTTTCAATTGATTGCTTTTTCTTTGCTCTATGGGGCTTATTTTCTTGCTTCTTCGCATACCTGATACTTTCTTGTTGGACACCACACATTGTGATTTTGCCATGTTGTGTAATGAATAGTTTTTATATTCCTACAAATATTCTTAATATTTGTTAGATCAATAGTGCTCAGTCTAGGGCTACATATTACCCACTATGGAGGCACAACCCTTCCGAGTATTCTCTCTATGTCCCATAAATAATGAGGCACTCTGCTCTGACTGGTGGAAACAGGCACTGTGAGTGCCACACACGGTTTCCTCTAATCCATTTGTGTGGTTCTTTTTCCAGCTTCAGGTAGTTTCCTCACACTTCAGTATTCAGCTGAAGACTGGAGGGTTTGCAGGTTCTGGAGTTCTCAGTGCATCACCCTCATCTCTGGTGCTCTGTCTTGTGGACTCTGCCTTATTTTCCCCAGACCCTCAGCTCTATCTCCTTCATTCTGGGAGTCTGCTGGGTTCCAGCTGGGTTCTTCCTCCCCATGCTGTGACCTGAAACTCTCTCAAAGCAATAACCGGGGCAGTCATAGGCACACGTCATTTGTTTTCTGTCTGTTCAGGTTCACTGTTCTAGTTTGCTAAAGTTGCTCAAAGCAGATACCTTGGCTTTTAGCAAGGAGAATTTATTAGCTTACAAGCTTATAGTTTCAAGGCTGAGAAAAATGTCCAAATCAAGGCATCATCAGGTGATGTTTTCTCCCTGAAGACCATCTACTGATGATCCTGGGCTCCTCTGTTCCATAGCAAGGCCCATGGTGGTATCCTCTGGTCTCTCCCTTCTCTTCTGGCTTTCATTGCTTTCATCTTCTTGCTTCCATGGCTTTCTCTCTCTTTGTCTGAATTTTATTCTCTTTTAAAAGACTCCAGTAAGAGGATTAAGACCCAACCTGAAAAAGATGGGTCACATCTTAAGTTAAAATCCTACTAACCAAACTCACAGGAATGGATTAACTTTAAGAACATACTTTTCTGGGGGTACGTACAGCTTCAAACCATCACACTATCCTTCATTGCTTTGTGTCCAGTGTCTTAAAAATCATTGTTTCATATATTTTGTCTGTCCGTTGATTGTTTGATGTGAGAGGATAAATTTGGTTTCTCTTACTCCATCTTGACCATAAGTCAAAGTCCCAGACACTCAGTTTTTCATTTATTCATTTGTTTGTAGAGGACACCAGTCTTGTCTCATTACTATGATCATAAGAGTTTGTGGAGGTGGGGGGACATGCATGTGAGTAGTGTTATCTGGTCTGGTTAGCAGCCTTAATTTTTATCAGCGTTGTTCATCCAGTTGATTATATAAACATGTAATTTGCACTTAAGTGGCCACATGATTTTTGTACTGCAGATTCTTGCAAGAACTTTCTGCTGCCCAACACTTATGAAAAGCTCAGTATCAACAACTGGTATGGTTTTATCTCAAAAATACTACGATTGGTTATGTTTCCTGTTTTTGCTTTGACTGCCAGGGAGCTCAGACTGCCAGACTAATTTCTTAGTCTGACTTCAATAACTGGGTAAGATATTCTAAGATGTGTTTCTATAAACAAAATTTTGCTCCAGCCCTCTCCTTTGGTTTATCCTTTGTCTCATGTCTCTTTCAGTATTCTTAATTGCAGACAAAATAAATCCACTCTCAGTATCCAGCTTATTTGCACATACAATGAAAAAAGTATTGGAGGATTGATTGGGTAGTTTACAGAGTCTCTGGAAGGGTCAGAGAACCAGACTTGGAGCAGCAGCCTGAGTCACACCAGGATTAGTCTGGGGGAGACACAGTTCTAGGCTGGGTACTGGTAGGAGCTAATGCTAGAAAATACATCACGGCTGTCTCTGTATGCAGATCCAGAGTGGATTTGACGCCCCCACTAGATGTATGTCTGTAGTTTTTGGTGGAGTCTCATATGAGCATCCACTGGGAGAAGCCTAGGCTCTGTGGCTGTAACCTAGCCACAAGGAAAGCTCCTATACTGAGATGATGGTTTGGGACTTCTCCAAACATAGTAGGAGTATTCAAAGGCATTGGGAGACTAACAATATTGATAGATGGCATCTATATCCTGATCATTTAAGCAATTGTATTCTTAAACCTTATTTTCCTAAGTTACCAGTAATCTTTTTGGGGGGAGGGGAAAGAGGGGGATTACCCAGGCAATGAAATAAGCACAAGCCCTCCTTTATATAGCAGTCACATGCCAGATGTCACAGCCTGTCCTCTGCCAGACCACCATCCCTGGCTGGATCCCCATTAGAGCAGACAGCCAGAGCACAGCCTCCTCCTAGGGTTCTCGGGCTGGGTGGTGCTGGGAGCAGGAAAGGGATGAAATAATTGTAGGTTAGGGTGGTTGAAAGTTCAGAGAGACTCTGCTCACAGTGGGAAAGGAGCCCCTCTCTTGGCACTTTCATTCAGTTATATTTCAGGTTAGTTAAGTATATTTGTGTGCTCACCTGGAAAGCATCAACGTGGAAGCTGACCTTAAAGATCATCTAGTCCAGCCTCATTGGAATGATGACCTCTTTGCCTAATTAGTGGCAGAACTGAGATGTATATTCATGGGTACATTTCACTATTTGTTCATTTTATCATCCCCCTTTGTTCTTTTGGTCATTTAGCAAGCAGGTCTGGTTCCATCCCCTGCATTGGGCCCTGGATGGCCCTGAGACTGCTCCAGGCAAGTGAGCAGCACATGGTTTGGTCAGTGGACTCAGCTCCCAGTGCAAACCACCTTCCTTGGCCCCAGGCTCTGTCCCAACACTAGCCTCTGTAACATTTCTATAGAAACTATTCCCAAGCCCTGACTTACAGACCCAGGCACAGCTGCTTTGTTATGGTGACCTGTAACCAAGACTTTGTGGCCTTATGCTGCACATGGAGCCTCCATCAGGCAAACTTGCCCCATGTTTCTTCTCTATGGGCCATCTTCTCCAGCCCTTGACAGCCTGGCATCCTTTTTCCCTTGTGTCTAAAAGGGACCGTGATATTTTCAATGAACCGACTGCCCAAAGTTCTATGCCTGATACTTCCTTGACCCCAAGCTGGTGTTCCCCTGGCCGTAGGTGAGAGAGACTGGAGACAGGAGTTCTAGATGACTCAACGACCCAGGAAACCTCAGGGCTCAAGGGTCCCCCACTGGTCCGAGCCTTGCTTTGAAGTTGGATAGTCTTGGGTTTGACTCTTGACCCCACCACTTCTTAGGGACAGGGGTTGGGATGCACCCTGTGGGAAATGTACCCAGACTCTTTAATGCTTACAGCAAACTTGGCTATGGTCAATATTGTCTCCATTTTGTAGATGAGAGAAACTAAGATTGACCCAGTGCCCCTGAGAGTTTGCATCAGGAGGTGGAGAAGAAGGAATCTCAGGTCAGATGTGTACTCTATTTGGAAAGACCTGGTGGGCAGGAGCTGGGCTAGGCAGTATCCTGAGAACTCAGAGGGAAGGACTGAGGCCAGGACCGGCGTGCAAGCTGGGCCTGGGGGCTTTGAAAAGTGGAGAAAGGGAGCTGGAGAGGAAAAGAAGGAAACCAAGGACAAGAGCAGATCTGGGGAAGCAGCTGTGGCTCAATCAGTAGGGCTCCCGTTTACCATATGGGAGGCCCCGGGTTCGGTTCCCGGGGCCTCCTGGTAAAGGCAAGCCCGCCCGCGCGGTGTGGTTAGCTGACCCAGCGGGCACAAGCAGCAAGTGGGGGATAAATGAATAAATAAATAAAATCTTAAAAAAAAAAAAAAAAAAGAGCAGATCTGCACAAGGCAGAAGGAGAGGTAGCTGGGCACCCCCTGGCAGTCAGAGGCGCTGGTGTAGACCTCTCAGGATGGGGCCTCTCCCAGCTCAGCCCCTTTGGCAACCTCCTTTTTGCCATAGGTAGACTCTCCAGGAAAAGAAGCAGGAGGTGGGCACTAAGCAGGTGTTAGTGCAGGAAGGGAAACTAAAGCCGAACCTTCATTTCCCAGCCCTGGTCACCATGTGGATCCCATGTAGCCTGGCATGTCCTCAGCAACCACAGGGCTGAGCTGATGGGGTTCAGGAGAAACGAATGGTGTGCAGAGCCCGTCTGGAGAATTGAACATCCTCGGAGGTCACCCTGGGCTCTCGGATGCTGGGAGAACTGGGTTGCAAGGGACCTTCACGTTATTTTGCTTTAGCTTTTCTTGTCCTCATCCTATCTACATGGTTGAAATATGGGCATTATGCTGATGAAATTCTTTAAGGCCTACTCCTCCTGTCCCTTCTAGCTCTGATGGGAACACCAAGACCGAGAGATGGGCTGCAATGGGTCCAAGGTCACAACCAATCAGGGGCAGATATGAGGCCAGAACTTCCTGAAACCCCAGGCTTCACCTTTTCCAGCAGGCAGAGAAGGGGCAAGGGACAATTGTGTTGGGAGGGTGAGACCCTACAGTCCCTGAGTCAGGGCTGGCATCCTGGGGTCCTTGACCTTGGATAGAGGAGATGGGGGTAGGTGGAGGACAATGAAATAAGAGACGCAGTCGTGAAGCGAAAGAGTCAGGAATGGGTCTGTGGCATCCTCCCAGCTGGTATACCAGAAAGGGTCAGGGCCAGACCAGTTTCTTCCTCTGTATCACTGACCCCTCCCTCCCACCTCTTCCTGCCCTCCTTTCTCCCCCTGCCGCCCTCTGTTCCATCTTCCCTGGCTCCCTCAGTGAGGCCCAGGCGGCTGAGCGGCCTCTGGCAGAGGGAATTAACACATTTAATTAAAGTGTCCAATGAAGAGCTTTGCATATTTCTTAATTACTGTCTGGGTCTTCTGGGGGACGTTTTGAAATGGGATTTTTCATGTGTTTCCTCATTTAGCCTGCAGTGGGCCAGCGGCCCCCTCAGGCCTTGGGAAGGCACCACCAAGGCATGTGTGCCCTGTCTGAGGCAGCCATTTGGGGTATAATTGGCTGGGTATACATACCACAGCCTTCATTTTCCAGGCTCATTTGCCTCACAGGAGGGCTGGGGCTGAATTTTCTGTTTTATGAAAACAGGGCAAAAGGAAACGGACTAGACAGATGTAGTGTGTCTCCACCTGGTCCTCTTCTCACCACAGGGCCCAGAGGCTGTGTCCCCCATGGTCAGGGAAGTAACTGGGAACTCTGTGGGCAGGGGGCTGCCAAGGAGTATTGGAATCCTTCTCTGAGCCCCTGCCGAGGAGGGACTCTGGGCCAGATGGCCTGGCGACCTTCCCAGCTGCAGGGCAGGACTGAGGCCTCTCACAGGCCCTTTCCAGCGCTCGAGTGGCATTTCCCATCTGTGTTCTGGAAACTGAGCTACGAGGCTATCTAATTCAGCCAAGCCTGTCCTTGGACTGGGTTGCTGGCCTGAGCCTCAGGGAAGCAGATTTGCTGGTTCAGCCCTAGAGAGGGTTGGCTTCAGAAAGCTGTAGCTATTCCCTGACCTGGGCCTCATCTGTGAGGGGCTACATGTAGGCGTGGGGGTTGCCTTCCTAAAAACAGCCCACCCAGGCGGTCTAGAAATGGCAGCGAGTTACAGCAGGTCTTTCCTGCCCAACCCCCCACCCCGGCACTCCTCTGGCTCCAGCTCTGTGCACCCTGTGGGCGACCAGGTGGGATCTCACTGTCTGCCCAGGAGTGTTATTGAGCTGGTGGAGGCGGGAAACGTGAATGTGCCTTGGAGGGCATGCTGGGCCGTGGTCTGCAAGGGGCTGTCCGGTGGGTGGTACATCCTCCAGTGGGTCACGGCAAACTTTCCATGCAGAGGTTTTCCTTGTGTTTCATGAAGTTTCCGGCTGATTGCTTGTGCTCTGCCTCACGTCCTGCCCCATCTCAGCCCCTACAGCAGGCTCTCCACACACACACCCAAACTCCTGCTGCCCAGTGTTGCCTGGAGCCACAGCTGGCACAGGGGGAAATGAGGGAGACAGTGTCAGAGCCGAGTCTGGGGACTCACTGCCCACTCGGCTTTGGGCCTTTACCTGGTGTGATGGTTTGAAGCTGTGTCCTTAAATCTAATCCATCCCTGTGGGTGTGAATCCACTGTATGTAGGACCTTTTGATGAGACTCCAAGGTGTGGCCCACCTCAGGCAGGAGGGGTCTTAATCCTGTTACTGGAGTCCTTATAAGCAGTGTGAAGTTCAGACAGATGAGACAAAAAGCCGCGAAGCAAGAAGCTGCAATCAACAAAACCTGGAAGAGAAGGGAGAGATCTGGAGATACCACCTTGTGCCTTGCCATGTGACAGGAGACCAAGATCGCCAGCAGCCGGCCCCAGAACGCCAAAGTCTTTGGGGAGAGAGCATTGCATTGGTGATTCCTTGATTTGGACTTTCTTTCAGCCTCAAAACTATAAGCAAATAAATTCCCATTGTTTAAGCCAAACCATGGCATTGGTATTTGTTTGAGCAGCCTAGGAAACTACAACCCCTGGGCACAAGCCAAACCCAGGAGCCCTCGTAGGCACCCCCCCAAAGCCCCAGGTGATATTGGCTTCATGTGACAGCCATGGAGAGATGTGGGCAAATGACTGCTGGATGCAGGTACATATTAGCTTCACATCCCCCCTGCCTGACCCAGGCTCTCTTCTGAAATGCTGCTCCCTGTGATGCTCCCTTTTCCACCAACCAAGACCTAGCCCAAAGCCACCTCTTTGAGGAGGTTGCAGTGGTCCCTGCAGCACAAAGGGCCTCTCAGCAGGCCCTCCCTTCTGAGGCAGTGTGTGGCCCTCCTGCATTACCTCTCCCTTCACCAGCCTCCTCTTGGTGTAGACATTTGCATCTGAATCCAGCTCCACCACTGAGCGTGGGCTGCTTGAGGGTAGAGGTTTAACTGTTTTCTGGCTATGAATTCTGTGTGCAGCAAAGGCCTGCACAGAGTAAGCTCCCAGTAGGTATTTGCTGAGTGGGTGAAGAAGCCTCATTGTCCTCTGTGGCTACTTAGAGGCCACCAGAATGCACAAAAATCTGTTTTCCTGGGACCTGCTGCTGAGATGGGGTCTGGGGCTCAGGAGAGGCTGGTGGAGTGAGCAGCCCCCATGGATGAGGCCCAGTGGGCCTTAGCTTATAGAGAGAGCCAGTGTTCAGTCCATCCTGCAATGATGGAATTTCCAGGATATGTGGGACTGAGCTCCTCTGGACAGCCCATGGGTGTGCAAGATGCCAGAGCCATCAGCTCACACTTGGGTAAGAAAATAAGTTTCATAGTGATGCCAATAATAAAAAAATAAGCCTAGGTCCTTAGCTCATGAGTATGAATTCCTCCCCCACCCCCCCAATACAGTGCTGGATTTTATGTTTTGGTCTGGCAATTTTAAAGAAGATTTTTATGGGTGATCTGAGTCCAGGGTGATTGCCTGATGTTTTGTTCCTCTTCCAGTTTGCTCAGGGAATGGCTTGGCCGTCTGCTGGTCACAAAGTCAGGTGATTGGGAAGGATGCTGAGCTCTCCTCTGACCAGTCACTAAGTCCTGTTACCCACCCCTCACCTCCATTTCTCCTATTCCCACTGCCTCTGCTTTAGTTGAGATCCCGTCATCTCTCAAGGGATTCCTGCCCCCAGTTTGGCCTGTCATAGATCATTCTCCCCACAGCAGTGGAACTTTTCTTTCCATTAAGCGCAGCTCTATTGTTTGTGTCACCCAGTGCTGCGTAACAAACCACCCCAAAACTTTGTGGCTCAAAACAACGAGACTATTTACTCTGCTCATGAATCTGTTACCCGAGCAGAGAGCTTGGCAGGGACAATTCATCTCTGTTGCCCTTGGCATCTGCTGGGGTGGCCTGAAGGCCAGTGTCCCCAGGGTCAGAGTCTTCTGAGACTCAATCACTCACACATCTGGTGGTTGATACTGGCTTGCAGCTGGCGGCCTCGTTTTCTCTCCACAGTGCTTCTCCATGTGATCTCCCCCAGCTACGTAGGCTGCTTTGGGCTTCCTCACAGCATGATGGGTGAGGGCTGGCTTCCAGAGTGTGAGAGGGCGCATGTGCTCCAGGTGGAAGCTGTTCTGCCTTTTCTAACCCAGCCTTGGGAGTCAGCAGTGTCGTTTCTGCCATAGTCACAGGCCCACCCAGATTCCCCCCTTAATGGAGTGTCAGTGTTAACCCTGCACTAAGAGCATGTGGAATGGGTCATATCTTGGTGGCGCCATCTTGGAAATGATGAACTGCTGCACCTGTTCGCACCACTCTGCTTAAAACCCTCTGGCACTCCTGTTGCCCTTGGGAGAGAAGCCACGCTCCATGACTTCTCTCCTTGCCTTCCCTGCCTTCCCTCCCCATACCCACACCCCGCCTCTTTCTACCTCTGCTTCCATTACTGGCCCTAGAGAAGGGATCTGGGCTTCACTAAACCCGACAGCGACACGGAACTTTCTTGAACAGCATTTGCCACTCAGCCCTCTCCTCACACCCTTGTCACGCTCCATTTTCTCTGCGATTAGGCACAGACTGCATGGCCTCCAAGCACGTCCCCATCACTCCAAGACATACTCCCGCCCCCGTGGTCACCTGGCCTGAGCCCATGAGCTTTGTGGTCTCCCTGCCTTTGTGTTTTTCTCACATGGTTGCATCCCCTCTGCCTAGCATCCCATTCTCTGCTGCACCCCTGCCCTTCCACAGCTCAGTGGCTGTACTGCCGCATCCCTACAGCCTTTCCTGACTGCCCAGCCCCTGGAACCCCTGTCTTTTGTGATCTCCTGCTTTGCTTTTGATCAGATCTTATATAAACCAGTATGATAGCATGGTTTAGGAGCGGACTTTGGCATCAGGTCTGGGTTCAAACCCCGGTTCACTTTTTATGCGCTCTGTGACCGTTGGGAGAATTCACTCATTGGCTCATGATGAGGATTAAATGAGGAAACTGAAGTGAAATACCTTATTCCTTGCCTGGCACAGAGTAGAGCCCAGTGAGAACATTTCCTTCCTCCTCTCTAGAGTGCCAGGCTTCTAGTAAGTGCTCAGTAATGAATTTCATCACCCTCATTGGGATGAAAGGGGAGAAATGCATCTCCTTTCTTAATCATGTGGGACTAAAGTACCAGAAGATTACAAGAATATTGCTGAGCCATGAGCAGAGAGAGAGAGGATAAAAAAGCTCGATAATGATTTGCCTGCTTATTTTTAATAAGTATCCTGCCAGTGGAGCTGAATCTCTGCCCGCAGAAAGAGCTCTGCTTTGCTGCAGTGGTGTCCACGAGCTGGAATGAAAAGGGATGTGGGACAGTGTGACCTTGAGAACAAAGCTGTGTGGGGAGGACCGTTCCCTTCCAGGCTCTGGCAGCTGCTGGAGAGCAGGAGGCATGGCACGGGGGGCTTCCTGTCCCTCCCGCCCCTGCCCCACCTGGTCAAATGCCACTGTCTTGGCTATGGTGGAATGGCAGTGCCCGGGAGGGTGACAAGCTCCAGCTGTCTTCCTGCCCTTGGTGGCAATGGACAGGTAGATGGGGTGCCAAGCTCTCCATTTCCAGGTTCCAGAACCTTCCACCTAGGGTAGGTGTTGAGGGTGGGGTGTGGGGTGAGGAAAAGTTTTCTGTACTTTAGAGGCGAGAGTTGCTCAGCCCGGGGCAGCCCCTTTACCAGCTCAGCTCTCTTGAGTAGAAGCTGGGCACAGGTGGGGGGCTCTTTTTAATAAACTCTGCCTTGGGGTCCTACACTGCACCCCAGACACAAAACGTGGAGGATTCCTTTCCCTGCAGTTCATGCTTTGCACTCAGACTGGGGAGCCCCACCCTGAGCCTCAGCCAAGGAGCAGCTCAGAGGCCCTGCGGACCACACTTGCCCAAGGGGGCTGGAGACAGTACACGCTGCCCAGATGGACTGCGGTGAAGGGCGTGTGGGAGCCGGGGAGGGTGAGAGGTGTGTGTGTGCTGGACCCATCAGGAACTGTGGAGGCTAGGAAATACTGAGAGGGGGCTAGAGCATTTCTCCTGATGGCACAGGTGAGAGGGCACATCTGTAGGCCATTTGGCCTCGAGTCTGAAAAGAGGAGGGTGGCTGGTTCCATAGGTGGGGTGCAGATGGGAGGGCCTTGGGGGCCTCAGGCACAACATGGTAAGAATTGGGGAGCCCTCTCTAAGCAGGGAGGCCAAGCTGACAAGTTCAGACAGGGGTCTGAGCCACATTATTGTGGCAGCTGTGGAAAGAGTACGGGTGGCTTGGGGCACTTCTTGGGAGGGGTGCAGTGGGGACAAGGAGGGCTTCTGCTCTGAGAAAGATGAAAACTGGACCTAAGGAATAGTAAGAAAGCATTCCCTTTTGCAGCAAGCACTAATGAGCCCATCATCTGGTCCAGGCTGCAGTCAGAGCGCTGGGCACAAATGAGCAAACCGGAACCCCCTCGCTTTCCGAACCCTCCTCGTCCCACAGAGGGCACCTGCAGGGCACCTCAGTTCCCGGTCTCCGACCTCCCAGATTGGGTCAGGCACCTCCCAAATGGGGAGAGACCCCACATCCAGCCAGTTCCAGGAGAAAAAGCTGCCTTGGCTTGGCAGGGGCTGTTCCCCAGAGCTCAGCAATGTCCGCAGTGCTGGCAGCTATGACCTGGCAGAATCCTGAAACCCAACGGGACCCAGAGACGCCACGGAGGGTCGGGGATAGGAGCGCAGTTCCTGGCCAGGGAGCCATGTGCTGGTTCTGGGCAAACAGTTGTCAGCTTACCTCTCCCTGTGTAAAATGGAGATGACGTTCACGCCAGCTTTAGAGCTGAGGACTAAAAGGAGTGGTGCTAAGGTCACTGCAAGCACAGGATTGCTGCAAGCTGCAGGTGGCAGGGACACGTTTCATCTGTTGACTGCTGTCCTGTAAATTCTGCCTGGCACAGCCCCTAGCCTGGGCCTGGAACATGCTCCATAAATTCTGGGTACATGTGTGGCCAGTGATGGTTTTCATGGGGATGCTCAGTAAACATCTTGAGTTTTTGTGATTTACTCTTTCCATCTCAGCTTCATCCTGCAGGCCACTGCCAATCCAAGGTCAGAGGCTGGTGTCTCGGGAAGGGGCAACTTGGCCACAAGCCCTTGTGAGGATTCCCAAGTTCTCAGCTACCCCATGAGCCCCCTGCTCCTTTAGGGACTTTTTAGGATTCCACAGTCTGTCCTCTCTGGTCTCAGCTGCCCTAGGGAAGAACCTGTTGGGAAAAGAGAATCGTGTCTTCCCACCTGCTCCCCATGCTGCTTCCCGAGGCCCCTAGTCCCTGAGGTGTAAGATGCAGAGTGCCACCCCAAGGCAGTGCCATCTGCTCTTCCGCTGCCTCGTGGAAAGGACGAAGTTGTGGTTTTCCCAGGCCTGCCTCTTGCTAGTTCAGGATTTTGTCTGTCTCCTGCTAATTCGGGATTGCCGAATTTCACTCTGTGGTTCCTCAGCACTTCCTGCCAGGCCTCAAGCTTTCCAGGTGTGGAAAGCTCCCACTTCTCATCTTCCTGTGAAATGTGTAAGGGGAGATGCAAAGCAACTTGAAAGCCCTCTACAGCTTTCATTTCTATCAGAAGCTCAAAGGGCAGTTTCCAGGTAAAGTTAGAAGAGAACTGGGGTGCATTACTGCCTGCCCTAGAGATTTGCTTCAGGAAATATGGTGAAGGTATTGTTTTTGCCTCCGATAGTCTGGAAACTGCCTCAGGTGTCTCAGTTGTGATAATCATGCTCTGTCTTTCCACTTCTAAGTGTTTTCTCTGTACCTGGCACTTTATCTTATTTCATTCTTTATGCAGCCCTCTGAAGTCCTTGGTATTATTATTCCCATTTAAAAATGAGCTGAGGTCCAGAGAGGCTGTGACCACTTCAGGTTCAGGTGACACAGGTATCAGGTATCCCAGCTAGAACTGGGATCCAGTTTCCACCTCTGGTCACGGATGGGGTCTTCAGAACTCATCCGAAACATAAGCAGTCTGCCAGATGTTTCTTCTGCATAGAAGGCACTTGTCTCTCCCTTGCTAGATTTTTGCTGTTGTGAGAGGATGGCACTGATTTGTTATATGGCGAACTACTGAGGCTTTAAGACTGGTAAGGAACCTTTCCCAGAGGGGCCCCGTCGTGTTCCCCTGCTCCATCCGGCAGTGACCAGGCACCCGTGGATAACCAGGGCAGAGGGGTGGGTTGGGCAGAATAAAGAGTTCCTGGCCTTGGCTCTTTTGCATCTCCAGCTGGGGTCACCCGTCTCCTGCAACCCAGGCCAGAAAGGGCTCGGGCTCTGTGCCTAGCATACCAAGCTGGTCCCCCTGGAGCCTCTCAGGACATGGCAGAGACTCAGTGGGACTGGGTAGAGAAGCACCCCATGTTGGTCCCTGGCTAACAAATATGCTGCTCCTCCCAGGCATTTCTGCCACTGCTAGGCCACTAGGGGACCTGCACGGGGTGAGGTCAGAAGCCAACCCCTGCAGTTTGGGAAGTTAGCAGCATTTGTGGGATTCACAAGAGACTTCCTGGTTTCTCCTAGCCATTCCAGTGGTTTCAGCTGGGCACGCTGCTGCCCTTTGAGGGCATTTGCAAATGTGGGGAGAGGCTGGGGTTGTCAAAGTGACTGAGGAGCCTCCTGGTGTTTAGTGGCAGAGTCCAGAGAGGATCAACATCCTGTGATGAACTGACAACCCATTGCATATGACAAGAAATAGCCTTGCCCATGGGAGACACTAGGAAATGACACATGTACCATGTCCCTTGGTTCTTTGGAAAGCCACCTTCCTCACTAATCCCAAGGCCAGATAACCCAGAAGTAAAGAGCATGCATCCATGCTGCATTCCTTTCCATATTGCTAGTGAAAAGGCAATATTTCCAGATGAACATGGCACATGAGAGAGGACCATCTTCCCTTGTGTGATGCGTTTGTTACGTTTGCCTCAGTGGGGCTCCTCTGGGGAAAGGAAGACCTGGATTTGGGTGGTGACAATTCACGGGGCAGTGGGCGCACCTCCTCCCTGCTGTGCTTTGGTGGCTCTCCCAAAAGTCTGGCGGCACCCTCAGCAGTGGCGCCTTCAGCAGTGGATCCCCGCAGCCCACCTGGCGTAGAGATGCGCCCCCTCCCTGGGGTCGCTCTCCCGGGGCCTGCCTTCCAGACGCCTTCTCAGTTTCCACCACTCATCCTTTCCTGAGCTTGATGTTCTGTTTTGCTTTTCATCTGTTTTCGTTGAATGCAGTGTGATTAGGAGGGTCTCACACTGGATCGCGATGGCTGAACGCTCTTCTTCTTGTTTTGCAGTTGGGAAGACGTCTCTGATCACGCGGTTCATGTACGACAGCTTTGATAACACATATCAGGTGAGGTCCCCGATGCCCACCCTCCACCCCACTCGACTCCCGGCGTCCGCAGCCACGACAGCCGCCAACAGAGCACGGCCGGCCCCTCCCCCAGGCTGGCTCCTGCTGGGCCAAGAGCAGGACTATCTGGGCTACCTGGGTGGCCCTTTCCCATCTGTGTACTGATCCCTGCCCAGTAAATATCACCTGAGCCCTCCTGAAAATCCAAACTTTAATAAAACACGGGTTTTTCCAGAGGGAGATGCTAAAAATTTAGCGAGGGTGCAATTCAGTCTGTGTGCTCTTGCTCCTTGCAGGCAGTTCTAAATCTTTGCAGTATTTGGTTACTTGGACGAGTCTTCACATGGAGGAGGAAAGGCTAGACAAAAATCAAGAGAGGCGAAAGAGCAGTAGGAGAACTTGCTCCTCTAGCATGGCCATGCATGACCCCGGGTTGCTGAGGCACTTCCTTCCCTGGGGAGGCTTGTGTGGTGGGCTTGCGCTGCTGTACGTGGGCAGGAGGCTGGACGGAGTGACCTCTGTGGCTCATGGCTCTCGAAGGGTAGACTGGGGTCAACTAGAAGCCCAGAGGGTCCTCCAGGTGGCACAAAGGCAGAGCTCTAGGGGGTCGGTTCACGTTTCACTTTCCTGGCACTGCTAGAGATGGGGAGGTGTGTGCAGGTGACGTCAGTTTTCCCTGCAACTATAGATTTGCTTTGTAGCTTTTAAGAGAAAAGAGAGCATTTTTCTCCTTTAGAGACAAATGATCATGCATTTCCCCAAGCTCTAGTGGGTTCTGTAAGATACTAGTTCCAAGACATGTTAGAGATGTTACTTGGAAAGAAGCAGGTGTAGTTCAGTGGGTAGATTTAGGGAACACTGGGTGAACAAAAGTAAATCGACTTCTCTCCTGCATGACTTCTCAGGGCCTTTACTATGTCCAGGTATAGTTTTGATCTACTGAAAGCGGGATATACTGTGCAGGATCTCCCAGACCTATTAGCTCATGGAATCCTTTTGTCATCGAGTCCTCACAGGGCATATATTTATAGAACACACCAGGGACTGCTGTACCAAGATGTCCTTCCCCCTTCCTGAACTTGGGGCGTAGAGAGTGTAGAATACAGCTCCCTGTAGATCATGGTCCATGTCTACTTTTTAGTCCGTCTGTCTTCCTCTGGACCAGTCATTGTCCTTGCCTCGAATATAGCCCCCTCAAATGCAGCTGCTTTTCCTTTGCTATGGTCTGAAGTACTAGGTAACCACTGTACTTGGTAAGAATTTACTGTAAGAACTCGAGGCTCTGGGGAAGGGGTCCCCAAGTAGTGCACACAGTCCTACGGTGTCTTGGCCGTGCCTTGCCTTGGTCGTGTCCTCTCTCAGCCAGGGCTGTGTACCATGGTGGTCTTTGCCAGAAGCCTCTCCTCCTCATAGGGGAGTTTTGCATCCATTCGGATTGTGATGACAGCTCTAGCACACTTCAGTTCTTAAGTCTGACTTGGTATTCATTTATGTGTGTAAGCGCAAATGATCTCACATATATTATTTTGATTATTTATTTTGCTTGATAAATCCCTTATAATGCCTTATGTTGGCGTCCCATTGAACACAGTGTGACTCTCGGCTGATTGGTGTTCTTGGCAGAGAGGACAGCAGAGGTGGCCTCAGGGCCTTTGCAGCATTCCCCATTGGCATGGATCAAGGCTTCAGCTCCTCCCCATGCCGCTCGAGTCCCTCAAACTCTCACCCCGCCTCCATCTCCAATGTCATTCCCCATTGCCCACTGCTTGTCCTGCAACCTGTGGTCCAGTGGGCCTCCCTGCTTGCCACACCCCCCATGGTGACACTGTCAGGCCACCGTATCTTGGCTCATGCTGTCACCTGTGCTGGAATGCCCTCCTTCTCTTCTCTGCTGTGGAAAATTCTTCTGACTGACTCATCAAGACTCTGAGCAAATGTTTGTTCTGCCCTGCGAGGCCTTCCCTATGCTTCAGTCTCCTCTCCTTGCCCTTCACTCCCCTTTGAACATTGTTCTGGGGTATCATTTAGCCTTCCCAGCTCCGCAGTCACTCCTTAAGGGTCTCCGGCTCCCAGCTGGGCTCAGTGCTTGGCTGAGGCCAGGACCCTCTCAGATTTGCTGCTGCATTCCTGGGCCCAGCACAGGGCCTAACCATAGCTTGTGTCACCAGACCTGTTGGAACACAAGTGACTTGCAGAAGCAACAGTCTGTCTCAGTCTTTAGACCCCATCAGGCTGTGAGGCCCCAGAGGCCTATTGACTGACGAGAAATCCTGGGAAAGATCCCAGAGAGAAGTAGCTGCCTCCCCACTGTAGGCTTTTCTGACTCTTTTTCTTTTTCTGTAGCAGGTGGATTTCCTTTCCCAATACCCTTTAAAATGGTAATTAGTCTGGGAGGCTGGAGCTCTAATTCTGTGCACACATAGGCTCATTTTAATGAATTCTCCAGAGATCTAGAGGGGAAACTGTTATTTTGTTTTTCTTAACATGGTGAAAGAGAGGTTTGGGAAGTAGACAAGCTCCCCAAGGGTTCTGGAGAATGAACTTTAACCCCCCCCCCCCGGCAAGACTTACAAGTTGCCACTCCCCCCCAGATAGCTTCTCCATCCATGTGGAGGCACACAGCCTGCCAGGGTTGGCCCTGCCACAGTTCAGTTCCCAGGACCCCTCCCTCACATCCTTTCTGCATGTCTCTAGTCTCTCTCCCACCCCATTGCTGCCTTCTCCTCCCCTGCCATTCACTCATTGTGACAGCAGATATTTGTCAAATGCCTACTTCGTGTTTGGAGAGGCAATAGGGGAAACTGGCCTGGCCACAGAACCTGGCCCTGCCCTCAACTGGCTCATCCCGCAGGATGAGCTCATCCATCAGTGAGTCCTTCCTTGGCCATGCATAGGACCTCAAGGAGCTGGCGTTAGGACCTAGGTATGTGGAGCCGGATTCTGCTGCCAGACCTTGGGGGGTTTCTGGCCACCTGGCCAGCCCCGACAAGATGCCCCCTTGTTAACCTGGAGGTAGAGGGGGTCTTCTCCCCCCCCAGCACACACGCACACACGCACACGCACACCTTGTTCTCTTCACACATGCCCTCTTTAGCTCTCACCACCCAGCCTGTCGCCTCATCTAAATCTACTCACTCGAAGAAGTCACAAATCAAGATTCACGAACAACCAAACGAGACCCATGTGCAATGATTCTCTTATATAAAACCCCACTGAGAAATTATTTTTTAAAATTTCGTGTAGAAAAAACAAAACAAAACGGATACCTGCTTTGTGATACAGATGCTTGACCCTCTTGTGTGGTCTGTCCTACACTGGCCACAGGAAACACCTCTGCAGGCCTTGGCCTCGGGCTGCCTGCTTGAAACCTGGAATAAAGTCTATGGGGAGTTTTCAGGCCACTGCAGCTGGCTGCTGGGGGTGGGAGGAGCAGGATTTGGAAGCAGGGCTCTTCTGGGGTTCTCTGTCCTATTAGCAAAACCTATTAGGGGTATGGCCAGGAGAGCCACAGGTCCCATCCAGAGGTGGGCTCAGGCATTAGCATCTTAAAAATCTCAGAGATGATTAGGATGAACTTGTAGCCAAGGCTGAGAACCCATGGATTCGTCCCCGAACCTCACACCATGGCATGTTAAGAAATCTCTGACCGAATGGGCTGCCCCCGAGATCCCCTGGCTGGCCAGAGCTTACTCAGCTACTCTTAGGAGGACATGCTCATAGGGTGGCGAAGGAGCATTCCAGAGGACTGTGAGGCTCTGGTTCACTCCCAAACATAATGGGTGTCTCCACTGTGCCCTCCCACTGGACCCAAGAAGCTCTCACCCTTGTGGCCCATCCTCACTGTCACTCCTGCCTGCTCTGCCCTGAGGCTTTCCTCTCTAACCTCCTGGCTTGCCTTCCAGATGGGACCACCCTACAGGCCCGTGGGATCCCAGCACCTCCCAGGCTGAACCCCTCGGGGCATGGAACCTCTGGCCTGGGCCTCAGCACCTTGGCTGCCCCTCCCCCTGCCCTCCTCAGGTCCCCTGCTGGCCCTGCACGCTACCTGGTGAAGCCGCTTCTCCCCAGGAGTGTTCCTTGGCAGCATGCTGTTTTTTGCTCATAAGGGTTTCTCAAAATGGTTAGATGTCTCTTTGTGTAACACGTGTACATTGATGTAGTAAAGATAAACTTGAATGTTCGCTGGTCCTGGTCATTGGATCTGTGGAGCTGCCCACCCAGCTACTCAGCAGCCCCCAAACCAGTGCCTGCTCCTCCTGCTCCCACCCCGGCAGCACAGGCTTTGCTTTTTACAGAGGAGGTGACCTTTTTACAGAGGTGCCACCCTAGCAGCACATCCCAGGTGCCTGAGGGGAGTACTTGTGTATTTGTGCAGGGATCACAGTGCGTGGAAAGCTGTGCTTTGTTCCGCTTTGTCCTGCATGCTGTTTGATGATCTGAAGTCACTTCTCTTTCTGGGGCAGCCAGTTCTGCTAAGCCCATCCCGCCTGGGCAGGTGGCCCAGGACATTGCCAGGCTTCAGCAGCAAGACCTTAAGGAGCCAAGTCCCAGGCCTAAAATGCCCCCACACCACCTGGGCAGGTGTGCCTAAAGTGGGGCTCAGTAAGGAAAAGGCACCTGGGTCGAATCAGAATGTCCTCCTTGGACACCTCCCTGCACACTCATGGACTCTAGACCCTGATCCCCGTCAGTGCCGGGGCCAGGGAGCAGGGAGAAAGTGGGGGAAACACCGCCTGGAGGATTTCAGGGGTATGATGCTGGGGTTATTACTGAGCACCTCTTTTGGGTGAGTCCCTTTTAAGGAGATGAGTGACAACATGGGGCTCCTGCCTTCACAGAGCCCCCAGCAGCAGGACAGAAAGCAGGAGAGAGATGTCCCATCTGAGGGGCTGGAGGAGGTGACTGGTGCTTGGCCTTGAAGGAGGGGGTGCAGTTAGACAGCGAGGTGAAGGGTCAGTGAATGGGGCTCGGGGAAGATGGCTCCTGTGGCTGGAACACAGAGAATTTGTTCAGGAATGGATGGGAGGACTGGAGAAGCCACACTGCATGCTGGAGCGCCATGCACTGAGAGGCAGCAGCAGAGTCCATGCTGGCCATCTGCCAGGGCGTGCGTGTGCCGATCTCACTGTCCCAGGCACTCTGCTCCATGCAGGATGACCCATCCTCGGGTGGTCAAGCAGGTCTGCGTGGAGCTGGGTGCTAGGCAGGTGAGCTGGTAAGGGCAAGGTAAGCAGGGGTCTTGCGCAGCGGCATGCTGGCATCATGACAAACACTGCTGTTGTGGAAGTGCCTTCATGTTCGTTATCCTGTTTTACACGAATGCATAAAGCATGAGAAAAGTGGCAGGAGAACTGTATGCTGATGGTGTGGTCCCTTCGGTGCATGGTGCTTCAGGCAGAGGAGGGATCAGCAGCCCTGCTGGTCGGCAGGGAGGGCTTCCTGGAGGAGGGGGTGGGGAGCTGGTCTGAAGGCCAGGCAGGGTCTGATGAAGCTGAGGAGAGGGCTTGCACATTTGGATCCATTGCTGACCCTTCAGGAGACCCCATGGGAAGCTTCAGACCACACATCCCTGGGCATCTGTGTCTGTATGACTTTCAAAGGAACGGGTGGACTGATTTTGATAAAATTGAATCCCTTGTTTAAAGTTCAAAGATGCATGTCGTTTGGTTGATATTTCAGTCCACGGTCATGAAATCAAAGAGCAATCAGTAAATACTTAAATTGGGTAGTCACTAAAGCACAAGCCACTCTCCAGTGGGAGAAAAGTAGCTGCTGGGAACTTGCAGACTTGGAGGCTGAGGTATCTGAAAGAATCCCGGTACTCTCGCTGTGGCCTCCCAAGCTCATTTCCGAGCTTGAGGCAAGGACAGACCTTGCCCAGTGTGTTTTCCAGAGGCTCCTGTCTCCTCCATCCCCAGAGCTACCACTTGCCAGTCTGAATTCTTAAGTTTTGCCAGCCTCATTTGCATGCGAATTTGCATGACTTTATCCTGGGACTTTCATCTGATGGTGGGTGGTGCAGAGTACAAACAGCAGCTTCATTGTCAAGGGCTTGTCAGGCCCAGCTGCTTTCTGCCAACGGCCAAGGCCTGGCCAAGGCTAAAAGAAGACACGCATACATTCCTTTTCATTATTTCTCCTCCTGAGAAGAGAATCTTGAGTCGATTTATGCAAAATGCCTTGCACATTTCCACTGCAGACTTTATTACCGTGTCTTGTCAGAATGTGGATGCAGAATTATATTGCATAATAAATGCACATAGCCAAGCAGATTTCAACAAGTGCCTAAGGAAGCATCTCTTTCCTCGCAGATCAGCTGAGCCAGTGGAAGCTTTTGTGCAGAGGGAGGCACGTAATTTGGTCTCTCTGTGCTCTGAGTCTACACCCTGTTGACACTGTTTAATACCACGTTCTGAAAGAGATAAACGTGGATGCAGTGATGAAACCTGTGCTTGTGAAGATTCCTCACATTTTGTATAAAATGAACTGCCTGCCATTTTTCACAAACAGTGCAACTTGCAAGCATGAGGATATTAAAGGAATAAATAAGCATTGCCAGGTTTTGAGTCCTTGCCTCCCTGTGGAATGGTTAGCAGCAAGAATAATTCACCCCATACCTCCTCACAAGAGGAAATGTGCAGAGAATGAATGCTCTGACCGAGCCTCTGTGGCAAGCCAGAGGAGAAGGAAGGTGGTCTCCTTTAGAACTCACCTCTCTGTGGGCCAGCCTTTCCCGAAGCTGTGGGAACGCTGGTTTATTGGGATTGTTAATAGGATTTACAAGCTAAAAGGTTTCTAGGGCAAAGTAGCTTGGGAAACATTGGGTTACATGAGACTGAACCTGTTTCTTTGGTGCTGAGCCTTTAACATGCCATTGTGCGTTATGGTTCTCTGGGGGCCTAAAATTTGTACATTTTCTCAGAAATTTCAGAATTTCTTTTTTTTTCCCTGAAGACTGTCTGATGGGGCTTGTATTTCACATAACTGGCCCGAGAAACGTTGTTGGATAGTCTTCTCTGGCAATCCGTAGGTCAGTTGGTCACTGATAATAATTGCTCGTTTTTGTTTCTGCATCCTCTCACAGAATACAAAGTACCTTCATGTATCCTAACTCATTTGATCCAAAAGACCTTAAAGGAGGCTGTGATTATCCCCATTTTATAGATGAGGAAACAAGGTCCAGAGAGGCTAAGCCATTTTTCCAGCATCTTCTGATTCCCAATCCAGTGTTCTTCTGAGCCTACCACACCCAACCAAGGCACTGGCAGAAAGTCCCTGAAAAAAAGACGTTCTCTGGGAAAAGGAATTGGAGGCCAGAAGGGGGTCCCCTTGGGCACATGACCCCAGCCAGGCCCACTTGGGTGGGGCACTCTGCTAGCTGCATGACACACCCTCTGGGACAGGCCATGGTCTGCCCTGGAAGGCGTTGACAGAGAGCCTTGGGCTGCTGGCAGAGATCTGCCCCCATCCCCGTAAGGGCCCACGAAGGTTCCTGTTCACGTCAGCCTCCTGGCCTCGCTGGGCTACGGGCATGTCATGGATCTGGACCTTATCTTTAAAGCTGAAGTGACTCCCCCTGCTCCTCACCCCACACACTCTCATACCCACACAAGTCTGATATGAACATCTGTACCCACCTACACATACATGCAAATAAATATACAGTTACATGCACTTATGTGTATTCTCACTCACATATATATCTGCTCACATACAGACATAACACACCCATTTACCTGTTCCCAGCAGTGCACACTCATGCACCTAACTCACCTGTTCTGACTTCAGAAGCATCGTAGGCAGTGGCAACTCACAGGGAATCACGAAGTTGCTGGGGCCTTTTGTAGGAGAATATGGCCTACTCAGGTAGCTAGTTGTTCTTTTTGTCAGGTTTCACCATATGCCTCCAAAGCATACCTGACAGTATCACAGATGCAGAAGAGAAAAAAAAAACCAAGCCAGAGAGGGAAGGGGGGAGGGGAGATGTTTGTAGCAGAAATACTGTGTGAAGTTCAGCATCTAGCTTAGAGTTTCCTGGTGGAAACTTTCCACAGGGAAAGGAAACACTGTGCTTGTTTCCTTACCCTAGTGACAAGAAGCTCCCGGGTTTGCGTGGTGAGCCAGTCCTTGTTAGCACTTGAACAGGTTCATGCAGCAAGCCAGGGCCAGTGGTCAGGTTTAAAACCCAGGGTTTCTATGGGCCAACCTGCAAAGACAAATGTGAAATGGCGTGGCGGGCAGGATGTTGAGTGGCAGTGTGACCAGTGAGGTAGAGTTGCTCCTCAAATGGTGATTTATGCTACAGACCCTCAGACAGTCAGAATGCGTTGCCAACCTAATCTGGCCATTCTGGAGAGTGTGAGCAAAGTAGCCTGGGCCCATGGCCTCTGAGAATCTGATTTGGCCCAAGACAGAGCCTGGAAGATCCAGCAGAATGGTAGTACATGCAGCTCCTAGACAGAGCCCAGGAGCACCATCTGCTTTGATGCTGAGCAATCTTGGATTGGCTGGTCAGCCAAGCTACTTCCCAAAACCACTCCTGGACTGTGGATATCCCCTATGGAGAGGAGAGTGCTTATCAGACCGGACCTGGCAGGTGGCACGAGTGACACCGAGCATGGTCGCATCATTAGTTCTGGCTGCACGTGTCTCCTGGAGAAGCAGCACCTTGGGCCATCCCTTCAAGGCTGCTGTAGTTGAGATGTGCTCCCAAGATGCCAGCCCATGAAAGTCTTCTTTTAATTCCTCACCCAAAAGCCCATGATACAGCATTAGAGAAGGTGCAAGTCCCCGTAACCTTGCTGACTTGCTCCGTGGGTGAGTCAGTTCCCTTATGTGAGGCTCTGGTTTGTCTTCAGCAAGATGGTCCTAGCTATGCAGACCAAATCCCCTACCCCCTTTCCTTGTTAAAGTTACCCTTGCCTCAGTCACCCAGGCGATCTGCATCTTTCTCCTTCACCAAGTCCTGCAAGTCCTTCTTGATACCATTCACATGTGTCCCTTCTTCTCCACCCTGCTCTTTTCTATCCACACCTCCTTGCCCATCTTCTGGACCTTTGCAGCAGGTTCCTAATTTCTCCCTTGCCTTTGCCCATTCTCCATCCTTCAACCAGAATGATCTTTCCAAAGCCCAGGCTACAAGAAAGACCCAAACCCAGTGTCTGCTTTTGGAGTCCCTCTGAGCTCTGACTTTTATCCACTTCTCTGGCCTCTTGTCCTCTCCCCAATTGCTGTACAGAGAATTCACAGTCCATTGGTGTTCTGAAGAAAATGCATGGTTTCACACCTCAGAGCCTTTGCTGAAGCCATTCCTTTCATCTAACACAGACAGTCCTCCTGCATTTACCCAGGTATTTACCACTTCCAGTGCTCTTCATTTCTTCCTGAAGATCCTCTTTTCCACTGGTATCTTTACTCTTCAGAGTGATCAATGTCCTTTGACATTTCTTTTAGGGAAGTTCTGTAGGCCACAAATTCTCCATTTTCATTTATCCAAAAATGTTTTTATTTTGAAGATACCTTCCCTGGGTTTTCAATTCTGGGTCAACCTCTCTTATGTGGTCAGTACTTGATGATGTCATTCCACTGTTTTCTGGCCTCCATTGTCCCTGATACGTCAACCATCATTTCTGTCATTGTTCCCCTATATGTAATGCATCATTTTTCTCTAACTGCTTTCAAGATTGTATCTTTATCTTTGGTTTTTAGCAGCTTGACTCTGATGTGAAAAAGTGGGAGGTTTTGTTTTTGGTGTTTTTTAAAAAAAAAAAAAAAAAAAAAATCCTGCTTGGAGTTTGCTGAGTTTCTTGAATCTGTAAATGTATCTCATTTAGCAAATGTAAGAAATGTTTAGCCATTATTTCTTCAAATGTATTTTTTGCTCCACTCTTCATTTCCTCTTCTTCTAGAACTCCAATCAAACATATGGTAAACTGCTTGGTATTGTCCCACAAGTTATTGAGGCCCTATTTGTGGAATTTTTTTCTTCAATTTTTTCCCTCTCTGTGCTTCCTTTTGGATAATTTCTATTTAGATCTCTCTTCAATTTCTGACTCTCTCATCTGTCTTGCTGTTGAACCCATTAGTAAGATTTTAATTTCAGATACTATATTTTGCAGTTCAAATTTCCATTTGGTTCATCTTAATAGTTTCTGTTTCTCTGCTGAGATTGTCCATCTGTTCCTTCATTATGAGCATATTTTCCTTTGAGCACAATTACATTAGCTGTTTTAAAATACCTGTCTGCTATTTTCAGCTGCTGCGTCATCTCGAGGTTGATGTCCAACGATTCCCTTATTTCTTGAGTATTGGTCACATTTTTCTCTTCCTTTGTCTAGTAAATTTGGATGATATCCTATACCTTGTGATTAAGATTCTGGATTCTTAATGTCTCTCTGAAGAGTATTGTGTTTTGTTTGTTTGTTTTAGTGTACGTTAAATTGGCTAGACTCAAATTCTCAGCTGTTGTGTTTGTGAAAGTTTTGTTCAGTTTGTTGTGATTGTTTTTGTTTTTATTTGTTTGTTTGTTTTAGTCTCAGGGAGGCTGCTTGGGGCCTGCTTCGGTCAGCCAGAGATTTGAGCAACATTTCTATACAGAATTTGGGGTGCCCTCTCTGTGGTTTCTCATTTACAGAATTTTCTTCACTTTCCAGCTGCTGTGGAACTCTGCACTCTGTTCTTTGATTTCTCAACCAGTAACTCTGTGGGTTTCTTTTCAAGTGTTAGTCACCCCTCAGCTCCAACTAGGGCCTGCCTCAAGCAAGAAGTCATGAAAACAGCAACCTCACCCAGTGCTGTTTAGTTTTTTCTGGTGTAGACTCCACTCCAGTGTCTTCCTGATTTTGTTCACTTTCCAGTGCCTTCAGATAGTTGTTTGTTATATTTTTTTCAGAGTTTATAATAGTAATTTGCAAGAGGATTGGTCTGATAGAAGCAGACCCTCCGCTCATTCCTTCCATCTGGGTTGTTTGTCCCCACACCTCCCATCCTGCATTACTCCCCCTACCTTCTTCTGCTTAAGAGTTAGTATTCATTCAAGGACTTGCATAGTTGCCCCACCTTTCCTCAAGAAATCAATCAGAAGAAGCAAGATCCCTCTCCTCAGGACCCTTACAGTCCCTGTACACAATTTAACTGTACACTAGTCCTCCCCTTCTGCCAGGACTTACAGTTCCATGTGTGGGCCATAGCTCTCCCACAAGTACGGAAGCTCCTTATGGGCAGGGGCCAAGGCTTGTTCTTCTCTGTCTTCCTCATGGTAGGCACTCAAGAATGCATAAGAACATGGTATTAATTTCTTATACTATTTTCCAGAAAGGAGCTGCCTACAGAAGACCATGATCACATTCTCCTTGCAGGTGTGGTCTTCCTGGGAGAGAAAGGCTCCAGCTGGCAGTAGCGTGGGGCCAGCTGCTTGTGCCTGGTGTCTGGAAAAATAGATGATGCCAAGGAGCTAGAAGTTTTGTCTAGTAATGCAGACCTAGCCAAAACGCCCATAAAAGTTCTTGTTTCTATTCTGTCCTTAGGGAGCTGGTGTTTTTTTTTTTTTTCTGTTAAAATGCAAATGAACTTCCTCTTAAGAGGGCTCTGCTGAGCTATTATAGCTAATGACCATAAGATTCTGAAGCCAAATAGGATGTGACCCCCACACACAGACTCATTAACAGCCTCAGGGCACAATGACAGCTTCAGAAATGAAAGGATTTCAGAAAGCAGGGGGAGGAGAGCTGAATAGTTAAGAACAGGGGCTTTGCAGTCAGGGAGGCCTGGGTTCATACCTGGCTCGGCCATTACCACCTGTTTGGCCTTGGTTCTGAGTGAGCCTTGATTTCTTCATCTGTGTATAGCACCTTCTGCATGCAAGGGACATCTCCTCTGGCTCTCACCCCATGCAGGGAATCTGGCTTTCCTCCTGGATACCGCAGCCCCCTCAGACATCGATTACAGGACCACCATGGAGTCTAAACAGTTGTTTGCAAACTTAACTGCACAGATGAATTAGCTGAGCGGTTGTCTGGAATTCAGATTCCCAGGCTGACAGCCTAGAGAGTGCCACTCCATCTGGATGAGGCTCAAGAATCTGAATGTTTAATAAGCTCCCTTTGTGATTTTGGTACAAGTGATCTAAAAACCACATATTGAGAATCACTGAGTCACTGGGAGTATGAGATCTTTCAAATATAGTAGGGAAACTGTTAATTTAGGGGCCCTGGAACCAGCCTGAGGGTTCAGGAAATGATTTGCAGAAGAACTGAATCTCAAGCAATAAATAGGCATTAGCCGTGTGTAAGTATTATTACTAGAGTGCAAATGAGGCCATTGGAAGCCAGCAGCAGGCCCTGAACAGCTTTGCAAGCCAAGTTAAAGTGCTTGGACTGTTTCCTAGGAGCAGTAGGGAGTTATATGGTCAGATTTATGTTTTAGAAAGATAACCTTGGCTGCTGTCTGAAAGATTAATTAGAAGCAGAGAGCCTGAGGGCAGAGAGATCAATCAGGAAGCTTTTGAGGTTATTCAGGTAAAAGAAATTCCAGGTCTGAACAGCAACAGTGGGCAGTGGTGGTGGGGATGACGAAAGGGGACAGGTGAAAGCGCGGTAGGAGTGAAAGTAATCACTTCACTGATTGATTTAATGTGAGAGAGTAGACAAGCCCAAAAGTGAAGAGGAGGGATTCAGGAGGGCTCCTGGAAGATTAGGATCTAGGTGGTGGAGGTGCCATTCATTGAGATAGGTTTGGAGGGAGGTTAGAGGCTTCGTTTGGGACACTCTGTGTTTAGTGAGATGTCTAAAGAACTTTTAGATGGAGGTACCTACTTAACAGTTGGATACATGGATCTGGGGCTCAGGACAGAGGTAACCTGGAATGTAAATTGGAAAGACCGTACCATATTTAAAGCTGTGAGAGTAAATGAAGTCCTGAAAACAAAGCATCAGGGAACACCAGCATTTTAAAAATGGAGAAAGGAAGAGAATCCTACAAGAGACCAATAGGGAACAGAAGTTTAAAAAGGCAGAAAAGCCAGAAACAAGTAGTATCATGGAAACCAAAGTAAGAAAGAGTGTCGAGGAAGAGGGGTTGGTCAACAGGTCAAGTGCATCAAAAAGAGCATCAGGTAGAGTTTGGCCTATAGAATGTCCTTAGGATTTAAAGATGAAATGGCTACTGGTCACCATAACAAGAGCAATTTCAGTGGACAGAGGGGCAGAAACCAGATGGCCCTGTTTAAGCAATGGGTGGGAGGAGAGAAAGTAAACAGTGAGCATGGGGTCATTTTCCAAGAAGCATATCCATTGAGGAGAGGTGAGAAATTGACAGAGAGCTGGAGAACAACTTACAACTTAGTGTCAAGGAGAGATTTTTTTTTAAGGATGTAAGAATCTTGAGAGTGTTTCTTGGATGAAATGAAGAAGTAAATAGAAAATTTGAGGTTGAAGATATCGAAGAGAAAGGAGATGACTTGGAAAGCATTATCTTGGAGGCATTTACTTTGAATAGGAGAAGGGGCCAACAGAACCTGGAGTAATGTGGGGATGAGGCTGGATACATGTTCACAACTTTGCAAATACCATTTGAATACTGGCTTTGCCACTTTCTGCTGTTGACTTTGGGCAAAGTAACTTAACATCTCTTGGACTCATTTGTCTTAGCTAAGATATAAGAATAAGAGCCTAACCTCAGCCTAGGTTTGTTAACAGAATTAAATTAAATAATGCATATAAAACACTTAGCATGGTAGATGTTTAGTCATTGTTACTGTGGTTATCACTGTTGTGGTTGTTGTTACATCAGAGGGTGAAAACAGGGAGCTGAGGTGGTTTTTGCCCAGTAATATATAGTAAGATTCAAGGTCATTTGCTGAGTGAGCAGAACTGGGAATGGAGCAGGGGGCAAAACAGGGGAGAATTTTATGAACCATCACTGAGGTGGATGGGAGTGGAGTAGAAGGCAATCAAGGACAAATAGCATGTGTTTATATTTGCCCATATATTTCCAGTTTCTGGTGCTCTTATATTCCTTCTTTAAAGATTCAAAAATTTCCATCAACCTAAAGCATTTCTTGTAATGAGGCTCTGCTAGTGACAACTTATTGTGGCTTTCCTTTGTCTTCTCAAAATGTTTTTGTTCTGCTTTCATTTTTAAGGGACATTTTTGTTGACTGTAGTATTCTAGATTGTCAGGTTTTTTGTTTTTAGTTTTTGTACTTCAAAGATGTTGTTCCATTGTTTTCTGATGGGATGTTTCCTCTGTTGTTTCTGATGAGAAATCAACCATCATTCTAATTACTTTTCCCTTGTATGGAATGTGTCTTTTTATTTTCTGGCTGCTGTTAAGATTTTCTCTTTATCTTTAGTTTTCAAGCAATTTGGCTATGATACGCATAGGTATGGTTTTCTTTGATTTTATTTATTCTGTTTTAGGTTCACTGAACATCTTGAAACCATGGATTGAAGTTTTTAATCAAATTGGAAAAATTTTTGGCCAGTTTTCTTCCAAATGTATTTTTCAGTTGATTTTCTTTCTGCTTTCCTACCGAGGCTCCAGTTGCACATATGTCAGATTACTTGATGTTGTCCTAGAAATTCTTGAAGCGCTGTTCATTTTTATTGCATCTTTTTTTCTATCTGTGCAACAGTTTGAACAGTTTCTTTTGGTCTGTCTTCAAGTACACTGACCTCTCCTCTGAAATGTCCTAGCTGCTGTTACTCCCATCTAATGAATTTTATTTCAAATATTGTGTTTTTCAGTGTTAATATTTTCATTTGGTCCTCTTTTCAAGTTTCCATATATCTCTTGCAATTCACCCATCATATTCATCTTTTCCTTCATATTTTTATCATATTGATAAGAGTTATTTTAAAGTCCTTAACTGCTCATCCAACATCTGAGTCATCTGGGAGTCTGTTTCTATTGAGTTTTTCCTCTTTCTTATGGCTTGGATTCCCTACTTCATTACATGTTGTATTAGTTTGCTGGCTGCTGAAACAAATATCATATAATGGGTTGGCTTAAACCACAGGAATTTATTGGCTCACCATTTTGAGGCTAGGAGAAATCCAATTTGAGGTGTCAGCAAGGCAGTGCTTTCTCCCCAAAGGCGGCTGTTCCAGGACTGGCTGCCAATGATCCTCAGGTCTTTGGCTTTTCCATCACATGGCAATGCACATGGTGCCACATATTGCAGAGCCTTCTTTGTCCTCTGGGTTCCATTGACTTCTAACTTCTTCTCCTCCATGTGGCTTTCTTTTTCTGTGTCTGAATTTTATTCTGCTTATAAAGGACTTCAGAAGTTCAGATTAAAGCCTGAGCAGATTCAGTTGGCCACACCTTAACTAAAAATAACATCTTCAAAGAGTCCTATTTACAGTGGTTCACACCCAGAGGAATAGATCACGATTAGGAACGTGTTTTTCCTGAGGTACATAATTCAATCCCCAACACACATCTAGTAATTTTTTTTCATGTAATGAATATTGAATATAAAGACTCTTGGATTTTGTTACCTTCCTCTGAAGAGTATTGAGTTTTATTTTAATAGGCAGTTAAATTATGGGCATCTCTCTCTCTCTTTTTTTTGGCAAGGGGTCATGTACCACCTTTAGACTTTCTTAAGATGGATCTCAGTCTGGAGATGGTGTCTTTCCTCCCAAACCCAGTTTTTTTAGGGTTCCGTTGGAAAGCCTGAAGTGTTTAACAAACCCTTCTAGCTTGGTGGGACTGGAAAGTTTCCTCAGCAGAAAAACTGGTTAAATGAAGGATCTCACCTAGTTCTCTTCCCTTCTTTCAGAGATTGTAACCCCTCCATTTTCTGCCTGCTTTTGATTACTTTTCAGTGTTTGTAAATTGCTATTTTTTATATTTGTCTAAGAGTTTATAATAGTTACCTACAGTAGGGCAAATCTCATACAAGGTACTCAACCATTATTGGAAACAGAATTTAGGAATATGCTTATGCGCAGAGTTCATGGCTCGGCCATACCCAGAGACAGTGCCTGTGTTTTGGCATCAGTCTCTACAGTTGTAGGAAGGTCTCAAGTGGCTCAGTGGTCTGGTTGGCTGGAGAACATGGCCAGAACAGGTCTGAGAAAGTGCATAGTTAAGGGACCAGAGGTTTCTCTGATATAGAAAGAGCATGGAGGTGGGAATAAAGGTCTTAGAGGGCTGAAGAGATAGAAAGTTGGCCTTTTTAAGCCTTAGTTTCCTCATGAACACCTATTTGGTCAGGCTGTTGTTAGGCATAGTAGAGAAAGTTTGTGGGTGTCCTGTAAATGGTACTTATGATCATGGAGGCCACTGAGTTGCGCTTTGGCCAGGGCTTGATCCGTTTCCTGTTGACTTCTTCTCTGCCCTCCATGGAAGCAAAAGTGCTTGTGCGCACCTGAGGTGAAATGGGGCACCATTCTTAATTCTCTCTCACACCACAGTCTGGGTGTAAGCAGTCCAGGGCTGCTGAAATGCCTCCCCAGGGTCAGGGACTCAGGCTTCCTCTGTCTTGCTTATCTGTCACTGCGCTTTCACTCTCAAGTAGTGGGAAGAGGAAAGAGTGGCAGCTGTGGACATGCCCCACCTGTGAAGGACCCATCCCAGAAGATGCATACATCACCTTAACTTCCCATTGGCGAGAATTTAGCTGCTCAGTTGCAAGGGAAGCTGGGAAATGTAGTCTTTATTTGGGGCAGTTGTGAGTCCAGCCACTCGCCAGGAGTCCTTTTACTGTAGAAAGGAAGACTACATATTGGGAGACAATCGGCAGTCCCTGCCACTGATTCTGAGCTCACGCACCTGGTCTTTAGTTCAAGGGTCACTCTACAGAAGAAGCTTGGCATCTTCCAGGGAGCACATTGAGCAAGGATGAGTTGAGCGAGTTCTACACATTTTGCACATTTCTCCTCAAGAATATCAGTAGACACAGATTGTAGACTCTTAATATACACTGATGAGTGTTGTGTGACCATTAAGGAACAAGGCTGGGTCCACAAGCCACTTGTCAGTTCCAGACTTGTTCCCTGATGGCGACACCATTCAGGACAGGTGTGCGAGGCTGGGATAGAAAGAGCCCATGTGCTGCCAAGGTTTCAGCACTTCTCCTCCTCACTCTGGCCCTACTGGCCAAGCAACACTGAGCCTTTGGCTTCCCTGGTCTGTTCTTTCAGCTCCAAAGCAAGAGAGCTATACCCAAGGTGTTTGTCTAGCTTTCATGTTCTAAAATTGTACAATTCCTTGACACTCCATATCTTTGCATTAAAGCAAGCTTCCAGGAAGATTTAGGCACTTTAAATTCCTTGTGGAATGAGTTGGGGTGTGAATATATAAACACACATCCTTGCACGTACACACACACACATATGTGAACACCTGCAGTCAGCCTGGGGCTTCTGCAGCCATGGCATCTTCTATTCCTGTGGCTTACCCCGGTTGCATTTTTTTTGTAATCAGAAGTTGTTGAACACTTTACCACACAGTTAGGCTTATTTTTGAACTTTATTTTATTTTTGTTTCAAAATGCTCTTTTCTAATTCTGATTATATGTTCATTGCAGAAAATAGAGAAAAGTGTAATAAGGAAAGTGAAAAAAAATCATCGTGTCACTACTCAGACACTGGCACTACGAATGCTTCATTGTATCTCCCTCAATGTCTAAGAAATATGAAAATACATATTTATTTTGACTTAATCAAATTGGAATCATACTACCCATGATGTTTTATAACCTCCTTTTTTTTTTTTCACTCGATGACCATTTCCCCAAATCTTTAAATATTTTTCACAGACATGATTTTTAATGGCAGCCAAGGATTCTCATCGTGTGGAGGTACCACGCTGTATTTGACCAATGGCCTGGACATTCAGGTTCTGCCTGAGTTTCCATTATCATTATTTACGTGGCAGTGGTATCTCCATTTCAGGCTGACAGCATCTTGGTTCCCACACCCAGATGCTGGGTCCGGGTGGCCTGCTCAAAGTCACGTGGCGGGTCCGTGGCGGGTCCTGGCCATCTTGCCTCACATTGACTGCACCCTCCCCTGGCGGGAACCAGGAAAAAGGGTATCACAGGCGAGGTACCTTTCCCCAAAAAACAGCCTCCTCCTTAGCTCAAACCCACTTCCTCTGAGAGGGACAAGAAGGAGTCACTAGTTGGCAGAGCAGGGACCACAGGGCAGGACCTGTGTGGGACTTAGCATGGACTCCCCATTGCTCTGCCACTCCTGGGGTCCCTGAGCTTTTGTGCCTTTGCCTAAGACCTCAAAGCTTTGACCTTTCTGTGCTTCTCTCGAACAGGCAACCATTGGGATTGACTTTTTGTCAAAAACCATGTACTTGGAGGATCGTACGGTGAGTGCCCAACTTTAGAAATGGGTGGGTGGGAGGGCTTAAGGCCTTTGGGCTTATCTCCTGGGACCCTCACTGGGCACCATCAGGAGAACTGGGGCTGGCAGTGCCCCCAGCTCAGGGCCCAGGCCTCCTGCACCCTCATCCCCACCACGGGGACCCTGTTGCCCACCGCTGACCCCTCTGCCCTCTCTATGACAGGTGCGGCTGCAGCTCTGGGACACAGCCGGCCAGGAGCGGTTCCGCAGCTTGATCCCCAGCTACATCCGGGACTCCACAGTGGCTGTGGTGGTGTACGACATCACAAGTGAGTGTGGGGCCCGGGCCCAAGGAGTGTGCATGCGTGTGTACATGCATATGTGTACTTGTGCTCAGAACGCAGGAAGGCAGGGGCTTGGGCATGGGCCTGGGTTGTTTTTGAACACCAGCGTGTTTTCCGTCCTCCCCCACCCTCCTGCCATGGGCGTAGTGTGTGTGCAAATGTGTGCAGGCAGAGGTGAGCATACACTCAGGAGGCTGCCCCTGCTCCCGTCCCTCTGCATCCTCTCTAGCCCTCCCATTCTAGGCCAGACCCCTATGGAGCAACTTCCATGGTGTGTGTGTGTGTGTGTGTGTGTGTGTGTGAGTCCTTGGCTCTGCCTGCCCCCTCTTTCACCCCCGCTCCTACCCACAGGCTCCCTCCCCACCAGTGCCAGTGGTCACTGGGCCCCACATGGGTCCGTGTTCATGCAGCCTGAGGCTGCATGAAAGAGAAATCAGGCTGCGGGAAACAGCAGGTTTCCCAGGATGGTGCCTCCCCTCCTCTTGGGTGTACAGCCTGCTGAGAGGTGGGCACTGCCCTGTGACTGCTCCTGTCTGCGGGGCCTGTCACGTGTCCTGACTGTGGAGAGCGCTGCCCGGGAAGGAGCTTTGGTCTGTTCCTGGCTCTCCTGGCTCTGGCCCTGGGGCCCCCATTCCTCCCCCTCTTTTTTTTTTTTTTTTTTTAAGATGTTATTTATTTATTTATTTCTCCCCTCCCCACCCCCTCGTTGTTTTGAGCTCGTTGTCTGTTCTCTGTGTGTTCTTCAGTGTCTGCTTGTCTTCTCTTTAGGCGGCACTAGGAACCGATCCTGGACCTTCCGGAGTAGAGAGAGGTGCTCAGTCTCTTATGCCACCTCAGCTCCCTGGTCTGCTGCGTCTCTTATTGTCACTCCTCTGTGTTTCTTTTTGTTGTATCATCTAGCTGTGCCAGCTTTCTGAATGGGCCAGCACTCTGCGTGGGCCAGCTCTCGTGCGCAGGCCAGCTTGCCACGTGGGCCAGCTTGCTTTTCACCAGGGGGCCCTGGGAATCGAACCTTGGACCTCCTATATGGTAGATGGGAGCCCAATTGCTTGAACCACATCTGCTTCCCACCTCCACCTCTTACTTGCAGAGCCTGAGGATTTCTCTGGCCTTTCTTGAGCTCCCCTGAGTAGCACTCCATGGAGGTCTTGGTGGGGAGGCTGCTGTGCAGGGCTCCTCCTTCCCTAGGAGAGCTGGGACCTCCTCTGCCACCATCTCCCAGTGCACCCATTCTTCACTCTCTTCTCTGAGCCCCCAAAGCCAAGTGTGTCTCCTTTCAGGTGGGCCCCTAAAGCCTCGAGTCCACAGAGTAAATCACAACAGAGTAACCTCACACCTGGCAGGGCCTGGTTCCTTTGCAGCCACCCCACAAGCACATGGAGGCCTCCCTCTGGAGGGCCCAGACCAGCTGTCTGTGTGGGCTGTGCCTCCACCCTCCCAGGACCATCAAGGGGACGTGCTCTCTCTCCCTCCTGCTCCTGGTCTCACACCGCCCCTTGTCATCTTCCTCCTCTGCTGCTGGGGGCTGGCTCTCATGCCTAGTTTTATCCCCACATTCTGCCCCCAGATCTCAACTCCTTCCAACAGACCTCTAAGTGGATTGATGACGTCAGGACAGAGAGGGGCAGTGATGTGATCATTATGCTGGTGGGCAACAAGACGGACCTGGCCGATAAGAGGTAGGCACAGAGGCGGGGCTTCTCTGCAGCTCCTGCACAAGGGGCTCTGGGATGGATGGGTGGCAAGCCTGGGCTTCTGATCTGCCCCCGTGGAAAAGGCCCCCACACGTGATGGACACCCCACTTGTGGGTGTCTCGTCTCTGAAGCTCCTGTCTCCTACTGCCAGGCAAGGCCAGGGGTGGGGACACTTCTCTGTACACTGGGCAGGCATGGAAGCCTGTGCAGCTGGCCCGGCCCAGCAGTCTGTGGTCTAGGGCCCAGCCATGGCCACAGCACATGCGCAGGCACAGCAGTCCTGCTTGTGCTTTGTGTGTCTGCCCCTATAAAACGTAGTGTGTACGTGTGTATTCCAGACCCCAGAGTGAACATGCAGAATTTCTCTAGTGCGTGACCCTCCTACTTTGGCCTGCCCCTGGCTCCTTCCCACAGCTGGGTATGAGGTGGCTACTCCATGGCTGCCCTACAGTGTCCAGGGCTGACTCACTTGCCATTGAGTGCATTTGTCCACTCAGCTCGTGTGACCCTGATGGGGTCAGAGAAAGCAACAGGTCATAAACTCCAGTGAAGCAGTCTGGCTTCCTGCAATGCACCCTGACCATTTAGGAAACAATCAGACTTTCATCCTGCTTTACTAGAGCTCTGTCTGAGAAGAGAGCAAAACGGGGCTGAAATTCCAAGCTCCTTCATCATTTAACCTCAGTGTTGTCATTTAGAAATGGGATTGATAGTACAGCCAAAGAAGTGGCATGCAGCTCAAAGCTCTTTCCTAAGGAAGGCTCTTGCACTGGGGACTATTGGGAAAGACAGATTTGGGGACAGGCCTACGCCAGGCCTGCCCTGGGACCTGCTCCTAAGCTGGGGAGATACCATAGGAGGAGAAGGGGAAGGCCCCGGTGTCCTGCTGTGCCCCTCAGCCCCCTTCGTCCTGGTTGGAGCCTTGGCAAGGACCCCCGGAATTGGAACTCTGTCCTCAGGGCTAGCTGAGGGGCCTGGTCTGCTCCCTCCTCCTTCCACCACCAGGGGCTGCTTCTCTGCAGAATTAATTTCCCCTTCTCTCCCTCATCTCCAGGCAGATAACAATCGAGGAAGGGGAGCAGCGTGCCAAAGAGCTTAGCGTCATGTTCATAGAAACCAGTGCAAAGACTGGCTACAATGTGAAGCAGGTGAGTGCATGCTCATCCCGGACAGCCAGATCGGGGAGCCCATGCAGGGGTCTGGCCATGGGCAGCCATGCCTGGGCTCTGCACACCCTCCCCCCAACCCCAGGGCTAATGACTGAGTTGGGGCAGCCAACCAGAGCACCTACCAGTGCCCCTAATGCGAGAACAAGCTGACTTCCAGAGCTAGTAAGGCCTGTGAGAGGGAAGGAGCTCTCATGTCAGAGGGGCTATCATTAGCCGCCATATGCAGCAGGCAGTGGTGTGGCCTGTGTGGCGTGCTGAGAGAAGCAGCATTTCCCTAACATCTCACCTCACTTTGGAGGAGGGACGCAGGAAATGCTGTTCAATTTTGGGGGTTCATGGTTCATGCCAAACTGTGGAAGGCAAGGCAGGCTCACTCATGGAGCGATAGGAGCTCACAGGAGGGGGAAGCCTTGTGAATCAAGGGAGACAGAGAAGCCTTAGAAGAAGTGGAGTTTGAGTTGAGCCTCGGGGCAGGAGAACTTGACCAACAGGGACCACAGACCAACAGGTAGAATTCAGCAGGTCAGTGGACTCGGATGGGAAAAAAAATATCTTTATCTGCACTGTCCTCTAACTGGTCTTCAGCAGTTCCTTCAATGATGAATGTAGGCAACAAGCCTCAGCAATATTAGGAGCACTGTGTCTATCATCAACGGGAATCACGATGTTTTCTCACCACCTTGCTGTTTTACTGATATCTCTAAGTATCCTTTATGCTCATCACTACTCTGCAAATTACAGTAGTCATCCAACTTTTTTGCTAGATCTTACTTTTCAATATGCTTTTCAAAGAAGCTAAAAGCTACTATATCACAAGTTGGTATTTTTAAATACTTTTAGAAGTTTATTTCAATATTAATTGGTTTCCCTTATAATCATCTGTATGTAATTGATATCACACATTTAAAAACATTACTCCAAAATGAGGCCATAAGCTTCACCAGACTGGCAAAGGGGTCTTTGGCTAAAAAAAAAAAAAAATGTTAAGAACTGCTGTGTTCCAGGATGAGAGGGGGCTAGAGAGGCCATGAGCAGAGGGGGCGTTCCCAGCAGGGTAGCAGCATGAGCAGGGGTGCACAGCGGGGAGGCCTGTGGCCTGGAGTCGGGCGCTGAGTGAGGGCCTGGGAACCCTCGATGAGCTGCCCGTGCGGCCTTGACCTCCTGGGTGGTTTGCCTCATGCAGGGCAGGGGGTGTGCTGGGTGGCGTTGGAGTGGGAAGACAGAGTCAGAGGGGGCAGCAGCCCAGGGCAACCCCAGGGTCCCTATAGGCTCCCAAAGGTCCCAGGGCTCAGGGCCCCCCACAGCTGGCGTGTGCCCGACATGGCTCCATTCAGACCCACCCTCTTCCTGCCTCCTTTTGTGTAAGGCCAAGGCTGTCCCATAGGCGGGTGGTGTCTCATAGAGGAGGGAGCGACCCACCCCTGGCAGCAGGGAGACTGGGCTGTCAGAGAACGTCCAGAAGGGAGGTCAGCTCAGGGTGGTCCATGCAGCAGGCAGCGCCTGCCCCAGGCATCAGGGAGACGCTGATACCCCCCACTTCCTGGAATGCTCTGGAACCCAGGAATGGTTTGAGCAGTAGTTAAATGTGGTCAGTTCCAACTCCGTGGTGGTTCAGAGGAGTCTCTGTGCAGTGCAGACCCCTGGACTCTAAAGGTGATCAAACCACACCTGTCCCCAAAAACTTCCTTCTCATTGGCAGTTTGGCTGTTGACCGAGGGCTGTGACCAAGTTCACAGTCAAACAGGCAGAGCAAGGCTTCTGGGGGCAAGGCAGCGGGAGAGCCCCCAGGCCTCTGCAGCCTCCTCTGCCCAGCACACTGCCCCTGCCCCTGCCTGTCCACCCCGGAGCCCGCTCTGCAGCGCCGCCCCCCATGGGTCCTCATACTCTGCTGGCCTACCAGCAAATCCCCACACAGGCCCTCCCTGTCTCTGGGCCTGTCACCTGTCCACTCTCAAGCATCTCTTTATTTTTTTTTCTCTTTTTATTTAATAATTTTTTTTTTAATTTTAAAGATGATTTGGATTACATAAATGTTACATAAATAAATATAAGGGATTCCCTTATGTCCCACTCCCTCCCCCTCCCACACTTTCCCACATTACCAACATCCCTCATTACTGTGGTACATTTGTTACAATTGATGAACCCATATTGAAGCACTGCTGCTAACCATGAATTACAGTTTACATTATAGTTTATACTTTGTCCCACACAATCTTTTTTTTTTTTAATTTTTAAAAGATAATTGGATTACATAAATGTTACACAAACAATATAGAGATTCCCATACGCCCAACTCCCCACACCTCCCACACCCTCCCACATAAACAACATCCTTCATTAGTGTGGCACATTCATTGCAATTGATAAACACATCCTGGGGCATTGCCACTGAGCATGGACCATAGTTCACATTGTAGTCTACACTCTCCCACACAGCTCTGCATGTTATGTGATAATATAAAATGGACTATATCTGTCATTGCAATGTCACTCAGGATGATTCACAAATCCCAAAAAAGCCCCCATATTACACCTGTTTTTTGTTCTCCCTGTCCCCCACAGCTTCCAGTGGCCACTGGCTCCACTTTAATGTTGTAATTTCTTCCATTGCTAGAATCACAATTTGTCTATAGTAGAATACCAATAAGTCCACTCGTCCATAGTTCATTCCCCAATCCCAAGGATTCTGGGATGGTGACATTCACTCCACCTCCAATTGAGAGGGGGTCTCAAGCACCTCTTGAATGTTCCCATAGGGCTGAGCTTAGGGGTGACTGCGAATAAAACTCACCCCTGTCAAGAGAGCTCACGCAGTGGAGAAGTCACAAGCTCAGAGCCCACCACCTCCTTGCAACTGGTGTTTGGGGAGAGAAGGGACAGGGTTCGGAACCACCTGGTCTTCATTGTCACCTCCTGGACCCTACCTCTGCCAGCACCCCCTCCAACACCCCGCACCCTCCTCTGCCCCAACGCACACATACCCCACAGTCACCCACTCTACACACTCACACTCCACTCCCTTACACAAATTTACATGAACAAAGATACTGCGTGCACATCTACACAATACTCCCTCCATATGCTTGCACAAACACAACACACACAGCTACACACATCCCTACATGTACACACCTACAGACACACACACATGCACCAATACACACATACCCCATTCATACTTCCACACTTCCACCTCCCTCACTTCCTCTGAAAAGTCTTAACCCTGTGACTGTGTTGTCCTAGCTCCCAGTATCAGCTCTCTCGATGCCTGTGGGTGCACAGGACTCCCTGAGGAGAGAGCCATTTGCCTCCACCTGGTGCCCTCGCAGACGGTGGGGCAGCAGCTTACCTTAGGGTTGGTCTCCCCAGGGCCTAGAATTCTTTCTGCACCAGAGAAGGTCCCTTGTGGACACCACTGTGGCCTGTGCTCGGCCCCTCTTGACCCCGCGGCCAGCCTGCCCAGGTGAGAGGCCACAGTTTGTTCCTTCCTTCTGCAAACATATACTGAGAACTGCCAATGCCTGACACTGTGAGATGCTGGGGATCTGAGAGAGGAGCTAGGTGTGCCCTCTGCCCTCGAGGGCACAGTCAGTGGCACACAGGAGAGTAGCACCCAAGGTCAGCATAAGAAGAGGTAAGCAGTGCGGGGAGGGGGAGTAGCAAGGGGGCAGGAGGAGCCAGGCAAGGCACCGGCCAGGCTGGGAGGAGAAGGGCATGGACAGGCCTCACCTTGTGTCTCCCCCTCTCTCCAGCTCTTCCGACGTGTGGCGTCGGCTCTGCCCGGAATGGAGAATGTCCAGGAGAAAAGCAAAGAAGGGAGTATCCTTTTCCTTTGACAAGTGAGTGAAAAGACGTACTGGAGAAGACGTTTCTCCATTTATTTGTTCGCTAGGTGTTTTAGTACCATGGACGGACCCTTGCTGGGTCCCTAGCCCAACCTTGCCTGGACTGCTGGGTATGGCTTGGAGCAGCCACTTCTTTGGGTCCCATGGTGTACTCTCAGCAGGGACGAAGCTGGACCCCATGGTCTTTAAATCACCATCCGGCTTTAGCCACCCGTGATGGTTGGTTTTATCCATCTATGCGACTACGTCCAAAACAGCATGGGGATACCAAAGGGATGTGTACGGAGTGATGGTGGGAGACAGGCAATGAGAAGCAGTAGCTCTCTGCCCTTCTTTACAATGAACATTGATTTGTGTTTCATGAGTACAAGTAGAATCTCTACTATAAGGAAGTTTGCTGTGCACTGAGGATATGATTTCTGTGTATTTCCATCTAATCACTACAAGAAACACCTCCTCCAACAAGATACCTCCTTCCACCTCCTGCCTGTCCTCCCCCCAGCTCTGCACAGCCCCTGGAGTGCCCACTGCTCTGTGGAACAGGGTCTGCACACCACTCCCATAGTCTAACCCAAACTTAAGGCCGTCCCCAGAATCTGAAATCGAGGTTCAGAGAGGTAGAGTGATTGGCCCAGTGTCACACTGCATCTAAGTCACGGCGCTGGGATTCACAACTTGCTTTCTCTGCATCCAGTCTTATTCCATTCCTAGACACGGTGTCCCTCAATGTTGAACTGTTTTGGTAGGTGAGAGCGAGGCCCACAGACTGGTCAGGCCAGGCATCGGGGATGTCGTGACCGCAGCAAGGGGAAGCCTGAGAGAGTCTGTCGGGGAAGCTGGGCCCGCTCACACGGAGCTCCCAGAGCAGACCCCAGGAACAGGTGCCACCAGCAGCCCCGTGGTTTGCACGGCCCGAGAGGAGGGTGTCCTGTTTGGGGCCTGCAGCTGCAAATGAAGAAGCTGAGCTCAGGGGCTTGCAGCTCTAGTAGCAGAGCCGGGCTCCAGGCCCTCAGGAGAGGGCACCTTCCCACCCCATCGTGGTGTCCCTGACACGGGGGGCTCCTTTATGATGCCAGGAACACACAGGAGCCAGCCTGGAGGGCAGAGAAGAGCAGAACCTGGGGGTGTGGAATGGGCAAGAAGGCAGTGATCCCTGCTTTACCTGCAAAAGGCAGCCAGGGGTGGGGGGCGGGAGTGGACCTGTGTCTGAGTAGCAGCCATTTCATCCAGAGGCCCACCATGAAGGCCAGGCTCGGCTCAGAGTCTAGGGTGACAGCTTAGGTGTTATCATCCTGGTGGGTCTGGCACTCACCCAGCTGCAGTGGCCTTTGGGCCCCTTGGGGTGGGGTGGGGGGTCAGGGCAGAGAGCCAGCAGAGTACAGGGGAAGTATGGTCTGCATCCCTTCCTTCCAGCTCTGGGGTCCCCACTTGGGCAGATGCCCCCCTGCCCTCTCACGCTGCCCAGTAACTGGCTGGCAGAGGCCTCCTGGCAGGCAGGTGCTAGAGCAGCCTGGAGTACCACCCCCCCCCCAGAGGTCCCCGCAGTGACCATGTGGGGGCAGCGCACTGTGGTTCAGCCAGGGCAGTGGGCTGGCTGTCCTATTTACTTCAGCAGTTTACATCTGGGCTTTCTGGAAATGTGTACTTGAGAGTCATGTCCAGAATTGTGCTCAACAACAATAGCAGCCACACCAGAACGCTGCTTTGGGATGATGCATAAGAGGTTATTACTTGGCTCTGGCTCTCTCGGCTCAGGGCCTGGCCATGCGTGGGCTTGGAGTGTCTGCTGCTTCCAGAACTACATGCAGGGCTGCTGCGCCTCATCTGGGCACCCAAGGTGTCAGGCATCCCTTAGGGCCAATCCCTGCAGCCCTCCCACCCAGCTGCCCCACCCCCACTGCTTTCAACAGAGGGGGAGCCCCGGGGCCACATGATGGCAGAGCCACAAGTGCCTCCTGCATCTGCACACACAGGCCTCCATCTCCTGCTTTCTGCCCAAGCACAAAACACTTCCATCCTGTGGGTCCTGAGCTCTTTCTGAACAAGGCTGGCATATGCAAGGTACATAACTTGTGCACTCTGTGAAGTGGGTCTAAGCAGATGAGGACAGTGATGCCCCAAACAGGCAGGGGCGTGCCCAGTACCTACAGGCTGGTGAGTTCAATCAAATCCAGATGTTTGGCTTCCACCGCCTTCGCCCTCTCTGCCACTTCCCATTGGAGCCTGGGGGCTGCTCTTACAGCCCAGACGGAGAGGGTCATACCTGTATTCGTGTCAGAGGCACTGGAGTGGGAGAAGCACACCCAGCAGTTCTGGGCATGTTTGTAACAGGCTGTCCAGGATCACCATTCACTGTTGTAGGGATGAGAGAAAAGAAGGAGTGGGCACTGAGTGTGCCTGGCGGTGGGTAGCTCACACCCCCTCTTGTGGGGTCTGTGCCTAAACCACAGAGAAGAGGCAGCTGGATTGGTCTCTGCCTGCCGGAAAGGCACATGCTAAGGCCTCTTAAGGATTACAGTAAGTGTCCTTTTCTGGCATGTTCTGTAAGTAGGCCCTGGGTCCACTAATTCTTCCCCATCCTCTCCAGTCAGCAAGCAACCCTGAGTACAGCAGCAGGTGTCATTACAATGAAGAAGGTGATGTTAAAGGAGCGTGTGTGTAAAAGCTCCCAGCAGAGGCGATCTAGACCTGTGTTTTCCACATGTGGGTATTTAAATTAATTAAAACTAAATTAAATAAAATAAAAAATTCAATTCTTCACTCACAATAGCCTTGTTTTAAGCGCTGCATACCCCATGTGGCTATTGGCTACCACAGTGGATAGTGCAGGTATAAGAACATTTCTGTCATCGCAGAAAGTTCTCTAGGACAGTGCCACTCTGGAAGTAGCCAGGGAATTGGTTCCTCCAGTGTCTGTGCATTGGGAACTTGTTAAAAATACACCACCCTGGGCCAGTCCCTAGATCTACTGAGGTGGGACCCAAGGAGATTATTATTATTATTGTTTTTTAGATTTATTTTATTTATTTATTTCTCCCTCCCTGTTGTTTGTGCTCGCTATCTGCTGTCTGCTCTCTGTGTCTATTTGTTGTCTGCTTGTCTTCTTTTTTTTTTTTCCCTAAGGAGGCACCGGGAACCGAACCCGGGACCATCCTGTCTGAGAGGGAGGTGCCTAATCGCTTCAGCCATTTCTGCTCCCTGCTTATTGTGTCTCTCATTGTGTTTCCTCATCATGTCTCTTCGTTGCATCAGCTCACTGTCTTGCCTGTCCTCTTTAGGAGGCTCCGGGAACCAAACCCAGGAACTCCCGTGTGGTAGGCAGGTGCCCAACGGCTTGAGCCACATCCGCTTCCCAGGGAGATGTATTTTTAACAAATATCCCAGAAGATTTTGATGCAGTCATTTGGGAACTACTGCTGTGCAGCATACAAAACACATTCTGACTGAAGTTACTCAGGAGGTTTTTTTTTTTTTCATGTCACGCAAATCACTTCAATATTGGGCAGAATGTCATGCTGAAACAGTAGGCATCCTTCCACCTAGAGTAGTGGTTCCCAACTGGGGCTGATTTTGCCCCACAGGGAGTATTTGACACTATCTGGGGACATTTTTGGTTATTACAACTGAGGGGTGGTTCCTACGGCATCTAGTGGGCAGAGACCAGGGCTGCCGCTAAACATCCTGCTACGCACAGGATAAAGAATTATCCAGCCCAGAATGTCAGTCGTGTCGAGGCTGAGAAACCTGTGTAGGAGGCTTTACTATAGCCAGGTGATTTAAAAGCATAAACTCCAGGGGCAGATAACCTTGGGTTTGAACACAGGCTCTCACCACTTCCTGGTTGGAAGGTGGGTTGTAATGTTGAAATGAGATCGTGCATTTTCAGAGCTTACCCAGGTATATGGCATACAGTAGGTGCTCAGTATGAATGGAAAAGGTTTCACAGAGCTGGCAACTAACATTTGAGCCTTGAACCAAAGAATGAAGACATTTTTAAATAGGTTGAGACCGGGGTAGGGAGGGAACATCATTTCTTGAAGGCAGGCATATGAGCTAAACAAAGAAGGAAAGTGTAGGACATGTTTGAAGAGGGGGCATTCTGATTAATGGAGCCTAGATGTGTGGTCAAGGAAAAGGGATGAGCTGAAGTAGATCATGGGAAAGCGTTAAATGCCAGTGTGAGAAGTCTCTGGAAGCTGCATTTGTACCAGAGTGTGACAGGATTGTCACTGCAGCTGGCTTTGGGAAGCCACTGTGCTGTAGGAGGGCTGGGGGGCTGGGCGGGGGCACCTGGAGAAGCCCAGTAGACCACAGCAAGGCCCGCATGCGGCCAGCAGTCTGGAAGGAGTCTGGGCTGCTTGGGCCAGCGTGGTCCACAGAACCATATAACCACAGCTGGGCAGAGGTGAACGGGCAGGGCGTTCTTAGCAATGGATTTTGCTGAGAATGATAGGAAGTAGAGAAGTACACATGCTTGACTGGAGTAGAGAGGGCAAAAGGTGGACTGAAGTAGGGAGGAAGGCGATTGTCTCTTATCTACTTACTTAAAAACACACATACGAAACAACAAAGAAAAGTTGTATGTGTGTATGTTTTCACACACATGTAAGAGAACTGGGGCATAAGGAAAATACAGGAAAACAAGGTGAAGTCAGAGATAAAGTCATACTCAAAAGAGGTGGCCACAAAGTTAGTTCTGACCTTCCTAACAGCCAAGGCAAAGAGGGAAAATACGGTCTTCAGGAGAAGTATGGCTTTTCGTGGTATTTAAAGCCAAAAGACTCTCACAGTCCTCATGTAGGGGCCACAGAATCGTCCCTTGGATGCCAGCAACAAGGTCCATAGCAGGGCTTCTTCTACCCCACCCCACTGCAATCCTACAACAGACACCAAAGCCCAGCGAGGAGGGGCAATTCTATGAGGAACCCCAGGCCCTGGTCCTCAGATGCAGTCAGGTCTGGCTGAGGCAAGGGTAAAATCTCAAGTGGTTAAAGTAGCGCTTCTCAGCCTGGTGGGGGTGGTGGGAATAGCCGCCTGGCTGTGTGTCCTGAACCTGCTCTTCTGTTGGTTCTGGTAAGTGCTTCTCCAGCCCAGATCCCCTGAGGGTACCAGTGCAAAGGGCTGGAGAGGGCGGCTGGGCTCAGGCATGTCCATGGCCTCTTGTGACAGGCACCCTCAGGATGTGATGTTCTGACTAGACTGAAGGCTAGGTGTCCCTGCTGCTGACTGGAGCAGGGCCCACACGCTCTGAGCTGTGAGGATTCTCAGTGTAAGAATAGCTGCCCACCCCAGCGGCTCTGGCTCCAGTGCACTTTGGAGTAGGGCTGGCAGCCCTGAGCACTTGTCACCAAGGTAGCCTTCTGGGAAAGGGACTCTAGCCTGTGTAGATGGTGATCCTGAAGCACAGGAGGAGCTTTGCTCTGGGTTAGACTGGTGGGGGTGGGAGGTGTGAGTGGAGGAAGGCAGGAGCTGGCGGGTCTGCATCTTCCTCCTGGGGCCAAAGACCCAAGCCCCTGGGTGTTTGCTGAAGGACAGAGCAGCACAGCTGAAGGACAGTGGTGTGCAGGACAGCTGAAGGGTGCACGGGGTTGTGAGCTGGGATGGCACCATCTCCATGAGAGTCATCTTCCTTAGCACAGCCCCCCGCAGTGATCGACATCAAGCTGGACAAACCCCAGGAGCCCCCGGCCAGCGAGGGCGGCTGCTCCTGCTAATGCAGAGCCCGACCGCTCGGCTTCCTTTGACACTACTCGCTCGTTGTGTTACACGCTTCCTATTGGTTAGCTTCCTAAAGGGGGGGAAATGAGTTTATCAAGATGGGAGGATTTTTCTTTTCTCTCTGTCTCTAGGAGTAGGGTGGGGTGGGGAGGGAGGCTGGGCATCAGGGATCATGTCACTCTTAACAGCTGTTACTTAAACAACTATTTTTTGGTTTGGTTGTAATATATTGTACTTTATTAAGATTGCCAAAAACTGTTAAAATTTAAAAAAAAAAATTTAAATCATGTGTATACAACTTTTTGCCAGATAAAAATGTAGTCATTTTTATTTGAAAGATGTGCTTTTTGTTTTTGTATATTTGTAAACTTATAGAGAACCCTCTCCACACACCACCTCCTTCCTGTTCTCTTCTGAACTGTTCATCACCTATGCCCTCCTCCCACCTTCAGCCCAAGAAATTACAAACAATTAACTGGGCAACTTAATTAGGCTCCAATCCCAGACCAACCAGACCCCACCGTGAGGCCGTACATGGTTAGAATCAAACATTGGTTGAAACAGCCTCTGGAGTGGCTACCCTGGCTCTGTCCTTTGTCCATGGTCAAAATGGGACCCGGCCACAGCCCTGAGCAGAAATTAAGGCCTTGTAGACTATAAGGAGCCTGGCAGCAGGCCCCAAGGGAACTCCTCCTCTCTCCTTTTCCTTCCCTGAAAAACCTTGAAGGGAGTCGGAGGCGCTGGCTACAGGCCACCTCGTGTTCTCGGTGGGCCACCCAGTGATTTGCAGAGCAGGAGGTCATCGGAAGGACAGGGTGCAGTTGGCAAATGTGGATTGCGGTGATGTGTGGTTTACAGACTGGGGCACAGTGTGGAGTTCTGAAAATGCTTTAACCAACCTGCCTAGCTATCAGCACACACATGTGGGTCAAATCTAAGGGAAGGGGAAAAAAAAATCAGTGTGTGATGTTGGGCGGTATACCACCCTGTAGCCATCCTCCTGAGCTTGGACGTTGGGGAAGCCAGAGCCTGTGCCACGTAGTGTTTGTCTGTCTGTGACTGGGGCGGGGAGGACTGTTGGCAGAACTACTGCCTGAAAGTATATGTTCTCAGATCCTCAGTTGTAATATTGCTGAGCACTGTTCTGGAAAAGGCAGCCCACTGGCACTAAATGGTTGAAATCTTTGTGCACACACATTGTGGATGTTTAAGCAGCACCATGGTTGCCAGAGGGTATGGCTGAGGTGTGGGGTCTCCAGAGTCCTGCCCGGGGCGCTGGGCCCCATCCCCAGTGAGCCTTCCTTGCCATTTATGACTCATTCTGAGAAGGGCTCAGTGCTGAGGACTGTGAAATCTCTGAAGAGAACTAGCTGTCCTCAGTGGTGGCACCCGCCTGGCTAGCATTCCAAATAGGCCCTGAGCCTGCGCAAGGCTGGGCAGTGGGCAGCAACGCTGGCCAGAATGGTCAGCTCGTTTTGGCCCCTCTTCCAGACTGCTGCTGGGCACATCATAGGTAGGCTAAGTAACCATCTGGGGTTGGTGGGCAGTGAATTCCACAAGGCAAGACTCCAAAGAGGTGGGCTAAATTTTGGAACTTCTCAGAAACTAATCCAAAATGGCAGCCAGTAAGTGCAGCAGACCCTGGAAAGGCACTGTTTGTCCAATGGACCTGCCACATGTCAGCCTAGGATACTGTATGTCATAGCTGATCTTCAGAGAGAAACTTTTCTTCACGAGAAGAAGGAAACAGGATTCCCACTGAGCCCCTCTTCCAGAAGGCAAAGACCAATGTACGACTGTAATTCAAATGTCATGTGTTTAATTTTTATATGTGTGTACATAATTATATATATAGACTTGTGTATACACCTTCCAGAAACACATTCTCACACAGAGATACGTGTGCTCAATGTATATTTTTGTTTTTCCTGCTCTCAAGTTGGAAACCTGCATTGTGATAACAGTTTTGGAAATTCAAAAGTACTGCAATGTGTTGAAATAAGAAGTACTTAATATTGTCAAATAACTTGTGATTGTCTTGCCATCAATAAAATAATGCCTAGATGTGTTAAAGTAGAGGCAAAAAAATAGCCCTCGGGAATATCAACACCATCTCTTTCCATATCCATGTACTTATATGCACGGGTGTGCATGCCTATGTGGGCCAGTATCCCCCCACCACGGGCACACCCCCAAGTGGTGCTTGTTGGAAGAGTGCTTGCTTACCTCGGGAGAATTTATCAGAGTCCATGTTAAGTGCACGGCCTTGTTGGCAGGGCCATCACTTGTGGCCTTTGGGACAGCCCCATTCCCAGGGATCTGCACCGGATGTAGTGAATGACAATATGGTGGATTTTTATTTTCTTAGCACTAAAAAGTAGCTGTTCTTAAAACTTTCCTGTAAATGAAGTAGAAACTCATTTCCCTTCTCTTGTGCATCCACCTCCAAGGCATCATGGGCCTTTTTTTTTTTTTTTTCCCATCACAGCCCTAGAAGGGCAGTAAGAGACGCATTAGCTGTCCTTTGGCTTGATGTGGCCTTAGTGAGCCCTGCCTTTCCTAGAGTTTCTCTTGCTTCCAGGCTCTCCCCAGCCCAGTGGGCCTCTGAAGGGGAGAGCAGTCACCTTCTGTTGTCCTCCCATGTCAGCAGTCCCATGCCATTGCATGACCCTCTCCTTTCCTCAGGACTGGCTTCCCTTCCTCATGTCCTGGGGTCTGTCATAGCAGCCAGAACTCTTTCACAGAAGTGCATTGGTTCCTTCTCTTTCATCTTGAGCAGGTGGTATCATTGTGCCCCTTGCTTGTAGGTAGGATCTCGACTCAGAGTTAAGGGTCAATCATAAAATGATCAGGTTCCCTTGAAGACGTCCTGAAATTGCCTCAGCAGCCCCAGTGGAAGTAAATTCAAATGGCAGAGGGCAGAGCAGATGACTCCTTTTAGGAAATGATCTCAATGCAGTCAGCAAGAGGCCATCGCCCCAAGGACTGTGAACTGGGAGATGGTAGGGGTCATCTTCTTTTGGCCTGCTCTGATTTTCTTAGGGGACCTTGAGGAAAAGCTGTCAGCAAAGCTCCTGTTCTGCAAGGATCAGAAAAATTGAGTGTAAGATGGAAAAAGCAGACAGCCATAGTTATATATACAGGAGCATACATGTCAAAATGAAGGAGTACAGTCAGCATCTTAAGGACTAGAGCTGCAGTTGGGTAGTCTCAGGTTAGCCTGCTTGGTGATTGATTATAAGCAATGGTTCCTTTGAGCAGACGCTCTCCTGCTGTCATCACCACCTCTTCTCTCTGGCGTCATCCGCAGATCTTCTGCAGTGTTCCCAGGTCTGAGGAGCAATGGCCAGATCGGTTCGAGTGTCTCAGGCAACAAAATGAGGATTGAAGTGGTGGAGAAAGCTAAGCATGCAGCCACATCTGAAGCCCAGCAGCTCCATTCTCCTGGTGGCTAGCCAGTGCTGGGAGGCCCCTGCCCTCGAATCCCAGCTGTGACAATAAAGGGATGGCACTGCTGGCTTCAGTGTCTTCTAGGTAAAGCAGCCTCATTCCTTCACAAGGCAGAGGGCAGGTTAAGGATGTCAGGACACGAGAACAGGTAGCCTAGGAGCATAAGATCTATCTGAGCCCCACGAGGGGCAGCTGAACAGAAGCATGGCTGTGTACACTGACCAAGGACAGGGCTGTTAGGTATACTAGTTTCCAAACTACCTCTTCCCAAAATGGTAAGGCACTGTCATCTTGCTACAGCAGTGAGAGGCAAAGGTCTTATCATCCTTCCTGTTTCACAAACAGGAAAACCAAGATAGAGAAGGGTCAATTGCCTAGAAAGTCAAGACTGATCAGAACTGAGGTGTTTCCATTCTTTGTCCATTTCCGACCTACATGTGTACAAATGTGTCTGCTTACACATAAAGGACAACTGTGCATGGATGTGTTCCTCAGACTGTCTCCACTCTGTGGTTAGGACATAAGATTCTTCCCAGTGCATCTGTGTGAGCTGGGAGAGAACCCAGTGTCTTTTGGGATCCTCCACTGCAAAGAAGGTCCAGGCCTCAAGTCCAATCTGATTGTCTTGGGCACTCAAGCAGACCAGGACACACTTTAAATTTTTGTTTGAAATGAACTATTTGGGTATTCCCAAACCTTGGGATCTCAATGTGCAAATTCCCTGGACTCCAGACCCCCTCTGGCTGGCACTCCCAGCAGGGTATGGTTTATCAGGAAAACCTTGCCACAGGGGTTTGGATGGTTCCTTCAGGAGGCGGGAAGCCTCCGCAGCACTGAAGGCCAGCCTGCATACCATGGTGTGTGTCAACTTCTCCCCGTCTTTCCCCTCACCCACCCCCATTGTGATTGGCCGAAGGAGCACATAGAGTGGCATCTCCATCTCTTACTGGCTCAGAAGACATAAGCGGCCATATTGATTTTACATAAAACTGTGTAAAACGTGGAAAAGACTCAGCATGTTGGTCAAACAATAAACTGTCCTAATTCTCAACACAAAGCCTCTTGTCTAATGTTTTCTAAGTGGTGCGATCATATGTGGGTGGTTCAGATTTCAAGTGCATGCTCCTCTGAGACCCTCCTTTCCTGTGTCATGTGTACCCCCCAAAGCCCTTTGCCTCTTCCTCCTACTCAACTGAGTTCTCCACCAGCTCTGAAGGGGGAAAGGTAAGACACACCGATGGGACAAGATCCACACTCATTTCCAAAGGGAGACTGAAGTGTGCACTATTTTCCATCGTCCTGCTCACTATGTGCCACAGCTGGGCAATGAAGGGTGGGTACAGAGACTGGATCACTTTTCCTTTTGATAACTCCCAGAAAGCAATTTAAAGGCAAGTCTTTAAGGTGAACCATAATCATCTTTCAGGTCACCCAAGCTGCCACATATTAACCACGCCACACCAGCCTCACCCCACACCCATCAGGGAACACTTGAGAATCCTTTAGGTGTCTTGAGGCCCTTCAGGCCTCAGTTGTCTCTACACTAAAAGATACCCTGAAGGTCAGGACAGTCCTAGTACCAATCCAAAGAGGACAGAAAGGCCATGTTAGGGGCAGAATTGCCCTGGCCTGAGAAATGCTGGATTAGAAACTAAATTTCCTGGGGCTGTGGAGCAGGCCAAGCTCACCAGGCCTCATTCTTCTTCTAGTCCAATTTCACAAACTACCTTTCCTCTTTAGTTCCTAAAAGTTCTGGTACATCCTCTAATCTACCACCTCAAGGATTATGAGGAACTGGAAGTAGATGCCCTTGCTTTACTTTTTTGGGCTGCTAGATGTAAAATGTGAGCTAGAGCAGGTACAGGGGGCGAAAGGTCTGAGAGATAAAGTCCAGATCAAAGCCAAAGTAAAGCAGTCCTAAGACAAGCAATCATTCCTCAAGGTTGTGGTATTCAGGGCAGCATGATTTCAGTCAGCAGGTGAATCACCTCACTGGGTGTAGTGTTTAATCTCACAGCTGTCAGCAACCCCTTCCCTCCTGGGTTAAGGAAGCACTGGGGTGGCTCACAGACCTTAATGATGAACACCAAGTGAAGCACTGCTGGGAATCACGCAGATGTCAGTGTGAAGATTATGGAGCTGTGGTGAATGCCCTGCCTAACCTGGATGGTGCAGCATCAAGGGATGCTGTTCTGGGTGGTTCTCCTCATCCCTGTAGCTGTGCTTTGCCACCCAGGGACTGAGAGGAGAAAAAGGAGCTTTGATAATCCTCTGCTAAACCCAAACATTTTTAAAAAGGAAAAAAAAAACAACAAACAAACAAACAAAAAAAACAGCAGTATATTCCAGTTGAAACAAAATGATCTCAAGTAAACAGAACATGGCCAAGTGCCTCACATACTGGAGCCACAGGGGAACACTGGGATCCCAGGGGGCACTGATATGGAGGGCATGGGAAGACGTTCACCAACAGCAGCAAGTGTGAGGAACCAGGACCTAACGTACCATCAGGTTACCGGCAGCAGAGAGGCTGCTGAACCCAAAGATCCTCTAAAAAGGAGCTTAAAGAGCCAGAATAAGGAGCAGGACTGCCGGTGCCTATATCCCTCTTGGTCTGCAGGTGTGCTTCACACCCACTACAAGATTCCATTCCGGAACTACGGTAGTTACCAATGGAGTGCCCATGGCTTTTTCATTACAGCTGCCCCTCCATAAACTACATCTCACCACAGCCTGTGCTTCAACCTTAGCAAGCATATGGCAGCTCTTCTGAGCTGGTCTTGGTGCCAGACACACAAGAAGTGGCTCAGGCACTGCCATGTTTCTAAGGAGCTGTTGCACAGCCACCTCACATGACTTAGTCATGCCTCGCCTGCCTGTCCTCATGACCTTTACATCTCTCCTTCCACTCTGGCCACATTTGCCTCCCATATCATAAAGAAATGGAACTACTTTGTCTACATGACTTCAGAACCATAAGAGGACACCCCTGAACTCTTTATTTCCAGCCTTTCAAAAACCTTTCCCAGGCTCCCAAGGGCTAATCACCTTGACCTTGTCTTGGCCTAAACCAACAAGAATGTGATGCCTGTAGTATAGGAGAAGGCAGCAGAACAACACATCCCAGGAGGGACACGGTAACCTGCTCACTTACTTCACCCTGAAAGAAAAACCAAACAGGTTTCTGATTCAAAACACTTAAAAATTACTAAAGGCACACGTGATACTCCAGGCCAGATCATCTCAAAGTGTGCCCTCAGAATCCCCGTGGGCCTGGTATGGAGGCTTGTTAAGCATGCAGATTCCAGACCTACGAGACATGTTATTGAATCAGAATGTCTAGGGAGAAGGTCCTCAAATCAGCTTGTTTAAAAACCACTGCAGATAATTCTGATGCATACCAACAGTTGAGTCACTGTTCTAGGCCTAACTTTCCTTTTTCAGAATACCACGTTTAGGTTTTGAATAAAATTCAACCTTGCTCCCCTTCTTTAGTCACATTTTTGGTGTACTGCTTCCCCCAATAAAGTAAAACACTTTATTAAACAAACATAAAGGAGGCTGAAAGAACACATGCTTCTAATGAGCACTTACTATGATCATGTGAACATGTTATCTCTGTCACATGCCTTTCTGATTTCTGGATCATTTTTCTTACCTACTTCCTTAAGTTACCACTTGACTAATAAAAAGGGCAAGAAATAAGAATCCAAAAGACAGGAATAACACTAGCAGCAATGAGGCTCTGAAATAAGAACTTTGACAAGGATCAAAGGCTCCATTTTGAGTTTGCATTTATGTTAGACCCTGGCAGCACTGCCAATGCATGCCCAGTGGTGGACACTGGAGCAGTTCTGAGGATGGAAATAGCTCTGAGGTGATGTGCACTCCCTTCCTCAGAGCCTCCAAGTGACCCACAGGCAGGGATGTGTGAGACAGGGGGCTGAGCCTTGGGAAGTGTACATGGCACCAGGCACCAGGCTCAAACTCTACTCAAACAGCCCCATAGTCTTACTTTTTGGCCCTCCCTGATCTCTCAGTGCCAGGGCAGGTGGCCCTGCTACATGCTCCCCCAACACCCTGCATCTCCCCGACACAGTTCCCGCTGCCCTGTTCTATGACTGGCTTCTCAACTGTCCACACCTCCTCTGTCTCCTGTTAAGCTGCAGATGAGCTTGTTCTTCCCGATTGTCTGAGGTAGGGATGGGAGTTTGTTCCTGTGTACACTGTAATTTTCAGGCCCTGGAAACTTGGATTTGGACCTGAATCCTAACATATTTGTACTAACTATATACTATTCTATTTAATTGCTTTAAATCAGACAGGTTTTTAATTTACCAAGAAATATCTTAGTCATTTATAAAAACCATAAATGCCATAAATTTAAGATAATAGCAAAGAATATCACTTACAAAAGGTAGACTTTTTTTTTTTTTTTTTGAGCAACAATGAATAATGCACTTCAGAAATCTGCAGAGAATATTTTTTCATTTCATATTTGCACCACAGCCTTTTGGCTGAGGGTACAAAATAGGAGCTAATCAAGCAACACATGAAGACAGCCCTGGAGTCCTCAGCCATCCAGGTATCAGCTTCTAAATCTCCACATACTCCCCAGTTATAGAAAACCACTAGAACACAGTAGACCCTTGGCATCTGGGGATTTCACATATACAGTTCTATTATATGGGAATGATTCCCAAGGGTTCAGGATCCATGTTCTTGAAACCTAAGTGCTATGAGGCTCGAGTATGAGCTGAGGAGCAGCCCACTCAGCATCACTCGTGTCTCAACTCTGACTTGCTCTTTTCTACCTTCATCACACATGGGGGAAAATGTATTATAATTGTACCTGCACATCTGAGACTCCATAAAGGACAAGGGAATGTATTGCCCATGAAAGTAAGGGGCAAGTGGAAATTAACTGGCTCCATAAACTGGCGGTTTGTTTCCAGGAAAGAGGGACCAAAGCAGAGGATAGGAAAACTTTTCAGATTGTAACCATACTGTCATAATATCTTCTCTATGTGGAGTCTGCTTGTTTTGTCACAAAGACCTTGACCCTACATCAAGCACACCCTAAAGCTGAAAAAAGGAAAGACACCGAGTCAAAGAGAAAGGACTGGTTTAAAAGGGAGCAATAAGAGAGAACTGAACTTTAAAAAAATTCCCAAGCTAGTTTCAACAGTAATTTGTTTCCAAAATAAGGAATTGTCTCTAATCACAGTGTGTACCCCTTCTTTATCAACAGGCTACTGTACCCCCTTTTCCAAAACTGTCAGTCACACACACATCCATGGCTTTTGCTTTGGCTCAGTCCCTCAGGCAATTTTAGCCAGCCATTTCTCCAGGTCCTGGACGTCGGCAGGGCCACTGTCTCCTCTTCTACTCTTTGCACTACACTCCAGGAACTCCACTTTGAGGGGCAAATGTGAGAATTCAAATTCTTTGCCTTTTTTTCCCAGCTGAGCAGGGTTGGTGCTGGAACTGTCCAACGTGCTGGGAGCAGCAGAACGGGTGACTCGTAAGGTATTGCTGTGAGGCAAAAGGAAAATGAACCAGGCAGCAAAAAGTTTAATTCTTATACAGCAATTAAAGGCCTTTCAGAAATCATATCAGCTCCTAAATATTTCAGCACTCATTTAAATACTTAATCATAAAACCTTCAATTATTCTATCACAACTGTTTAATAATCCTTTGCAATTGTAGATCACTCCCTTGGACAGACAGATGAGATGGGGCTCTAACCTCACACAGCTAAAGGACAGCAGGTCAATAGTGGACCCAGGTAACTCCAACTTTCAGCTGGGTACCCCCAACTACTAGGATTTCCTGATGGTGCCATTTTGAAGTGTATTTTTAAAATACATGCTATAAAATAGTGTTATAACAACTTAAGTTTCTGAAAGTAAGTGTGGGTAGATAGGGTATTTATATTTATCTTGATTCTATTTGGAAATGGAGCTTAGAAACCCACAAACTCCAGATTCTCATATCTAATTTGGGTACAATCACTATTGTCAACTCTTAACTACTAAAACCTTCTCAATTTAAGTTACCTTCATGCCCCCTGCTGGCTCTAATAGAGAGATGCAGTGAGGGGGAATGTGGTAAAAGTTGAAAGCATAGTTTCTCTTCATCAGATCCTTTTCTTGAAAAAAAAATTTCTTACATAAAAGAAATAAGAAAACACAACCTGCTTAAGATGATTGTTTCTTCTGTCTAAGCAAGTTTTTGGCTGGCTCTTATAAACTGGCAGAACACAAAACACATGCTAGATTCCTTAAAATTCAAAAGCTTATAGTTCAACTGACAAATTTCTAAATACTACAAGCAAGCTATAGGATATTGCCAAAGTAGCTTGAAAACAATACAAGCTTCAAAATAATACCTTATATTTTAATTCTTCCTAAGCATTCCTTTCTTATTTTGTCAACAAAAATTTCCAGTGGCTTAAAAAATATATTAATTTCTAAAACCTTTCATTTCTAACTACTAAATTGAGCTTAATGGTTTCAAATAACCTGAGATCTTCTTTCCATGAAAATTTAAAAATCTATAGGAAGTGGATGTGGCTCAAGCAGTTGAGCACCTACTTCCCACATGGGAGGTCCCGGGTTCAGTTCCCGGTGCCTCCTAAAAACAGAAAAACAAACAATCAGCAAACAATGAAAAACCAAACTCAGGGGAGCCGATGTGGCTCAGTGGTTGAGTGCCAGCTTCCCACATAGGAGGTCCCGGGTTCAATCCCCACCCCCAGTTCCTCAAAAGAAAAAAAAAATTTTTTTAAATCTATAAACAGCCCATTCAAGCTTTTACAAATTCCATTAATTTTTTTTTGAAAAAAAAAAAAAAAAAAGAAAAACACGATTTTAAATTCTCAAAATTTTTTATTTATTTCTAAATGTCAGAGTTCTCGGTCAGACTTGAAAACATTTTTAAACAAGTCCTTGGCAACCTCCAAATTATTCTTGGTGACTTTGATATCCCTATGGCCATAATCTTGAGACCAGAGGGCATATTAAAAAAATCACCTTTCCATTAATTCTTTTATCCACTATTTAGCAAGTACATTTCACACTAATTTTCAACCTTATTGTGAAAAATCAAATGCAACTAAATGAATGAAATACGTATATGCTGCTTAAGTTCTAAGGGTTAAGATATATAGTTAACAAAAACAAAAGCCTTATTTATACTTACAGTTCTTTTTCAAGCTGTTGCTGAATTAATTTTGCTGATTTTGCCATTGCAATATCTATAAGGTAAAGACATTGCAGTTTAAACCAGATAGGGTGTTTTCCCAAGATGGAAAATTCCTATTTAAACCAATAAGTTTCTTTTCCCTTTCTTTTTTATTGTTTTTATCGCTAGTTCCTTCTCTATCAAAGTAAGCTTTATATTTGCACATAAGGGTTTCTCTAAGATAATGTTTGTAAATATATTATGGGGGTGACCCTAAGATTGACTTTATCTCTTTCACTAAAGTTTTCCACACCTTACAGACCTTTTAAATCAATACATATCTAAGTCCAGCCAGTTAAACAACCAAAAAAACCTACCAGCTTTATGACTATAACAAGAGCCTTTATTCAGACAACAGCCTACCTGTCATTTAAAAGTAAACAGTATATTTTCAGCTGATATTGGTGAAGATACGGTAAAGCATGGAGTGTGCAATAGATAAGCTTTGGTTTGGCACAAAGCAGATGCCCAACATCTGTTAACTCACCTCCCGATACTCAATAGGAGTAATGAAGAGAATGTCAGGTAATATTCCTAACACTGCATTCCTGATTAAGCATGATTAGGGTTTTTACCTCATCACTTCTGAGAAATGCATTAGGCTCTTCAGAGAATCAGAATTATAGCTGTGAAAGATACCTGTACAGTTCATCTGGTACAACTGTCTTATTTTACAGGCAATGAATCTGAAGTCCAATTTTATTGGGTATGACTAGAATGTTTTTAATGGTTAGCAGGTTAAAGAAAAACAACTTCTGTAAACTCCTCTTGATAAAACTTCCTGAATGGTAAGTTTGCTTGAAAGGAGAGACTCCCTCCTGTTCCTCCAAAACTGTGTATGTGATGTGACATAATATCAATCTGATTAACTTGGTAAAGTAAAATAATTTCTAATTTAAAAAAATACTGTATCAAAGAAAAAGCAGTAACAGTCACTCATTCCTTAGAACAGCCCGGTAAGAATAGTAATGAAAAGGTAGAGTAGAATGAAATTTTTAAAATACTTCAATTTATCATTCATTACACAGCAACTGTCTCCCATCCTCAGTAATAAAAATTGTAGATAATTGTACTAATTTTTAGTAGCAATCCTAGAAAAATCCCAATTATTATTCCCCAAAAACATGACAGCACCTTGTTTATTGCAGGCTATTAAGAATGATGGTATGTTCTTCAGGCCCATACTGTCGATAAGAACTTGATACAGAAACTCGGCCACATCTTTCACCTCTCGCTGGAATGCTGCACTGTCCACAACAAACACAATAGCCCTGGAATGGGGAGGGGGCAGTAACAAGAATAACCAGCTTTAGTGGATCATTACCTTGAAAAAAAGCAATTTCTTCATTTCTTCGAAGTCAATCCTAGTGACACTGAATGACACACAATATACACACATGCAGGGGTGTGCATATATAATCACATAACACAAATGCTCATTTAACAAATTTCTATCGAGTGCTACTATGTGTCAATGATTGTAGCTGAAAAGCCAATAAGAAATGATGCCTGCCCTCAAAGATCAAGAAATCATCATCTAGAGAACAGTGTAATGCAACTAAGTACATGGTATAACAGGAAAGAGGAAGATCATTTAAATGAGATTAGGTCAAAGAGGACTTGAAGGAAGATGCTGAGCTGAAGTTCAGCCAGACCAAAAAATGAGACATGGACTGTCTAAAAAGTAGTATGAGCAAGGCACAAAGAAGTTAATTAAATATGCGCCAGAGAACTCAAGGTCAACTGATACATTGAGAAGTGTGGGTAAATGGTAGAAAAGCAGGTCAGAAAGCAAAGGGCGTAACCCACTGACCTATGGGGTTTACAATTTTCTGTCTTATGAAGAATATTAGTGCCTAATGAAAGACAGAAAAATCTTAGAGGGCAATCAAACTAAAGCAGGTTAGCACCTGGCCTAAGGTAGCAACAGTAAGAATCCTCATGTGCCAGAAACAAAGACATCAAAGCTAAAGCATAGCAGCCCCGGGAAATTGCATATAAAGGCCTTAGGGGCTAGGATTTGGACGCCCAGGTGGAGACTGGAAATGTTCAATGGCCTAACTGCAGTTAGGGAGTGGAAATGAACGCCTGGCACAAAGTTTATACCTCAAAAAGCAGTCTAATCCAGGGGTTCTTAACAAGGGGTCCGTGAGCTTGAATTGAAATTTTAAAAAAACATTATTCTTGTGGGGACATGTTGGTGCAGGTATGATATATTTATTAAACAATAAACAGTATAGTATGGACTTAGTAGGGGTCTGTGGTTTTCACCTGACTGGCAAAGAGATCTGTGGAACAAAAAATGTTAAGAACCCCTGGTCTAATCCATGAAAAGAGAACAGAAAACTCTCCCCATTGTCTCAGGGAAACCTCGAGGAAATTGGAAATCTGATGTTCAAGGTCTTTGGGGGAGAGGGGGCTGGTGGAGGGAAATAATACAAAAAAAATTGAAAATTGCCTCACACATATATGGGGTCTGAGTTTATACCTTCTCATGATGTAAGATCCCCAATAGGAAAGATTTACATAAAAATTGGGCCCCCAAAAGAAGGAAAGGAACAATGCTTTCATATCCTAAAGCATTAATAAAACAACCACAATAACATCAACAACAAAACCTAGCCCCCTTGAAGAGGGGTTCCAGATAAAAAATTATAAAACATAGAAGAAAACAAACCATTATGAGGGAGAGCAATCAACACCCCAGAGAGAATAACTGGCACAACCAAAACTAGAAAAAGCAAAGCCATCTATAAAATAAGGCTGTTTAAAATTATTTAAGTTACATAATAAAAAAATGGGATAATATTTTTAAAAGGCTGATTTGAAAAGGTAGGTATTTTAGAAGTAAAAAATATAATAAATGAAATTAATAAATAACATAATGGAAAAACTAAGCTGAGATTCCTCTGAATCAAAAGCATGTAGTAAAGTGGAAAACAAATCTGAGGGAATCATACAGTAGGCAAGGGAGGGAGGTTTAGAACATATAAGAGAAAAGACAAGGAGGACAGAAAAGATAAGGTTCAATGGTGTTAATAAGAGTTCCAGGAGAGGAGAACTAAGAACGGGGGAACATTAACTGAAAGATCACGGTGACAATTTTTCAGAACTGAGGGAAGATGTGAATCTTTCATCTAAAAGAACACACTTGAATTCCAAGCATGATAAAGTTAAATCCACCCAAGGAGAAGAAAATCTACCCCTAAACAGAGGGTAAGAAAAGACATTATCTACAAAGAAATGATACTCAGACTGACGGCAGCCTTCTCATCTACCACAGCAGATGTCTGCAGTCAGGAATAATGCCTTCAATTGCTGATGGAAGTAACTGCCACCTAGGATTTTATATTCACCTAAGACAGTCATTTAAAATTGAGAGCCAAATAAAGGGAGTTTCAAATTAAAAAAAAAAAAAAAAAAAAAAAAAGGACGAGTAGTTTTACCAATCATTCACCCGCCCTGGAAAAACCTAGAAAAGATATTCTCAGTAAGAGAAAAACTGAACCTAAACAGAAGAAGCAGGATACAAGATACAATGGGAAGCAAAGAAACTATTAGTAAATGTAAGTAATCACTGATTGTATGGGGGAAAAAATTACTAATTGTTGGGGGTTTTAAAAAGAGACAAAATAAAAGGAAGATGTGAGGAACATCAAAGTTAAGGTGCTTTAAGTTTTAAGAAAAGGAAACATTTTATTGATTTCAGACTTTTATTAAGTAGGTAATGGGATGTTTGTAAAACCATGAAAAGTGCAGAAAGAGCATATTTTCAAGGCAGTAGAAGGGAAAAAGACATTAGGGAAACTTGATTAAGCTAGAAGGAAGGATTTAAAAAAATGAAAAAAGAAAGAAATCACAGGCAAATATAGTAAATGTCTTCTCAATTTGCATTTATTGTGACGATGATTTACATGGACTCATTTTTATCTTTAAATTTTGAATATTCTATTTGCCCAAAATACTTGAATCAAAGAGTAAATGCAGTGCAAACTGTTAAATATTTTGCATTGGAAATAGTAAAAGTAAAGATTTTCAAAAATTGAGAATTAAAAAATTACAGCAATTTTACCAGTTGTAGATTTGTCTCAACTGTGGGAGGAATCACACATTCTCATCTGTGACAGATTGCTCACTACCACCATCTTGTGGTCAAGGAAGCAATAACAAAATGTTAAGTCTAGAATAGCTTCAAAAATAAGGAAAAGAAACAGCTACCACATTTCATTAATATACACATTATTATTTCAGGTACCACTACGAACAAGAAAATACTGCCAATTAAACTATGATACCATCAACTATAAAAAGCATTTCAATTTCAAAGATATTAAAATGTGTCTTAAAATCAATTAAATGTGGTCATCTGATTTTTCATCTTCAGTTCTTATCAGTGTTACAGCGCAAACAAGAAGAAAGCATTTTTAAACTGCAGCACAAGAATTTTAGGAAAGAACTTAAAAATCAATAACACTGGAACAGATACTAAAAGAAATAGAAAGATCTTGTTCTGTACTTCTTGAGGCATTAATTTTAGTTAATTTAAGAATTGGCTTATTATGTATAAAGTTGGACTTTAATAACTTCTAAAATCCCTCCTACCGTTAAAATTCTTTTGTAAGATTTTAATATTCCTACATATGATTAAATTTGTCCTCAGAGTAAATGCAATATTGAAGAATATTGATAATAAGCGTTAACCCTTTCCGAAATTATGAGAAACACTTTTTAAACATTTTCTCACGTAATCCTCACAAAATCCTAGAAGGTCCTCGCTCTCTTCGCTCCAGGATACCACGCTGCCTTCCGAGGACCACCACTACAGCCAACATGGGTGGCCTCAATAAACAGACTTCAGTCAGAACCGTCTCCCTTCCTTCCTACTTACCTGGCTGAAGCCTTAAACCGCTCCAAGAACTGAAGTCTCAAACTCTCATGGCCAGGAAGGTCAATCAAGGTCAGGCTATTGCCCTGAGGATGGCAGCAATAACATTAAATTAATGTTTGAGTCCAGTTCCAGATTCACAACATTAACCTTTAATATCAGATTTCAGGGACCAAACTGGTGCCTAATCAACTGATAAATCAAACAAATGTTCACCGAGCATCTTCAACACATTAATTGACGCTCTGGAGATATAACTGAGCAAACACAGACATGGTCCTTACTCTAACAGGGCTTATAATGAGGAAGAGTAACAATTTAAGTTACATATAAAAGGAAAATTATGACTTTGATAAATGTCCTGTGAGAACATGAGAAACCTGACCCTATCTTGGGGAATTAGGAGAGTGTGGTCCATCTGAGGCTGGGGAGATATACCAGGTTGATTAAAAACAAAAACATGTGGAAAACAATAATATTCACAAATTAAATAATTAATTATACAGCATGTTATCATTAGGAGGAAGATCCCCAATTTGTATAGCAACAAGTCACCTTTTCATCATTTCTACCATTTATTTAAAATAGTTGTCTACTAGACACATCATTTATTCAGCAATAAAGCATTTGTTCCAACACTGTCAATATTTTGTATTAATTCTGGATTCAGACTGTAATTACTAAAACACAAGGGGTGATCCTATTAAGCAAGCCCAGGAAGCACCCAGCTAAGTCCTATTCACCACTCCACTTCATCCTTGAGTTCATGTTCAATGTAGATGTGGCTATGCTCAATGACAGGATTCTTGGATGTGACCCTGGTACATGGATCAGACTCATCGATCATTTCTCACATGTTTCACCTGATCCACAGCCAACCATAACCACTAGTCAACAGGAGGTCAGCATCATGCACAGATTTGACACAATTCTAGCTGGATTCATTATGGCCCTTCAGTTTACCTGCACAATCCTTTAAGGGTAAATATATAATGTCTATTAGGGTTTTTTTCTTTTTTTAAATAATGGTAAGAGTCCAAGGACCCCAGTTTGGAACTCACTGCTCCATTTCATAATCAGTACTACACACCAAACACTCTAAGCAATCCAAACAAGATATTACTATCTAAAAAGAAAGACTAGACCCAAAATATAAGAGCACATTTCAGGTGTTCAATAGCCACATGCGGGTAGTGGCTACTATACTGGAAAGCACAGGTCTAGAGCATATCCTGGAATACCCTACCTAAAAATAATCTGGTACAGGTACCCCAAGAATTAATGATCTCCCAAACCTGACATTTCAAAATCAGAATCCTGGAAAGTTTAAAAAGTACTGGGCCACAGAGAAAGGAAAGAAAGAAAAGGAAGGGGAAGGGAGAAAAGACAGAAAAGAAAGAACGAACGAACTAGGCCAGAAAGAGTACCACCATTGAAAAAGACAAAATTTTTCTCTAAATAGTTAAAGAGATATTCCTTTTTCTTTGCCTACAACATTTAAGTCCGGAAATACTAGAAAGGAGAAGGAGGAAACCCATGGAGAAGATAAAAAGGTCTCTAAGACTACCATTCTAATTCATCCATCTATTCACCCAGTCTTCCAACCAACCATCCTCAATCCACCACTCACTCAACAAATATTTACTGAGCATTATTATTAGTTTGACAGGCACTGTCTACATTCTGGAGCTAAAGGGGCACATTAAAAAGTATTTTCCATGATTATTTATTGGTATTTTTGAAATTTATTCATATAAACTCTTTAAGATATTCTTTAAAGCACTGTTTGTAAAAGCAAAAGATTATAACAAACTAAATTAAGTATCTATTAATAGGGGTCTGCTTAAGCATTTCTGTGGAAAGTAAGGAAAATTGTGTACAAAGTAGAGAAACATCCAATTATGCGACAAACTTTTGTGTAATAAATATTTGTTTAAAGGTAAAAAAAAAAAGGGGGGGGGGAACAGTCTGCTTAAATAAGAATTAAGAACTATGCAGCTCATAAATGAACCAGATAGTATTATGAGTTCCAATGTGGGAAGGAGGGGAGCCCAAGCTATATCAACTGTATGGGTAAATTGTAAACAGAGTTAAATGAATGGGCAAAACAAGGTGTTAAAAAAAGAAATAAATAAATAAAGGAAATATATACAGATATGTTTGTATAGAACATCCAGAAGGTTACATACATAAATGGTAAGTTATTGCCTCTAAGAAAGGAGACTAGGTAGTGGGGACAAATGAGGCAAAAATTACTTTTCACTAATACTCTTTTTTATCTTTTGAATTTTTGTCTCATGTATGTACATATATATATATCCTATTTAAAACATAAATGAGAAGGAAAAGGCTTATCGCCCATCCTTTAGAACTCTAAAGTTGGAAAGAAGGCATAGAAACAAAAATAAGAATAACATGTGCTATACATAACATCAGTGGAAAAAAGGTATAACAAAACAGAGGACATCATTAAATCTACTGCATGAATGGTCAAGAGGGAAATTTGTCACAAGGAATATATTTCTCCATTAAAATAAGCTACAAATGGTACCTATACCCTCAGACTAATTCATCCTGGAAATGTACTTTCCCGACACACCACAGTAAAGTAACACCATCAGATTCCAACACTCCAGGAATACCTTACCCTGTTACTGTTGACTCTGTATACAGCAGAGCTATCAGTGATGGAAGTCTGAGTATCTCTGTAAAGTCCTGTTAACAACTGTAAGAAGTAAGATGGCAGAAATCAGAGTTAACAATAGCAAACCTAAAGAGTAATTTTGTTCTAACTCTCCCAGGTGTAAGGTCAAATAAATGAATGTTGCTTGCAATACCTGAAAAGGATCATATGGAATTTTTTTTACCTGTAGAATAATCTGATTAATTGTAAACTTCATTCCCCTCTCCCCAATGGGAGGGAAAAAATAGTATTTTCAAACTAAGGTTAGTGGCCAAATTTACTGACCTTCCATAAACACTTTAAACCATCAGTATGATTAGAGATAAAATTTCTTTAGTGGAAGGGAAATAATTTATACTCTCAAAAGGAAGAAAAAGGAAAAAACTCTTGAGTTCTCTAAGGCAACACATACACAGAGTTAAAAATACTAAACGTATTCAAATTAAGTATTAATGAAAGATGCCTGACTAACCCAATATGTCAAAGAAAAGATACCCTTAAATTTTTTTTTGTTTTTTTGACAAGCTTCCCAGAAGGGTTAGTTACACAAATAACACTGTATACACTGTGTACAGGCTTCCATTTCTTCAGCTGTTCTGACACCCTTACCACAAGATGAAATTAGCCACATAAAACCCTTAAATGTGATAAGGACTAGATGTCAGCATCTAGCAAGTGTAAGAAAACAGGAAAGGTCAAGAAATCCCAGTTAATTGACTTTCCAAGAGTCTTTTTGTCCTCCCATAAAAACCATGAGTTCACAGGAATATCCTAAAATTTCCTATTAAGTTTGACAGAGTTGTAAATCAAAAGCATTTACCCTAACAAAGAGCAACGTTTTCCCTGAGTCACAGAGGCCGACAAGAAGGACAGCTCTCTGACTGCTCCTTCTGCTTCGAATGAACTTCCAGAACACTGTCGAATAGACAAAGAAAAACAACCAAAATTATGCCTTGATTATCAACAGTCTGCATGTAGAGTTGGGGTGGAGGAATTAAAATCATCCACACACCTCATCCACGTGGCATTTACTTTTATTGTTATTACCACCATTATAATCGCTGTTGTTTTTGGCAGGGACCCACTTTGTGTCAGCTACAACCAACTGTCAACTTTTCTGTGTCTGCACCACCTGCTCTTCAGATGCAATCTCATCATAACTACATTTAGTTATCTCCAGCGCCCAGCTCGCTACCACAAGGACCTCAAAGACGGTGCAAAGACCTGTGAGTTTTAGTAGTAAGGGCAGAGGAAGGTGGAAACTGTCCTTTAAAGTCCGGCTGGGGCTTCAAATAATCGCGCGCTCAGACACTGCAGGGACCACGAATAAGAGTAGCTCGTGCCGCAGGGGCCAGGATGTCTCTCCGGGAGTGGCCGGGGATCACCCTTTAACGCACTGCTGCTCCTGCTGCTTCAGCGGCGATGGAGCGTGGTAGAAGGGGTCAGTCTCCTCTAAACGCCCCCCAGGTGCGCCCTCGGCCCTGCATCCGCGGCCTGCAGAGGCGCACCAAAGCCGGGCCCACCGCCCGCCCCGGCCGGCCTCTACCTAGTGTCAGCAGCACCGCGACAAGCGCCACCACAACTGACACCACAGTTGGGTCTCTCTGCTGAAGCTCCTCCCGCAAGGAGTCCAGGTAGGGCTGGAAGGCACCCCCAGCACCACCGCCATCCTCCACTCGCCGGTAGTCCGCGGAAGCCATAGTCGAATCGCGTGGTCCACTGCACCGCAAACAGCGACGTGGCCGTGCACTCTGCGCAGGCGCGGAGAGCAGAGCATCACGGGGGTGGTAGTTCTAACCTGCTTCCCCGCTCCCGTCGCGCAGTGCGCAAGGGGCCTCTTGGGAGTAGTAGTTCTCTGGGACCCGGTGATCTTACCGAATCAGAGGGCCAGCGATAGATCCTTGAGCAGCGGCGCGCAACCTTTAAGGTTTGGATCAAGCGTCGCTTTTTTCTTTATGATTGCTTAAAGGTTGTTGGTATGGGAAAGAGGGCAGAGATTTGAGAGATATTCAGAAGGTAAAATATGCAGAATGTGGTGATGAGTTCCATATGGCGAGTTAAGGAGAGTTATCAAATCTGCCTCCTGGGAGGTTGGTATGGGTGATGAAAAGATCATAATGCCATTCTGAGAATTAGGGAACTCGCTGGAGGGAGTTGAACTGCCTTTCTTTTGTATTTGTTGAGTTTCAGATGCCACTGAGGAGGACTTGATGGTATTCTGTTGTACACATATGGTGATTCTAGCAATGGAAGAAATTATAACAATGAGGTGGAGCCAGTGGCCACTTGACACTTTTGGGGCAGGGAGGGGATGTGCAGTTGAAATACAGGGGCTTCTTTAGGATTTGGAGGTTGTCCTGAGTACTGTTGTGGCAACGGATATAGGCCATTTTAAATCAGCAGACACCACTCAGAACTGTGTGGGAGAGAGTGTGGTCTACCATATGAACTGTGGTCTATGGTTGGTGGCAAGGCCCCAGGATGTGTAAGTCCATTGAGGGTGATGGGCCACACTTATGGGAGATGTTTGTGTGGGATGTGGTGGGAGGTGTAGGAGGTGGGCAACATGGGAATCCCGGTGGGTTCCGTGTAATATTTTAGGTAATCTAAGCACCTCTTAAAATATATTTATATATATATAAATAACATTTTTGTAAGCAAATGCACATATATGCATATATATTTATATATCATTTTACAAATATTGGTATGTATTGTGAAAATTTTGATTTTTACCCACAATAAAAAATAAATAAATTAAAAAAAAAAAAAAAAAAAAAAGTATGCCCAGGAGGTGATTTGGTAAACAAATGGAAAGTTCCAGCAGTGGGCATTAGATTTTCATTTACAAGTCACGCATAAATAAGAGATCATGAGAATCCTGGAGAACCTGAAGACTGAGAAGGGAATGGGAAAACGGAGCCACAAAGAAGCCCAAGAAAGAAGAATCAGCACCATGGGAATAAAGGGCCTGAAAGTGGTCAGCAGCATCTCTTACAGCAGAGAGGCTCCTTTAATGTGGTCTTGAATGAGAAAGAGGGGCGGGGAGCTGGATGGGGGAGTGGGGGAATAGGTGCAAAAGCCAGACTGGGATGGGTGGGGAAGAGAGTGAGAAATGAGAATAATTGCTAACATGAATGAGGGCTTGCTAGTGCCAGGCACTGTTCTAAGTACTTTTAATGTATTACTTTGTTTAATCCTCACAAAAACCCATTATCCCAGTTTTATAGATGGGGAAATTGAGGCAGAGGTTAATTAAGCACCTCGCTTGGGGTTACACAGTAAAGGGCAGAGCTGGATTTGATACTAATACCTCAGGCTCCTGTATGCTTAATCATATGCTCTAACATGAATCAGTTTCAAGGCATTTGGTTGGTAAAGGTAGGCAATAGGGATTCCAGATTGAGGAAACACATTTAGAATGTGAGGTTTAAATAAGTAAACCAATCATACATTATTTTTATTAGCATTATCAATTAAAATATCAGAACTGTCAGTAATCGTACCACATTCTATTCTTTTCTTGTGGTCCTGCCCCCTGCTCTGTATCCACCATCCAACACACACACTCACACACACACACACACAATTGCTCCTTTATAGTAACCATTTTCTCCTCTTTAGAAAAACCGCTGCTTGGATTCTACCCATTCTTGTTATTAGGAACCAAAAATGCAGGGAATGAGGAATTGCCAGATATGGACACCTCTGATCATAACTGTCTTAACTGTATAGGGACTGAGTCAGAGCTATGTAAGTGAACTTACTTTTTTGAGTTCTGGTATGGTGGTGAAACTGGGGAAAGATTAAAGAAGGGTTTAAGAAGACACAGTCATATCTTCTTTCAGTTTATTTCCTGGGAATTATGAAGGCAGAAGAACTGTGCACAGCTCCCATACTCAAGTGAGACGGCAGCTCTGCCATCTCAGAAAGGAGAGCAGCCAGGGGATGGGATCCACTGGTTCCTGTTCTCGTGCATCACCACCTCTTGGACAGAGCAGGCTCTCAAGAGCTCTGTGGGGACAAATGCAAAGGAAGGACATGCAGATAACTGCTGCTTGCTGAAAAGTGTTCCGTCTGTTCATTGGTTCAAATAGCATATCAAGAGTTACAATGAAACACCAGTAATCAGACCATTTTTCCTTCTTTTCCATAAACTACAGTGTCACATTCACCAGAAACATTTTTCCTCTTCTCTTCTCCAAAGAGCTCCAGTGCACACTGGAACGTATCTCAGACTTGGGGACACCAATCATGTGATTCCCTTACTCTGGCCCATCTCCCCATGTCTGTCCCTTTTTTAAAAAATGCATCAAAGTGAAGGATTTTTAAAATAGAACCAAAATGAGAAATACTTATTATATTAAAAACTCAAAATGAAAGATACAAAGAAGAAAGCCACAAATCGCCTCAATTCTTCTATCAAGAAATAATCTCTGGTGAACATTATTTTGGATTTTTCTCTGTACACATGTACCTATAAGAAAGCAGTCTATGTAGAGAGGAATAAATAAAAATAAACAAACTCTTTTTAAAGAGATTATAGTGTGCATCGCTGTATTTCTGGTCTCTAGAACAGTGCCTGACCTACAGTGGTCACTCAGTAAATTGTTAAATGGCTCATCGAGGCCTGCTATGCCTGTTGCAGTGCCCCCTGCTCCTGACTATTTCTGTTATCCTCCTTCCTCACATCTCTGCCTTTACAGGTATATGGAGGACATGTTGCCTTAACCTATGTGATGGTTAGGCTATTGTGTCAACTCGGCCACGTAATTGTGCCAAGTTGTTTGGTCAAGCAAGCACTGGACTAATTGTAATACAAGGACATTTATGGGCGTTAGTCATCAGTGAGTTTACTGAAAGATGCCTGATTACATCTACTATCAACCAGAGAGATTGCTGTCAGCAATGAGTGACGCTTTATCCAATCAGTTGAATGCCTTAAAAGGGGAAGTGATACCAGTGTTCAGGGAGATTTCCCATCTCGTCTTTGGACAGCCAATGTCTCCTGGAAACTCATTAAGGACCTTCATTGGACTTTCATCAGAGTCGCTGGTTTGCAGCTGCCTGCGGAACCTGGACTTGTGCATCCCCACGGTCACATGAGAGACTCTTATAAAATCTCATACTGTTTACAGATATCTCCTGTTGATTCTGTTTTCCCGAGAGAACCCTGACTAATGCAACCTAATAAATTTAATTTTGAAATTTTGACTCTTTATAGAGTGGGCTGTGCTAGAGAGAAAGGGAGCATTTTTTTACTAGAGGGGCCATCTAGGATTTTCTCTAAAATCATTCAATATTCTTAGTTCATACTCATCATGCTATGTCCGTAGGCATTCTGGGAAGAGGCTTGTCCAGCCTCTTATGTATTTTAAAGGGTAAATGGGGAAGAAGGCAAGTTATCTACAAATTCCAGAAGTTCTAGGTACCCCATTTCAGAGCTGACTCGCTCACCTTGCATGCACCGTATCTAAAATGTTCCATTCACTCTGATATGCTGGACTCTCCCACAGCATAGACTAAACAATGTGACCATGAGTTTTCAGATGTAGGCAGAAGCAAGTTCTGGCTCTTCCCAGAAAGTTCTGGCTGGAACCTACAAGTAGACTCCCCTAAATTCTCTAAACTGGAGAGGAGGTGCCTGAAAGCCCTGGATAATCCATGTCTGTTGATTGAGCAACACTGGGTGAACAAATGATGCCTTATTTTTCCAAGACAGAAGAGTTGATTTAGAGGCAGGCCAGTCACAGGCTGCCTTGTACGATCAAGGCATGGTACCCCACTTCTGGGGAAGAAAGGAAGATGGTGCCAGCTACAGCTTCCTTGGTTTTAGTCAAGGTGTCTACTGCCCACAGGTGTGCAAGGAAAGAAGCACTATGGGATTCTACAAGGCAACATTCAACTCACACTTAGGCCTACCACATCCCAACCTTCACTACCCAGGTGCTCTTTCCTTCACATCCAAGGATAACTTCTTTTCTATAAAACAGGGAAGCAGTGTTTTTTTCCACTTCTAAATCCTTCCTAATATTTGCAGAAGGTAGATGAGACCTTTGAAGAGTTTTCTAGACATTTTCCCCTCAATCCTTAAAACATGCAATTTCATACACTGGAAACCACAAAGTTCAAATATTTCATTGTCAGACTTCTCCCTAGGACTCAATTGAAAAAATAATTATGGTAAAAGTAACTTATTTTGAGAAATTTAAATAGTATATAAGGTATAAAAAGAAAAATTCTTTTCTCAGTCCATTCCAGTCTACTTCCCAGATGTATCACTGCCCTTCCACACATATGCCATATATGTTTATGGTTTCTTTATTTACATAAATGATTATATACCTTACAGCATATTCTACAACTTTTTCCCCACCTAAGTAACATCCACAGCAGTTCACACAGCTCTGCTTCATTCTCTTTAAGTGCTACAGAGTTTGCCAACCTTTGGATATATCCAAAGTCAGTGTAGTCCCTAATGATGAATATTAGATTGTTTCCGTTTGTGTGTAATACCCTGTGTGAGAAGATCTATGAGTACATTCCTAGAATTACATTTTCAGGAGAAAAGGACATGTGCATTTATAGGGTAATAGATTTGTCCAAACTTCCCATTAGAGAATGGTTTCCCCATTTAGATTCACATCAGCAATAGGAACACAGTTTTCCTCATTCCTTCCCCACCTCTGGATGTTATCAACTTTTTTATTTTAGCTGATCTTAAAAAAAAAAAAAGCTCATATCCTCATGATTTAGAGTCTTTGATTAGGAGGGATCCAGCACATATTTTATATGTGCATTGCCTGTTTGTGTGTCTTTCTAGTAACATATTTTTTGCCTAATTTTTATTGGGTTTTTCAGTTGTTATCACAGATTTCTAAAGGTAGATTAACCCTTTGTCATGTCTTGAAATTTCCCAATTTACTTGTCTGTTTATTTACTTTTCTCTTATGGAAGCTTTAAATTCTGCGTGATCTGAAATTGATCAATCTTTTCCTTTATTGCTGCTAGGTTTATGTAAAGTTAGAAAGTCTTCCTCGCTTCTAGATTATAAATATATTACTATAATAATGCTTTGATGGTTTTCATTTTATACTTAAATCTTTAATCTATTTGGAAGGTTTTTAGTGTAAGCAGTGAGATAAAGATCCAGAAGTTTTTCCTCTCCTCCAAAAATTTTTAACCACTTTGCTTCAAAACCATTTAGCAAGTAATCTTTTTCCCACAAATTGAAGTATCACTTTAACCATGTACTAAATTCTCCTGTGCTTTTCAGATTTAACTTCTGGAAATTTTATTTTGCTTTATTATTTATTTCCATATGAAAACCACCCTTTGATATTTATAATTGTATTATAATATATTATAATAGCTAGAAAGGCTACGCCCCCTCATTACTCTATGTTCAGACTTTTTCTTCCCTGTTTCACTTGTTTTATTTTTCAGTGGAAGATTAGTATCATTTTATAAAGTTAATTTTTTCTCAGTATATGGATTAATTTAGGGCAAATTCACATTTTACAATACTGAATCTTACTATTCAAGGCAATATGCCTATTTTCTCCATTTTCTAAAAAGATTTATTTATTTATTCCCTCTCCCTTCATTGTTTTGTACTCGCTGCCTGCTCTCTGTGTGTTCTCCTCTGCTTGTCTTCTCTTTGGGTGGCACCGGGAACCGATCCTGGGACCTTCCAGAGTGGGAGAGAGGCACTCAATCTCTTGTACCACCTCAGCTCCCTGCTCTGCTGCATCTCCATTGTCTCTCCTCTGTGTCTCTTTTTGTTGCATAATCTTGCTGCGCCAGCTCTCTGTGTGAGCCAGCACTCCTGCACCAGCCAGCATTCTGCATGGGCCAGCATTCTGCGCAGGCCAGCACTCTGCGTGGGCCAGCTCTCTGCTTGGGCCAGTTTGCTGTGATGGCTAGCTTGTCTTTCACCAGGAGGCCCCAGGAATCAAACCCTGGACCTCCTGTATGGTAGATGGGACCCCAATCGCTTGAGCCACATCCATTTCCCTCTCCACTATTTTTTATGTCACCAAGTATGGTTTAAAAGCTTTTTTTTTTTTTTTTAATGTAGCCTTTATTATTAAGTTTAACTGCTTGATATATTTTATTATATTTATTATTAATCATTGTTATTGATCTAACTCACTACTGAAACAATTTTATTCCAGTAACATATATACAACTTAAAGTTCCCATTTTAACCACTTTCAAGTATACAATCCAGTAGTGTTAATTATATTCACAATGCTGTGCTACCATCACCACCATCCATTACCAAGCCTTTCCCATCACTCCAGAAAGAACCTCTGTACCAGTTAAGCATTAACAACACATTCCCTAAACCCACCCCTGCCTCTGGTAACCTGAATTCTAATATCTGACTATGAAGTTGCACATTATAATTATTTCATATAACTGAGATCATACAATATTTTCCTTTTGTGTCTGGCTTATTTCACGCAGTATGATGTCTTCAAAGTTCACCCATGTTGTCGCATGTATCAGAACTTCCTTCCTTTCTATGGTTGAATAAAATTCCATTGTGTTTATATATATACACCACATTTTGTTTATCCATCCATCTGCTGATGAACACTTGGGATGCTTCCACCTTTTGTCAATTGTGAATAATGCCTCAATGAACATTGGTGTACAAATAACTATTTGAGTCCCTGATTTAAATTCTTTTGGGTATATACCTAGAAGTAAAATTGCTGAGTCATATGGTAATTCTATACTTAACTTTCTGAGGAACTGCCAAACTGTATTCCACAGCAGCTGCATTATTTTACATCACTACCAACAATGTATGAGAGTTCCTATTTCTCCACATTGTTGCCATCACTTGTTATTTTCCCTTTATTTCTTTTAAATTAAATACAGACTGTTAAGCTACATTGAGATTATAAGTCTATATTTTTGTAATAGATTCAAGTGTAAACTGAAATTTTGTTAACCCCATAGTTTGTGTGGATGTTTTAGTCATACTAGGTTTTCCACATTTTTTTCCCACAAAATGAAAGCAAAATGCTAACCTTTAGCTGATGAAACATTTATATATTCTAAAACAATCTGAGAATATACAGAGGATTAAAAATGCTATGAAATTAATAATGCTTAGTGATATTAGAATGAACAAAAGCATTCTAATATAAATAAAGTGTTCTGCTAACAGTACAGTAAAACTTCAACCTCTACAAATGTAGATAAAGAAGGCCAAGATGAAGACAGTGCAGATAATTCTGTTTTGCTTTACCTAACCAGAAGCCTTCGTGCTGCTGTATCTTTAACAGTATCACTCCCTTCTAAAAATTCTAGTGAGTGTGAAATGGTTTTCTGAGTGTCTTTATCAAGAAGCAGTGTTGGATTTTGTCAGATGCCTTTTCTGTATCAATTGAGATAACCATGTGGGGTTTTTTCCTTTATTCTACTAATGTGGTATATTACATTAATTGATTTTCTTATGTTGAACCACCCTGGCATTCCTAGAATATATTCCACTTGATCATGGTGTATAATTCTTTTCATGTGCTGTTGGATTCAGTTTTCTAGTATTTTGTTGAGGATTTTGCATCAATATTAAATGGGATATTAGTCTGTAGTTTTCTCTTCTTTTGATATCATTGTCTGGCTTTGGTATTATGGTGATGCTGGCATCCAAATTGGAAAGGAAGAAGTGAAAATTTCACTATTTGCAGATGACATGATCCTTTACCTCAAAAGCCCTGAGAAATCTACAACCAAGTTTCTAGAGCTTATAAATGAATTCAGTAAAGTGGCAAGTTATAAGATCAATGTACAAAATTCAGTAGCACTTCTGTACATCAATAATGAGCAATCTGAGGAGGAAATCAAGAAAAAAAAAAATCCCATTTACAATAGCAACCAAAAGAATCAAATACCTAGAAATAAATTTAACTAAAGATGTGAATGATTGTACACAGAAAACTACACAACACTGTTCAAGGAAATCAAAGAGGACCTAAATAAATTGAAGAATATTCCCTGTTCATGGATCGGAAGACTGAGCATCATTAAGGTATCTATCCTACCCAAACCAATTTACAGATTTAACGCAACCCCAATAAAAATTACCATAGTATTTTTATCTGAATTGGAAAAGCTAGCTATAAAATTTATTTGGAAGGGCAAGGGGCTCCGAATAGCCAAAGACATATTGAAAAAGAAAAATGAAATCAGAGGAATCACACTACCTGACTTTAAAACATACTACAAAGCTACAGTGGTCAAAACTGCATGGTATTTGCACTACGATAGACATACTGACCAATGGAACCAAATTGAGAGTTCTGATATAGATCCTCACATATACACTCAACTGATATTCAACAAGGCCACCAAGCTCATTCAACTGGAGAGAACGGCCTCTTCAACAAATGGTGCTTGGAGAACTGGATATTCACATCCAAAAGATTGAGAGAGGAACACCGTCTCACACCTTATACAAAAATTAACTCAAGATGGATCAAAGAAATAAATGAAAACAAAAGACAAACAAACAAAAATGGATCAAAGATCTAAATATAAGAACCAAGACCATAAAGATCTTGAAAAATATATATTCACACAAAGGGAAGCATCTACAAATCTTGTAGTAGGAAATGGTTTCATGAACTTTACACCCAAAGCATGAGCAATGAAAGAAAAAATAGATAAATGGTACCTCTTCAAAATTAAAAACGTTTGCACCTCAAAGGAGTTTGTCAAGAAAGTGAAAAGGCAGCCTACTCAATGGGAGAAAATAATTGGGAACCATATATCTGATAGGGGCCTAATATCCATCATATATAAAGAAGCCCTACACCTTAAAAATAAAAGGACAACTTATTTTAAAAATGGACAAGTGATCTGAATAGACACTTCTCAAAAAAAGAATTACAAATGGCTAAAAAGCACATGAAAAGTTGCTCAACATCACTAGCTATTGGGGAAATGCAAATCAAAGCTACAATGAGATATCATCTTACACCCATTAGACTGGTGGCTATTAAAAAAAACAGAGGATTACATGTGTTGGAGAGGTTGTGGAGGAATAGGAACCCTCATCCACTACTGGTGGGAATGCAGAATGGTGTAACCATTGTGGAGGACAGTCTGGCAGTTGCTCAGGAAGCTAAATATAGAACTGCCATAGGATCCAGCAATCCCACTACTCAGAATATACCCAGAAGAATTGAAAGCAGGGACACGAACAGATGTATGCACACCAATGTTCATAGCGGCATTATTCACTATTGCCAAAAGTTGGAAACAACTCAAATGTCCATCAAGAAATGAATGAATAAGCAAACTCTGGTATATACATAGAATGGAATATTACTCAGCTGTACGAAGGAATGCAGTATTAACACACAGGACAACATGAATGAATCTTGAAGACCTTATGTTGAGTGAAGCAAGCCAGACACTGAAGGACAAATATTACATGACCTCACTGATATGAATTAAGCAAATTGAGCAGACCACAGAGCTAGAGTCTGGAAGATAAGTTTACAGGAGACAGAAAGGGAGTAGAGGGTGGTGAGCTGATGCCCATATGGGCAAAATCTCTGTTAAGGTGGAAGGGTGTAGTTGTGCAGTGGAAGAGCATGACACTGGTGCAGTGATGCTACTGGGTTGAGCGGTGCTGGTCTGTGAGGGGGGTAAGGTGGGGGGTGTTGCACTGTCCATGAAACTGGGGGGAGGGTCGGGGGAGGGAGCAGGTAAACTCTGGAGATTTGCAGGTATGTGGTTGAAACTACAATGTTGGGAATGTTCTTTTGGCAAATATGGCAGGGAGGGTGTTAGGTGTGGGGGGCACGTGGGACAAGGGGCACCTGGGGCAGGCTTCTAGGGAGTAATTGAGTGTTCATCCTGTCATAGTGTGTTGTATCAGTGGGTGGAGACCCACACAATGAACAGGAAGGTATTGGACTTCCATCCTGAGGAATCCTGCTATGTTCTCAAATAGAGGGGCTGGAGTCTCTCAACAACATAGGCAGTGCCTAATAGGAGAGGTCAGGCCAGAATGCCAAGCTTTCAATGTTGTTGCAAGTAACTATGAATCTTGTTCTTCAAGGAGTGAAGCTTGGTGGTTGCCATGGGTCCCAAGAATAGAAGGAGGAAGGAATATAATAGATGGAACATGGAGCATTTTTGGTACATTGGAATTGTTCTACATGATCATGCAATCATGGATACAGGATACAGGCCATGTTAAATTTCATCAAAATTTATAAAAGTGTATGGTCCAAAATGTAAAATGTAAATAATTGGCCATGGTTAGTTGCAATGCTTCAATATTTGTACATCATTTGTAACAAATGTACCATCCACATGTAAAATGTTACTAATAGGGGAAAGAGAAAAAGGGGGAGGATGTTGGTATATGGAAATCCTCTATATTCTGTATGTGACTTTTCTGTTACCTAAAGCTTCTTTGAAGCTAAAATGAAAAAATAAAACACTGGGGGAATAAATGGAAGAAACTGTCACTGTACATACAAGACAACAAATCTTACAGTGATGAAAGCCATATGCCAATTTTTAAAAATTTTTTAATTGTTTTTTATTATTTCAATTTTTAAATTTTTTGTGTTTTATTTATTTTAAAAACTATCATTATTATTTCATTTTCTTATTAATTTTATTCAGTTATTCTGTTGGCTTTGTTTTTGAAGAAGTTTTGGATCACAGAAGGGTTAACAGTTATGGAAGGGGAAGATCATTGGTGCAGGGTGTCAGTGATGGGAAATGCATGGGACATACCTATAAGGTATGAGTTCGAGTCTTCACAGGGCATTGTCACAATGAGTAGAGATCCACACAATAACTGAAAGAATATTGAATTCCTATTCTGGGGAGCTCTGCCACATTCTCTAATAGGACAACAGGAATCCCCTGAGTACAGAGGCAGTGACTAGTGAAGGAGGATGGACCATTGATAGGCCCTTGATATTGATAACTGTACTTATGAACCTTTTCTTGTGAAATTGAAACTTAGTCTAGTATTATATACTGTCTAAGAGTTACCTCCTGAGAACCTCCTTGTTGCTCAAATGTGGCCTCTCTCTAAGCCAAACTCGGCATATAAATGCATTACCTTACCTCTAGAGAAGGACATGTCTCCCAGGGATGAGCCTCCCTGGCACCAAGGGATTACTACCAAGCACCAACTAGCAATGCAACTGGAAAAAGACCTTGACCAAAAGTGGGAAAGGGTAAAGACAAATGAGTTTATATGGCTAAGAGACTTCAAAGTGAGTCAGGAGGTCATTCCAGAGGCTACAATCTCATTGACTGCCAAAATAAATATTGCCTCAAATAGTGGGGCTCCTGAGGGCTCTGGAGACATCCAGACACTAAAGGCAGGGCTGACAGCTCAGGGCGTTGGCACCCTGCCAGTGGGCCCTACTTTGGAATGTATGCTCCCCAGTGTGACAGAGTTGGACTCAGTTGTGGTTTCCTTACACATGGCTCTTCTGCCTCTTCTATTTGAACGTAGAGTTAGTACTAGAGTTGATAGGTTTATGTCCAAGAGACTTAAATCTTTGGGCCTTCCGTGTGCTGTTTGGGCCCTGAATATCATAGAGTTGCAACACCTGCTCTCCAGTTCAATGGACTCACCCAGGAGAGTGAGGAGATGATGATGGACAATGACCATCCCAAGGAACAGAGAGAGTCTACAACTGCAAGCAAGTTAGTCCCATTCATCCATCCCGTGGGATCTAAGCCCCCTCTCAATTAGAGGCAGAGTGGGTATCACCATCCCAGAATCCTCAAGATTGGGGAATGAACAATGTATTAGAGTAGATTTATTGTTATTCTACTATAGATTTATTGTTATTCTAGCAATGGCAGAACTTTTATCATTGATGTGGAGGCTGTGGCCACCAGAGGTTCTGAGGGGAAGGAGAGGGAAAAATAGGTATAATATGGGGCATTTTTGGAACATTGGAATTGCCCTGAATAACATTGCAATGATAGATACAGGCTTGTGTGGAAGAGAGTTTCAGCTATAGTGTAAGCTATAATCCACACTTAGTGGCAATGCTCCAATATGTGTTCAACAATTGTAGCAAATGTACCACACTAATGACAGATGTCGTTAATGTGGGAAATTGTGGAAGGAGTAGGGAGTTGGGCATATGGGAACCCCCTACATTTTGTATGTAATATTTATGTAATCTAAGTATCTTTAACAAAAAAAAAAAAAATACATTTAAAAAAATAAAAATTTAGATTTTTAAAAAAATTTTGTAAAGAAGAATGAGTTAGGGGGGAGCAGATGTGGCTCAAGCAGTTGGGCACCTGCCTCCCACATGGGAGGTCCTGGGTTCAGTTCCCGGTGCCTCCTAAAGAAGATGAGCAGATGCAACGAGCTGACACAACAAGCTGATGCAATGAGCAGACACAACGAGCAGGGAGAGGATGTGGCTCAAGTGGTTATGCACCTGCCTCTCACATGGGAGGGCCTGGGTTCAGTTCTCAGTGCCTTCTAAAGAAGATGAGTAGACAACAAGCAGACATAACGAGCAGACAATGAGCAGACAGATGAGGGAGCCATCTCAGGCTTGGGAGGCAGGGAGAATGAGTTGGGAAATATTCCCTCCTCTTCAATTTTTTGGAAAAGTTTGAGCAGGCTTGTTATTAATTCTTCTTGGAATGTTTGGTAAAATTCCCCAGTGAAGCCATCTGGTCCTGGGTTCATCTTTATTGGGAGGTTTTTATTTTGTTTGATTTTGTAATACACTTATTTTTTTTAGAATAACTTTTAGATATACATTTATAGAAAGATTACACCAAAAGTTATAGGAATTCCTATATAACCCCCTCACACATAATTTCTCTATTATTAACATCTTACATTAGCATGGTACAATCTCTTTACTTGTTATTGGTCTATTGAGGTCTTCTATTCTTTAGTTAGTGTAGGTAGTTTGTATGCTTCAAGGTATTTGTCAAGTTTATTTAAGTTATCTAGTAATGTTAGTATACAGTGGTTCATAGTATCCTCTTTTAAAACTTTTTATGTTGAGGTAAGTAGTAATGTCTCCCCTGTCATTTCTGATTTTCATTATTTGTGTTTTCTCTCTTTTTCTTTGTCATTCCAGCTAAGGGTTTGTCAATGTTATTGATCTTTTCAAATAATTGACCTTTGGTTTCATTGATGCTCTCTATTGTTTTAATACTTTCTATTTCAGTTATCTCTCTGCTAATCTTTGTTATTTCCTTCCTTTTGCTCACTTGGGTTTAGTTTGCTCTTCCTTTTTCTAGTTCCTCCAGGTGTGAGATTAGGTCACTAATTTGACATCTTTCTTCTTTTTTAATGAAAGCATTTAGAGCTATAAATTTTCCTCTCACCTGCATCCCATAAGTTTAATAGGTTGTGTTTTTGTTTTCTTTTGCCTCATTATATTTTGTAATTTTCCTTGTAATTTAGCCTTTGACCTATTGGTTGTTTAAGAGTTTATTTTTCAATTCCCACATACTTGAATTTTCCAGTTTTCCTCTATTATTGAGTATTATTTGTATAAAGGGAATTTTTTAAAATTTTTTATCCTTCCACTTTACTGAATTTTATTCTACCTCTTTTAATTTTTTTATTTGATTCCCATGTGTTTTCTCAGTTTACAGTCTGATCACTTAAAATTGATAGTAATTTTTCTGTTCCTTTAAATAGTATATTGTCTTTTTTTCTCATATCTTTGGATTGGCCCAGACCTCTAAAATAATATGCCTCATGTTAGTCAATGTTCTTGTCTTTTCCTAACCTTACTTGAAATGCTTCTCTTTTTTATCATTAGCCATAACATTGGCCTTTGAATATATATAAAAACATGTCCTGAAGACATTGACCTATCCTCTTTTGAGCAATTCTTTTAAAAATTAAATATGGATTTTGAGTAGTATTGCCCTATCCCAATCAGCCTAAGATTACTGGGAGCCAGCCTGTAGTCCAATAACAGTAGGTTTATTGACCTATTGCAATGAGAGATAGCACATATATGAGAAACTGTGGGGCAGCTTACCAAACAAAGGAAAAGATAGAATTATTATAGGATTTTGGAGAGTGATGAAGGCAGACTTATGATAAGGTCAAAGCAAATCAGGGTGATGTGTAAAGAGGTCAGCATCAAGGCTACACTGCAAAGTGGACTTGTGGTCCTGTTTCTCTGGAAACTAAAAAGTCAAGATAGATGTGAAATGTTGTGTCTATAAAACCCTTATCTGAAGCTCTGCACTTGAGTTGTAAATCAAGACTTGTAGTGGGTAGGAAAAGAAGGGGTAAAATGTAGAGCTATTTAAAAAGCAAAATCAATGGCAACTTCTGGGAAGATGATGAACTAGTAAGACATGGGAATCTCTTTTCCAGAAAAATAGCTAGAGGACAAGCTGAAACAGCCCCAAAAAAGATCTTCTAGGGTTTAGGACAGCAGGTGAAGGCTGCACACCACCCAGAGGAGAGAGGGACAAAAGAAGGAAATCGCAATGACAGAACCGTGTGTTGGAACCACTGGCGGCTGCTGCTGCTGGCACCCTCCCCCACACTAAAGACTCTTTAGAATTCTCGGGCCTCTGGGCCTGTGACTACAGACAAAGGGCCATCCAGGGACCTAGCACCCCAGAAGAGGGGAGAGAGAAGGACATAGCTTAAGGCTGACTCAGCTTCTGACCCACAAATTTGGTCTGCTGTGCCCCACGAGCCCTTCCAGGCCAGGTGAAACCACACAGGGGTTTGCCCTTGGAGCCCACAAAGGCCTGGAGAAACCTAACCCTCACAATCTCTCTCTCTTCTAGTCTGGACTAATTGTTGAGGACTCCACAGGAAAGGGGAGAGAGAGGGACACAGCCTAAGACTGACTCAGCTTTTGACTCACAAATTTGGTCTGCTGTGTCCCAAGAGCCCTTCCAGGGCCGGTGGGGTTGCACCATTGTTTGTCTTGGAGCTTGAAAGGGGTTAAAGATATACAACCCTCCCAATCTCCTTCTCTACTAACAGGGACTGATTGTTGAGGACTCAGAGGGGAGTGGAAATATTTCCTAACCGGGAAAAGGGAGGGAGCTGCCAGAGAAGGCTGGAGAACTGTCTCAGAAAAAGTTTGAATTACAAGGCTCCTAGCCTCCAGACAGGAAGCTTTATCACATTGATCTGGTCTGTGTTGCAACAAATACACTCCAACCAGGCATTGAATTGAGAGCTTCCAAAGAGCACCATCTACTAGCAGACTAAGGAAATGTACACAAGAAAATTAAAAACAAGTAGGAGAGGCTTTTTCTGGCCTCTGTAGCCTCCCTGCCCAAGGCCCTAGGAAGCGACTCTACAACCAATTACTGGGTCCAGTGCCCAGTTTTGAACAACCAGCAGGACTATCCTAACAATCCAGGTCAAGCCAAAAATCAAACAGCTGTGGTAAATCACAGCCTCCTGCCACTAAATCCCTATAAAAGAGAAAGAGATTGAGCATCTGCGTAAACTACATCCTAACCAGATGCCTAAACACCAGCAAAAAATTATGAACCATACTAAGAAAATAGAAGACATGGCCCAAGAAAAGGAATACATCAAAGTCCCAGAAAAGATGCAGAATTTAAGAGAACTAATCAGCAAGATGACCACAAATTTCCAAAATCAAATTAATGAGTTGAAAGGCAATATAGTTAAAGAGATAAATGTCATCAAGAAGACATTGAACAGTGGGTGGAGAATCACTCGATAAATAAGAGAATACTGAATTCCCAGCCTGGAAGACCTCTGCCACATTCTCTAAGGGAGCAGCAACAGTCCCCAAGTGCAAGGGCAGTGTCTGGCTAAGGAGGATGATCCACTGATGGGTTTTTGTTATTGATGACTAGCCTTATGAGTCTTTGCTCTTGAAACTGAAACTTAGCCTATTGTTAGGGGGTGCCTAAGGGTTGCTGCCTGAGAGCCTCCTTGTTGCTCAAATGTGGCCTCTCTCTAAGCCAAACTCAGCATGTGAATGCATTACCTTCCTTCCAGCGTGAGACATGACTCCCAGGGATGAGCCTCCCTGGCAATGAGGGATTAATACCAAGTGCCAACTAGCAATATGACTGGAAAAAGACCTTGAATAAAAGGGGGAAAAGGTAAAGACAAATGAGTTCATATGGCTAAGAGACTTCAAAGAGAGTCGGGAGGTCATCCCAGAGGTAACGCTTCCGCACACCTCAGTAGGATCTCATAGAACACCAAAGTGGATATCACCCCAAATAGAGGGGCTCCTGAGGGCTCTGGAGACACCCAGGTCCTATATAAGGGCGGATAGCTCCAGAGATTGATGCCTTATCAGTGGGCTCTACTTTGGAATCTGTGTTCCTGAGAGTGACAGAGTTGGACTCAAATTAGTCCTCCCTGCACATGGTCCATCAGTCCCTTCTATTCATACATATATGTGGTGCTGGAGTTTGTAGGTGTACATCCAGAGACTAGAGCCTTTGGCCTGCCCATGTGCCAGCTGTGCCTGGAATCTCGGTTGAGCTGCAACTCCTACTCTACAGTTCAATGGACTCACCCAAGACACCTGGCAGGGAGATGATGATGGGCAATGGCCATCCCAGGGAATGGAGAGAATCTGCAGCTGCAGGCAGGATAATCCCATCGATCTTATCCATGTGATATAAGCCCCCTCTCACTTGGAGGTGGAGTGGACATCACCATCCCAGACTCCTCAGGATTGGGGGAAGAGCTATGGACTAGAGTGGACTTACTGGTATTCTGTTGTAGACATATTGTGATTCAAGCAATGGAAGAAATTACAACATTGATGTGGAGCCAGTGGCCACTGGATGCTTTGGGGGCCAGGAGAGGGGAAAAAAGTTGTAATACAGGGGCTTTTTTGGGACTTGGGAATTATCCTGAGTGACATTACAACAACAGATATAGGCCATTTTACATCAGCATATAACATGCAGAACTGTGTGGGAGAGAGTGTGGTCTACAATGTGAACTACAGTCCATGCTAAGTGGCAAAGCCCCAGGATATGTATATCCATTGCAGGTGATGTGCCACACTAATGAAAGATGTTTATGTGGGAGATGGTGGGAGGTGTGGGAGGTGGGGAATATGGGAATCCCTATAATTTTTGTGTAACATTTATGTAAATTAAGCATCTTTTAAAATATTAAAAAAATAAAAATAAAATAAAGAGCTGAAAGAAAGAAAAGAAAAAGGAAGACATTGAGCAAACGCAAAGAAGAATTTGAAATCCTGAACAGAAAAGTAACAGAGCTCATGGAAATGAAAGACACAATAGGTGAGATCAAAAAGACATTTGAGGCATACAACTGCAGACTCGAAATGATAGAAGAAAGAATAAGTGATACCAAAGACAGAACAGCTAAAATTGAAGAGAGAAAAGAACAATGAAAGAAAAGAATGGAAAAATTTGAGCAGGGGCTCAAAGAGTTGAATGACAACACAAAATGCAACAATATACGTGTCATGGGAGTTCCAGAAGGAGAAGAGAAGGGAAAAGGGACAGAAGGAGTATTTGAGGAAATAATAGCTGAAAATTTCCCAACTGTCATGAAAGAAATGAACTTACATGTCCAAGAAGCACAGCGTACCCCAATCAGAATAAATCCAAATGGACCTACATGAAGACACATACTACTCAGAATGTCAAATGTCAAAGATGAAGAGAAAATTCTCAGAGCAGCAAGAGAGAAGCAAACGATCACGTACAAAGGACATCCAGTAAGACAGCACAGATTTCTCTTCAGAAACCATGGAGCGAGAAGACAGTGGTATGATACAATTAGGAAACTGAAAGAGAAAAACTGCCAGCCAAAAATTCTTTATCCAGCAAAACTGTCCTTCAAATATGAAGGTGAGTACAAAATATTCACAAACAAACAGAAACTAAGAGAGTTTGCAAAAAAGAATCCACCTTTGCAGGAAATATTAAAGGAAGTCTTAGAACCTGAAAGAAAAAGACAGGAGAGAGAGGCTTGGAGGAGAGTATAGAAGAAAGAATAGCAGAAAGGATAACCAAAAGAGTAAAAAGACAGATGAAAATAAGATGACATATGAAAAAAAAGAATAAAATGGAAATAGTAAATACTGCATTTTCAGTAATATCATTGAATGTGAATGGATTAAACTGCCCAATTAAAAGATACAGGCTGATAGAATGGATAAAAAAAACACAAGCCATCCATATGCTGCCTACAAGAAACTCACCTTAGACCCAGGGATACAAACTGGCTGAAAGTGAAAGGTTGGAAAAAGATACTCCACACAAATAGTGACCAGAAAAGAGCAGGGGTAGCTATACTAATATCAGAAAAAACAGACTTTAAACGCAAAAACGTTATAAGAGATACAGAAGGCCATTATATATTAATAAGAGGGACGATCCACCACGAAGATATAACAGTCATAAATATCTATGCACCTAACCAGGGTGCTCCAAAATATATGAGACAAACTCTGGCAAAACTGATGGGAGAAATAGACATTTCTACAATAATCATTGGAGACTCAACACCCCACTCACATCATTAGATAGAACAACTAGACAAGATAAAGGAAACAGAGAACTTCAACAATATGATAAAGAAGGTAGACCTGACAGACATATACAGAACACTGCATCTAAACTCAGTGGGTTATACATTCTTTTCAAGTGCCCATGGATCTTTCTCCAGGATAGACCACATGTTAGGTTACAATGCAGCTCTCAATAAATATAAAAAGATTGAAATTATACAAAGCACGTTCTCAATCATAATGGAATGAAACTAGAAATCAATAATAGACAGGAAAAAAGTAAATTCACAAATGTGTGAAGACTGAACAACACACTCCTAAATAATCAGTGGGTCAAAGAAGAAATTGCAAGTGAAATCAGTAAATATATTGAGACAAATGAAAATGAGAACACAACATATCAAAACTTATGGGATACAGCAAAGGCAGTCTTGAGAGGGAAATTTAAGCCCTAAATGCCTATATTAAGAAAGAAGAAAGAGCTAAACTCAAAGATTAACTAAACAACAGGAGAAACTAGAAAAAGAACAGCAAACCAATCCCAAAGCAAGCAGAAGGAGAGATATAATAAAGATTAGAGCAGAAATAAATGAAAATGAGAACAGAAAAACAATAGAGAAAATCAACAAAACCAAAAGCTGGTTCTTTGAGAAGATCAATAAAATTGACAACCCCCTAGCTAGACTAACAAAGAAAAAAAGAGAGAAGATGCAAATAAATACAATCAGAAATGAAAGGGAGGAAATTACAAATGACCTCACAGAAATAAAAAGAATCATAAGAGGATATTATGAGAAACTATATGCCAACAAACTAGACAATCTGTTTCTGTAAAGTGGATGACTCAGCAAGGGGTACTGTGATATAAGAAAGACAAGACTAAGAGTTTAAGAGAAAGGGGGTCAGGGGGCTAGCAGAATGTATCTACCATGCTAGCCCCGAAGCACACACAGCCCAGCGCTTTTATTAGCAGAGCAAGGTTTCAGTTACATGCAGAGAAGCATGGCTAGTGATTAATTACTCTCAGATGTCGTTTGGGAATTAATTGCAGGCAAAGTTCACACCTGTTGTCTATCTTATTCTTGAGTCTTGGCACCAAAAAGAGTTCAAACAGTGCTCTCAAGGTTTTCCTTTTGAGCTAGTGTCTGGTGGTGTTCCAGACACTCTGTCTGTGTTCTCAAGCCAGAATTCCACGTCTCAAGGATTCTTCCCCACACAACCTAGATGACATGGACAAACTTCTAGAAACACACAACCAACCTACACTGACGCCACAAGAAATACAAGAACTTAACAAACCAATCACATTTAAGGAGATTGAACCGGTCATCAAAAATCTTCCAGCAAAGAAAAGTCCAGGACCAGATGGTTTAACAGGTGAATTCTACCAAGCATTTCTAAAAGAATTAATACCAATCCTGTTTAAACTCTTCCTAAAAATTGAAGAGGAGGGAAAATTACCCAACACATTTTAAGAAGCCAACATCACCCTAATATACCAAAGCCAGATAAAGATTCTACAAGAAAAAAAATTACAGACCAATCTCTCTAATGAACATAGATGCAAAAATTCTCAACAAAATACTTGCAAATCGATTCCAACAACATATCAAAAGACATATACATCACGACCAAGTGGGATTTATTCCTGGTATGCAAGCCTGGTTCAACATAAGAAAATCAATCAATATAATACACCACATTAACAAATTGAAGGAAAAAAAAAACATGATCATCTCAGTCAATGCAGAAAAGGCATTCGACAAAATCCAGCATCCTTTTTTGATAAAAACACTTCAAAAGATAGGAATAAAAGGAAAATTCCTCAATATGATAAGAGGCATATATGAAAAACCCACAGCCAACATCATACTCAATGGGGAAAGGTTGAAAGCTTTCCCCCTAAGATCAGGAACAAGACAAGGATGCCCACTGTCACCATTGTTATTCAACATTGTACTAGAAGTTCTAGCTAGGGCAATTAGACAAGACAAAAAAATTAAAGGCGTCCAAATAGGAAAAGAGGAAGTAAAACTCTCACTGTATGCAAATGACATGATCCTGTATTTAGAAAATCCTGAAGTATCCACAACAAAGCTACTTGAACTAATAAATGAGTTCAGCAAAGTGGCAGGATACAAGATCAACACGCAAAAATCAGTAATGTTTTTGTACATTAGTACTGAACAATCTGAGGAGGAAATCAGGAGGAAAATTCCATTTTCAAGAGCAACAAAAAGACTCAAATACTTAGGAGTTAATTTAACCAAAGAAGTACAGGACCTATATGCAGAAAACTACAAAACAATGCTGAAAGAAATTTAAAAAGACCTAAACAAATGGAAAGACATTCCGTGTTCATGGATTGGAAGAATAAATATCGTGAAGATGTCAATTTTGCCCAAACTGATTTATAGATTCAATTCAATAACAATCAAAATCCCAACAACTTACTTTACAGAATTAGAGAAGGCAGTTACCAAATTCATCTGGAAGGGTAAGTGCACCCGAATAGCCAAAAGTATTCTAAAAAAGAAGAGCAATGTGGGAGGAATTTCACTGCCTGACCTCGAAACATATTGCAAAGCTACAGTGGTCAAAACAGCATGGTACTGGCATAAAGATAGACATATCAATCAGTGGAATAGAATTGAGAATCCAGAAATACACCCTCACCTATACAGTCAACTGGTTTTTGACAAACCTACCAAGCCCATGCTAATGGGAAAAAACAGTCTCTTCAACAAATGGTGTTGGGAGAACTGGATATCTATAACCAAAAGAATGAAAGAGGACCCCTATCTCACCCCCTATACAAGAATTAACTCAAAATGGATCAAAGATCTAAATATCAAAGCCAGGTCCATAAAACTACTAGAAGAAAATGTAGGAAAACATCTTCAAGACCTTGTAGTAGGTGGTGGTTTCTTGGACCTCACACCCAAAGCACATGCAACAAAAGAAAAAGTAGATAAATGGGACCTCCTCAAAATTAAACACTTTTGCACCTCACAGGACTTTGTCAGAAGGGTGAAAAGGCAGCCAACTCAATGGGAAAAAATATTTGGAAATCACATGTCTGATAAGGGTTTAATATCCAGGATATATAAAGAGATGTTACAACTCAACAATAAAAAGACAAATGACCCAATTAAAAAATGGGCCAAAGACTTGAATAGACATTTCTCCAAAGAAGAAATACAAATGGCAAAAAAACACATGAAGAAATGCTCAACATCACTCATGATTAGGGAGCTGCAAATCAAAACTACAATGAGATATCATTTCACACTTATCAGAATGGCCAGTATTAAAAAGACAGAGAACTACAAGTGTTGGAGAGGATGTGGAGAGATAGGAACACTTATTCACTCTTGGTGGGAATGCAGAATGGTACAGCCACTGTGGAGGACTGTTTGGCAGTTCCTAAAGAAGTTGAATATAGACTTGCCATGTCACCCTGCAATACCACTACTAGGTATCTACCCAGAAGATCTGAGAGCAGTGACACAAAAAGACATCTGCATGCCGATGTTCATAGCAACATTATTCACCATTGCCAAAAGTTGGAAACAACTCAGGTGTCCATCAACAGACAAATGGATAAACAAAGTGTGGTCTATTCACACGAGGGAATATTATGTGGCTGTAAGAAGAAATGAAGTCGTAAAGCATATGACAACGTGGATGAACCTGGAGGACATTATGTTGAGCGAAGCAAGCCAGACACAAAAGGACAAATACTGTATGAATGCGTTACTATGAACCAAATATATTGTGTAACACATTGTTTGACTCAGAAAAAAATTGATATGTATCCAGTACATTTAATTGAGAAATGTATATATTTATTCATCTGTATTTACTTTTTAGTTTTTAATTGTTTATGTTTTCAATTATTAAATGTACAAAATAAAGAAAAAAAAGGCAAAATCAGTGGAACTTGGTGACTTATGGGTGTGGAGGCAGAAAAACTTTGAACTTTCACTTTTTGGTTTATGGCTCGAATGGCAGAGTAGATGACAATGTCTTTAGCTGATATGAAATATATGGTAATGGCAGTCAGTTTAGGGAAGGAGAAGAGGGAAGGGGCAGGGTGATCACTTCAACTTTTGATTGGTTGGATTTCTAATTGTCATGAGAAGTCTAAAGTGTATATCCATAGGCAGGAGGAGGTATGAGAGTAGGGATGCTCAAAGCAGGGGCCAGAATGCTAGATATAGATGCACAGGGATCATTAGCAGTACTTAAGAATATGGAAATTGAGAAGAACTCCAGGAGACCCTAAGGTTTCAGGGCTGGTAGGATGAGCCCAATAAAGAAAGAAAATGGAGAGGGGAAGGAATGAGAGCAGAGAGCTGCCATGTCAGAGAAGATGAGGGAATAGAGTTTCCAGGAAGAGCAAAAGGTCAACTGCATCAGCTGCAGTCAACAGGCTCAGTAAGAAAAGAGCTAAAATTGGATTAAACACTTCTCAGGTGAGTGGTGACTGTTGCCAGGGTGGCCTTAGGGGAGTGGATTGAGCAGAAGACTGGTTTTTATGTGTTAAGCGGTTCATGATAAAAAGGGCATGGAAACAGTGAGCCTGCACCTCCCTTCAGGAACCTTGGCTGAGAAGGGTGGGAGATAGATGGGGCAGTGACCACTGTGGCAGTGGGGGTTAACGGATGATTTTTTTGCAGGAAGATGTTTTTAGTGATTCATACTTTTTTCAACTGATTAGAATCAGGACTTCTATTAGACTTGATGTATTTCATTAAAGATATCAAAATGGGGAGGGGAAAGGGAATGGGGAGTTAATGCTTAATTGGTATAGAATTTCTGTTGCGGGTGATGGAAAAGTTTTGGTAATGGATGATGGTGATCGTAGCACAACATTGTGAATGTACTTAACAGCAGTGAATTATATATCTGAATGTGGTTAAAAGGGGAAATTTTAGATTGTATATAGGTTACTAAAATAAAATCTTTTAAAAAGTAGAAATCTATGTTTTTCTATATTCAGTCGAGCCTTTGTCCCGTATTACTCCCCATCATCCTTCCCCTTCCTTCCCTAGCAATAAACACTTACACACACAAAAAGCAGATATACTTACTCTATTATAATGACCCACACTGACCTATTTTTTTAAAAAATCCTACTTGGACTGCACCAGGGATTGTGGCTAAGGCACCACAACTAGCCCTGGAGGGAAAGATCAGATGAGTTCTGAAGGATGGGCCCGGTTGAATAGGCATTTAGTCAGGCGGTATAAAATAAACCCTTCCGCGGGCGACATTTAGGAAAGAATGAAGTTTTAAAAAGATAAAATCAATAATAATATTTATTTTATGTCTTGCACAGGTGGCAACACAGAACAATGAAGGCAGGTGTGGTTAGCACGACGTCACTCTAACGAGCAAGAGAGGTCCCAGCACAACCGGGGGAACCCATGTGCCAGCCGTAGTCCTGTCACCATCTGGGCAGGGGCTCTGCCTCTTGGATTTTAATCTCTGTGGAAAGTGCAGGCTTCCAGGAGTTCTGTGGGACAAAACAGACAGACAGGACATTCAAGCTCTACCTATATTTAGTACCCGTTCAATGGACAAATGCATGCAGACACGTTTCCCTGCTCTCCTGTTGGCTTGCTGTGCCAATCTCTCGGTATCCTTCTCCTGTATCTACCTCAAGGAAAATAGCAGGATTCCCCTACCCTTTACCATCCCCTGCCTCATTTCTTATTGGTAGGGCTCACATGCCTGAATTTATATGGCTTGAAGTAGCTCAAGAGGCTATCTCCTCTGACCTTCCAGGCAGGGGAGGAACTAACACAGCAAGAATATGCTGTTCACTGTGCTAGGGGTTGGGATGGTTTGGAGAACAGGGCCGCAGCCAGGCTTTCTCCACTCATGGAGGATAAAGGCCAGGGAAGGATAACCTGGGTGCTCACTAGCATATCAGAAATACATGAGGAAGCTGTTAAAACATAGATGCCCTGGTCGTGGCAGGTCTTCAGGGGTCACTTATTAGCATACTAAAGGTGAAGAAATACTAACTGCCCTAAAACCACACATTATTCTCCCACATCTTCCAGATGATTTTGAGTGATTAAATTCGATACAATGTAGTTCCACTTCAAAAGGTGTGTTTTATTTTAATTCTCAGAAAATTTGTGTTGCAGATGAGTGGTACGTATGGCATCTCTGTATTTATCAGAACTTGTCATTGCTCAAGCTCTCTAGAGCAGCCCTGTCTAAAAGAACTCTGCGATGATGGAAATGTTCTCTTTGCTGACCAATAGAGAACCACACGTGGTTACTGAGCACTTGAAATGTGGCCAGTGCAACTGAGAAACTGAATTTTAATTGATTTAAATTGAAATGGCCACATGTGGCTATTGGCTCTCCTATTGGACTGCACAGCTCTAGAAAAGGAATTTACTGCAGAGAAGTGAACACATGCACATAACCTCTTCCTTTTCTTAGTAATTAGATGAAATTCTGCATCTTATCCAGTAAGTTCAGCACCCTAGGACCTTGAGCATGTACCACCCTCACTATATGCCCCAGTGAGCCAGCCTTTCATGACACGCTGGGATTATGTTGTTCTCTTCTCCTTCATCATGTCCACGTGATCTCCTAGGGCCACAGCTTTACACCCACCATCCCAGAGCCCAGCGTGATGTTTGGTTTGCAGCTTCCCCCAGGCCATTCCTCCTACTTACGAGAGGCTGAACATTGTTTCAGGTTAGAGAGGGCTGCAACATACTCCGCCCCTAAGTACTGTTCAAACGTTGTTTTGTCCGGAATCTTGGCCAAACATTCTGTGTCATCCCTGAACAGCAGGTCCTTGGTTTCTGACTGGAACAGGCAAAACTTGCCCTGGCACTGAGAATCAGTTTTTCCAAATTCAGCCTGTCAAAGGGACAGAGAGGGCATGAGGAACTGTGGCAGTGAGCTGCTGGGAGAACATGGGTCCGGAGAAAAGGGAAGCCTTCCAGGGATCTTTCCACCTCCCTCCTCTGGCATTTACCCACTTTGGGGGCTCAGCTCTCCCCACTTCATTGCATGTCCCTTGGGTATTGCTTATAGGTACTGAGAGGACAGTAACAGATCTCTCCAAATGTTATTGTCAAAGAATAAAGTAAATGTCAATCCTTTGAGTTTGACTGCATGCTTGTATTCTTTCTGGACAAGCTGCTTAACTTCCCCAGAGCACCTAAGATTGCAAATTAAATGATGAAGGCAGAAAGTTAAGCATTCCATTTGACACCTAGGAAATATTCATTAAATGCTAATTTTTGTTACCATTTGCCCTAAGAGAACTCCTGAAGATATGCTACCTTAAGTAAGAAAAGAAAAAGACAAAACCAAAAAAATAATAATCACAAAAATGGCAGACTGAACAGGCAATGAGCTGTCCCTAGGATCCAAGTACTCAGGTGGCCCCTCTCTGCCCAGCCCTGGGCAGTCATGTCCCCCAGAGGGCACGCTCTCTGAGAGTAGGGGTTCTAACATTTCTCTGGAGATTGAGAACAGGGCTGCCTTAGCAACAGAAACAAATTCTACTCCTCGCGACTTCTGTGAAGGAATGCTGGGAAACGGGAGCCATGCTATTCTTCGTTTTCAGAAAGGACACAGGTGGGGCAAATGAGGGTAGCACTGAGCAATGTCAGGGTGGAGCAGGAAAGTAGATTCTTGGTCCCGAGGGCACGTGGATCAGATGGATGATTTATCTCTAATGACCAGGAGAGACTTGAAGCCAGCAGTGGGAGACCCAGATTCATAAAAACACAGCTGACATGTCTGGGGCACTTGCTATACACCAGGCATTTTCCTCTTCCCTCCGGGTGCGTTACCTCAGTTAATGCTCACAACTAACTTTATAAATGAGGAAATTGTGCAAAGAAACAGCTAGGAAGCTGCAGAGCTGAAATCTGAACCCAGATGTTCTGGCCCAAGGTCCGCAGCTTCCCAATTCTAGTTCCCAGAAAGAGAATTCTGGAGTCTGAGCTGGCATATAGCTGTGACCTTTCCCAAAACCCCACACTCATCGGTAAGAAAGGGTTGAGGCACTGCCTAGTTTTTACCTGTTGATTCATCAACACCTGCTGAACACAAGCTGCCTTGTCTTGCCGTGAAACCACAGCGTGATTCGGGGCTTTGGCCAAGTGGCAGTTCTCAGCCTCAGTCACAGGCTTCCGGGAGCCATCAAGGCACAGCAACTCAAAGTTTTCCCGCTTCAAAGACTTAGCCCAGTCATCAGAGTTCTCTCCTGGGAGAGAAAGAAGGTGATCAGCCATAGCTCTCCAGCTTTTGTCAAGGCAGCCTCACCAGAGGGATGTGACAGACTCACTGGCCAGCAGAAGCACGCACGTTGGTGAGGGCAACTACATGGTCGGTGACATTCAACTCGCATTTACCAGGACAACTCGTGACCACTCCCTTCCACCCTTCACCCAGCTAGGTGAGAGTTATTGCGTTTGGTGGATCTTGTTCAAGGAGATATCCTCTTCTACTGAATTCTAAAGCACCTTGTACTTGTTGCTCTAGCATAAGAAGGACGTGCCGCTCTAAGCCAGGCTTATGGATCTCTGTGCCATGTCATCTGACACTACCAAACAAATGCACTTTCCTCCAGATGTCTCCCAGAATCTGCACCAGTGTTTTAAATCTGACACCCACTTACCAGCTCTAAGTGAAAATGTGCGCATGCCTTTGTCTTACAGGTTCCTATCCTGCCCTCAGCACCCTGCTCCATTTTTATCTTTATCTCTCTGGGAAAAAAAAATCTCACCCATTCTCAGGGTTTCAGCTACTTCCCCCTGAGGTATTTCTCAAATATGTTTTCCCAGCTTCTACTTCCCTACCAAAATGCAGGACTGCAACATTGTATTCACATTTAGTTAAAGTACTACATGAGTCCACACTTGTAAAAATTTAAATATATTTGTACATAAAATAAACGTAGCTCCTTTTCTATGTCCCCTAAGTCCCACTCTGTTCTGTAGCCGTAAATCATGTCACCTTTGCATGTTTGCTCCTGGGCATGGTTATATGCATTTACCCACATAAGTGTCTCACTGAATGTTTATAATTCAGCTTAATTTTGGTCCTTGACAAATGTAAAATTCCGTGACTTTTTTTACTCAGCTACCAACACAGCTTAGAGATCCTTCTATATGGCCATAATATCAAGGTAACATAGTATTTATTGAAACCGTTCCTCCCTTGATGGGCATTTAGATAAGTGTGATATCTTAGATCATCTTCTAACAGTTCTCCTTCCCCTTCTTACCCAGTCCCTCAAGCTCAACACCTTCCAGACAAATACATCATCTTTCTTTTCGAACCATTCCGTTTTACTTAGTAGTGGAGGAAGCAAAGAATACACATTCCAAAAGCAAATATTCAGGGCACGGATAATAGCATTTTCTATTCTATAAAACACATTCTGAATGCTGTGTGAGCTCAGAACCAGGGAAGTGACATCAGATGAAATGGGGGAGGCAGCTGGAGCAGGCGCAGTTTTAGATGTGTCTACTAATATGTGTAGGGTTGAGACGGGAAGAAAGGGATGGTCTCCAGGGGATGGGGGCAGGGCATTGGCAAGACTCAGGGACAGGCCCTTGCCTGGTGTTTCTAATGGGTGAGGGGAGAGCAGTCATGGGCAGGGTGCTGAACAGGTGAGTCATGCCCAGCACCGAAGGCCTTGAGACCCCACAGGGGCATGAGGGGCTTAGGCAAGAGGATCAAATGGGTCTTTGGCAGAATAATAATGGAAATCAGTGTTGATGTAGGAGCCAGGGCCTGAAATTATACAACTGAGAAAACTGAGATGGGAGGTAAGTCAGTCTGGGCTAGGAGTGTAGCAGTGGGAATCTAGAACAGCAGAGTAGAAAAACTTTTTTTTCCAATAAAAGTAATGCATGTTTACTCTGGCGAATTTGTAAAATACTGAACAATAGAAGGATGAAAAATTTGAAATATTTATAATCCCAAAACATAGTCAGCACTGGTGCATTTCTTCCATTCTTTTCTCTGCACACTCATACACAATTTGAGATCAAATGGCATGCATGATGTTATATCCTACATTATAACTTACCACAAGCATATTACAAAGACAAACTTTGAAGAAATAAAATAAAGCCCTAACAGACTGATCTGGGCCTGACCAGCAGGGTGTATTAATATGATCTTCAGTAAGGACAGAGGCCTTGCAGAGAGAAGTGGATTTTGAGAGAAAGATAAGACTGGATTTGTACAAGTTGACTTTCCGATGCTAATGTATTTTGTACATAAAAATGACTACATGCCACATGGAGATACTGAAGTGGAATTTAGATGAAAGGTCAAGGCTCCCCTCCAAATTCCATTGAGGTAAAGGTTCTGGAGTCATTTCAAAGACTGGAGAGTGAAGCCAAGAGAAGAAAGCCCTACTCAAAAGGTATAAAAAGAAACCAAGGGGGTGACAAAGAACCAGGTTTAGGGGAGAACACTTAGGTAGCAGGAAAAAGGAAAGCCCTTGAAGGAAAAGTAAAAATAACAGGACAAAGTGAGAAAAATTAAGCAACCCAATCTTCTTTTCCTCAAATGAATATTTATTTAGCTATTCCTGTGTGCCAAGTCCTATATCAGGTTCTGGGAATATAAGAGGGGGAAAGTGCTCAAAGGTTTCTGTGGCCACCATTTATTATAGAATATGGTGAATTCAACAATAATAGCAGTATGTACAGAGAATACCTGTGCAACATCTGGGAAGACTTCTGGGAGGAGATGGTGCCGAGCTAGTTCATTCTAGAGGATTTTCCCATGAAATAGTGAGGTTGTTGAGGCACATGGGAGACAGTAGGGAGCTAATAAACTGTCTGGACGATAGTGGGTTCTACAAGGAGTCATGATACTGAAGAGTTGATGTGGAAGCTCGTTATTACCAACGTTGTTGATTTATTTTTTGAACTCATGACTGTCCAGCTTCCACCCACTAGCTCTAGCACCCATTGATCAGTTATTACAGTGTGGGTTTCCAAATCATGGTCTTCAAACATTGCTATTCCTTCTACATTTATTAGTTTGCTTTCCACTCTAAGGAAGAGCTTTCCCTTTTCCCTCATTCCAGGGCTGGAACCAGCTATTTCTCCAAGGAACTCTGGTTCCTTTAGTGGGGAAAGGAATTTAGGAAACAAGATCTAGGAACTAGCTGTGTTCACGCCTACAGGTGTGCCATTGTCTCTAGGCTGTCTTAGTGAACAGAGCCAGGAAATAATATGTTTATGTACACAACATTTGAATATAGACTGTGGACTTAATGAGTATTAAATCCATGTTTATGTAAAATTCCCGACTCTTGGTGACCGTGCTCTGGGGATGTAAGAGAATGTCCTCATCCTAGGAAATATGCACTGAAGTATTTCAGGGGAAAGGAACACACTGTCTGCACCTGTGGGAGTGTGTGCTGTGGGAGGGAATGTGTGTGGGAGAGAATTCAGGGTTACTGGGAGCCCCACGGTCCCAACCACTCAGCCTAGCCAAGTGAAAACCTCACTTGTCGTTGAATCCAACAGATTAAGGACTAAGAATTTGGACCCTGACAGAATTCATAATGCATCCCCAAATGCACCAAGTCAGGTAATTCCAAGCTAATGACTATCCAAATGTTAGGAAGGAAGAGGAGCATATGCACATACCTTCAGTGTTCTGCAGGGGCGTCTGGTCCTTCATAAAGCCCACATCTCCCTTCTCAACCAGACACCTGCAGAGTTCCCGAGAGGGGGAGAGAGAAGAGAGGAAGTCAGATGACATCTCTATTGCTCAGGAGGACTGCTGCTTGAAATCAGCAACTGTAACTTCCATTGTATCATTAAACAAAAGCTGGAAAATAGTAAAGGCAAAGGAAAGGTTCCTATTTGCTTTGTAGTTACAGAATCTCAGCTCAATGTATGAAATTCTCAACTCTGGCAGAGTTTCTACAACAGAGATACATCACTGAACTAGCATCGACACAGAGAGTAGACCAACTCCCCAGGAAGACGATGCCTCATCCAAGCACGTACAATGCAAGTGAAAAACTGTATTCCTTTAAATTCCTATAAGATGGGTATGTCTGTGCAACATTTATGAGAAACTGAAACTCCACACAAATTTCAATTTGCAACGTCTTTGATCCCTTTGAAAAAGAATTTTGAACATTTGTGGAGCTTTCATGTTCAGAAAGATGCAGAGAATATGGCAAAACCTGGTGTAAGTAAAGGCATATCCCACACAACTCTGGTGATAAGTAGGGGTTGTGAACATGGCTCAGAGCACTACAAGTCCCCAACAAACTTTCTTAATAAAGAAATAAAATAAACTCTGTTTGGTATGGTTTAATATTAATTATTACTGTATTTCAATCCTTTGAAAATACATATGTGCCAGGTTGAATCTTTTGTGGACTCCAGAAAATTATGTACTTGAGCTAGTCCATTCCTGGGCGTGTAAAACCTATTAGGTGGGACCTTTTGATTAGATTTGGTAAAGGAAACTTCCATTTGATTAGATCACTTCAGTAGGGCGTGACCCAGGGTGGGTCCTAATCCTCTTACTGGAGTCCTTTATAAATGGAGGAATAAAAAAACCACAGACACAGAAAGAAGTCTGCAGAGACAGAGAGAAGCCTCCAGAAGTTGACGAACCCAGGAGACAGAAAAGCCACAGACAGTACAGCCCAAAGCTGAAAGCAGCAAGGCCCGGAGGAGAGGGGGAGATGATTGGACACCCCATGTGTCTGATCGCTCACAGCTGTACCTCGATAAGAAAAAGTATTGCCTGATGAAGCCCTGATTTGGACATTTTCCCAGCTTCAGAACTTTAAGCCTTTAAATTCATAAATCCCCAATATAAAAGCCAATCTATTTCTGGTATATTGTATTGGCAGCCTTTAGCAAACTAAAACAACATACCCCAGAGATGATAAACTTTGACTATACTTATGATGGTTCATTTCATGCATCAACCTGCCTAGGTTATGGTGTCCAGTTGTTTGGTCAATCATGACCTAGAAGTTGCTGCAGAGGAATTTCATAGAGGTAATAAGCATCTGCAATCAGCTGACTTTAAGTAAAGAAATTACCCTCGATGATGTGGATGGGCCTCATCCAATCAATCAGAGGCCTTAAGAGTAACAAACTGACAGTTCTGAGAAGAAGAAATTCTGCCTCAAGACTACGCCCTCTACTCCGAGTTTCCTGCCTGCTGCCACCCTCCCCCCACCACCACCACCACTCGGACTTCAAACTGAAGACTTCTACATCCCCTCTTACTGGAATTTCCAGCCTATGGACTGTCCTGTGGAATTTGGACTTGAAAACCCCCACAGTTGCATGAGCAAATGCCTTAAAATAAATCTCTTAGTACATAGATATATGTATCCTGCTGATTCTGTTTCTCTGGAGAAAGTGTAAGTCTTAATACAGTACTTAAACATCTGGCATGCCTTCCTGCACCTTCCAGCTGGATCAGATTCTCTTGTACATCAGGCTTAATCCTGCTCTTGGTCTGTTTAAACCCCTTCTCAAGGAAAAGAATTTGCCTCTTCCTGAAGTCATTCGAAAGTTTTGAGAATAGCTAGCTGAGAATGCTGGGTATCTGTGGTACCATATATTGAGTTCCTTTTATTGACCTTTGAGTTGGGAGTCTGTGTGTCATTTTGATATGTTTTACTTCATAGCTAAGTTTTAAAAGACATTATTAGAAAGAGAAGACTTTAAACATATTTATATAAGAAAAGTTTGGAATCTTTTATCTTGACCTATAATTCTCAGATGAATGTAACCACTAGAAAAAGACAATGTAAAGGAACGGAGTCGGGGTGCATTTTATGCCCCCTCAAACCCCTTAAAGTGCTGTGACAGCAACACTCTCTACTTTGTAAAACTGGACACTTATGGGTTGTGAATTGTACTTACTCCAGCTCACAAGGTGGTTCAAACTGGAGGATGATGATAACTTTCGTTTTTCAATTCCCTACCAGGAAGTTCAGTGACAGTACTGTTATCATTCTGCAGTTCACGGATTCGTGAACTACCAAGTAACAGAAGGCTTGAATCAGAAAGGATGGTTAAGAAATAATAAGAAAGTAAGGTACAATTGTCTCTATGATGTGAAAAACACTCCATAAAATAGAATGATGGTTAGGAATTTATAAAAATCAGTACTTCCCTGAATTTCCAGACGAGTAAGGTTCAAAGTCAACCAGAGGTACATGGAAGAGCTTGAGCCAGACTCGTGGTGCCAGTGATTATACAAATATTTTAGGGTTTCTTAACCTTGGCATAGTGACACATTTGGCTGGACAATTCTCTGTTGTGGGGATACTGTCCTGTGCATCACAGGATGTTTTGTAGCCTCTATCCAGTGCCAGAAGCACTTCCCTCTCAGTTGTGACATCACAATGTCCCCAGATATTGCCAAGTGTACCCTGGGGGTTAAATCCCCCCCCCCCCCCCCCGTTGAGAACCTCTGAACTGTGACAGCAGACTGGATGCTCTTTCACTCATGGCTCTGACTGTGGTTGCTAAATCTATACTCTAACACGTGCAGCACTAATGGGTGAGGACCATAAGAATCTCTGCCTCAGTTCCTAAAAAGGAATCTGATCGAGGTGGGGTCTATTATTATTAATGTCAGGGATAAAGACTCACCTGAAAGCCCCAGTGTAGCCATAGTATCTCTCATTGCTGTTGGCAGCACACAAGTTTTCTGGATCTGGAGAACCTCTTTTGCCATAACACAGAGCACAGAGATTGGATGCTGGATCAGACCCGGGGGCGCAGCTTTGACTGAAATATTTATCTGCGCAGAAGGACAACAGGAAGTCAGCTCTTCGTAACAGACCCTATGGGTGCCCTTCATCTCACATGTACCCAGGCCCTGTGGCCTAGGAGAAGTAGAGCATGCCTATCCATTTGAGACGAAAACCTGACTGAGGCTGGGAAAAGGAGGAAGTGAGCAGAGGGGATTCTGTCAAGAACCCTGATGGTCGTATTTTAACCTATAGAAAGGAAAAATGGTAATGACATAAGAGGGGACAGAAAAGGGATGAAAACTGAAGGCCTCGCTTCCTGAACTCATGCCACCTGTCTTCAGATGTCTCCTTCTCTTGCCACTCACCAGAAGAGCCGTTATGAGGACTCCAAGCCCAAGAAGGGGATGGGGAGTTTCTTGCCAGCTCAGCTGCTCTCCACTACTTGTGAGACCCCCAGGTTGCTCAGGAGAGCAGCGGTGGTGCCCCCTGCTGGTGGGAACCAGAGCTTCTAGTGTTCCCCCACCCTCAAGCCCACTTTGCTTCCTATCAAACTGGTGTGACAGACACCCAGGTGCAGAGACGGGCTCTCACTTTCACATCTCGCCCCCCACAGGGCTTGACTGTTTCCTAATGGGCTTTAGAGAGCGCTCCTTTTAAGGAGGTCCCCTAATGAGGTGATAGGGAAGGAGCCCTCAGGAAGCTGATGTAAATCAGAACGATTCAAAAGCAGACACCTAGAACCTTAAGGCGGCACAAATTAAGCTCGTACCTGGAGATATTCAGAAAGCACAGAAAATAAACTGATTTTCACCCTATTCAAAGGGGCCTATGATCTGGGCAGTGACTCAGAGACTGCCACGGAGAATCTTCAGGAGCCCCAAGCGTCACACAAACTCAAGCAGCCTCCAAAGGCCCGGTGGCAGTAGCTGTTTACCCAAATGTCCATTTCCCCCTTTTCCTTAGTGGGAGGATTAGTTTTAGTTGGGGAGGAACATGTCCAAATAAAAAATCACATTCTCAGCCTCTTTTACAGGTTGGTGTGGCTCTGTGCCTAGGTTCCAAGAGTTGAAAAGTTAGTTGAAGTAATTGGATTAGACCTCCAGGAAAGCTCCTTTCAAAAGCTGACAGCACCTAGTGTACATTCCATTTGCCCTTACCCCTGGCTCCATGGGGCTGCCTGGAACCATGGATGTGACGGCAACCATGAGGTGACCTTGAGGATGTAAGCCTGAACTAAAAACGGTGGAGTAAAGAGAGAGGAGGAGCCAGGGTTTCTCATGACCATTCCAGTCACAGACTGCCCGCTTCTGCTCATTTTCATGAGAGGAAAAGTAAATGTGTTTATCCGCCGAAGGCATTATGTGCAACCCAAACAAACCAACTTGATTCGGCTCCTCAGCTCCCCAGCCCTCCCAGGCCTTCTTGATAATTCCTTGGGGTCCATTTTTATCAAATTTTACTTTATAGAACTCTGACCCACAACATGTTTACATACCCCCTCCTCCTCGAACCTCTCTTTCCAGGATGGCCCTGACCTCAGCAGCTCCCAGGATTTGCTTACCAAAGTCACAGGATCTGGTCTGGTTGTAGAGCAGGCCCATGGGGATGATCCAGCCAGCAGTCCTGCCCACCCCAGTGTGGCAGGACTTCTTTCCCTGCAGAGTGTGCCAGGTGATGTCAGCATCTGATTTCTTAACGACAGCCACAACGAGATAACCTTACAAGGAAGACATCAAAAAAGGAAGTATAACATCTCTGGGACCTTCCGTGCCTGTCGCCAACTAAAGGCTGCCATCTCCCGAGGGAAGCACAAATCACCTAAATCCCTGTCTATCTTTGAGAAGAGCCTCCCAATAACTGACTGGGGTTGAGTACTGGACAAAGGACCTAGCTACTGCACTCTCAGGCGGAGATTAATCTTAACTTCAAACACAAAAATAGCAGAGTACGTGTAGCTCAGTGGTTGAGCCCCTGCTTTGCACATATGAAGTCCCAGGTTCAAACAACAACAACAACAAAATGCAAAAATCATAAGAATAAATGACAGAGCAATTTCTGCCATGTAAAAAGCTGTGGAAGTTATAAAGCAGCAATTCACCTTTCCAAGTGGAATACCAGAGGAATTGATACTGAACAGTTAATGTAACTCCAACATTTTATAAATTAACTGTATTGAGATAGAATAGTGGGACACCACAAATCTACAGGCACTAGTTGGGGAGACACTTTCTGATGGGGAAAATGTAGTTTTGCACCAAAATAAATACACAAAGTGGAAAATGTCAAAAATCTATAGTCAGCTGCCACTTTCAGCAGCAAATTCACACTGGTCTTTAAAAGAACATCAATCCCCTGATTTCAGTTTCCATTTTAATTAATTTAGGAAAGTAATTCCAAAAGAAAACTGGGAAGACTTATTCTCCAGGGAATAAAAACAGGTCTTTCTATAGTCTGCAAAAGGCCTCAGCTCTGAGAGTGCTGCATAGAAGCCAGGAGATTTCACTGGGGGAATTTGATGTGGACAAACTTGCATGCTGGTGGCTGTCTGGAAAACAACCTGCAGGGGCCTGAGCCCATAGCTTCTGGGGCTCTGTGCTCACCCTCGTCTGAGACTTCCTGGCCCAGGCTCCCCACCTTTTCAGATCCACCCCCAGCCACAGCCCTGGGAGAAAGCCAGGCTGACCTGGGTTCCTGGCCGGGAGGTCTGGCTCATTTCCTACTCTTAGGCTCTACCTGTGTGAGGCTCTTTCCTCAGCCCTGCAAGGCACAGATAAGCAATATGTGCTAAAAATATGTGCAGGCCTCACGTTCAGCAAGATAGTAGGAAGGTGTGAAGGGCCTGGACTTGCTTCCTGTGTGGATGATCCTAGGCAATTCGTAAACTCTCAGAATCCTGGGGTTCTCTTACGCGTTAGAACTTATAGGATGAAAGGAGAAATTCTGCGGGCAAATCATGGCAGGTGTAAAGGAGTCATCATCGTTATTAATTACTGTCTTTCTATGATACATTTGCATTTTAAAAATTGGTCTCTTCCTATGGACTGTGGTTAACAGCAATACTATAATATTCTTGCATCAACGCCAAAGATGTACTGTGTTGATAATGGGGGAGTATGGAAAAAGTGTGCCCAAATGCACACTATGGGCCACAGTTGGTGGTAATAGTCTGATGATATTATCTCATAATTTGTAACAAATATTTCACTACAGTGTGGTGCATTGGCGAAGGGGTGTTGTATGGGAATTCTTCACATGTGCATGATTGTTTTGTAAGTTCACAGCCTCTGTAATAAAAATATATTAAAAAAATAATAAGGTGGGTTGGGGAAAAATACAACAAATGTAGGATATGGACTATAGTTAGTAGTAATATTTTGATGATGCTCTTGCATAGTTTGTAACAAATGCTTCACAACAATGCAAGGTGTTGGTGGAGGGAAGATGTATGGGACCCCTGTATGATGATATGCATGTTTATTTTATAAGTTTACAACTTTTACTATACATTTATTGTTCATATATGTTTAAGTATGGATGATAAACTTCAATTAAAATATATTTTTTAAAAATTGGTCTTGTCTTATTGCCTCATTTACTTGTGATTTGAATTTTTTTTTTTTTTTAAGATTTTATTTATTTATTCATTTATCCCCCCCTTGCTGCTTGTGCTCGCTGGGTCAGCTAACCACGCCATGCGGGCGGGCTTGCCTTCACCAGGAGGCCCCGGGAACCGAACCCGGGGCCTCCCATATGGTAAATGGGAGCCCTACTGATTGAGCCACAGCCGCTTCCCTGTGATTTGAATTTTAAAATGGCTTTTCTCCCACTCCCTTACATGGGAATTTACCTTTAATTCCTGAGAGTACTAATCCCAACTCACCTTTCCCTGGTCTTTCCGTACAATCAGAGCCACTTCCTGCAGAAGAAAAAAAAATGGAGTCCTCTGAAAATCATGGCTTTTTCACGCTACAGCTCAGAATTAAAAGAGCCAGGGAAAACAATCTACATAGCACCCATTCCCAACAAGCCTGGGTCCTATGGGTTATGCAAGTCACCCAGAATTTAGTCACACTGAATATCAAATTATCATGCTCTGTCAGCTTGTTGCCACAGGGGTGGCCTGACAATTATATCTGAGTCTCTTTCACACTGCAGGGGGAGAAGTATGAGGCTTGGGGGCAAGAAGCCATGCCAGGAATCTCAGCCAAGAATCTCAGCTACCACCCAGTGCTGGGTCATTTTTAATGGGGCTTAACAGTGGAGAGCCTCATCCCCTCCCTGGTGGAAGGGGACAATAACTCCTATCTTTCAAAATGACTTTGAGGACCGGAGGTGATGGAGCCCAGAGCCACAGAGGTTGTAGGCATTCAGGCCGTGAGTTATGGCCCTTGTGGTATGAATTACACTTTCACTTCTCCATGGCCCAGTTGGCATAAAACAGAGAGGCGCTCCCTCCACTTACTGTAGTTCTCAGCCAGGACAGGCACCAGGCCACACTTGCCCGCCGTGTAGATGAAACCTCCATCCAAGCTCATGGCATCGGCCTCCCCTTTCTGCAAAGACAAAACCAGATGTAAAGAACCAGTTTCCTGTCCCACCTGCCCTTCCAGGTGTTTCCCAGAACGCCCTTCCCATCACAGGTTCCAAAGGCCCAGGGAGAGAGCAGTTGTTTGTACTGAACCCCCCAAAGGAATCAGGCATACACATGCAGCATAGAGAATAAAATGTACTCTCATTTTCACCCAAACCATCATGAACTGAAGAGCAACTCCAAGTTGTCCCCCTGTTCTCTCCTAAGAAACACTGTGCCAGAGACACTCCCGCAACGCCTTTCGACTCCAGCAATCCTCTTTTGTGAGAAGGATGACTGGAGTCAGGGACTGGTGCCTGTGTCTGTGGAATAGAGCGGCCCCCACTGGAGCTCCAAGCTGTAAGCTTCTTTGGCTGAACGCTATTCCAAGGCTTGGTACATATAAGGTGTTCAATGAATGAGTCAAACATATTCAAATGAGCTAATACTCAGAGCTAACAAGCTCCAAATGTCAGAGATGTTTAGATTTAACAAGATTGCCAAGCTTTCCTTTCTTGGAGTACTCCATAAAGGGATAATCAGATATGTGGACAACTATTTGGGCAAAAAAGCCCAAGTGTGTGTTATGATAGCAAAAAGATAGAACCAACTGAATGCTCACTAATGGAGAGATGGCTAAATATGTTGCAACATATCCACACTATGGAATAGATTGCAACAAAAAAGATCACGTTGTCAAAGAATGATCTATGACACGGGCAAAATTCACTAGATAACGTTAGGGGGAGAATATAGCCAACTGTATGATATGATCCTAACAAACAAGATATTCTCTGAATTAAAAGATTACAAGTAATTTTTATTTTCTTCTTTATTTTGTTCAGGATTTTTAAAATCCTCTAGAAGCAAATGTGCTTTTGATGAACAAAGCTAAACTTCTGGCTGCTTGCAACATAACACGGGCCCTGATGGCAGTCATTAGAGCTTCCTGTCTCAGGCACACCCATACTGTGTTTGGTGATATGTAAATACAACCAAAAAAACACAAAAATAACGGAGCCCTAAAGCAGTCCTGCAGATCCATACTCTCAAAAGTACTGAACCTGCAGGGGGCTCTGCTCACACAGTGTGGACAAAGCTCCTAGGAACCGGGGCTCCACATCATTCCCAGGAATGCTTGCTTGGCCTCAGGGGCAAAAGGGAACAGCCGCAGGGACCCCGCCCCATGTAGGTGGCGGTGACGCACCGCGATCATGGCAATGCAGTCGTCCGTGTTCTCTGCAGTTTTGCAGTTTATCATCCCGTCACTGTTCACACTCCACTCGTCACACTTGATCCTCTCGTGGTGGCCCACTGCACACCACAGCACCTTCTTGCATTCACTCTCTGAGGAATCCTGGCCTACAGTGTAAGAAAGAGAAGCAAAGTTCATCAGAGGTCCCAGAAGTGGCTTGATGCTTATTAAGGCTCCTAATAAGGCTCGCATGTGCGGGAATTTGCCAGCAATAAACAAACAGATACCATTTAAGGAGTTCAAACTCTTACAAAGCAAAGTCAATTCACATTCTCTTGGCCGGCTTCTGAGCATGAAGATAAGCTCAACATAATTATATTTTGTCACTTCGGTCGGTTGTTGTTTTTTCCCCCATCTACTTTTTAAAATAGCACTTAACCACCTGATCTTTTCTTATTTATTTGTCCCTTGTTGGTTGTCTGTTTCCTCCAGGAAAGCAAGCTCAGACCAAGCAAGGCCCATGTCTGCTTGTTCCCCACAGCTTTCTGCCTGCTCAAGGCAGTGCCTAGCACCGGATCAGCTCCATCGCTGTCTGTTACCCAAATGGATACCTGCTAAACTTGCAGGCTCAGCTCCACAATCATTTCCCCAGGGAAGCCTCACCTCATCCCCAGTCCAAGCGTGGTTTTGTTTTTTGCTTTGCCCTCTCACAAGACCAAGATATTGTGTGGGTTTCCTTTTTCATTCTGCTGAGCAGATCTCTCATATTGTAATAGATCATTCAATATTGTGACTCTTCATTAAACACTAGTCTGGAAGTTCCATGACAGCAGAATCTAATACATGTTTTTCTCAACCACACCAAGCACAGTTTATGACTAGATGTTGAATAAATGCCTGCTGAATGGATGAGTGAACCAACAAACCCCCAGTGACCCACAGAAATTCTGAAGCAAGACCACCTTCCTCTCTAGAGTTCCAACTTTACGATGGCATGTGTTGGCCATAGGCCTGGCTGGACACATGCAACTGTGTTCCAATTTCATTCTATTTTACTTACTTTGCATGAGGTAAATTGATTTCACAAAGTAGACAGAACAGTCCTGGTTTATATAAGGGAAACAAGTCATCTTAAATATGAATTTCTTTAAGGTCCTTTGGTCATCTAGGCCCATCTCATAATGACTACTGACATTTAGCATCAGTCCAACACTCAGGCACAGCAGCTAAGGGAGTCCCAGGTGAGGCTGTTAGGTACCTGGAAAGGCAATTGCTCATCCCTGACCCCACCAGGTTTACCAAGCTCTTGTGGCCACCACATCTTTCCTGAGTACTTACTTATGCCATCCTTTAGATTCCTAATGGCGGTGACATACTCATATCCCAGGTACAGCCAGGAGTCCATCCCAGCAGGGATCCTTAAAAACCCATCGGCAGAGTCCTTAAACAGCAGATCCTTCTCAGGAGAGGAGTTGAAGAGCTGGAAATCTCCAGACTTGTCTCTGCCATAATGTTCCTGTTCATTGTAAAACAGGATGGTGAATAGCAACAGTGAACAAAGGAGACTGAGAAAGACCAAAGAGAAAACAAATTCACTACGAAATCAAAAGTAAAAGTAACAAATGTTTTCCACGATGCTTTGGCCCCCACAGCACCTTCTTTACCCACAGTCCCTTAGAGCCACACCACATCCTATTTCCCTGAACACATCTCTGTGGCCGCCTCCCTGACTGGGCTGAGAGCTCACTGAGAGCTAGAAAGGAGCTTCACTCATAGATTGGTGCTGTGTGGTTGGTCACTTGAACTCCTGATGACCAGTGTGAGGGCTGGATGATGTGAGGTCAGCTCAGTCCTGGTATCCCACTACTCTGGCAAAGTCGATCAGGCTGCGTTTGCAGCTCCCTGAGCAGTCAGCTGAGGGACATTGGGAGAGACATCATTTCCTTCTGGGGGGCCTTGGAAGGCTTTGTGGGGGCGGGGAATGGAACTGAGCAATAAGGAGCCTCTTCGTAACCCACTGGGCCAAAAGGTAATGACATGGCCTATGGCAATGCTGGACAAGGCTTGGTCACTCTGTGAAGAGTACCTGCTGGGCAATTTTAGGGAAGAGATGAAGTGTGGTGTGGTTCCTGCTGTGTCCTGAATGTGGAAGGACTTCTAGAATGCCAAGAGGACAGGGAAGGAAAGCCCCCAATCCAAGCAGGGACCACTAAGCAGCGGGGGGCGGTGGTGCATGGGCATACCTGTGCTTGGTTGAGAAGCTCCCAGATCGAGTCCTCCTTGCCGCCCACACTCCGGGCCACGACAGCGTGAGAAGGGACCCGGGCCAGGTGGCACTCCTTGTATTGGTCCACGGGCTTCCGAGTGTTGTCTGGGCAGAGCAGCTTATACTTCTCCCATTCAGCCTTGTCTGCCAGGTTCTCTGGGGGAGGGAAAAGCTCAATGAGCCAAGTGCAGGCAGAAGCCATGAGCTGTGGTTCCCCCTCCCCGACCTATGCAATCCCCAAAAGCATAGAATTTGTGAGCAGGGGCCTGGACTGATCACTGAGGGCCAGAGAGCAGAGAAGGAAATTGACTAGCTCAAGGTCCCATCATCAGTCAAGGCAAAGAGGGAAATGGCAAGGAAGCCTCTGTGGGACTGCCCCACCCCCCACTAGCAGTGTGGTTTCTGTGGTAGACCGTCATGCCAAGGTCAGGCAGATGGGCCCCCCATCCTTTGCTATGGCAACATTGCTCCAGGGGGCAAAGCCGCTGTGTTGAGGAGGTTAAAGGATGGAAGAGTCCCAGAAGTCCAGGTGGGGTGCCCGAGGCACACACCTCTGGACAGGAGACAAACCCAAGCAGTGGTAAAGAAGGAACATAGTATGTTCATATCTGACTACTAAGCACGAAAAAGGAGGGCAAGGAAAAAGACTGCTTTTCTCCCATCACTTACCAAATATTGTTGTGTGCTTGACAAAGGCCACCTGGCCAGCACCTTCCTGCAGGCACCTATGGAAAGAAACATTCTGGGAGGCCTCCTCTCCTGGGCCCTGACAGTCTGCTCACACTGTCCACCCCCTGTGCAAGGACCACTGCTTCTGGGCAGAACCTGGGGGAAGCCTGGGGGAAGCCTCTGTACAGACAGACCCCCCAGAGCTGAGGCCACAAAATGGGGTGCTGACATCCAGCATACCACCAAGGTGGGGGCGGGGCCCGAGCTCACTCTAGCTGTGGTCCCTGACCTTGTGCTGCAAAGCAGCAAAAGAGCAATTAAAGATACTTTAATACAGAAAAGAGTTTTTGAGCTACTGATATGGATGGAAAGAGCATGGGGTCTCCTGTGCCCTTGGCTGACTTTGATTCCATAAAAGTCTAGCATCCAACTAAGGGAAGATGAGAGAGCAAAAGGGGTGGGGAGCATGTGGAGTTCCCATAATAAAAAGCAAAGGGTCCTCCAGGAAGAATGTGACTATACAGAGGGGATATGCCTGTCCTGGCAGGCTCTGCTCAGAGGCCAGGCCAGAGGGCTCAATAAGAGAGAAAAGGCCCCCAGGCTGACAAGGCAGTGGGCCTAGTCCAAGCCAAGCAAGCCTTGGGGCAGGATGAAAGGGAACCTGTGCTGGCCTGGCCTCAGGGTCCTAAGTTGTATACCCTGGCCCCTGTGAGGGGATTAGGCTTCCTCGGAACCCTGCTGGGCTCTGCTTTGGACCATGGGAGGGCCTCCCAGCCTGGGAACATGTGGATTTGGGCCACCATGGAGCAGCAGACAGTCTCACTCACTTGAAGGCACCCGAATAGCCGAAGTACGGTTCCTGGGAGGAAAAGGCACACTTGTTTTGTCCGGTGCCTTTACAGATACTGCACAGCTTGGGGAACTTCTGACGGTCTACACCTGGAACACAGCTGCCAGAGAAGAACTGGGACGCTGCTGCTCAACACAAGAGAAATGGAGTTCAGGGCCTGTGCCAGCCTGGCCACAGCCAGCTACATCTCCCACCTCCAGCTCATTAGGGGACAACCAGCAAACCCAGTTGCAGCCCTCCTTTACTCATGTTAACTCATCAAGTGACAGGCCTGCGCCTCCTGCCCACCCAGGCCTTTCTCAGGTCTGCATGGTCAGAAGCTAGAACAGCTGAGCAAAGTCTACCTGTAACAGGCAGGAGCTGTGACAGCCTGCCTTGAGGGATGCAGGCCAAACTCATGGCCACCAGACAGCTACCAGAGAAGCTTCCAGAAGAATGTGACACCAGTCAGCCACAGGCTGGAAAGACCCTGAGGGCCCAGGAACTGTGGCCCAGACTGATACCCTCTGTGAGGTCCCAACACCCTCTCCTGCCACCTACATCTGCAGGACAGCCTGTTGGGGTGTTGGGAGCTCAGAGAAGAAAAGACTCAGCCACCACTTCCATAGGGCTGCTGGTATAGCCATCCCCGCCAGGTGATAGCTGGTTAGCCCTCCCGCCAACCCTGGGAGTCCACTCCCCGCCCTCATCTGATAGTGACAATGACCTGATGTGGCCACATACCGTGGACACCCAGAGTAGAGACCCCTGCCTCCTACCTGAGGGCACCAGCTTTCTGCCAGCTTACCATTCTCAATAGGCACACGTGGCTCAGGCAAACGGGGGAGAAGTAAGCCCATGGGGATGATCCAGCCGGCAGACCTGCTGTGGCCCGTGTGGCAGGACTTCTTACCCCTGAGGTCATTCATCTGGAAGTCGCTGTCCGAGGACACCACAGCCACAGCATAATAGCTAGTCTGCGGCTCTGCAAAAGGAGAGTCTGAATGAAAGCTCTTCAACCTCGGCCACAGGGAAACCCTGCTTATCACACCTGGGCTCCCGAGTAGGGAAGGGGTACCCAGGGGCCACGCTTATATCGGGTTGGCCAGGAAAGAGACAGGAATCAGAAAAATCTTTCTAGGCTTGCAGGGGAAAGAGACGATGACAGAGGGAACATCTGTGAGGACCCATCCATCAAGAAGCAAGAAGTCTGCATGCCTGGGTACCCTAAATGCCTCTGCCTACTCTGGCCCTGCAGTGTGTCTGCCACTGAAGGACTGGAGATGAGGACAGAGGGCCCCACCATCCTCTACTCCCTCAAAGTCTTTTCTATCTCCAGACACAGGTCCAGGACTGGCGGGGTTAGTATTGGAGAAGCTGTGGGACTATTGGGGGATCCAAGCATGTGCTCCAGAGTGGTCTATCCCCTGGGGCCACCAGTGTTCGTGGAAGCCTCCAGCACCTGGGACACCTCACTAAACACAGCCTGCTCTGATTCTCCTGGGAGCCCATTTCCTGGCCCAGGAGCACCAGCCTCAACAAGCCTCACCCAAGCCTTAATTCATACATATGGTGGCCAACAGGGCCCCCCACTCGCCACACACACCACGAAGAAGAATGTCCACCACTATCTCTCTCCATGGCCTCCGTGAAAGGGACAGCACTCAGCATCAACCACGAGGGAACAAGGGCCATAGCTCACTTCTGGGTCCTCAGGGAGAACTTACTGTCTTTTGGCCCATAGAACTCCGCCACAATGGGCTTCAGGTTGTAGGGGGACAGGCCTGCTTCATATACCCATCCTGCATCGAGAGTCACAGCATCCGCTTCGTTTGCCTGGAAAAGAAGAGACCAGAGCACGGTGAAACCCTAACCTCTGAGGAAGATTTGCTAAACCTGAATATAGCACCATGGTCCTGTTCCTTTCTGCATAGAGGAAGGGGTTGGGATGATTTTTCTCTTTTCCGTGGTAATCCCACTCTAATAAATAATTCTCCTGCTTGCCCTATTTGTATTCATTTATATTTAAAATAATTTTGTTGTCTTCGAAGGCAGTATTTCTAGTTTTTCCTTCCTGTTTTTCCCCTTTTTGATGTTTGTAATTGCAAAGCAAATATTGTACCATTTTTTAAAAGGTTTTTAAAATATAATAAAGCAAGCTTGCAATTCTACCTCACCAAATAACTTTGTTCATTTTGTAAAGCTGGAACTGTAGTGTGCATAACATTTTATAACATTTTATTTATTTTGCATGATATGAAATTTTCCATTTCTACAAATGTTATTATTTTAAATGGCTCCATAACCTTTCATTATTTTAAGGAAAATACCCATATCCACTATATTATGGAATGTTTATAACATATATATCTATATATCCCTTAATATTCCATAAATTTTTACCCATTATGGTTGATTCTAATTGTTTTGCTACAACTTATATCACTCTAATAAACATCTTTAACCTTATATTTATTTCTGATAAACTATTCTCTTGAGATCGCATCCTCAGTGCGGAAAAATAGGTACATCTTCATGGTACTTGCTCCATGTTTTACCATTTTGAATTTGCTTTAATTTATATTTTTATTATTAATGATAAAGGACATTTTTCTGTCTTATTATAATTTCTTTGTGTGAATAGTATATTCATGCCATTTTTCTTATACATTTCCTATTAAGTTGAATGATTTCTTTGAAGAGTATATACATATCAATGTTTTCTCATAATTTATGCAAATATATTTTAACCTGCTGATTTTGATTTAAGTTTATCTTTTAAAATATATTTTTATTTTCATTTATTTTCAATTTTTTCCAGATCTGCCTTTTATTCCTTGCAATTTATCCTATTGATTTACAGTTGCTGTCTTTATTCCTACATAGATCTGATAATCTGTTATATTTATCCTAGTATTTTTTTTTAAAGATTTATTATTTATTTATTTATTTATTCCCCCCTTTCGGCTTGTGCTCACTGTATCCATTTGCTTTGCGTTTTTTCTGTGTCTGTTTGTCTCCTTCTGTTGTGTCATCTTGCTGCACCAGCTCACTGTGCCGACGCAGGCCAGCTTGCCTTCATCAGGAGGCCCCGGGAATCGAACCGAGGACTGCTATATGGTAAACGGGAGCCCAACCAATTGAGCCACAGCCACTTCCCTATCCTAGTACTTTAATAATGTGTTTTTATGCTTAACTGTGAAATCCGTCAGGATTTATTTTAATGTACAATACAAAGTATTGATTTAAAAGTATTCCTGGAACATAGAGGTGATGCTTGGAGCTACAGAGCCACCTTGAAACAATGAGGCAACCTTCAGAAACCAAGATTAGGGATGTTACAGCAAAACAGTAGATGAAGCCTGGAATTTTGGTACCACCATAAAAGCAACAATGGAGGCAGACTTCTTTTTAGTTAGTTTGCTGACTAAGTTTCTTTAATTGGCATAGACTCATTTAGGTAGGGTTGCCAGTTAAATTTGAATTTCAGGTAAACAATAGGCAATTTTTTAGTAGACGTATGTCCCAAACATTGCATGAAACATATACTAAAAATAAATAAAATCCCAGCCTAGAGTAGCAGGGATTTTTCCCTACCTGAATCAGTAGGGAAGAGGAAGATTAAAATTAAGCTTGATCTCCTATGGAAGACAACCAAACCCCAAAGAAAGTAAACCACAATGAGTGAGCAATACCAGAAACAATTGACTCATGCCCTTGAGAACTGTGGAGGTTGGAAATGTCAGGAGCAACAGAGAAGAGAGACATATGAAGTGTTTCGTATTATGTATGAAATGAAGGCTGCCATTTCAGAGATAAGCATAGAATAGGAAATGATCAGAAATTTTTTTTAAAAACTTTAAAAACTGGAACTTCTAGAAATAAAAATATAACTTCAAATCAAATGATCAATGATTGAATGATTGGGTTCACAGCAGATTAAATATGGTTGAAATGAAAAGTAGTGAACAGGAAGGTATATCTTAAGAATTTATCCAAAATGCTGCCAAAAAAGAGGTGCAGAGGTGGAAAATATGAAATAAGGGATAAAAGATATGGAAGGCAGATTTAAAAGGTCAAACGTGTCTTCTTGGAATTTTAGAATTAAAAAATGGATCGAATGAAGAAAAGGCAGTAAAGAGATAATTTAAAGAATGCAAACCTTCAAGAACAGATGAAAAACATGATTCCACAGATTGAATATACCCTAAACGGGGGATGAATACAAAGATTTCCATGCTTGGGAATATCATAGTGGCTTTGTGGAATAACATAGTCCAAGGCAGCAAAATCTTGAAAATTAGCCAGAGAAAAGTAAATGATCAAAGGAATGGCAGAATAACATCAGACTTCTCAACACCATAATAGAAACCAGAAGGCAATGGAATATCACTTAACAAAAGTGTGAAAATAACTCTCCAGCTAGAATTATATATGCAGCAAAACTATTATTCAATGATAAAGGGGAAGATAAAGCATGTACAGAAAACTGGTGTAGTATGTTAATATCAGAAAAATAAAGTTTAAGGCAAAAGCACTGCCAGAGATGGGGGGATTATTTCATAATAATAAATATCCAACTCACTAGGAATTACATAGCTTAATATTTCATACACTGCTGGTGGGAGTAGAAACTGCAACAACTATTTTGGATTTGTTTTTAATGTCAAATACTTTTGGCATTGTCTCAGAAGTCACTACTCACATATTCTATGGCACAGCAAGTCTGTTTCTAAATATATATTCAAGGGAAAACCTTAATATTTGTGTCCCAGGAGATTTGTATAATAATATTCACCATAGCCCTGATTATAATAACAAAAACTGGAAAGAATCCCAATGCCCACTGACCAGAAAATGGATAAGTAAATTGTGGTATATTAACAGAGTGGACTACTGTAGAGCTGTGAAAATGATGACCGATAGCCACATTCAACAACATAAGTGACTCTTAGGAGCATTATATCTACAAAGAAAAGGCAAGTCGCCAAAGACTATACCTAGTAATATGCTATATTTATAAAATATTTTGTTTTTTTATTTTTATTTTTTTATAAAATATTTTTAAAAACATAACTATACAATTATTGTGGCATAGCTATTCAAGTGATAAAACTCATATAAAATGGAAAGAGAGTTTCAGGATTTGGCTTGGTCTAGATGGAGAAACACATAAGTCATAAAAGGAGCCAGTGGATTATACCATCTCAAGATGTGCTAGTCACATAGAATCCAGTGCTGCCACACAGTGGCCCTGGATGTAAGCTATTAGCAATGATCAAGTTTTAGGAACAGGTGGTGGCATCATGGATAATATTTTGTATTATTAATATACTGAAAAATAAATGAAGGCATGCATGGACCAACGGTGAAAGTGTGTCAGGAGTCAAGGGTTATAATTAAGCCATTCCAGGCCCTGAGATCCAATGAAAACAGACTCACAAACAACAAAAGCAAAATGGCAAGCCAATTCTTTGAAGCAAAGCACTAATTCCTGGAGGTAAACCAGGCTCAATCTGATAGCCCCTCTCCACTTCATCCTTCCCTCCAGTCTCTGGCTAATCATTTGCTTCTGTCACCCTGGCTTCCCTTTAGCTCCTCAAACAAGCCCCGCTCTCCCTGGTCTCAGGTCTTTTGCACATGCTATTGCTCACTGCCTGGAGTATTCTACCCCGTGCCTTTCGCAGGGCTTTCCCATGCTCACACCTTGGGGCTCAGCTTCACTGCTTCCCTCTCAGAGAGGCTGGCCTTGACCATGCAGGCTAAGGCACGTTCCCTCTGTGAGCCTCTATCAGAGTACCCTGCTCTTCTCCTTCGTTATTCATCACACAATTTGAAATTAGATGGGTTGCTTTTCCCCTCTCCAACTAGACTGTAAGCTCCCTGAGGACAAAGGACCATATGTGTTTGAATTCACCCCTGCAGACCCACGGCCTAGCACAGAGTCTGACACATGTTCAGATGTGCAGGACCAAAGCTGAATGAATGAATAGTGTTCTGGTAAACCAAGAAAACAAAGGGATCAGCCATCATCTGGAATCATGACACCTTAGTCATCTTCCCTGGGTGCATCACTCACCTTCCTTCCCCAGGATGTATCAAGAACTTCCAAAGTAATGTTATGCAAAATTTTGATAGTGAGCATCCTTGTTTTCTTCCTGAGTTCAAAGACCATAGTGCCTCAAAACAGTTACCTTTCAGAGTAGGTTGGCATCTGCTTTAAGACTCATTAAAGAAGACCCTCTCCCATTTCCATTTTATTAGCAGTGGGAGTTGACTGCTCCATACCTCAGCTACCTACCTATGAGTGAAATATTGTTCCAAAACGACAGGAGGAGAAAATATGGGATTATTCCACCGGGCAGTGTTGTCTTACCGCAATGGCCTTGATACATTCAATGTAAGAGGTTCTCTTCACACAGGCGACGAGGGGACCATTCGCTGAAAGGACTTTTTTCATGTTGTCGCGTAAACTGGCACACTTTCTGGCTTCATGATCGGATAGGACACACCATCTCACAGTCTCAGGGACAGCCAGACTCAGCCCTAGGGGACAGAGCAGGAGGTATGAGGCACCCACTCCTTGTGCTGGTGGGAGAGATGGTACCACCCTCTGAAGGGTTCTGCCAAGGTGCCACGTCCCTCTGCTCCCTCCTCTGCCCCCTCCTTTTCCACAAATACTACAGGGCATAAGTTCCATTGCATCTGAGGTTGGAGCCATGAGAAAGACACCAAAATAGCCTTCCAGTTTCTTGCTGACCATCCTGTGCTAGCCAGAGAGGTGTTGGCTTCACCATCAACTCTCAATTGCAGAGGGCATGTTGGTCCTCTGGATTCTCCTCTGCCTCCTTCCCTCACCTTCATAGCCCCTGACATGCCCTTGACCATAAGCCTCAGTGTGCACATGGCATTTCCAGCCACTTCAATTTGCTGCCTCTACACTGCAACTCTGCAAAGCCAAAACAGTGAGAATTACCATCTTTTAGAGATGAATGAAATTGGGTCAGAGAATTGATGCTTTACCCAAGGTCGAGCCAAGCCTAGAAACCAGGTCTCCAGACTCCTGGTCTGCTGCTCTATTCATTGGGATCTCACCAGAGGGAAGCCCAGGGAATGAAAGAAGACAACATGCCAAGTTTCTGTCCCTGTCCTCCATCAGTAGTTGGGCGGTAAGTGCTTGCAAAAATAATGCATTTGCCTGTGACAGTCCTCTGTCATCTTCTGTTCCAGGAATAACTAGGCCCTCCCCATATTCAATGGTCTTCTCTCTGTTTCCACTGAATCCTCCCTAGATTTTCACCAGTCATTCTGGCTGACATTTCTAGAGAAAGCTGAAGCCTGCCATTTCTATTGCTATTAAAATCCAAGAGCTTGCAGAAGCATCGTGCCCATCATATGAGCGTCGCTGCTGTCCCCATGCCCCCTGACATCCCCACTCTCCGTGTGCCAATCCCTTCACAGCAGGGCTGACTCAGGGCTCTGATGAACAGCCACAAGGCACAAGGCAGGAGAGGGGGGATCCAACAGTCCTTCAGGGTGGGTAAGGAGGGGCCCACTGAGACTGGCTGCCCCAGCGCCCCCCCACCCTCTTTTGCCCATGGCAAATCAAAGAGGCACCCAGAGTCAGCAGCCCACCCCACAAAACCATCCTCCCATGGCCCTAGGAGCAGGAGTTTGTCCACTGTCTTGCATTCTCTTTATGCAGTCCCCTAGGTGCTCAGGGGAACGGAGGCAGGGCCATCTCCCAGGAGTGTATATTTATCAAGAAAGGCAAATATCTAAACACAGAAGGCTCCAAAGGTGGGTGATAAATGTGCCCTCCACAGCAGGAAAATTGGAGAACAGGGCCCAATGATCTCGGGAAGTGACGGGTGGGAGAGAACCTCCAGTGACAGGCTCTTGTGCAGATGATCCACTTGATCCTGGCATTTACCCTCATGTGGCCCCACCTGGCTTGTGCTATCATTATCTCTCTCTCTGGTCAGGAACCAAAGGAACTAAAAAAGCCACTCACTAAGTGGGACAGACACACCAAATCATTGATGCGGTCAGGATATGGACCCAAGAAGTCCAAATCCCAAATCTGAACCATTCAGTTGCAAAGGCCTCCTTAGCAGGGCTTTCTCAGTGCCAAGGGCACTTGTGGGAAGTTAGATACCAAGGCGAGGGGAGGTTAGGCCAGGCCTTGGATGCCAAGCTTACGAGTGTGAACTTGACTGAATAGGTAGAAGCAATGGGTTTTGATAAAATCTGAGTAGAATTGCTCTAATCTATTGTAATCTGCTGCAAGATTTTTTTGATCAAGGATGAGAGGAAGGGGGAGGAGGGGGGAAGAAGGAAGGGAAGGAGAGAGAACAGCAAGAGAGAGAAGGAGACAGAGAAAAGGAGGAGGAGGGAGGGGAGGAGCAGGAGGGAGGAGAGGGGAGGAGCAGGAGGGAGGAGAGGATGAAGAGGAGGAGGAGGACGCAGTGGCAGGAGAGCAGTGAAAGCTAAGAAGCTTGGGGACAGTCAGCAGTAGCACGAGCAGAGCTGCGTACCACAGAAGGTGCACAAAAAAGATGGAGAGGAGGGGCGTAGAGGGGAATAGCGAATGGAAGGCACTTGGGCTCCAGGAGCTTTGGAGGCGCGAGAGGGGAGTACCCTGCACCGCTCCGCTGCTCCATGGGTGCAGGGGCGCCCCAGCGCCTGCGAGCCTGCAGACCTTCGCCCCAACTCACCCAGCACCCCGCAGGCCAGCAGGGCACAGACTGCGAGCCTCATCCTCCCGGGTTTGCGGCGCGGACCGGCGAGCACAGACGAACCCCGCTTCTGTGCTGCCTCCCTACGGCCTCGCGCCCCTTTTATCCGATCCGGGTGCCGGCTGAGCACGATCTTTGCCCTCGTGGTGTTTGCGCAACCAGGTTGCCTAATCGCGACCCCCCCACCCCACCCCCCGCTCCTCGCCCCCTGCTGCTCACCTCCTTTCCTGAGCTCCGGGGCAGCGCAGCGGGATGGAATCCACCGCCAAAATGCTGATTGGAAGGGAAATGTAGAATCAACCCTTGGTAGTGGGCGCGCGCTCTATGCCAGGAATGTGGCTCCAGCGGGCTGGGGGCGGGAGCTGAATCCTGGGACGCTAGAACTGCTACCTGCCTCTAGTCCTATCTCCTCGTTCCAGTGGGACACTCTGGAGACATGAAGAAGGGCAGGGAATCGCCCCAGATTCCAGGCCAGTCAAAGTGAACGAGGGAGAAGAATAAAGCTGGGCTCAAGGTCAAGGATGTCAGTCTCAATACCACTCCCTCCTCCCCAGGTGACCCTGGAAATCCTCCTCCTTGGCTCTAATGGCCCACTCCTCCTAGGTCCCCCTCCACCCTCCCACCCCACCCCATCTTCAGTCTTAGCAACACCTGCCTCACCAGGGAGAAAGAGTAGCCCTGGCTGCCCTGTCTTCTTGTCTCTAATTTTATAGGCCCCTTCTGCATGATCCATGGGAAACCCAGAGTCTTGGAAGGAAGAACATATTCTTACTGCCTACCGGCAGTAAGCATTCCAAAATGGTCTGACTTTATATGGGGGTCCTTGAGGTAAGGGGATGAGGCTGGAGGGGGAAAGTCAGGGGCAGAGTTGGCTAGATGGTGACTCTGCAGAGCAGGCAAGCACATATCGTGATGTCTACCCTGTGCCTTCTCCCGGCCTCAGTGAGCTGCAGCATCTGCCAGGAAGTAGGAAAGAGTAGCTGAATGTTGGGCTGGTGCCACAAGCACCAGGAAACTCAATGGAGGGCATGGAAGGCAGATGGAAGGCAGGTCTCCCACCCTGGGTCCTGAGGCCAGCTCCTCCTGTGGCAGGCCCACAGCCTGAGCCACTCAGCAGGAGGAGCTACCTCTGGCCAGGCCGAGCACTCTCCAGACCGGTAAACCCTAGGCCCTGCCCTCAGTGGAGCCCCCGGACTCGAAGTCCAAGACAGCTATTGGAAAGGAAGTGCACAGCTCCACGGGATCTGGAACAAGCTCACACAAGACCAGGAAAACAGTTGCTCTCCAGTTATCTCTACTTATATCTGGGCTCTGTTTCTTGCTCAGGAGAAGGACAGCATTAGAGCCCTGTGTTGCCGTCACTCAGAGGGTTCAGGTGAGTGCTCACTATTTTGTTTAATTTTATACCAGAGACACCCTGGTCTCAGGAAAATCATCATCCCTATTTTATAGCTAATGATGGGTAACACTAAGAACTTTACTGAGCAATAACTACAACTCTTCAAGATAGATGCACTAATATCCCCATTTTACAGATGAGGTGAGGCATTGGAGGTCCAGAGTGGTTAATATCTTGTGCAGGGTCAGCTGGTAGAAGGGAGTCAGAATGCAAATTCAGGCAGTCTGGTTCCAGAGTGTATGTACTCATTCACCAAGGAACACCATCTCCCCCGGGGAGCCAGGACCCACAACAGCTGAGGGACTTATCTGGGGCCACACTGAGTGAGCGACAGACACAGCACTTCCTGTGCTGCCATTTGTCCAAAGATGCCCAGCCTGGGCCTTCTGCCTGCCCAGGGCCTGGTCAGTCTGTGAGAGGTCTGAGTACCCTCAGGAGGAATTTCAGGCAAGGGCTGGCTTTATTAAGCTCAACTGGAAGGACACATCATGTTTTCAGTCCCTTCCATTTACCAGGCACCATTCTGGGGCTTCTTCCAAAGCAGAGCATGCGGTTTTGACCATAAACCCTACCAGATAAGGTCAGTAACCCCGTTTTTCAGGCCAGATACTATGGTAAAATGACAGATTCTGAAGCCCAAACTCCTGGTTGCCTACCTGCTCTAGACCACAGCTGCCTCCTCAATATTGGTTTTCACTTTATTTATACAGAGAAGGGAATGGGAACAGGAAGAAGAGACAGAGTGGAAGAGAGAAAGGGAGACGTTAAGAGAGCTCCCAGTTCCAGACCAACCCAAGTCATCACCCAAATCTCCCTCCATAAACGCGATCAACTTTTAAATTTCAGCCGCAGGGTTGGCCCTCTTGTAGAAAGAGCTGAATTTGTGTGTACGTGCAGGTTTGGGAGAAGCTAGCTAGAGCGGGTGTGAAGGGGGGCAATGGCCCTCTGACCCAATATTTGTTTTTTTCCCAAGGTTGCCTAATTTACAAAGAAGCAGAGCAAACAAAGAGCCACTGTCTGCTTGAATCAGCCCCTCTGCCTTTCACTCCCCTCCCCTCACTGCCCTCTGCCCCATTCCCGGGCCTTCTCCTCTGAAAGACCCCAGTCTGCATCATCAGGATATGCAGACAGTCAGTCTGAGACCCTCAGACCAGAAACCCCCAGTCCGGCTGCATTGGGGGAGCATGGTGCGGTAGGTGGAACCAAGGAAGGCCAGGGTCCTCTTAGGAAAACTTGACGTGCTACAAGATACAAGACATTCTCTCTCTCTCTCTCTCTTCTGCCCCTCTGGAGTACCTGGACAATGGAAGATTCTCAGTGTTACCATTTTCTTTGCAGGGAAACTCATAAAAAATATTTTTCTGATGAAGAATGCTATAGGGTCAGATAACTTGACTGATGAATTTTACCAAACATTTTAGAAGAAGAATACCAATCTTACACAATAACACAGTCTTATATGTACTCTTCCAGGGAATAGAAAAAGAAAGGACACACTTAACTAAGTTTTGAAGCCTGAGTACTTCAAAAGCAAACACAAACAAGGCCATCATGATAAAGGTGAATTATTAGAAAATATATTTTATGAACATAGATGCAAAACTCCTAATAAAATATTAGCCAATCGAATCCAGCAATATCTAAAAAACATAAGAAATCATTGTCAAGTTGGATTTATTCTAGGAATGCAAGTTATCTTTTGAAAATCAATCAGTATAACTGGCAGTAGTAATAGAATAAAGGAGAAAAATTGTGTGACCATATCCATAGGTACAGGAACAGTGTTGAAGATGGAACTGCATACCCCACAAAAGACATGTTCAAGTCTTTATTGTGTTCCTGTGAGTGTGAACCTATTGATAAATAGGACCTTTTGACGGTATCACTAGTTAAGGCATGACCAAACTGAAAAAGCATGGGTCTGAATCAGTATGCCAGGAGACCTTATAAAGATAAAAAATTCAGAAACAGTCAGTCAGAAGAAGCCAGAACCAGTAGAAGGCAGAAATCAGCAGAAGCCAGATTGAAGAGAGAGATCGCCATGTGATGGAGGATTGCCATCACCAGAACACTACTGACTCTGGGAGGAAAGCATGGCATTTCAACATCTTGAATTTGGACTTCTAGCCCCCAAACAATGAACCAATAAATTTTTGTTGTTTAAGCCAACCCATTGTGTGGTATTTGTCATAGCTACCCTGGAAAACTAAGACAAACATTCCCTCCCCACCCCAAGATGGCTCCCTCGTCTGTTTGCTCATTTTTCGCACTTGTCTACTCGTTGTTTTTGCTTGTTGTATTTTGTTCATTGTCTGCTCCTTTTCTGTTTTTTTCTTTAGGAGGCACCAGGAACCAAACCCAGGACCTACCTTGTGGGAGGCAGGCACCCAACTGCTTGAGCCACATCTGCTCCCAAGACAAACATTTCTAAAATTCAATCATCATAAAACCTGTTAGCAAATAAACACTAAGAAATTTCCTTAATCTGTTAGAGTGTATATGTATATGTATATGTGTGTACACACACAACTATGTACATACATATAAAATTTAAAACTACAGAAGTGACCACACCTAGTGGTGCAGTGTTGAATGAAAGCTTTCCCTTTGAGATCAAGAATAAAATAGAACGTCTATTATTATTGTTTCTGTTCAGCATTTTTACTCAAGGTCATTACTATCTCAGCCAGGCAAGGAAAAGAAATGAAATATATAAGAATTGAAAAGGAAAAATTAAAACTCTCATTTTCACAGATGATATGAATGTATATGTATAAAATCCTGAAGAAAGTATAAATATTAGAATAAGTGAGGTATACAAGTGTGCTGGATACAAGGGAAATACACAAAGATCCATTGTATACTTTTACACCACAAACTATAAAGTATTATTGAGAGCAACTGAAGAAACTCTAAGTAAATATCCTCTGAACATGGATTCTCATGAAGTTGATTTATAAATTCAATGTACTCCCAAATTCCCAACAAGCGTTTTACATTTTCTGGAGACTGTTGACAATATAATTCTAAAGTTTATATGGAAATACAAAGGACCTAAAATAGACATTAGATTGATTGCATAAGGTGAGGCATACCAAGGTAAGAACTGAATATATTTTTTTAAACCTTGTCTGCCCAACTCTAAGCACCAAGATCGGCAATAGGATTTTCAGGTCCAGCCAAGTGAGGGACTGATTATCAATGAGGTTACCTAAGTATGTTCTTTAACTTGATACTGAACTAATAATACATAATGAAAATTATATATAAGTTGCCTGAATAAAGCTATATAGATGTACATCCATCACAACTGGTATGCAGTCTAGTTCTGATGTTTGTTCAAATCTGTGTTAATGATTCTTTAAAGGAACAAACTCTTTCTCAGCTAAGGCTTAAAGCCCTCTTCAGATTCTTCTCCATTTCCTTCTCCTTCTTTTGTGTGTGTGTGTAAACACACACACACACTATATATGTGTGTGTATATAATGTAAAAATTTTTAAACATACACAAAAATATAGAAAATATGTAGTAAACTCCCATGCACCTTTCACCCAGCTTCAGCAGTTGTCAATATTTTTCCAATCTTATTCCTTCCATATTCCCTTTCTCACTTTTTTTTCTGGAGTAATAAACATCATATTTTATCCACAAAACTATGTATCTATAACAGGTAAGGAATTTTTATTACCATAATGCTATTACCATAACTATCAAAATGTACAGTTATTGCATATACCATCTAATACCCAGTCAATATTCTGATTTTCCTGGTGGTCTAAAAAAAATACAGAGACGGCGCTGCATACTTTCTATTGCATAATTGAAAGCGGAATTACAATTTATCAGTAGGTTGACAAAGTGGTGATGTCCTGGTCCCAGCACTATTTACCCTATCCATCTCCTAATGGTTTTAATAATTTTTGCCTTGGTTCATTAATTCATTTAGGATTGTAAAATGGTTATTTTCTAATTCTACTCCTCTTTCCACATTTATTTAATAGGATTCTTCAATAAAGGAGAATTTTCCTCATCAAATATTTAATTTAGTGAAATATAGTTTATTCAGTACAGGCAATATAATTTTCCAATACTTTCATTTATCAATTTTCAGAATAATGAATTGATACCTTAGATTGGTAACTGTTTCAGTTTCCTAGGCTGCTGAAACAATAAACTATGAAATAGTTTGGCTTGAACAATGGGAATTTATTCTTTTACAGTTAGAAAATATTCAAATCAAGACATCATCAAGGTGATGCTTTCTTCCCAAAGACTAGCTGCTGGCTATCCTTGGTTCCTCTGCCACATGGCAAGGCACATGGCAGCATCTTCTAGTCTCTCCCTTCTCTTCCGGGTTTAGGGTTTCATTGATTTCCGCTTCTTGCTTCCATGGCTTTCTCTCTCTCTCTCTCTTTATTCATCTCATTTATAAAGGACTCCAGTAAGAGGATTAAGGACCCACCCTGGGCCATGCCTTAACTGAAGTAACCTAATCAAAAGGTCTGACTTATAATACGTTTATATTCACAGAAATGGATCCACTTTAAGAACATAATTTTTTGGAATACATACAGTTTTAAACCTCCAAGGTAACCAATGAGTTTTTTGGTCATTGTTTTTTAAGAACTCTTTTGGAACCCATTTGTTATGTTCCAATTCATTTCACTAACCATTCTATTTTGATGATCAGATTGGGTCTCCTTTTTAAACAGCAGGCGCTCCATCAAGCCAGCTGATGTGTATCTTTCATATAATCCCAACATATAATCATGGCTCCCTTGCTTTCTGAACAATAAAATACTCCAGACCCATCTAGTACATTTCTTACTCTAACCTGGGAATCAGCCGTTTTCTAAAGGAATTCTACTTCCTTCAGATGAGAAATGGTATTTACAGACCACAAATTTGGAGTCTGTATTGCTCATTTCTTCAGTGGACAATGATAGGAAATACATAATCTTTAAGAAGAGAAAAGCAAGTAATTCATAAGTTACATTGATGCTTAAATTCAAATTAAAGATGACAGTGTTTTTACTTAACTTCTTTGATTTTATTCTTATATATCTTTCTTGTAATTGAAAATTTTTGTTCCTAATGATATTAATATAATTATATATTGGCTTTACTCTGTAATATATGTGATAGTTTCAAAATATTAATACTGATGTTACTAACAATGCAGGTTAAGACTTTTCTGGGACTTTTTTTTTACTCGGGATCTATATCACTGATATGCACAGTCAAACTATAGTGTTTCGATGTCATTTGAAAGAATTATTTCCTCCTGTGTTTTTATTCTATAGTTTGATTTGTGACTATGTTCATTTGTTTTAAATTTTTTAGGAATTGCTTTTTAGTTTAATTTTTAATTATGTAAAACTTCTGCATGATTCAAAAATTTAAAAATATATGATAAGCTACACCTAGATAGAGTTGATGGTAACACATTATAAAGAAAATAACAAACACTGTTGATTTATAGATGTGATTATGGAGATTAATACTAATTGGAAGACAGCTGGAGGATAATACAGGGAATATATAACAATGATTTTGGCAGTAGATGACGATTGTGGTTAATAATATAAATACAGCAATGTTCTTCTACTACAGTTGTTAAGACTGTGCTGATACATGGGGAAAATATAATGTAATTGAGAGACTATAGTTAACAACAATATTGTAATGTTTTTGTAGCACAAACAAAATTGGCACTATATTAATGCTAAAGGTTAAAAAAAGAATATGGGATTTGTTTTTGTGAGGCACAAATATGATTAAGCATTTTTTTTCTCTCCTACTTTTTTTTCATTAATAAGAAGGCCTTGACTATATTATTTAACTAATATGTGTTCATCTGTGTATTTTTGTGAACCTAGAGGAACAATTGAGTTAGTAGTTGGAATTAGATGAGATAAAAGTGCCTGGACAGAACTTTTTAGAAATAATTCTTCCATAACTTGTTGAGCTGCTTTTTTCTGTTATTTTATTTTTTGAATTTGAAATAAAGTTATTAAAAAAAAAAGAAGTCAGCTCAATCCCTAGTTTCTCCACCCTTTCTCCCTCCCATCAACCATATACCATCTTTATTAGTTTCTGATTACCTTCCAATGATTCTCTTTGCTGTTTTGTTTTGTTTTTCATTGTGGTAAAATTTACATAGCATAAAATTAATCCATTAACCATTTCAAAGTGTACATTTCAATGGTGTTAGTGCAGTCACCTTCTTGTGCAATTGTCACCTCCATAGAGTTCCAAGTTATTTTCATCACACCAAAAGGAAACCGCCTACACATTAAGCATTCAGTCCCCGTTTTTTCCTGTCCTTTGCACCTGGCAACCAATAGTCTGTTTTCTGTCTCTATGGATTCACCTATTCTGGATGTTTCATATAAACAGAATCATACAATTCTTTTGTGTCTGGTTTCTTTTAGTTAGCATAATGCATTCAAGATTCTTCCACCTTGTAGCATATATCAGTACCTTATTCCTTTATTCCTTTTTATGTCTGAATAGTATTCCATTGTACAGATATACATTTGTTTATCCATTCATCCATTGAAGGACGTTTGAGTTGTTTCCACTTTTTTGCTGTTGTGAATACTGTTGCTATGAACATTCATGTACAAGTATTTGTTTGAATGCTTGTTTTCAATTCTTTGGGGTATATACCTAAGAATGGAATTGCTTGGTCCTATGTTAATTCTATATTTAACTTTTTGAGGAACTACCAAATTCTCTCCCAGCTTCCCGTAATTCTTACTGCAAAACTAAGTTTGTTTATGTAAGTATATACATATATATTTTTATTTCTGTCTTTTCTTACACAAAACATAGCATGCTTTATATGCTGCTCTCCACCTGCTTTTTTCACTTAATAATAAATCTGTGAGGTTATTCTACATCATTATATAAAGATGTGTCTCATTCCTTTTAGAGATACATAGAAATACATTGTTTAGAAATAAAACCATTGAAGATGGCATTAGTGTAGGAGGGCACACCCTGCAAGCTCCCAGGGCAAGGCAGATTGTGGACGAGGTCCTGCCCGGGGGTCTGTGCTGTGCACACGTGGAATGAGAAGCTTGGGACATCTATCTGCGCGGATCAACAGCGTGGATGGAACGGTAGAGATTTGTGAGTTTTAAGCCTGCCGGTGGTGGTTAGCACGGATGGCTGAGCCCCGCGGTTAGGGAGAAAAAAAAAAAAAAAGGCCCGTTGGAGCCGCGAGCAGGGCGAGAAAGTTTTATTTTCTGGGGATTTGGCTGCCTGGAGCCCCTTGGACCTTGGGTGAACAGAACAGCCAGAGTGAATCGGCACCCGGTGGACGGGAGGGGTGAGTCTGTTCAGGGGAGGGAGTTGATTTGCCTAGCTGCCCAGGGATAAGCCCCGGGCCGCCGTGGAGCCAGGAAGAAGGGACACTCTCCAAAAGAGGGAGGGTTCTGTTGGAGGACAAGGAAGGGAATTTTTTATTTTTATTTTTTGACATCGATCTGGTTCCCTGCACCGTCCCATAGCTTTGGAGAGCAGATAAGTCGACCTGAAGCAGCATCAGGCTGAGAGGAGACGCGAATCTGCAGAGTTAAACTTATTTACATAGCAACCCAGTGACGCTGGTGCACAGCTCCTGAAAGGGCAGAATCGGCCGTCTTTAGCACTCTGCACTGACTAACATCAGAGCTACAGCTACCCTGGGGAGTCCAGGAAGTGGGATGTGCTTGATTAATTTCCACGAGCCCAGATAGGGTCCCTTCCATAAGGGGGTTGGTCTAGAGGAGGAATTAATTTGGGTCCTGTATTTTGGAAAAAAAAAAAAAAAAAAAAAAAATGAGAAGGTCACTTCAATAAATGAAAAATAAATTCTTTTTAATTTAGTTTAATAGCTAAAAGCTGTTTCAGGACCTGCATATAGAACCCTGTGGGGAAATTGATTGATAAACACAAGCAGGCAGAGAGGATCCACGTAGACCCTAGGGGAATCATTGACCCTCCTTAGCTCTGTTTGACTGCTTGCCTGTGTGGATCTTTGGTTTTTCTCTGTTTATTTCTGGTCTCTTGCTTTTCTTTCCTCTTTCCTCCCCCCTTTCTTTTTCCTTTCATTTTTTTTAAAATTAGGTGCTGCTAGCTTGTCGCTTCTTTGCTGTGCTTTTTCTTCAGTAATTTCCCACTCGCTGTCTATATTGATACTGTATTCCAAACTATCGCTTATCCTTCCTTCATCTTTCTGCCTTCTGCTCTGTTGTGGCTCTTAGATACAACATTTTTTCATAGGCCCACAACTTAAGGGTGTCAATTTCTATTCCATCTATTTTGTTTACTTCTTTTATTTTTTTATTAGTATTAACTTTTTCCTTTCAGCCCTTTCTTTACTATTTCTCTCCCTCCTCATAATTCTAGCCTTCTAAATCACTATATATATATATTCCTCCATTTGTTTTCCCAGTCCATTGTAGGGATGCTACTTTTTTTCCTATTACTCTACACTGCCTACACAAGTTAAATGTTCATCTCATTAAGTCTCATTTGGCCCCTCTTCTAACTTTTATCAATATTACTATTATCCTTCTGCCTTCCTTACATCTTTTGATTCCTCTGGCCCTAATCTTTTGCCTTCAAGGGAACATAGAAAGAAGCAAGGAAATAAAATAAGAAGAAAAAGTGTCAAAGAGAAAATTTAACTCACACGCAGAACCACCAGCTAAATAAAACTCTAGAGCATAGAGAAAAGCTAATCAACTGAACAAACCCATCAAGATAATATGATGACCAGAGGGCAACAAAAAAATACAAATGACTCTGAGAAACAGGAAAACATGGACCAGTCCAATGAACAAAATAAAAACCAGGAAGCAATGCAGAACATGGAACAACTAATCAAAGATATCCAAACAAATATCATGGACCAACTTAAAGAAGTGAAGGAAGAGATTAAGGATATAAAGAAGACACTGGGAGAACATACTGAAGAAATTGCAAACATGCCTAAAAAGGTAATGGATATGATGGTGAACAATGGCACAATCCAAGAAATGAAAAAGACGCTGCACTCACATAACAGCAGATTTGAACAGGCAGAGGAAAGAATTAGTGATATGGAAGACAATACAGCTGAAATCAAAGAGATAGTAGAACAGATAGACAAAAAGATAGAAACAATCCAGCATGGACTCAGGGAATTAACCAATAATAAAAATGCACAAACATATGCATTATGGGCATCCCAGAAGGAGAAGAGAAGGGAAAGGGAACAGAAGGAGTGTTGAAGGAAATAATGGCTGAAAACTTCCCAACCCTATTGAGAGAGATGGATGTGCAGATCCAGGAAGCACAGCGCACTCCAAATAGTATAAATCCCAACAGGCCAACTCCAAGACATATACTTGTCAAAATGTCTAATGCTCAAGACAAAAAGAAAATACTCAAGGCAGCAAGAGAAAAGAGAACCATCACATACAAGGGAAGCACAATAAGATTAAGTGCTGATTTCTCAGCTGAAACCATGGAGGCAAGAAGACAGTGGTATGACATAGTCAAAATATTAAAAGAAAAAAACTTCCAGCCATGAATTCTCTATCCAACAAAACTGGCATTCAAAAATGATGGAGAGTTCAAAATATTCACAGATAAACAGAAATTAAGAGAGTATGTCAATAAGAAACCAGCACTTCAAGAAATACTAAAGGAATCTCTAAAAGTTGAAAGGAAAAAACAAGGGAGAGAAAGTTGGAGGAGAGTTTAAAAACAACTGAAAAGACAAAAACAGAAACAAAACAACATATGACATACATTAACCCAAAGAAAAAATGGCTAAATTAAGAAATTCGTTACGAGTAATAACACTGAATGTTAATGGATTAAATTCACCAATCAAGAGACATAGATTGGCAGAATGGATAAGGAAATATGATCCATCTATATGCTGTCTACAAGAAACCCACCTTCGACCCAGGGATTCAAGGAGGCTGAAAGTGAATGGCTGGAAAACCATTTTACAAGCTAACAATAGCCAAAAAAGGGCTATTCTAATATCAGACAAAATAGGCTTTAAATGCAAATCTATTGTAAGAGACAAAGATGGACACTACATATTAGTAAAAGGAGTAATCTCTCAAGAAGAGAGAACAATCATCAACATTTACGCACCTAATCGGGGTGCCTCAAAGTACCTGCGGCAAACTCTGGAAAAACTAAGAGGAGAAATAAATGCCTCTACAATTATACCAGGGGACTTCAACACACCACTATCATCATTAGACAGAACATCTAGACAGAGAATAAATAAAGAAACTAAGGCACTCAACAATACATTAGAAGAACTGGACTTAATAGACATATACAGAACACTACACCCAAATACAGCAGGATTTACATTCTTCTCGAGTGCACATGGAACATACTCCAAAATAGACCACATGCTAGGCCACAGAACAACTCTCAATGAATTCAAAAAGATTGAGATTATACAAAGTAATTTCTCTGACCACAACGGAATGAAATTGGAAATCACTAAGGGCCAGAGAAACAGGTTAGGCACAAGGATATGGAAGTTAAACAACACACTCTTAGACAAACAGTGGGTCAAAGAGGAAATCTCAAAAGAAATCAGTAACTACCTTGAAACTAATGAAAATGACAACACAACATATCAAAACTTATGGGATACAGAGAAAGCAGTCCTGAGAGGGAAGTTCATAGCCATAAATTCATATATTAAAAAAGAAGAAAGCTAAAATTGAAGACTTAACTGCACACTTGGAGGAAATGGAAAAACAACAACAAACTAAACCTAAAGGAAGTAGAAAGAAGGAAATAACAAAGATTAGAGCAGAACTAAATGAAATAGAGAATAAGAAAGCACTGGAAACAATAAACAAAACCAAAAGCTGGTTCTTCGAGAATATCAATAAAATTGACAAACCCTTAGCCAGACTAACAAAGAAAAAGAGAGAACAGATGCAAATACATAAAATAAGGAATGAGCAAGGGGATATCACTACTGACCCCACAGAAATAAAGAGTATCATAAGAAGATACTTTGAAAAATTATATGCCAACAAGAATGATAATTTAGAGGAAATGGACAAGTTTCTAGAAACCCACAAACAGCCTACATTGATGAAAGAAGAAATAGATGAACTGAGCAGTTCAATTACAAGTGGAGAGATAGACTCAGTCATCAAAAACCTCCCAACTAAGAAGAGCCCAGGACCAGATGGCTTCACAGCTGAATTCTACCAAACATTCCAGAAAGAGCTAACACCAATTCTACTTGGGCTTTTCCGGATAATGGAAGTGGAGGGAATATTGCCTGGCTCGTTCTGTGGTGCCAGCATTACCCTAATACCAAAACCAAATAAAGATGCCACAAGAAGGGAAAGTTGCAGACCAATTTCTCTAATGAACCTAGATGCTAAAATCCTCAACAAAATACTTGCTAATTGCATTCGACAACATATCAAAAGGATTATACACCATGACCAAGTGGGTTTCATCCCGGGTATGCAGGGATGGTTCAATATGGGAAGGTCAGTCAATGTAATACACCACATAATCAGATTGAAAGAAAAAAATCACATGATCATTTCTATAGATGCGGAGAAAGCATTCAACAAAATACAGCACTCTTTCCTCATAAAAACACTACAAAAGATAGGAATAGATGGAAACTTTCTGAATATGATGAAGGGTATATATGAAAAACCCAAAGCTAACATCATTTTCAATGGTGAAATCCTAAAAGCCTTCCCTCTGAGATCAGGAACTAGACAAGGATGCCCACTATCACCACTCCTATTTAACATTGTCTTGGAGGTACTTGTGCGAGCACTGAGACAAGAAAAGGACATTGAAGTTGGAGGTATCACACTACCTGACTTTAAAACATACTACAAAGTTTCAGTGATCAAAACTGCATGGTATTGGCACAAGGATAGACCTACTGACCAATGGAACTGAATCGAGAGTTCTGATATAGATCCTCGCATATACAGTCATCTGATATTTGACAAGGCCACGAAGCCCACTCAGTTGGGAGAGAATGGCCTCTTTAACAAGTGGTGCTTGGAGAACTGGATATCCATATCCAAAAGAATGAGGGAAGAATACCATCTCACACCTTATACAAAAATCAACTCAAGATGGATCAAAGATCTAAATATAAGAGCCAAAACCATAAAGACCTTGGAAGATAATGTAGGGAAGCATCTACAGGACCTTGTAATAGGAAATGGTTTCATGAACTTCACAGCCAAAGCACAAGCAGCAAGAGAAAAAATAGATAAATGGGATCTCATCAAAATTAAAAACTTCTGCGCCTCAAAGGATGTTATTAAGAAAATAAAAAGGCAGCCTACCCAATGGGAGAAAATATTTGGCAACCATTTATCTGATAGGAGCCTAATATCTTGCATATATAAAGAAATCCTACACCTTGAAAATAAAAGGACAAACAACCCATTTAAAAAATGGGCAAGTGACCTGAAAAGACACTTCTCCAAGGAAGAAATACAAATGGCTAAAAGCACATGAAAAAAATGCTCAACATCGCTTGCTATCAGGGAAATACAAATCAAAACTACAATGAGATACCATCTTACACCCATCAGAATGGCAGCTATTAAAAAAACAGGAGACACTAAATGTTGGAGAGGATGTGGAGGAATAGGAACCCTCATCCACTGCTGGTGGGACTGCGGTATGGTCCAGCCACTGTGGAGGACAGTTTGGTGGTTCCTCAGAAAACTAACAACAGATCTTCTGTATGATCCAGCAATTCCACTGCTGGGTATATACCCAGAAGAACTGAAAGCAAAGACACAAACAGACATATGCACACCAATGTTCATAGCGGCATTGTTCACCATTGCCAAAAGTTGGAATCAGCCCCTGTCCCCATCAACAAATGAATGGATAAGCAAAATGTGGTACATACATACAATGGAATATTACTCAGCTGTAAGAAGGAATAAAGTGTTAACACATGGAATAACATGGATGAATCTTCAAGACCTTATGTTGAGTGAAGCAAGCCAGGCACTGAAGGATGAACAGTATATGACCTCACTGATTTGAACTGAGGAAAGTGAGCAGTCTCTGAGAACCATTGTCTGAAAGATAGGTTAACAAGGGAGAGTAAGAAAAGAGCAGGCTTTGAGACATCACCCATATGGAGATAATCTATGGTAAAGGGATAGAGTATAGTTGCATATTGAAGGATGGACAGATGGGTAGGGATATTATTGGGTTTGGTGGTGCAACATTGACAGGTGGGTAGATTAGGAAGGGCAGGTTCAAATATCCAGGGCATGTAACTATGAATCTTGACATTCCATGAGTCAGACAGGGTAGTGTCATATGCCCCAGGGGGGTGGGGAGGAAGGAACAGTTAAGATCTAATGGGGTATTTAGTGGTCATGGGAAAGGTTTTTCATTACCTTACAGTAATGGACACAGAAATGGTAAATATCATCAAAACTTATTAAACTGTATCGTCTAAATTGTAAACTATACTGTAAATCATTGACAATGTTTAGTTGCTATATTTTGCTATCTGTATAACAGTTATAACAATGCTAACATCCAAAAAAAGGGGGGGGGTTAATATGGGGTAGGGAAGGGGGGGTGGTTTGGTATCTAGGAGTCTCTGATACTCCATGTGTGACTTTGCTGTGACCTTAAACTTCTTTGAAAATTAAATGAAAATTTGGGAGACAATGGGGATTGAGAGGGGGAAGGTGTCACAGTACACCGGACATCCAATAACACAGTGATAAAAGGAAAAAAAGAATATATATATATTTTAAAGGCATTTCTTTTGCTTTTTTCCCCATTTTTTTGAATGTCCCAATCCGCTAATTATATTTTGTTTTGTTTTGTTTTTTTGTTTGATTGTTTGTTTGTTTGTTTTTTCCTGAGTTTCCTTATGTTTGTCTCTTGCATGTAAGCTTATCATTGTTGTTTCTTTTTCCTATTAAGTGTATTTGATTATTTTATGGACTACATGTTCATGGAAGATTTGGATCACAGAAGGGTTACAATGGGTACTGCAGGGGATTATTGGTGGGGGGTGTCTGGGAGGGGGGATTCATGGGAGTTAGTTCATCTGAATATACATGAAAGATATACAAAATTGTTCAAAAGATCAAAAGATGGAGCATGGTCACGGTGGGTGGACAATCACACAATAAATGAGGGAACCTGAATTCCTAGCCTGGAGAGCTCTGCCACATTCTCCAAGGGAGCAGCAACAGTCCTCTGAGTGCAGGAACAGTATCTGTCAAAAGAGGATGACCCACTGATGAGTTCTTTTTATTGATGACTACCCCTATGAGTCTTTGCTCTTGTAACTGAAACTTAGCTTACTGTTATGGGGTGCCTAAGGGTTGCCACCTGAGAGCCTCCTTGTTGCTCAAATGTGGCCTCTCTCTAAGCCAAACTCAGCATATGAATGCATTACCTTCCCCCCAACGTGGGACATGACTCCCGGGGATGAGCCTCCCTGGCAATGAGAGATTAATACCAAGTGCCAACTGGCAACACAACTGAAAAAGACCTTGAATAAAAGGGGAAAAGGTAAAGACAAATGAGTTCAAGTGGCTAAGAGACTTCAAAAAGAATCGGGAGGTAACTCTTACGCACACCTCAGTAGGAGCTCATAGAACATCAAAGTGCATATCACCCCACACAGAGGGGCTCCTGAGAGCTCTGGAGACACCCAGGTCCTATATAAGGGGGGATAGCCCCAGAGACTGACGCCTTATCAGTGGGCTCTATTTTGGAATCTGTGCTCCTGAGAGTGACAGAATTGGACTCAAATAAGTCCTCCCTGCACATGGTTCATCAGTCCCTTCTATTCAAACCCATATTTGATGCTCGAGTTTTTAGGTATACTTCCAGAGACTGGAGCCTCTGGCCTACCTATGTGCCAGGTGTGCATGGAATCTTGGGGGAGCGGCAACTCTTACCCTACAGCTCAATGGACTCATCCAAGTTACCTGGCGAGGAGACAACGATGGGCAACGGCCATCCCAGGGAATGGAGAGGGCCTGCACCTGCAGGCAGGATCTTCCCACCCACCATATCCATGGGATATAAGTCCTCTCTCACTTGGAGTTGGAGTGGACATCACCATCCCAGTCCCCTCAGGATTGGGGGGAGAACTATGGACTAGAGTGGACTTGATGGTATTCTGTTGTACACATATGGTGATTCTAGCAATGGAAGAAATTATAACAGTGATGTGGAGCCAGTGGCCACTGGACACTTTCGGAGCAGGGAGGAGATGTGCATTTGAAATACAGGGTCTTTTTCGGGGAAAAGATAAAATAAAATAAAATAAAAACTGCAAAAAAAAAAAAAAAAAAGAAGAAGAAGAAATAAAACCATTTATTCAACCCATCTCCCACTGATGGCCATTTTGGTTTTTCTTTTACTATAACAAATAATGCCATAATGTCATTTTGCCAGAACATATTGGGCTAGATTACTGGAAGTAGAATTCCAGAGTCAAATGGTATGTACATATGTAATTTTGCTAGATATTGCTGAATTTCCCTTCATCCGGAATGTACCATTTGGTATTCTCATGAGCAATGTAGGAATGTGCCTGTTTCTCCACAGCATCCCAAAGGTGTGTGCCAAATGTTTGGATTTTTGCCAATTTAATAGTCAAGAAATGGCATCTCAGTGTAATGTTGTTGGTTTTTTTCAAAATGAGGAAAGTTTTATTTTAAGAAAATTAGAGGGGGGTTTTAGTCTTTTTAAAAAGTCAGTCATTAAAAAAAAAAAAAAAAACAGAAAGAAAAGCTGTGGTAATGTCCAAGATTCAAGAAGGCTAAAGCTACATGAAATTAAATGCCATACCTTCCCCTAGACTGGATTCTATACTAAAGAGAAAAAAAGAAAAATAATCTATTAAGGACATTATTAGATCAACTGACACAATTGTCGTATGCACAGTGCATTAAATAAAGATATCAACGTAAATGTTCACATTTACAATTGATAATTGTTATGTCAGTTATATAAGACAGTATCCCTATTCTTTGGAGATACACACTGGAGTTTTCAGGGGTAACGAGCTATGATATATGTAATTTACCCTCAAATGATTCAGGAAAAAATTATGTGTGCACATACACAACACACACAAAGAGCAAGTGATAAAGTAAATGAGATAAAATATTAGCAGATAGGCAAATCTGGGAAAAGGTATTTGGAGTGTTCCTTGCACCAATTTCATGTTTGCAACTTTTTGTTAATTTAAAGTAGTTTCTAAATGAAAAGTTTAAAATGGGATATCTACTTATTTGTCCCCATTTTCTTACCACCCATTTACTCCAATCCAGCTCTGTCCCCAGTTCTTTACATTTATTAATGCCTTCCCTGTCATAAATCCAAGCGAAAAATGTCTGTCTCCATTTTGATTGACCTTTCAACAGCATCTATATACTTGTTCACTCACTCCATATTGAAGCATTCTTTTCCCTTAGCTTCTTCATACTCTCTTAGGTTTCCTCCTACCTCTTTCGCCAATAATTCTTAGTCTTTTCTGGGGGAAGGGGAAATTCTTCCTCCTTGATGAAAATTTCCTAGTTGAATAGCCCTGAACTCTCTTCTCTTCTCACCCAGCCCTCTCAACCCAGGCAATCTACTCAATTCCCAAAACTTTGGACTATCATCTGTGAACTAATGACTCTGGAATTTGTGTCTACAGCTCCAACCTTAGAAGCCAAATGCCTTCTTGAATCTCCTTTAGATATCTGATAGAAATCATAAAGATAACATGACTAAAATAACTCTCCCCTAGTTTTTTTCCTGCATTCCCAATCTTAATACATGCCTCCACTATCCAGGCCTCATATACCAACTGTGTACTCAACATTTCTGCTTGGTGATCTCAAAATCACTTCACACTGAACATGTCCATGTCTAAACTCATGATTGTCTCCTTCAAATCTGTTCTTATTCCAATGTTTCATATCTCAGTAAATAACAGTAGTTTTCTTCTAGTTGCACAAGCTCAAACCCAGGAGTCATCCTTGATATCTCCTTTTTCCTTATCCTCATAGTCAAATAATCACTAAAGTCTCTTTAACCTTCTGGATAATGTTTTCCCCATTATTAGAGAAGTTATGGGTTTACAGAACAATCATTCATAAAATACAGGATTCCCATATACTACCCACCACAATACCTTACATTGGTATGGAACATTTGTTACAATTGATGATAGCACATTTTTATAATTGAACTATTAAACTCCATGGTTTAACTTAGGGTTCACTGTTTGTGTAGTATAGTTCCATGGATTTAAAAAAATTTTTTTTTCTGTAACTATATATACAATCTAACATTTCTCCCTTTTAATCAAAGTCAGATATATATTTCAGGGCTGTTAGTTGCATTCACAAAGTTGTGCTACCATCACCACCATCCATTACTGAAAGATTTCCATCATTCCAAATAGGTAGCCTGTACATTTTAAACCTTTACTTCCCATTCCCTATCCCTACCCTGTCCCCTGGTAACCTATAGTCTAGGTTCTGGCTCTATGAATTTGCTTATTCTAATTGTTTCAAATCAGTGAGATCATACAATAATACAAAAGAAACAAGTGTCTGGTTTCTTTCACTCAACATGATGTCTTCAAGGTTCACCCATGTTGTTGCATTATCAGAACTTAATTCCTTTTTATGGCTGAATAATAACCCATTGCATGTATATACCACATTTTATTTATCCATTCATCAGTTGATGGTCACTTGGGTTGCTTCCATCTTTTGGCAATTTTGAATAATTCTGCTATGAGCATTGGTGTGCAAATATCTGTTCGTGTCACAGTTTTCAGTTCTTCTGGATATATTCCTAGTAGAGGACTTACTGGATCATATGGAAGTTCTGTATTTAGCTTTCTGAGGAACCACCATACTGTCTTCCACAGTGACTGCACCATTTTATATTCCCATCAGCAATGAATGAGTGTTTCTATTTCTTTACATCCTCTCCGACATTTGTTATTTTCTGTTTGTTTGCTTTTTTTTTTTTAAATAGCCATTCTAATGGATGTGAAATGGTATTGCATTGTGGTTTTGATTTGAATTTCCCTGATGGCTAATGATGCTGAACATCTTTTCATGTGCTTTCTGCCATTTGTATATATTCTTTGTAGAGATGTCTGCTTAAGTCTTTTGACCATTTTTTAATTGGGTATTTTTCTTTTTTTTAATTGAAGGATTTCTTTATATATACTGGATATTAATCTTTTATCAGATATGTGGTTTCCAAATATTTTCTTCCATTGTGTATGTTGTCCTTTTACTTTCATGAAAAAGTCCTCTGAGTACCAAACGTTTTTTGTTTTGATGAGGTCACATCTATTTTTTATTCTTTTGTTGCTTGTGCTTTGAGTGTAAAGTCTAAGAAATCATTGCCTAACACAAGGCCCTGAAGAAGCTTCCCTACTTTTTCATCTAGGAGTTTGATAGTTCTAGCTCTTATATTTAGGTCTTTGATCCATTTTGAGTTGATTTTTTGTATATGGTGTGAGGTAGGGATATCCTTTTTTTTTTCAAAAAAAGTTTTCCCAGCACCATTTGTTGAAGAAATTCTTTCCCAATTGAGTAGTCATTGCCACCTTGTCAAAAATCAGTTGGCCATAAATGTGACAGCTGATTTCTGGGCTTTCAGTTCTATTCCATTGGTCTATATGTCTGTCCTCGAGCCAGTACCATGCTGTTTTGATTACTGTGGATTTGTAAGAAGTTTTAAGATCAGGAAGTGTGAGTCCTCCGACTTCATTATTCTTTTTCAAGATGGCTTAATATATTCTTGGGCCCCTTACTCTTCCATATAAATTTAATGACTGGCTTTTCCATTTCTGACATCTTAGTTTTGACATCTTAACGATATTTAGTCTTCCAATCTATGAATGCAGAATACCCTTCCATTTATTTAGGTCTTCTTGAATTTCTTTTGGCAATGTTCTGTAGTTTTCTATGTACACGTGTTTTACATCCTTGGTTAGATTTAGTCCTAAATATTTGATTCTTTTAATTGCTATCATGAATGGAATTTTTTTCCTTGATTTCTTCTTCCAGTTTTTCATTCCTTCTGTATAGAAACACTACTGAATTTGGGGTGTTGATCTTGTACCCTACTACTTTGCTGAATTCATTTATTAGCCCTAGGAGCTTTGTTTTGGTTTTTTTCAGGATTTTCTGATATAGGATCATATCTTTTGCAAATAAGGAAAGTTTTGCTTCTTCCTTTCAAATTTGTATCCTTTTATTTCTTTTTATTGCCTAATTGCTCTGGGAAGAACTTCTAGTACATTACTGAATAACAGTGGTGACAGTGGGCATCCTTGTCTTGTTCCTGATCTTAGAGGGAATGCTGTCAGTCTTTCAACATTGTTAGCTGTGGGCTTTTCCTATATGCCCTTTATCATACTGAGGAAGTCTCTTTCTATTCCTAGTGTTCTAAGTATTTTTTATCAAGAAAGGGTGCTGTATTTTGTCAAATGCCTTTTCTGCATCTATTGAGATGATCATGTGTTTTTTACCTTCATTTTGTTAATGTGGTATATTGCATTACTTGCTTTTCTTATGTTGAACCAACCTTGCATACCAGGAATAAATCTCACTTGATCATGGTATATAATTCTTTTGATATACTGTTGAATTTGGCTTATTAGTATTTTGTTGAGGATTTTTGCACCTATATTCAGAAGAGATATTGGTCTATAGTTTTCTTTTCTTGTGATATCTTTATCTGGCTTTGGTTTGAGGGTGATGTCGTCCTCATAGAATGACTTAGGGAGTGTTCCCTCTTCTTCAATTTTCTGGAAGACTTTGAGCAGAATTGGAGTTAGGTCTTCTTGCAGTGTTTGGTAGAATTTCCCTGTAAAGCCATCTGGTATTTGTCTTTTATTTTGGGGGAGGTTTTTGATTACTGACTCAATCTCTTTACTAGTAATTGGTTTGTTGAGGTCATCTTATTTCTCCTTGAGTCAATGTAGGTAGTTTGTGTGTTTCTAAGAATTTGTCCATTTTATCTAGGCTATCCAACTTATTGGCATACAGTTGTTCATAGTATCTAACTTATAGTCTTTTTTATTTCAGTGGGGTCAGTAGTAATGTCCTTCTTTTCATTTCCAATTTTCGTTTTTTGTATCCTCTTTCTTTTTTTCTTTGTCAGTCTAGGTAAATGTTTGTCGATTTTGTTGATCTTTTCAAAGAACTAACTTTTGGCTTTGTTGATTCTCTCTATTGTTTTTTGTTTTCTATTTCATTTATCTCTGTTCTAATCTCTGTTATTTCCTTCCTTCTGTTTGCTTTGGATTTAGTTGACTTTTCTTTTTCTAGTTCTTCCCGTTTTGTGGTTAGGTATCTGATTTGATGTCTTTCTTTTTTTTTTTTTAACGTAAGCATTTAGAGCTATAAATTTCCCTTTCAGCACTGCCTTCACTGTATCCCATAAGTTTTGGTATGTTGTATTTTCATTTTCACTCACCTCATAATATTTCCTAATTTCTGATTTTCTCTTTAACTCATTGATTATATAAAAGTATGTTGTTTAATTTCCACATATTTGTGAATTTTCCCTTTCTCCCTCTGTTATTGATTTCTAGCTTCATTCCACTGTAGTCAGAGAATATATACATTGTATGATTTCAATATTTTTTAATTTATTGAGACTTGTTTTGTGATGTAACATATGGTCTATCCTGGATAATGATTCTTGTACACTCAAAAAGAATATGTGTTCTGTTTTTGTTGGGTGTAGTGTTCTATATATGTGTTAGGCCTACTTGATTTAGTGTATCATTCAAGTTCTGTACTTTCTTATTGATCTTCTAACTAGGTGTTCTATCCACTATTGAGAGTATGTGTTAACATCTTCTATTATTAATGTGGAACCATCAGTTTCTCCCTTCAAATCTGGCAGTATTTGCTTCATATATTTTGGGGGCTCTGCTGTTAGATCCATATATATTTATAATTGTGACATCTTCCTGTTGAATTATCCCCTTTATCATTATGTAATGATCATCTTTGTCCCTTGTAACTGTTGTTTACTTAAAGTCTATTTTATTTGATGTTAATATAGTTACTCTAGCTCTCTTGATTTCTACTTGCATGGTATATATATTTTTCCATCTTTTCAGTGACAACCTACTTGTATCTTTGACTTTAAGGTAAGTCTTTTATAGACAGTATTTAGTTGGGGCATGCTTTTTTATTCATTCTGCCCATCTCTGCATTTTGATGGAAGAGTTTAATCCATTTACATTTAAAGTCACTACTGATAATATAGGTCCTTCTTCTGCCATTTTGCTATATCGCCTTTATTTATTTATTTATTTTGCTTTAACATTTATTTGCATTTATTGTATGCTGAAGTTATTCCCGGGCCATAAGTTTTGTTTCTTCAGTTTCTTCTGGGATATATTTTTCTTCTGTGCAACCTCCTCTTCTGGTTTAGGAACAATTTGTTCTTTTTCAGTAAGGATCATCTCAATGTGGCAGGGGGAGCTCATGTATGGGTTAATCCAACCATGAGCTCTGTAACTACGACGGTGCATCTTGGGGCCTTTGTTCACCTGGATGTGCTCAATGATCAGAGAATCTACATCTAAACCCTTAAGTTCAGCATTACTTTCTGCATTTTTAAGCATGTGCAACAAAAATTCAGCACTCTTTTTGGGCCACCGACCCTGTGTCCAGCCCCACTGTTTGGCCTGGGCACACCTACCAACACCACCATTGTAACGATGGAATGGCACACATTGCTTCTGTAAAGTGACATCTTTCAGATACTTGGTGGCTTTTCGAATATGCATACCCTTGATGGCCTGGGCAGTTTTTCCGGTGTTCTTAAAGTGAACAAGAAGATTTGAACCTCTTGATTTGCATGATTTTGTGGGGTTTTCTGGTCAAGGGAATAGCGAACCATTTTCAGAGATCACCGCGACCGCTGGGCCTCCAAAGTTGGAGGCACAGGTCACGGGCCACCCGTCTCTCCGCGGGCAGAGGGGCCCTGTCACCCCCATTCCCGCCCATCGCACCCCTCCGGGGCCGCAGACGCTGGATAGCCCCATCCAAGAACCACTAGCCCTGGGAGTTCTCCTCCCGGAGGCCTGGAGACCGGCGGTGCCAAGGGCAGGATGGCGGCGATGGCCGGAGGATTGAGAACGAGGAGCACGACACCAAAGAGCCTATATTGCCTTTAAAGCCATACCTTTTTTGTCCCTCACTTCTGTTAAAGCCTACTTTTATAGTTATTTGCTTTCTTGTGCTGTACCATGTTGAGTACCTTCTCATTTCTATCTGTACATATTTTTCATCTCTTTTCCTTGTGGTTACAATGGGGTTAAAATATAACATCTTAAATATATAACAATTATATTTTATTTGTTACCAACTTAACTTCAATAACATGCACATTTACTTACCCCACCACCACCACTTTTTGCACTTGTTCCCACTTATATCTTTGTATATTCTATGTCCAAAAACCCAGATTTATCATTATTTTTATGCATTTTCATGTTAGCATCTGTATGGAGTAAGAAGTGAAGCTATATACCAAACAACACAATACAGTAATACTGGCATTTATGGTTACCCAAATGGTTACCTTTACCACAGGTCTTTATTTCTTTATGCTGCTTTGAGCCATTATCTAGTGTCCTTTCATTTCAGTTTGAAGAACTCTCTTTAGCATTGCTTGTAGGGAAGGTCTAGTGTTGATGTACTGCCTTAGCTTTTGTTTATCTGAGAATGTTTTAATCTTGCCTTCCTTTTTGAAAGAGTCTCACTGGGTATAAAATTCTTGATGGCCCAGTTGTTTTACTTATCACTTTAAATATTTCTACCCACTGCCCTTTTACCTCCGTGGTTTCTGATGAGCAATCAGCACTCAATCTTACTGGGATTCCCATGTATATAACACGTTGCCTTTCTCTTGCAGCTTTCAGAACTCTCTCCTTGTCCTTTGTATTTGATAGTGTAACCAGTGTATGATGGGGAGTAGTTTTCTTCATGTTTATCCTGTTTGGTGTTCTCTGAGCTTCTTGGATGTGCATATTCATGTCTTTTGCTAAGTTTGGGAAGTTCTCTATTATTATTTCATTATTCCTTCTGCCCCTTTCTCTATTTCTTCTTCTGGGAATACCATAATGCATATATTGGTGCACCTGTTATTGTAACATAGCTGCCTTGGGGTCTTTTCACCTTTAATATTCCTTATTTCTTTTTGTTCCCCAGCCTGACTCATTTCAAGTGTCTTGTCTTCAACATCACTGATTCATTCTTCTGCCAGCTCCATTCTGCTCTTGAAACCCTCCTAGGCATTTTTCATTTCAGTTATTGTGTTCTTCAACTCTAGTAGTTCTTTCTGGTTCCTTTTTAAAATTTCTATCTCTTTAGTCTCTCATATTTTTCATTCATTGTTTCCCTGCCACCCTGTAGTTCTTTCTATGTCCTTTCCTTCATCTCCTTAAACATTTTTAAGATCATTTTTAAAAGGCTTTGCTCATGCAAATATTCTCGCTGACCTGATTTTGTGATAATCAGGGCAGGCTAAACACTCGCCATATTAGAAACCATGCATATGTCGCCAGACCTAGTTTTTCTCCCTAGGTCTGGTTTTTAGAATGCTGGTGATAAACTAAGCCTGATTTAGTATATGACCATCCTGTATGGGAAAAGACTGTAACTTTGGGTATCTTTGGTCAACCTCAAGAGATATAGCAGGGGGACGGATGTGGCTCAGGTGGTTGGGCATCCATCTTTCATATGGAGGGACCTAAGTTCGATCCCGGGACCTCCCGGTAAAATTTTTAAAAAGAAAAATATAGAAGGCGCGTGGGCCACCAGGCTCTGTGCGCAGGTGTGTCGCCAAGCCCCGCAAGTGGGTGCACCACCAGGCCCTGTCTGTGGGTGCACCGTCAGGCCCTGTGAGCGGGTAAGCTGTCAGGCCCCATCTGTGGGTGCACCACCAGGCCCCATGAGCCACACAGCAAGATGATGACATAACAGGAGAGTGCCACAAGGGAGAGCCAAGATGAGACGCACCAAAAAACAGGAACTAAGGTGGGGCAGGTGGTAGGATGCCTCTCTCTCACATTGGAGATTCCGAGGATTGAATCCCAGTGAAGACAGGAGGAGAAGGATGAGAAGAGAGGGCAGGAAATGGACACAGAGAGTTGCCCAGTGAATGGACACAGAAACAGCAAAAATGGGGGTGGGGGTAAAAATGGATAAAAGTAAATAAATAAATAAATAAATCCTTAAAAAAGGTATAGGGAAGGAAGATACGGACTATAGTTAGTAGTGATACTTTGATGATGCTCTTTCATGATTTGTTAACAAATGTTTCACAACAATGCAGGTTGTTTGGCAGGGGTGATGTGTGGGAGCCCTGTATGATGTTATGCATGTTTGTTTGGTAAGTTCACGATGTTTACTGAACACTTATAGTTTATGTATGTTCATGTATGAATGATATACTTCAATAAATTGTTTTTTTTAAAAAAAGACTTTACTCATTATGTCCACATTCCCATCTTCTTCACTGGTATTTTCTGTATTTATATCCTCATTTGGATAGGCCATCATTTCCTATTTCTGTTTGTCTTGTACTCTTTTGTAGCACACTGTACATTTTGATATTTTAAAATGTTAACTCTGAGATTTACTCCCTAGGATGCCTGTTTCCTGGTTTTATAACCAGCTGGTGGTAAGACAGAGATTTTCTTCAGCTTCAGCCCTCCTATCTGGAAGGTCTGCCCAAGGCGAGTGCACTGTGCAGGGTTATCTCTGTCTTACTGGGCCTCTATCTTGTCCTTGGCTTTTGTTTGTTAGTTGTTTTTGGAGTTCTCCTATTTTCAGGAGTTTGACTGTCCCCTCTGGCCAGGGGCAAACTTCCCTTTTCTGGGTATCTGAAGCTGGAAGGCCTTTGTTCCAGACTATCCACCTCTACAGTTTGTTTGTTTTTTTGTTTTTAACACTCCCTTCATTGTCTTATGCTGCTTTTGCCTGGAGGGCTAATTCTGGGAGGAGGGTCACCTGGGGAGGACTTACCAAGTTCAGTATTTCCCAGCCAAACAGGGCCAGCGAACCACAAAGGGGGCACAGACTGGCTCCAAACTACCCTGTGGAGGGGGTCTGGAAGGGTGCCAAAAACCTCTTCAATGGCTCCCCAAAGCTGAGCTTTCCTGTACTGCCCAGCAAATGCAGCCCTCCAGCTAACTTTCCCCTATAACCCTGAAGAAGTCCTGCATTGTTAAATCTCTCCAACTTCCATCCCTGTCCAGGCAGGGTTGAAACAATGATTGTCACTGCCTTTGTCTGGAGTGGGTTGAAACAGTAGCTACCCTCAGAGCCAGGAGCAGGTGATCCAACTTTGTTAATCAAAACCCATGATCAATGTGAGCAGGTGTAGTTCAAGCAATTGAGCACCTGCATTCCACATACGAGGTTCCAGGTTCAATCTCTGGTACCTCCTAAAAACAAAACAAACAAACAAAAAACAAGCTAGGGGAAGCCAATGTAGCTCAGTGTTTGAGCACCAGATTCCCACATACAAGAGCCCAGATTCAATCCCCAGCCCCAGTACCTCAAAAAAAAAAAAAAAAAAAAGCCACCCGTGTTCTTGGGGAAGAGGATTTTTATGTCCCTTTCTGTCAGCAGCAGCTAGCTGGACCCTGCAGTGATCTGCCATGAGAGTGGGGGTTGGGTGCCTGAAGCAGCTGAGTGGAGAGAACAATTTACAGTTCTTTACTGTAATTTATTGCCTCTTCCCCTCACTCTTCCATGGATGCTGTATAGTGCTCTTCTGGCCTTGTAGCTTCAAAATAGTTGTTTCAGACAGCTCCTGCCTTGTTTTGTGGAAGGACTGTGTCCCAGAGTTCCCTACTCTTCCATCTACCCTGGAAGTTAGTCATCTCAGTGTAGTTTTAATTTACATTTCTCTTATTTTAAGTGATATTGAACTTTTTTATATGTTTAAGAGCCATTTGCATTTTTTCCTTTTAACTGTTTATATCTTATTCCCCTTTTTCTATTAGGTTGTAGGTCTTTTTGTCTTAAATTTTAGAAGCTCTTTAAATATCAGATATTACAGTATTAACCATTTCTTTGCGATATAAGTTGCAACTATTTTTCCTCATTTGTCATTTGTATTTTGATTTTACTTATAGTATTCTTTGTTTTGTTCTGTTTTGCTATGCAAAAATTTTCTTATTTTATAAAACTGATTTTATTAACTTTTGCCTTATTGTTTCTAGATTTCCCCATTCCCAGGTAATGAATGGAATTCACTCATGTTTTCTTCCTAGAGCGTAAATGGATTAATTTTATACATTTACATCTCTGATCCATTTGGAATTAATCCTGGTATGTTCAATGTGAGAAATGTATCCAGTTGTTTTTGTTTGTTTGTTTGTTTGTTTGTTTGTTTTAATCCTGATGGCATTGGGGCAAGTCACTTGAAAGCTATGGGAAACAGTTATTGGCTGAGCTAGGAAAATTTTTTCAACACTGGAACTGGACAGTAAGAGACAAATCATCTTAAAATCTGAACTTTATAACACAAAGTATCTTCATACACAAAATGGGCTTGGGAGAAACCTGAAGCTTATAGTACAAAATAACACCACTGCAAATTCATAGAGGCCTTCATTCCAAATTACAATCAAAGCAACTTCCAATGGGTCCTAAATTTGAAGAGAATGGCTCAATGCCAAAATACAGGACACCATGAACTATATTTTCAGGAGAGAATGTCCATATACATGTGGAAACAGCTGAATAAAAATTCAAATCTTGTTAATATGTTATCTATCTTCCCTCTAGTCTTAAGCATGGGATAGTACAATTTCGTCATATTTAAAACAATATCCCAAAGCTTAGTGTCCTGACTTGATGAAAATTCATGCTATTTCCAGAATCTTTTGAACATCCAGGCTATTTCTGCAATTCTCTTCCTTACAAAGTTTCTCTTGCTATCTCTGGGAACAGAGAATTGTTACACATAATTTTATTTATTCCTTTGCCAGTGTAAAGCTCTGCTCACTGTCAGTGGCTCTACCCCATCTGGACTTGTCCAGTGCATTGATCTCTGGGCTCTTTTCTCTTCCCTCCTCCAGCAGGGAAACTCCTTTCGCTCTCATCAGCTCTTTCAGGGAAATTCTCTATAGCAGAGTTCTTGTACCAATATTTTACCATTAGAGGTACATTCGTTTCCTTTATATTACAGCTTCATGGAGAGTCTGATTAAAGAACAGATGCGCAAAAAAAAAAAAAAAAGAACAGATGCGCATGGGCTAGCATAAAAGAAACATGACCTAATATTATATCTGAGCTCTGCTTTACTTGCTATCCCAAAGAGCCACTTTGCTTCTCTCCTAAGACTTTTCTTTCTTTTATTCTTTTTTATTAGAGAAGTACATTACAGAACGATTATGAATAAACTACAGGACTTGTGTGTACCACCCTATTATTAACACTTTGCATTGTTGTGGAACATTTGTTAGAACCAACGAAAGCACACTTTTATAATTGTACTATTAATTATAGTGCATGGTTTAACTTGAGGCTCATTGTTTATATAGTGCAATTCCATGGATTTTTTTTTTTTTAATTGTCGTTCTAGTACCATATATACAACTTAAAATTTCTTCCCTCTAAACCATACTCAAATATATAATTCAGTGCTGTTAATTATGTTCACATTATTGTGCTACCATTGTGCTACAGTTTTATCTTTTCTTGTTGTATTTATTTAAAATTTCACCTTTTTCCCCACTGATCTGATGCCACCTTTATCAAATACTAAATTTTCATATATATCTGAGTTTATTTCTAGATTTTTCTATTCTACTCCATTAGTTGATCTGGTTATTCATTCCTCAATACCCTATTGTTTTAATTGTTACGGCTTTATAATATGCTTTAATATCTGATAAAACTAGCTCCTGCAAATTGTTCTTCTTTTTCAGGGTTTTCCTGAATATTCTTTCTCATTTATTCCTGCTTGTTTATTCTTTCATATTTGTCTAGATCCAGAAAAACATGATATTACTTTTATTAATATCACATTGAATTTATGAGTTGATTTAGGGAGAATTAAGTGTCCTTATAATACTGAGTATTCATATCTAAACAGAAATATGTCCTTTTCTTTGTTAAATTTTACCTTTGTGCCTTTAAGCAATGCTTTACAGTTTTCCTAATAGAGATATTGCACATTCATTAAGTTTACCCCTAAGTGTTTTTATTATACTTGTTGCTACTGCTATTACATATGGTATTTCTTCTTGATTGATTTCTTTCTTTCTGTCACTTTATTAAATTCTCTTATTGTTTGAAGTACTCTTTCCATTGATGCTTTTTTTTTTTTAATTATTTTTTTATTACGGGTTTTAATGAAAGGTTTGTCAATTTTACTGATCTTTTTAAAGAATCAACTTTTGGTTTTGTTGATTGTCTCTATTGCTTTTTGATTCACCTCTTTAATCTTTGTCATTTCTTTCCTTCTATTCACTTTGGGTTTAGCTTTTGCTCTATTTTTTCTCATTCCTCCAGGTGTGAGGTGTAAGGTCACTAATTTGAAATTATTCATTTTAATATAAGCATTCAGAGCTATAAATTTCCCTCTCAGCACTGCCTTTGCTGTATCCCAAAAGTTTTGGTGTGTTGTTTTTGTTTTCATTTGTCTCAAGATATTTCCCTTGTGATTTTAAAAACTGTATGTATGTATGTATGTATGTATGTATTTTTAGGTACCAGGGATGGGGAATTAACTCTGGGACCTTGTAAGTGGGAAACTGGAGCTCAACCACTGAGCCACATCCGCTCCCCTGATATCTTCTTTAACCCACTGCTTATTTAAAACTATATTGTTTAATTTCCACATATTTGTGAATTTTCCAGTTTTCCCTCTGTTATTGATTTCTAGCTTCATTCCATTGTGGTTGGTGAAGATACTTTATTATATTTAAATATTTTTATATTTATTGATACTTGTTTGGTGACCTAACATATGATCTATCCTGGAGAATAATCCATGTACACTAAAGAAGAAGGTTATTCTGTTTTTGGGGAAAGTGATCTACATGTGACTGTTGTTCTAGTTGGTTTAAAGTATTATTCAAGTTTTCTATTTCCTTATTGATCTTCTGTCTAGATGTTCTTATCATTATTGGAGATGGTGCAGTGACGTCTCCTACTCTTAAACTAGAATCATTTATTTCTCCCTCAAATCTGTCAATATTCTGTTCATATATTTTGGGTTTCTGCTGTTAGATGCATATATATTTATAATTGTAATATCTTCATTGAATTCAGCTTTTACCAGTATGTAGTGTCCTTCTTTGTCCCTTGCAACAGTTTTTTTGCTAAAGTCTACCTTATGTGATATTAGTATAGCTAACCCGCCTCTCTTTTGTTTACTATCTGCATGGAATATTTTTTTTCCATCCTTTCACTTTCAACCAACTTATGTCTTTGAATTGAGGTGTGTCTTGTAGATTGCATATAGTTGGGTCATGCTTTTTTTTCACTTCGCCAATCCTTGCCTTTTGAATGGAGAGTTTACATTTAAAGTTGCCACTGATAATGCAGGACTCTCTTCTGCCATGTTGCTATTTAGTTTATGTAAGCCTTATATCTTTTTGTCCCTCAATTCTTCCATTAGTGCTTACTTTCATATTTATTTTATCTTTTGTAATGAGACATTTTGAGTCCCTTCTCATTTCCTTCTGTGTATATTTTTTCAGGTATATTCTTTGTGGAGCTTAAATTTAACATCCTAAATCTGTAAAAATCTCATTTTATTTGATACCAATGTAAATGCAGTAGCATATTCCAACTGTTCCTATACCCCTCCACCTCCCCCCCTTTTTTGTTTTGCTTGTCATTAATTATATCATTTTATATTGCGTGACCAAAACCATAGATTTATCATTACTTTTTATGCATTTGCATTTTAGATACTATAAGAAGTAAAAAGTATAGCTACCCACCAAAAATACAATAGAATAGTACTGGCTATGTGGTTACCTTTACTAGAGATCTTTATTTTTTTATGCCTCTGTAATCTACTGTCTCGTGTTCTTTCCTTTCAATCTGAAGAACTCCCTTTTTTACTGCTCATAGAGCAGATCTGGTGGTAAAGAATCTCCTCAGCTTTTGTTTATCTGGGGATGTCTTAATCTCTCTCTCATTTTTGAAAGACAGTTTCATCCAATAAAAATTCTTGACTGGCAATTATTTTTCTTCAGCACATTAAATATTTTGCTCATTGCCTTATTGCTTCCATGGTTTTTTTTTTTTTTTTTTTTTTTTTAAGATTTATTGATTTATTTATTTCTCCCCCTCCTCCCTTTGTTGTTTTGCATTCGCTGTCTACTTTGTGTGTGTTCTGCTGTGTCTGCTTGTCTTCTCTTTAGGCAGCACCAGGAACTGATCCTGGGAGCTTCTGGAGTAGAGAGAGGCACTCAATCTCTTGCACCACCTCAGCTCCCCAGTCTGCTGTGTCTCCTATTGTCTCTCTTCTGTGTCTCTTTTTGTTGTATCATCTTGCTGTGCCAGCTTTCTGCGCGGGCCAGCTCGCCATGTGGGCCAGCTTGCTTTTCACCAGGAGGCCTCGGGAATCGAACCCTGGACCTCCCATATGGTAGACAGGAGCCCAATCGCTTGAGCCACATCCACTTCCCCTTCCATGGTTTTTGAGAGAAATCAGCACTTAGTCTTATTGGGGCGTCCTCGTGCATGATATGTTGTTTCTCGCTTGAAGCTTTCAGGATTCTCTCTTTGTCTTTGGCATTAGACAGTTTGATTATGATGTATCTGGGCATGGAACTCTTCAAATTTATCCTGATTAGGGTTCGTTGAGGCTCTTGAATGTGTATATTAATACCTTTCATTAAATTGTGGGTGTTTTCTGCCTTTATTTCTTGGAATATTCCTTCTGCTTTTTCTTTCTTTCTTCTCCTCATGGGACTCTCATAATGTGTATATTGGTATGCTTGATGGTGTCCTACAGGTATCTTAGGCTCTGTTCACTTTTGGTTTTTCTTTTTGCTCCTCAGCCCAAATAATTTCAATTGTCTTTGAGTTTACTTAGTCTTTCTTTTGCCTGCTCCCATATGCTGTTATACTCCTTTAAGGATTTTTTTTAAATTTCAGTTATTGTGGACTTTAACTCCAGATTTCTATTTGCTTTCTTTTTATAATTCCTTTCTCTTTACTGAGATTATCATTTTGTTCACACATAATTATCCTGACATCTTTTAGGTCTTTCTCTGTGTTTTTCTTTGGCCCTTCAGCAAATTTAAGGTAATTTTTAAAATAGTCTTTGTCTTATATGTCCGCATCTGTTCTTATCATTGATGGTTTCTGGTGTTTTATCTTTTTCCTTTGGTTGGGCCATCATTTCCTCTTTATTTGTTTGTTTTTTCATAATCTTTTTTTTTTTTAAGATTTATTTTATTTATTTATTTCTCCCCACCCCCTCGTTGTTTGCACTTTACTGTGTCTGTTCATCTTCCTGGTTTCTTTAAGAGACGCTGGGAACCGAACTCGGGACCTCTGATAATCATTTGAGCCACCTCCATTCCCTGCTTTGTTGTGTCTTTCATTGTGTCTCTTGTTGCATCATCTTGTTGCATCAGCTTGCCACGCCTGCCTGTCATGTCAGCTCGCTGTCTTGCTTGTCCTCTTTAGGTAGCACTGGAAACCTCCACTCCTTGCTTTGTTGTGTCTCTCACTATGTTTTCCTTCTTGTATCTCTTGTTGTGTCAGCTTGCCATGCCTGCCCATCATGCCAGCTCGTTATCTTCTTTAGGAGGCACCGGGAACCAAACCAGGGATCTCCATCATGGTAGGTGGGAGCTCAATCACTTGAGCCACAGTCGCTTCCTTGTCTCATAATCTTTTGTTGCACACTGTATATTTTACTATTTTAATGTGTTAACTCTGGAATTTAGTCCTGAGAGGTCTTTTCTTCAAGTTTGTGTACAGCTGGTGATATTACAGAGATTTCCTTGAGTGCCAGGAACTAACAAAAACAAACCAACCCAGACAAAGAATACCTTTCACAGTCTGCAAATAGGATCTGTGTAGGCTTATACTCCCTTTCAGAGCTTAGCCCTTCTACCAAGAAGATCAGCCTGAGGTGCAAGTGCAAGGTCATTTCAGATCTTTTCTGTGCATGAGTCTTGTCCTGTACATGAGCTAGTGGCCTTAGGAATGCCTCTGTTTACAGGGATCTGAATGCCCTCTCTTATCCCTATGAAATATACATTTCCCTCCTCTTGGGTGCTCTATTGTATGTCTTAAAATTGGTAGTCTTTGACATCGAGGTACCAACTCCAGCTGCCCAGACTTTGGCACTGTGGTCACGGCAGAGAGGATGGCAGTTCTGAGGCAGAATAGGCCGGGTACCAAGGCATGGGATGTTTATGATTGGCCTGACGAATCTTTTGATGAAATGGACAGTACACTAGCTGTTCAACAGTATAGTCAACAAAACCTAAGGGCAAATTACTCCAATATTGACAAAATTCTTGAACCACCTGAAGGCCAAGATGAAGGAGTATGGAAGTATGAACTTTTTTTTTTTTTTTTTTTTTTTTTTAAGTATGAACATTTAAGGCAGTTCTACCTTGAGCTAAATGGACTTGCTGTCCAACCTCCGAGTCAGTGCCAATCTGCTATAGAGAATTTCCCTGAAAGAGCTGATGAGAGTGAAAGAAGTTTCCCTGATGGAAGAGGGAAGAGAAAAGAGCCCATGTACTCAGATGACAGCAACTGAAACGGGTTTTTCTTTGTGCAGCTCATAAAACTCCAAAAGAGTGCCCTGCCATAGACTACACTAGGCACACACTCGATGGTGCTGCATGTCTTCTGAATAGCAATAAATATTTTCCCAGCAAAGTTAGCAGAAATGAATCATCTGTAGCAAGACTAGGATCAGTATGCCATAGCATTTACAGAATTTTTTCACATGCTTATTTTCAACACTGGCAGATAGTTGATGACTATGAAAAAAGAAATATTTTTATGTCATCAGTTTACTAAATTTGTGATGAAATATAATTTGATGTCCAAAGATAACTTGATTGTACCAATTTTAAAAGAAGAAGTACAGAATTCAGTTTCTGAAGATAGTGAAACATGAAGGGAATTAGAGAAAAATGTATTGAACACATAATTAACATTAATTATGTACCATATATATATATAATTTTAGACATATATTAATCATGTGTCCATATTATAGCTTTTTTGTTTAATATAGGTTTTTGTATGCTGTGTGTAGCCTTTCAAAATGGGAAATACTTCTTAAGTTATTCATGAGCTGTATATTCACTGGTGTGGCACTCATGGTTTTTAAACATGATTTAGTATTATCTGTTTATAACACCTGTTAATAAAAGAACTTACAGTTTGGTAAAATTGCTGCTAAACAATCATTGGATCACAATCCTCATCTAATAATCCCTTTTATAAAAAGATGAGTGAGCTTGAGGTTTTGCACAAGCCATTTACTAAGGAAATAGTATAATTTTCCTTTAGTTTTTATTCCTGAGTTTAGATATTCTAGAAAATTCTGTAGAACATAGTTCAGTCTTAACTGTTAACTTTTCAAAAATAGGATGAAAGTATTTTAAAATTCTGTTTATAGTTTTTGATATGCATATGTAATTATGTGTATATCCAAATATAAATACGAATGAAGTATTAGGAGTACTTAAATGATTTTACTATACTATGTAAAGTATACTCTTGGCCAGCATACCTGGAAAGGCTTTACTTTTCTACAACAATATATTTGACATATGAAATGATGATAACTATAAGGCACATAAATGATGTTCCCACTGGAAACCCTCCCTTTCGTCCTTTCTCAATTCCCTTAACCCTCTCCCTTGACTACATTAGCTGAGAAACTTTTCCGCAAAATGTGATTTAGTGATGGCTTATACCTATTTATATTTGTATTCATTGCTTACAAATTATACCTCATATTAGCAACTACATTACACTACAGGAAAAATGTATTGACATAGGCTCTTACCTTTGTTTGAAAAATTGTTCTAACTACTTGGAAAACAGTCTTTAAAATAGTTTGACTGTTCCTATTAGTAACATTCATCTTTTCATTTAACCATCGAGGCAACATTTAGGCAGAAAAAATATTGTAATATTTATTTTGTACCCTCTCTCCACAAAGTTTATGTTTGAATTATATGCACATATAATTTAAAATAATTCATAGGTTCTAAGGGTGTTAATGAATAGTCACACATTTTTCAGATTCTGTTGTAATTCATCGTCTTAAGAAGGATTCAGCTTCAGATTTAACAATCTGTCTCTTGAATGCAGTTTTTAAAAAGGCAATGGAGGTCTTTCTGCCAAACTATCGTGAGGCACTAAGGATTTAAAAAATTGTACACATAGTGAAGAAAATATTAAATCCATCACTTGAATAGACTTAACAAACACAGGGAACTTCTTTTTCAATTTCCATTTCATTTTTCTTTCATAAAAAGCTTTTTTTGAAATGAACATGAATGTATGCATCTTATTTGAATGTGAGGAAATAATTTATAGAATATGAGACAAGTATGTATGGTAAAAATGTGGGAAATAATAGCATACTAAGATTGTATGTATAGTTTATGCCTTCACAAGCCTGCCAGCCTGTTTGGCTTTGAACAGTGCTATCCCAGTAGCCATTCAGAACTGTGCCCCAGCCCACAACTATCTTTTAGGAAGTTTTACGTTCACAGTGAAAGGACTGTTGACTTTGAAATTATGCACTTATATTAATGCTACTATAGACCAATGGAAATAGTAATTTTTAAATGAACTGGCTAAATATTAAAAGACTAAACTACTAAGTTAATAAATTATATAGTAATGTAGCTGTTTGCTCTAGAAGCTGTCTGTATTAGTCAAAGGGGTGCTGATGCAAAATACCAGAAATCTGTTGGCGTTTATAAAAGGGTATTTATTTGGCGTAGAAGTTTACAGTTACCAGGCCATAAAGCTCAAGTTACTTCCCTCACCAAAGTCTGTTGCCACGTGTTGGAGTAAGATGGCTGCCGATGTCTGTAAGGGTTCAGGCTTCCTGGGTTCCTCTCTTCCCGGGGCTTGTTTCTCTCTGGGCTCAGGCTGGCTTCTCTCTTTGCCCCACAAGATCAGCTGTAGACTATAAGGCTCTCTAGGCTTTGCCTCTCTCCACAAGGCCAGCTGTGAACTGCCAAGCAAACAACTCGTCTCTTTTCCTGTGGCCTTCTCTCCTTCCTCACGACCAAACTCCTCTGTGTGTTTCCTTCCTGGGGCTCCAGCATTAAAACTCCACATCAGAACTCCAACATCAAAAACTCCAACTCTGTCCTTTGCCATGTCTTTTATCTGTGAGTCCCCACCCACCAAGGGGCAGGGACTCAAAACCCTACTGACGTGGCCCAAACAAAGCCCTAATCATAATGTAATCATGCCCAGAGGAACAGACTAGTTTACAAACATAATCCAATATCTATTTTTGCTATTCATAAGCATATCAAACTGCTACACTGTCTCACAATGAATTTCTGTTCCTTGGCTATTTTCTTGGTGAACATTTGAACTAAGGCATGACTGCAATTGATGATCTAGCAAAGTATTTTGAAATACATTGGTTTGTTAACAGGGAAATAAAATAGGACTTTTTTCCTTTAAAAAAAAAAAAAATTGGTAGTCCTTTGCCCCAGGTCTTGCAATTTGATTGTTTCTTACACTGATTTAGCTGTCTGCAAGCTGCTTCTGCATTCAGGGCAAGTTCTGGGATGTTAAGCTAGAGACAAGTGTTCTGGTTCAGTCCTTTATGCTGCCACCAGATAGACTGGCATATGATACTTGCACCCCAATATGTGCACACCAGATAGACATACATGTACCCCAGTATGCACATAGTGGTTACCCTGCTCCCTCAGCAAAAGGAACAGGGACCAACCCTGGGAGCATAGGCTGGCTCCACATCAAGCCAGGAAAGGAGTGGGGAAGGGGTCAGCAAGGGTGCCACGAGGTTGTCCTACTGTTTTTAAATTGTTTTTTCTTGATTTGGTACTCTCAGCTACTGCAACCTTTTTATTGTTTTCTGGAGCTTTGAGGAAATTGGCACTGACAGTTATCTTGGTATTTTTGGAACACACAGGATAGTTCTTTTGTAGAAGGTCCTTCAAGTTGTGTATGTCTGATGTTACCTCATGATTTGACAGGAATATCACATGTGATGCTATAGTCTTCCCAGTGTATCACATTAGGAGGGGCACAATATTGATTTGTCCCATTATTGGGTGCTGTTAAATTTGTTTGTTCAGTTTCTGACAGATTTCCCCACTGTAAATTTGTTTTTCTCTCTGTAGTTATTAAGCAGTTTGTGAGGAGCTTCTATGAGACTACTTAATAGTTCATTCCTCACCAAACTTTCACCAATGAATTTTAGCATACTTTGATGTTTCTTTCCTGAATTTGCTATATTGCTTGCCAAAAGACGTTTTCTGATTATAACATTCCTTCTACATTCATCAATTGGCATTCTAAAATAAGGAAGAGCTTCTCTTCTCCATTTACTTATTTTTTCTTTTGTTTGTATTAGCATGGACTCATGGGTTCTTGCTTTATTCATTGCTATTTATTTAATGCTCAGAATGTTGTCTACTTTGAGCACTTCACTTTATGGCAAAATAAGATGTTCAAATTTGTCTTATACTTTCCCTGAGTCACTAGAATCAGTCATTTCTCTAGGGATTCTTGGTCCTTTCAATAGAGAATGGTATTTTAAAATCAAAATCTGTGCCTAGTGTGGTCACTGCTATCAGAGAGTAATTGATATATGGACATTTTAACAAACAGAATTAGGGAGCAAATTCACACACACATATCTATCTATCTAACTATCTAACTATCTATCTATCTATCCATCTATCCATCTATCCATCTATCCATCTATCATCTATGTTGACTTGGAGAAAAATGTGTTCTTAAACTTAATCCATTCCTGTGAGTATAAACCTTTGTAAATAGGACCTTTTTAAAATTTTAAAAAATTTTTATTTTAGTTTTTTTTTTAAAATAGGACCTTTTGATGAGGTTATTTCAGATAAGATGTGGCCCAGGATGGGTCTTAATCCTATTATTGAAGGCTTACAAGGAAGGTCAAGAGAGAAAGAAAAGTCACAGAGGGAGCAGCCAGAAGCTCTGAAAATCAATGGAACCTGGAAGAGAAGGGAGAGGGCAGGAGACTGTCATGTGCATTGCCAAGTAACAGAAGAGCCAAAGACCAAGGGCTGTCAGCAGCCAGCCCCAGAATGCCAGTCTTCTGGAAGAAAACATCGCCTTGATGGTGCCTTGATTTGGACTCTCCTAGCCTCAAAACAGTGAGCCAATAAATTTCCATTGTTTAAGCCAACCCATTGCATGGTATTTGCTTTAGCAACAAGGTAACTAAAACACTATCTGTCCTCTCTTACTGGAAACCATGAGCTCACACCAATTCCTCCAATTCCAGTTGAACACCATAGCACACCTATTAGTTTTCTTCCTCTCCACATTTGAAACGCTCTTCTCTGACGGTGAGAAATCTGGATCCCAATAGTATCAATATTTTTTGTCCTTGCTCATATTTCCCGTATGTAACCAATTTCTTGATCCTCTAGCTACCTATTTGGCTCCAGTCTCTGGACCACCCCTAGCCACCTCAAGGAAAGGAAAGGAAAAGAGCAAATACATATTTTTAAAATGAAGAGAAGAAAAGAAAAGGGAAGGGAAGAGGGAAGGGTATGGAAAGAGAAGAAGTAAAGGAAGACAAATAGGAAAGGGAAGTCTTTTTAATCTTTTTCTCCACAGCCCACCTGGTTCTGTGAAGGGCAGAAAGTAGAATTGTGTGTAGAACAAGCGAATAACTGAAAAGAGATGTTCAGCTTCTTTCAATGTTATGAAGTTCTGAGCTCCTTTTCCTCAACTCAGTCACTCTTCTATAATGAACTGGGAGAGACTAGGTCTGTTTGTCCTTGTTTCAGAAGCCAGAGTTAACCATTCCACAAGCAAAGGAACCTGCTAAGAAAACCCTTTCCTTATCAGTATAATGTTCAACCTAACCATGTGGTACCTGACCCCCAGGCTCACAGATGGAGAGGCTGCTGACCTTGGAGCTCAGTGTAAAGGGACAAAAGTCCCTGATCAAAGGCAGACATGCAGGATATGCTGGCCTTCTCTGGCACACTGTTTGCGGGAGACCTTGATAGGCTGGGCAAGAATGGAAAGTTAGAGGTCAGGGACGAGGACACAGTTTAGTGCTCCATGGCACGGCTGGTTTCAGGCAAAATTGTGAAGTTGCACAGGAAAGGGCATTTTGTGAGCATGGTACAAAGTGGGCACCAGGATACCAGGGTGTCAAGAAGCAAGGAGTCTGGATTTTAGAATAAAGGGAGAATCTCAGGGATGTTCACCCAGAAGTGGAGTTTATTCTCAGGTCTGAATTTGGAAGACATCTGAACACTGCTGAGCAGGAGCATAGAGGTGGTAGAAGTGACATTAAGTGAAAGTGGGAGGTGATCACAACTGCAAATGTCAGGACAAGAGGAGAACATGGCTTGACAGGGGACATCACTAAACCAAGAGTGGCTTGCCCATTTGTTTCTCAACATTAGGACTTTCAGATTGGACAAATTTGTACTCAAAACCAGGTGCTGCCACTTAAAGCTGTGTGAATTAAACAAGTTTCTTAACCTCTCTTTACCTCCGTTTTCCCATTTGGAAATAATAATACCTACTTCATAGGATTATTGTGAGAACTAAATTAGTTATTGACGTAAGTCAACTAGTACAGTAGCCAGCACAGTACTATCTCCTTATTCTTATTTGTGCCATTACTAATATCTTCCCCCTTCACAACCACCTGAGCCCCCCCCCTCAGAGCCCACCATATTAGGGAGCCATGCAAGGGTGCTGATCCTAGACAATGAACCATAGAGAGTGTGACAGTCAGATCACAGCAGTGGGTTTTTTTTTGCTCTGGATATATTAGTTCCTGTGCATTCTTTCTAATTGCCCGCCTATTCTTGAGGACAACAACTGGGTACTATAAGATGTGATCTGTGGGATAATGAAATGGGTATGGACTTGGACTTGGAGACTCCTGGGTTTGAATCCTCAGCCGCTTAGAATTTGCACGATGCTGCATGTGTAACTTATCTAGTCCTGCCTCCCTTTTCACATCAGTAATAGGAATATGAATACCTACCCTTCAGGGTTGCTTTGAAGATTACCCACATTGCTTTTAAAGTGCTGGCCCTGTCTGGCATGCAGCAATCACCAATAAATGGTAATGGCTGCCCTCATTACAGAACACTTATCATGAGCTGAAATACCGAATGCATGCTCAACAAATTAATGACGGGACTCCACATGATTTCCTTGTGGTTCCTTCCATTGCTAATAACCCCTTCAGCAAAATACAGCCTGAAATATCAACAGTGCAGCCACCTCCATTTACAGATGGGAAAACTGAGACCCAGCCAGAAGCTATAGCTGGTAGGCTGCCCAGCAGAGCAAGCAAAACTAGAATCATTGAGTTTGGACTCCATGTCCTGGGTTCTCACCACCATCCTGTACCTCTTCCTTAGACACTTTCTTAGAAGGTGTCACTCATGTTTTCTTGCAAGGATACTTAGGATTTCACTTCCTATTATTTTTCACCAAGAGAAGCCAGGTCCTGAGATCTTCAGGTGAGTCCATAAGAGGTAGCTGGTTAAGCTGATCAGAGTCCAGTGTTCCTGGAGCCAAAACAAACAGATCTCTGATCCCACTACTGCCCCCACAGCAAAGGCCGTTGTTTAATGTCCCCACTCTCCATGGAAAAAATGAGCAAAGTCCTCCCGGTTTCTCAGCTATGCAAAATAGACCTCTAACCTACGCAGATATGTAAACAATTGGTGTCAATCAATGGTTTCTACAATGCTGAATTATCTTACCCTTTAACTTATTCTGCATGCTCCCCATAGATGGGCCATTTACATAAATATATGTAACCTGTCTATATGAGAAATTTAATCAGGCTTTTCTCCCTTACAGGGTAACATCTGCTTAGAAACAGATTAATTAGCTTATGTCTCCACCCTTTTACCCCCAGAAGAATCAGTGTGAGGTAGCAGAAGAATCATTGGACTGGAGACATAAGTACCCACAAAGTGTGCATTGTGTGTGTGTGTGTGTGTGTACTACTAGAGTGAGAGTCCTTGAGTCCTTAACTTTTATTTATTCTCAAAAGGGTCCATTAGTACCCAATAAATGCCAAGTAGCAGAAGAACCACTGGACTGGAGCTATAAACACCCAAAAAGTATATGCAAATGTGTGTATATGTGTGTACTATTAGGATGAGAGTCCCTGACTTTTATTAACCCTCAAAAGGGTCCAGTAGGACCCTCATATATGTCAAATGTTAAACATTACTCTGGCCTTCTTTCCAAGTTCTTAGAATTGGGGGGATGTAGTGGTGGGGTACTCAACAACTCTTCTCTAGTACCAAAGAAAGACTCCTATTGGAGCAGAATATTCAGGTTGTTGCCATTCAGAACTGCAAGATTGGCTCTCCTGGTAGGGAAAACTGCCCCACCTTCTTGGCAGAAACCCAAGCCCATGAGAGCCAGAAGTCTCTGAAACTAAGGGCAACAGAGACTGATGACTGTGTAGCACGTGAAATTCCAAGGAATAGTCTTCCCAGAAGGCGCAGCATGAAGGATGGACATGCGTGTGGCTTCCTGAGGGCAGCCTGCAGGGAGGATGGCCAGGACCGCATGTAAAAATGTCTTGGAGTGAAGTCTTGGACCCAGGAAACTCCTGCACCTAGTCTCTTCCTGATGGCCGTCTTCTAGAACTGAATTCTAGGCTGGGAGAGGGTCTGTTCCAGAACTTTGTGATTGAGTCTTCAGCACTGTCAGCTCAATTAGCTGGGAGAGTCAGCATGGGTAGTTCATGGAGTAAGTGAGGAGCTGGAGACAGGTGCTCAAAAGAAATCAGGTTCAGGGAAGTCTCCAAGTGTCCATTGTTCATTCCCCAGTCTTGAGGATTTGGGGATAGTGATGCCCACTCTGTTTCTAATTGAGAGGGGACTTAGACCCCATGGGGCAGATGGATGGAACAATCTTGCTTGCAGTTGCAGATATTCTCTTTTCCTTGGGATGGGCATTGTCCATTATCATCTCCTTGTTAGCTGGCCTGGGTGAGTCCAATGAACTAGAGAGTAGCTGTTGCAACTCTGCTGAGATTCAGGGCTCAACCAGCACATGAGCAGACCAAAGATTTAAGTCTCTGGGACATATATTTAATGAGTATAGTACTAATTATAAGTTCAAATAAAAGAGGCAGAAGAACCATGTGTAGGGAAACTATAAATGAGTCTAACTCTGTTACACTGGGGAGCATATATTCCAAAGTAAGGCCCACTGACAGGGTGCCGAATTCCAGAGCTTCTCTGCCCTGCCTATAATGTCTAGATGTCTCTAGAGCCCTCAGGAGCCCTGCTGTTTGAGGTACTGCTTCCTGTGGCAGTCAATGAGATCCTGCTGAGACGTGCATAAGTGTAACCTCTGGAACGTCCTCCGGACTCACTTTGAAATCTCTTAACCATAAAAACTCATTTGTATTTACCATTCACCCTTTTGGTCAAGGTCTTTTTCCAGATGCATTGCTAGTTGGCACTTGGTAATAATCCTTCGGTGCCAGGAAGGCTCATCCCCGGAAAGTCAAATCCCATACTGGAGGAAAGGTAGTGCCTTTATATGCTGAGTTTGGCTTGGAGAGAGTCCACATTTGAGCAACAAGGAGACTTTCAGGAGGCAACTCCTAAGCTATATATTATACTAGGCTAAGTTTTCATTTCAAAAGTAAAGGTTTATAAGTACAGTCATCAATATCATGGGCCTGGTGTAATGGTCTGTCCTTCACTAGGCACTGCCCTTGTACTCGAGGTATTCTTGGCGTCCTCTTAGAGAATGTAGCAGGATTCCCCAGGATGGGAATTCAATATTCTTTCAGTTAAATCTTTAAAAAAAAAACAAAAAACTTGATAGAAAACAGCAGAAGGGGGGCTCTGTGAAGTTAGATATGCTTTTCTTAAGCCAGCCTTATTCTAAATGTTTAGGAATACTAATTTCACCTAAAGATGAGCAACAGAAAGTTCCAATGTCAAATCCCATCCAAAATTTATAGAATATGGAGCAGAATAACATCTCTACAGACAACTGAAGCATGTTAAAAAGATGAATCCATGAAACAGTTAAAAACTAGTCCACACAAAGTTGTGAAGAGAGCCAGAAATGGTGAATAGTGGATTTTTCTTTTTAATTTTTCAAATTATTTAAAAGAAATTTTAATGTAGAAATAACAACAGTGTACTGTGGGGGTATCTAATATAGGTGCAAGTAATATGTATGCTAAAAAGAGCATAAAGGATGAAAGAGGGAAATCGTGATGTGCTGAAGTGGACTTGCATTGACCCACGGGAGCCGATCGTGTGTCTCTCTTCTCAGCTCTGCTTTCAGTAACATCCATTTGGTAGCTTGAAATCAGCCATGGCAGGAATATTTACTCCACAGAAATGGCAAATGCTACAAATTAGGGCCTTTTTTCCCTTGAAGAGCTTTTGTTAAGAATTTATCAGCACCTCACTGGCGAAGTAGAGGTGCTCTGTTATAGGGCCTTATGCTACACATGAAGTGATATAGCATTATTTGAAGGTAGCTAGTTTAAGCTAAAGGGGCATACTGTAAATTTCAGAGAAGATATTAAAAATAAAATATAACTAATAAGCCAATAGAGGAGATAAAAAGGAATACTAGTGCTCGCGTTGGCAGTACATATACTAAAACTGGAGTGATACAGAGAAGATTAGCCTGGCCCCTGTGCAAGAATGACATGCAAATTCATGAAGCATTCCATATTTAAAATAAAAAAGGAATACTAAAGTAATGATCCAATAGAAGAAAGCAAAAGAAGAAAGAAATAAAGAACATATAAATAGAACTCAAATATCAAGATGATACATTTTTAATACAACCATGTCAATAATTGCATTAAATATAAATGAACTGGCACATTACTTAAAAAGTAGAGGCCATTATACTGAATAAAAAAAGCAAGCCCCAACTATATGCTCTTAATAGGAATTTCACTTTAATATAAAGGAAGAGCTAAATGTGCTCCTGAGAGTTAGAGTTGGACTCAGTTATGGCTTCCCTACACATGGCTCATCTGTCCCCTCTATTTAAACCTATATTTGGTGCTGGTATTTATAGGTGTTCATCCAAGAGACTGGAATCTTTGGGCTGTCCATGTGCCAGCTGGGTCCTGAGCTTCAGCAGAGTTGCAACATCTACTCTCCAGTTCATTGGATTCACCGAAGACAACTAACAAGGAGGTGAGGATTGACAACCACCATACCAAAGAAATGAGAGAGCCTACAACTGCAAGCAAGAGAGTCCCATCCATCTGCCTCATGGGATCGAAGTCCCCTCTCAATTAGAGGTGGAGTGGACAACACCTTCCCAGAATCCTCAGGACTGGGAAAAGAACTATGAACGAGAGTGGACTCACTGGTATTCTACTATAGACTTATTGGGATTCTTGCAATGGAAAAAATTACAACATTGATGTGAAGGCAGTGGCCACTGGAGGCTCTGGGGGCAGGGACAGGGAAAAACAGGTGTAATACAGGGGCTTTTTCAGGACTTGGGAATTGTCCTGAATGACATTGCAACGACAGATATAGGCCATTTTATATCTTCCCATAACCTGTGGAATTGTGTGGGAGAGAGTGTAAACTACAATGTGAACTATGGTCCATGCTCGGTGGCAATGCCCCAGGATGCATTTATCAATTGCAATGAATGTGCCATATAATGAAGGATGTTGCTTATGTGGGAGGGTGTGGGAGGTGTGGGGAGAGGGGCATATGGGAACCCTTATATTTTTTGTGTAACATTTATGTTATCTAAATATCTTTTAAAAAATAAAAAAATATATTTAAAAAATTAATGAATGGAAAACAATACACCATGCACAAATCAATTATAAGAAAGTTGGAGCAGTCATCTCACATCAATCAATATCCAATACAGTAGATTTAAAGGTAAGAAATATTACTAGAGACAAATAGGGACATTTCATAATGATAAAGGAGTCAATTCATGAAAAAGAAAATATTTTGAACTGAATGATAATGAAAATACAGTATATCAGAATTTGTGGGATGCAGCTAATATAGTGCTTAGAAGAAAATTTACAATTTTAAGTGTATATATTAGAAAAGGCATGTCCTTTGGGGGATTTATAGTAGACTTAGGTATTAAACAAGGTCTCTTCTCTCCAGCTGGTATGGACTCGAATGATTCCTTGCCCTGTGTGAGTTCTGGGAAGTTTTCAGCTTAGAGGTCCCTCATGGTTATTTGCCCAGCCTCATGGATTTCAATTTTGCCCTACACACATGCAGATTAGTATTTTGTGAAAGACTCAAGGACATTCCTATGCAGCTCTCTGGAAGTTTTTCCCTGCACAGCTACATCCCTTCTGGTACTCAACCATGTTGGCCTCCCCAAGCTCCTATCTGTTTCTTCTCTTCCATGTGATGGTCTTTCTTTAACTTTCCCCTCTCTGTGCCATGATCTGGAAATTTCCTCGTGGCAGAAAGTGAGTCCATGATTCTGCTCACCTCTTTAGTTTCCCTTTTTTCAAAGATCATAATCCTGCACTGCATGTTTTCCAATGTCTGGAAACAGTTATTCCATATATTTTGTCCAGTTGTTTTCTTGTCTTTGGAAAGAGGGCAATTCCTAATCTGGTTTCTCTTTCATAGGCAGAAGTAGAAGTCCACACTCATAAAACTGACTGTTAACAAAATGTAATTTAGATTCCTATTTCACATCATTTACTGAGGTATAGGCTGAAACTATGACAAGAGCAGATATAGCAAAGTCCCTGGTGAGAAACTCATTTGTAAGAAATGAGTGTGCATCAACTTCCAGAAAGTTGATTGTAAAAGGGTAGTAGGATTGGATTGTTGTTTAAAATATTTAAATATTTTCCAGTTAATCTCAATCAGGAGTACAAACCCACTTGATGATACTAATTTAAATGTTAAAAAATAAATTTTAAAAATCTACAAAGTCATCCCTTATCCTTTATTTTTATTATGTAAGCCCTTAATACTGCACACACACATGCTTTTTTGCACACTTGTAACCATCACTTAGACTCTCTTCGGACAGATTCATTGCTTAAATTCAATCAGATGAATTGACTCTTGGGTAAAATAACCAAAGTATAGGGAGCGGGGGCAAAGTACTATTTAAAAGATATTAAATTCAGAAACATAAGTTTAATACAAAGAAATAGCATTTCTTCAAAAAACTCAGAGGCAATTTGATGAAGCTTTCCAAAGAAGACACAAAAGTTTACTCATTTTAATTTTTACATCATTTACAGCACATAATCATGAAGGTGATTAATGTTAACCCCCACACAGATATGTGAGAATGTGGCCCCACCATCTTTACAGGCTCAGAGCATCTGTGTGGTTCTCCACCTTGATCAGTTTCTAATTTCCAGGGAATGTGCAGGCATCCAGAAGTTCTGTGGGGCAGAACATAAGAGAAAGCCCTTGCTGAACACATTTCTGTTCTTATTTTCTGGGAGTAAATGGTAGTGATTAGAGATTTTAAACACACACTGTAGCAATTTGCTATAGTTATGAATTCCAAAAATAGATATTGGATTATGCCAATAATCTAATAATGGTCTGTTCATCTGAGCATGATTAAGTTATGATTAGGGATCTGACTGGGCCACGTCACTAGGGCATTGAACCCCGCCCCTTGGTAAGTGGGGTATCAAAGATAAAAGACATGGCAAAGGACAGAGTTGTTGGAGTTTTGATGTTGGAGTTTTGATACTGGAGCCCGGGGAGGCGAACAGACAGAGGAGCTTGGTCGTGAGGAAGGAGAGACAGCCCTGGGATAGAGACAAGCCATTCACCTGATAATCTACAGCTGGCCTTTTGGAGAGACGCAAAGCCTAGAGTGCCTCATAGTCTACAGCTGACCTTGTGGAGGAACCAGGAGCTGAGCTCAGAGAGAAACAGAGCCCCAGGAAGAGAGGAACCCAAGAAGTCTGAGCCCTGGCAAATGTTGGCAGCCATCTTGCTCCAACACGTGGCAATGGACTTTGGAGAGGGAAGAAACTTACGCTTATGGCCTGGTAACTGTGGACTTCTACCCCAAATAAATACCATTTATAAAAGCCAACAGATTTCTGGTATTTTGCATCAGCACCTCTTTGGCTGACTAATACACATACACACATTTTTTATTCTCTTCCCAACTGATGTAAGCATTTTCCTGGAATATCTACATTTTCCTTTCTTCCTGCTTTCATCACCTCCAATGTATGATGTAACTCAACTAAACTTCAAGCTCAATTCCAATAATTTAATTATCCCAGATACAGTTTTATTTCCTCTATTTATTTTCGATGCAGCTATGCCATTCTAAAATATATACCTCTAGAAAGTGCCTACTATAGTGCTGGCTATGCTTGATTTTTTTCTTAATATTATTTATATTTTTTCTTAAAATCTTTAAAAATTGATATATGTGTCATTTCAAGCCTCTTCATACCCTGAAGTGCTCACACGCATATATTTTCATTTTACTAGCAAAAAATGGAAATACATATGTAAACATATTCAATTCCCAAGTGATCCCAAGTTCTTTTTTTTTTTTTTCTTTTTAGATTTATTTATTTACTTTATCCATCTTAACCCCCCTCCCTGCCCCGTTTGCTGTTTTGTGTCTATTCACTGGGCAATTCTCTGTGTCTGTTTCCTGCTCTCTCTTCTCATCCTTCTCCTCCTGTCTTCACCGACACTCGATCCTGCGAACCTCTGATGTGAGAGAGAGGCATTCTGCCCCCTGCGCCACCTCAGTTTCTGGTTTCTCGGCATGTCTCATCTTGGCTCTCCCCTGTGTCTCTCTCCAGTTATATCATCATCTTGCTGCGTGGCTCGGCGGGGCCTGGTGGCTCACCCACTCAAAGCCTGGCAGCAAATGCACCTTCTATATATATATTTTTTATTTTACTTGGAGGTCCCAGGGATTGAACCCAGGTCCCTCCATATGGGAGACGGACACCTAACCATTTGAGCCACATCTACCCCCCAATCCCAAGTTCTATTGCACTATCTTCTTAAAAAAATTTGACCTTTTTTCAGACAATATCTTATACTGTTGTCTAATTGAGTCACCTCATCGGGGAGTCCGCACCCTCCTGTGGGACAGGGGGCAGTCTCTCCATGTCTTCGTGTTCCTACCAGTACTGACCCAAGGCTTGGCTCACAACAGTCCTCAAAATAAATATATTCACCTCGGTCCCTGTGTTATTTCTCCTCACTGTTTTGTTCTACTCACCAGAGGCTAAGCATGGTCTCAGGTTAGCAAGAGCCGTAAGATACTCTGGCCCCAAGTATTTTTCATAAGTTGTTTTGTCCTGAAGGTTAGCCAGACATGCTGTGTCATCACTGAACAGCAGGTCCTTGGTTGAGGACTGGAACAGCTGGAACATTGCGTGTTCAAACCCATTTCTTCCAAAGAGCTCCTAGGTCAGGAAGACAGACAGTGAGTGACCAAGGGCATTGGCAGGCGCAGATGTATGTGCTCTGCATCAGAAGACCTAAACTTGCTGGGATTCTCAACTCCAGCCCTTGAGAAACATGAGGCACAACCACAGTTTATGAGGCATGGTAGCAAAATAATTTAAAACAATAACAATATGGTTTTTGGAGTCAACGGTCTCAGAAGGTACATATCTTGGCATGATCTTTTACTTGCTGGGTGACTTTGGGCAAAGTCTTTACCGATTAGTTTACTCATTTGTAAATGGAGATAATAAGTAGTGAGATGATGTATGCAAAGTAACTGGTAAATGGAAAGTGCTCAAGTTGTCTAATCATCACTATTTCTCCAACCACTGTCCCATGCTTTCAACTTCTCAGTGACATCTGCATGTCTTACTGCTGCCTGGAGCCCTAGTTTATTCTCTGGATATGCCTTAGTTTATTCTCTGGATATGCCCCAGGCGCCCTGCCATTTACCTCTCCTCCTTCCTGTTCCCTTTCTTCCTTTGTCCACTCCCTTTAACCCAAATGGCAGTTCAGCCTGTAGGGGAGCCGCCCCTTCAAAAGTCTAGACCAAGAGCCTCTTATCTTGCCAACACTCCCTGGATTGCTGTGCTTTAATTAGGATGTGTGGATAGCATATGCTAAGACATGGACTATTTGTTTGGGGCACCTCCACAAATGGGGTGTGAAACCATGAAGGGAAGAGGGGACTTTGTCTTTTCCTTAAGATTGTTTGATTTAGATCAGCCTTGGCTGGCTGCCTGTGCAGGTCACAGGTTGTCTGAATTTTCATGAAGCCTAAAATAGTGCTCAGCCTGCCCAGATTTAGGAAACATATTTGGATCCACCTGTAGGTCGGGTAGAAGACCCTCCATACTGCTTTTCACACAGAAAGAGGTAACTTTCATGGAGTAACTGAAGAAGCCCAAGAGGTACCACAAATGCTGAGTGTTGATTGAGTCTCAGGGAGATCCTTCAGATGCTCAAATGGCTGAGTCTTTTGCAATCCACTTTGATATCCTAGACAGTCCCAGAGCAAGAAGTGAACACAGCAAACAGCTTTCCACTTTAATCCAAGGCAGGGCTGGGAAAATCAAGTTTCACTCGCCAGGGAGAAAGAATGAGCAACTGGGCTGGGATTTGTCAGAAAGTGAGTTGAGCTACACGCTGTTGAGAGGGGACTTCCTACCTGTTGGTTAAAGAGCACTCTGCGAACAAAGTCTGCTTTATCTCTCCTCGAGACCACGGCATGATTTGGAACTATGTCCAGGTGGCAGCTCTTGGCCTCAGTCACAGGTTTCCGGCTGCCATCGAGACACAGCAACTCAAAGTCTTCTTGCCTCAGATCCTTAGCCCAGGCCTCAGGGTTGTTTCCTAAGAGAGAAAGAAGGTGGATCAGTGACAGCTGCCCTGCTTTGGTCAAGGTGAACTCAGTGGGGGGTGTGACCAACTGCCAGCATCTGGGAGAGTCAAGACAGACATGGAGAAATAAAACAATAATGCTTCTAAAAGCAAATAGAAGAGAAAACTTCATAAACCCAGAGTAGGCAAAGATTTCTTAAGCAGGATTGAAAAACCACTAACCATAAAGGAAAAGATTGATAAATTGAACTGTATTGAAATAATAATTTTTATTCATTAAAAGACACCAATAGGAAAGTGAGGAGGCAAGCCACAGAGTGTATATATCTGATAAAAACCTTGTATCTGTATCCAGAATTTATAATGAACTACTATAAATCCAGAAGAAAGGACTAGAAAGATGGGCACGAGACTTAAACACAAACTTCATATTAGAAGATGCCCAAATGGCCAATAAGCATAAGAAAAGGTGCTCAATTCATTAGTCATCAAGGAAATGAAGGTTAAAACTGTGCTATATAACTCCAGAATGATTAAAAAGAAAAAGATAGTGAATGCCAAGTTTTGGTGAGCCTGTGGAGCCATTGGAATTCTCATATACTGCTGGTAGGAGTGTAAACTGGTACAACCACTCTGGGAAATATTTGGCTCTATTTATAAAAACAAAACATATGGCCCATTTCCAGTCTAAGAGAAATAAGGACATATGTCCAGAATAAGACATGTACAAGAATATTCACAGCAGCATTATTTATAATAGTAAAAAATGGAAACAACCCCAAAGGCCATCAACTATAGAAAGGATAAATAAATACCTGTTGCTGAAATTCCCAGTGATGAGAAGGAAAAAAAAAAAGTATTGCTCAAGCAATTACTTGGATGACTCTCACAGACATAATGTTGAATAAAGAAGGCTAGCACAAAGAGTCTGCAAGATGATTTCATTTATATGAAATTCACAAACAAAACAAAATGGGGAAGCGGATGTGGCTCAAGTGATTGGGCTCCCATCTACCACATAGGAGGTCCAGGTTTTGATTCCCGGGGCCTCCTGATGAAAGGAAAGCTGGTCCATGTGGTGAGCTGGCCTGAGCAGAGAGCTGGCCCACGCAGAGAGCTGGTAGAGCAAGATGGTGCAACAAAAAGAGACACAGAGGAAAGACAATAAGAGACGCAGCAGACCAGGGAGCTGAGGTGGCACAAGAGATTGAGTGCCTCTCTCCCACTCTGGAAGGTCCCAAGATCAGTTCCTGGTGTTGCCTAAAGAGGAGACAAGCAGACACAGAATAACACACAGAGAGCAGACAGCGAGCACAAAACAACGGGGGCAGGGGGGAGGGAATAAATAAATAAATCTTAAAAAAAAAAATGACCTATGGTTTTGGAAATCAGGTTCCTTCCTGGGCAGGTTAGTGACTGGAAGGAACCTGGGGTCCTCTGAAGGGCTGGTCATTTCTGTTCCTGGGCCTAAGAGCCATTTGTGTGGTTGTGCTCACTTTGTGAAAATTCATCAAGCAATCCTCTGAGGACTGGTGCACCTTTTTGTATGTAAGTTATATGGCACTAAGAAGTTTACAATAAATAATACAATATGCAGAAAAAAGACATCATGTCAACCTGCATTTGCACAGTCAACATAGATGTAGAGTGATTAATCTCTCTCAGTATTTTCTACCCAACATCACTTTTTCCTGTGTCAAAAGTAAACATTTGACTTTTTCTTGCCAAATGGGAAGCATAGTTTTCTTCAGTCTCCAAATGCTTCTTAAATTTTGCATATCTTTATCCAGTCCCTGAAAATACAGTTTCATAATACCAGGAATTTCAAACTCCCGAGACTGTCTCTACCAAAACTCTCCTGGGAGGTCCCTTTAAACATATTTTAATACAGTGGTTCCAGGTGCACTGGGTAGCTCTGGAGGGCTAGATGACATAGATTCCCAGGCCCTACTTTCAGAGTTTCTAATTCGGTAGGCCTAGGATGGGACCTGATAACCTGCATCTCTAGCAAGTTCTCAAGTGATGCAGATGCTGCTGGTCAAGGACCATACATTGAGAACCACTGTTTCAAGGTTAACAGTGTGAGAAATTCAAACAACAGAAAAGGGTATCAGGAAAAAAGTGAAAACTTCTTTGCCTCAGGTTCATCAATTTCATTCCCAGATATATTCTTCCAGACATTCTCTAATCATCTATAATAATGAATGCCTAAGTTTTAAAATGACAACAACAAGAATAACAGGGAAGTGGATGTGGCTCAAGCGATTGGGCTTCTGCCTACCACATGGGAGGTCCCTGGTTCGGTTTCTGGTGCCTCCTAAAGAAGACGGCAAGCTGGCACAATGAACTGGTGCAACGAGCAAGCATGGTGAGCTGACGCAACAAGATGACGCAATAAGAGACACAAGGAAAACATAATGAGAGACAAAACAAAGCAGGGAGCAGAGGTGACTCAAGCAATTAAGTGCCTCCCTCCTACATCAGAGGTTCCGGGTTCGGTTCCCAGTGCCTCCTAAGGAAACAAGGAAGACAAGCAGACACAGCAAGCAAAAAAAAAAACAAAAAAACAAAAAAACTACCAGATCTAAACAGAAAAGGCATATAACACATCGTGTTTTGCAATGTCTTTTTTTACATGGCAATCTTTTCATGCCATTAAATATAGAACTACTGCATTCCATACACTCCAGTGTATGGAAGTATCATAATATCTTCACCTAATCCAGGACCCTAACTTGTTTTGACTACTAAAATATTTCAGTGATGAACCTTGCAATCTTTGCTCACTACTGTCAGTAAATTTATGGAATTATTCTGAGAAATGCAATTTCTGGATCAAAGGTGATGTGCATTTAAAAGGCTGGTAAATATTTCCAAAGCTTCCTTTAACTATGTCACACCAATTTACACATACACCAATAGTATATAAGAGGGGTTTGTGGAAGCGGATGTGGCTCAAGCGATTGGGCCCCCTGTCTACCATATGGGAGGTCCTGGGCTTGTTTCCTGGGGCCTCCTGGTGAAGGCAAGCTGACCCATGAGGCAAGCTGGTGCAACAAGAAGAGACAAAGGGGAGACAATGAGAGACACAGCAAACCAAGGAGCTGAGGTGGCTCAAGCAGTTGAGTGCCTCTCTCCCACGCTGGAGGTCCCAGGATCCGTTCCTGGTGCCTCCTAAAGAGAAGATAAGAAGAGAAGACAAGCAGACACAGAGAGCACACAGTGAAAGGACACAGAGAGCAAGACAGCGAGTGCAAAAACATACACACACACACAAAAAAAAAAAAAAACAAGGGGTGGAATCAATAAAATCTTTAAAAAAAAAAAAAAAAGAGGGGTTCATCCCCCTACCTTCACCAACACTGCTTATTATCAAACTTTTTGCTAAGTTGATAAGCTCTTGGCCATATTTCAAGCAAATATTTCTTTGTTTTTTTGTCATCTGGGTTTGTTTATGGCTGGTTTCTGTCTATGGAAGTTTAAATTTTTTATTTAGTAAAATTGATCAAGCTCTTGCTTTTTCACCTTAGGGTTTTGAGTTACTGCTAGAAAGATCTTTTCCATTCCTTCAATTTTCCCATGCCTCACTTTTCTCTGGGAGGTAGAAGGTAAGGCTGGGAAAGAGTGGATTGGAGGTTGAATTGGTTGCAGGTTTACTAATTATTCCCCGGTACAACCATGAGCACAAAGAGTCCATAATCAACCAACTGCTGGTGGATCCAGCCCTTCCTGAGTCCCTGCTGGGTCCCAGACAGGGCTTGGAAAGTGAGCCTAGATGTAAGTACCTAAATAGCCTATGAAAGCAAAGCATACGTATATAGGTAAGCTATTAAAATCATACATGAGTCTTGCCCCACATGTTTGAGTCATTGGACACAGTCTTTATGTTTTTTTGAACTGAGGGAGCCGGACATGCTTATTCGGGGGATGACTTCTGTGCGTCTGTGAGTTGGTTTCAAGGTCAATGTAATAACCAACCCCGTCGACTTTGACCAGATGTGAAGAATTTCTTCTTCCCTGTGTGGTCCTAAGTCACTGGAGTGTGAGTGTTGATAGAGCTTCCCTGATTGCCCAGCTGGGGGTGATTTCACATGAGAGACTCAGATTTTCCCAAGAGAAGAAAGCACAGCCAAGGCACCTACCATCCGTGTTCTGCAGGACCGTGGGATGCTCCACAAAGGCCACGTCTCCCTTCTCAACCAGACACCTGCACAGCAAGGGCCGGCCAGGGGGTTCAACAGGAGTGGGAGAGAGGGGCAGGGAGAGGGAGTCACCGAGAGGCCTCACCCCCCACTCGGCTACTCGGTACATCTGACACTGACCATGTCCACGCCAGGCCATCCTAGAAACTAGAGGGGGAGATGTAATAGAAAACGAAAACTGCCCGTCTATTTCTCCTACAGATAACTGCTGCTGGGTTCCTTTTTTTAAAAAAAAAAATACTGATCAGGTTCTCCAGAGGAAGTGCTTGTGCTCTCCCATTAATAGGGATATTCAAGGTTGACTTTCTGGTTGGATCAAAACTCACAACATCAGATATTGGGATCATCATGGAAGATGTGACTTTAATGGTCTCATCACTTTCCTAGGTCTCTCCAGTATAAATAAAAGTGAATATACACCACTGGACATTTGTTCACGCTTAATCCCATGAAATATGTTTGTCCGTATTCAAGGTACATTATTTTTGAGAAATGTCAGGCACATTAAAAAATCAATTTCATGGCGTTTGGTCAGCTGGAAATTGCTATTTATTGTCAGGAACACCCCTCCAGCTTTCTCTCACTCTTATCCTCAGGTCCTTTTATCCCTAGCTCGATCAATTACTCCCATTCAAATTTCCTAAGCTCCCTCACCCTAATTCTTTCCTTCATGTCCCCTTCTCAGAATCCCAGTCCTGAACAAGCATGCTCATCCACCATGGTGTGTCTGCACCTCAGCAGCACAGCAGGCTGCCCACTCCCTGTCGTTAACGTCACCCAAGCACTCATAGCGGCCACAGCTCCTGCCTTCCTCTCTCTACCCTAGCCCAGTGGTTCTCAAAGTGTGGTCCCGGGACTAGCTTCACCGGGGAACTCGTTAGAAATGCAGATTCTCAGGCCCAGCATTCTGTGTTTTAACAAACTTCTTAGGATATTCTGATTCCTGCTCAATGTGAGAACCACTCACATGTTGGACAGCCAACTCCCCCACACTACAGAGCAGGGGTTCTTAACTTTGCTTATTCCATGGACCCCTTTGCCAGTCAGGTGAAAACCATGGACCCCTTACTAAGTCCACACTATACTTTGTATTATTTAATAAATATATCACACCTGCACCAACATGTTCCCATATGAATAATGTTTTTTTGAATTTCAATTCAAGCTCATGGACCCCTTGATAAGAACCCCTGATTTATATTTATGCAGATGGAAATTATCTAGTAGAGAAGAAAAGCTGATGCAGAAGAAAGAAAGGGGAATTTTCTGGGGCAGTGTCCTTGAACAGGCTAGAGGAGGTGCCATTGGGTGCAGGTGCAGGACTGGTCTTAGCTGGGAGACAGCCTGTTGCCCCAGTAAAAGGAGGGAAGGTAACATCAATGGGGACAGATACAGGCACAAGAGTCAATGTGGCAGTGGCAGTTTGTGGAATTTCTCTTTGATTACTACACTTTTCTCAGGTGAAAAATGAAACCGGGTTGTGATAGATGAGAGAAGAGATGTTGGGGGTTTGAGGAAAGGAGAAAGTATAGAATCATCTTCTAGGAGAGTGGTGGATGAATGGACCAAAGATATATATGGCCCATGTGAAGTTGAAGGTCATCACTTTAAGGCAGGGGTTCTTAACCAGGGACCCATGAGCTTGAATTGAAATTCAAAAAAACATTATTCCTGTGGGGACATGTTGGTGCGGGTATGATATATTTATTAAATAATATATAGTATAGTGTGGGCTTAGTAAGGGGTCTGTGGTTTTCACCTGACTGGCAAAGGGGTCCGTGGAACAAAAAAGGTAAAGAACCCCTGCGTTAAGGGGAGCTGAGTCTACCTGGAAGTGCAGGCACTGAGTGGGGGGAATGTTGGATTTAACCATGTCATGGTTTAGCCAGGTGAGGGGACAATGCATCTGAGGATGTGTGGAGGGAAATGGTTATCATGATTAGCCGTGAAATCACAGGGACAAAGGGGAAAAAGGGCATGGGAGAGGGGGTGAGAACAGTGAAGAGTCTGCAGGATCAATGGATTATAGATTACAGGATGAAGGGCTGCTGGAGTCAGGAAACTAGAGGGAGTGAGAGGACAGGTGGTAGGAGATGATGGGTAGATGGGACGTTTGAAGCTGAAATTGTTCTTTCAGGGTTTATCTTCATTTGGGGAGGTTGGGAACTTGTGGTTCTAGACGGAACTCAGACAATTCTAGGCCCTGTCTCTTAATAGCACCAATATGGGACCATCGACCCTAACATCAATGTACATTTCGAGGCAAAGAAAAACCCAACCATTTTTAGCCTTGGTTTAGCATTCAGTATATATTATTGGAACAGGGTCTCTAAAAAGATGTACTTTATGTAAGCCTTTGAAAGAGGCAAGACTTGGGAGACAGCAAGACAAAGCAGACTGGCAGGGAGATACACTGGTGTCCACAAATAAAAAGGGTACTTTGTAAAGCCTCCTAAAACCGATCATTTGAAGCAAGTCATCTGGCCTTTCTTCTTCCCTTCCTGTCCTCCTACATTCTCCACACAACAGCCAGGGAGATCGTTTTAAACTAATTCACATATCATGATGCTACTGCATCAAAGCATCCAATGCTGTTCATCGCACTTAGAATGCAATCGACCTCCTTAGCCAGGCCAATAGAGCCCCAAGACGCGGCGACTGCCTCCTGTTCCAGCCACGTTGCACACTGGCCCCTCCTGCCCCCTCCAGGCTCCAGCCACATGGACCATCTTCTCTGGCCCCAAACACAGCATTCCTTTGTCCTTGCTGTTCCATCTTCCTGCACTGTTCTCCTCCAGATCTTCACAGGCCTGAGTCCCTCTCATGATTTAATCCTCAGCTCACATGGCCCCTCTGCTTGGACAGCCCCTCCAGCTTTTGTAAAACTGTCCCCTATCCCAGGCACTACCGTATCACCCTGGCTGGTTCCTCTGCAGCACTTATCACAGCAGGAAGCATCATATCCCTGATTTATGTGTTTATTGTCCTACTCTGCCCCAGAGACTCAGGGAGGACAGGGACATGACCCCTCTACCTAGAACACTGCCTGCCACATGCTAGGTGCTCCATAAATATTTCTGAAATGGATGGAGAAATACATTCTTGATACAGGCGATCTGAGGAGGAGTCCAGGAGTATCTACTTTTAAATGCTACTCATCAGCCAGGTGTAAGAAGCACATGTCTGCTGTCTGTTTTGATTTTAAACTGAGGCCCAGTTTAAACTGAGGTCCACAATCCCACAGAAGAAAAAAGAGAAACATGAAGGACGTGACTCTGCGCCCATAATTCTTGTCCCTCCCCAGGTGCCCATCCCTGCTGCCTAAGTCTCTGCAGGAGACTTGAGCACTTGGGGCCACTCAGAATTAGCAGCTGAGTCCCTGCAGTTCTGTTTCCTAACTCTGGCTTCCTAAATGCAGCCAAGATGATGAAAAGATGCAAGGACCCGAAGTTCATGGGGTTGGCGTCAAAAGGAAAGGTGACGCAGGCACTCGCCTGAAAGCTCCACTGGAGCCATAGTATCTCTCCCGGCTGTTGGGAGCACACTTGTGAGCTGGACTGGGTGGGTCGCTGCTGCTGCTGCACAGGGAGCAGAGGCTGGAGCTGACATCTGACCCAGGGGCACAGCTTCGACTGAAGAATTCATCTGTGAGAAGGACAACGGGCGGTCAGCTCTTCCTGCCTGTGTTAGCAAGAGAGCCGCAGATTGTGTCCCTGAAATTGCCCAAATGACGGAAAGACACCTTCGGTTATTTAGTAACATACGGCAATGCTCCAAAATGTGTTCAATTGTAACAAATGTCCCACACTAATGAAGGATGTTGTTAATGTAGGAAAGTGTGGGAGGGGGAGGGAGAGGGGCATATGGGAATCCTCTATATTTTTTATGTAACATTTATGTAATCTAAGTATCTTTGTAAAAATAAAAATAAAAAAGTATATTAAAAAACTTATAAGGGAAGCGGCTGTGGCTCAATCAGTAGGGCTCCCGTTTACCATATGGGAGGCCCCGGGTTCAGTTCCCGGGGCCTCCTGGTGAAGGCAAGCCCGCCCGCACGGCGTGGTTAGCTGACCCAGCGAGCACGAGCAGCAAGGGGGGGATAAATGAATAAATAAATAAAATCTTAAAAAAAAAAAAAAAAAAAACTTATAAGTACTGGAACAGTAAAAAAATAAATAATAAATAAATAAATAAAGCGCATGCATGATGGTAATATTTTATTACAGAATGGTTTCCAAAATGTTCAGAGAAAGCAAAAGAATTCTAATTTAATTCCAAAAAAAAAAAAAAAGCAAGTACCTAATGGAATCAAAGAAGGTTCCAGATGGAGGAAAATAATGGGGAATTGGTTAAAGTTGGGACTAGAGGTCTGTGAGCTCACAAGTCCACCCCCTGCTGGCAGTGGTGTGGAAGGGCGGGCACAGATTTTAACCCTCAGAGAGTGGACAAAAACGGAAGTCCTAGCTGGCTGAACCAGTACCACATGTTTTCTGACCTCTGCTGCCCTTGCCTTTTCCTTCAAGTTTGCCCTCGTGACTTCAAGTCCAGGAAGCGGCCTCGAGGTGCATGGCGCCCCAGCCCAGCTGAGGAAATCAGGCACCGGCCCTGCCCTCTCGGAACCTGCATCCAGTGGGGCAAGTCATAACTCAAGTAACAAATATGGTTCCACGAGGTTGCACATAATGGAAACTGGTACAGACCTGGGAGTTGGAGAAAAGCCTCTAGCTGAGAGAAAAAGATTGAGTAGGAATTACCTACATGAAGGGCAGAGAGAGAGCTTTCTAGATAGGGACAAGCATCTCTAAAGGTCTGGGGAAGGGAGGATGGGGGGTGGGCAGGAAAAGCATAGCACAGTGAGCTTAAAGGAGGACTTTGGGGCTGGGCCATTAGAGCAAGGCAGTGAGCGGTGAGGGGTTTGAGACCAGACCACCTATGACTTTGTGACCTTTTACAACATTATATAGATTTTGTTCTTGATCCTTAGAGAAATGCAGAAATGCAGAACGTTTGAAGGGTTTTACTGATGGGCCAAGCAGCAGTGGGTAGGTTATAGTCAGACCTGCACTTTGCAAAGACTCATCTGGCAATGGGGTGGGAAGAATATCCAGGGTGGATCCGGGGTCCAGGCAGCAGCTGTTGCACTCGTGCAGAGGAGATGAGGGCAGCTTCTCCAGTAGTGCAGAGGGAATGGAGATAAGTGGAAGGAGATGAAATGGACCTAATTGGTGTTGGATGGGTGCATCAAGGATGACAGTGAGGTTTCCAACTGGGCAACTGGATGGACTGTGGGGTCCTCCACCAAGGTAGGTAGTTCTGGAATGGAACCAGGCTCAGCAGGGGTGATGAAGCATTCAGTTTTGGACAGGTTGAGCTTAAGGTGCTTTTAAGATATCTGACTAGATATGTTAAATAAGCAGTTCAATATGTACATGTCTGGAGATCAAGGAGAGATCTGTGCTAAGGATAAAAACTTAATATTTATCAACATACAGATATAAAATTAATAATAATGATGGCAGCAAACATTCATCTAGTGTTTACTGTGTGTCTTGCTTTGTATATGTAATAATTGTTTAGATGGTTATTGAGGCTGCAGGGATGGATGACAGTACTTGGGAATTGAGTTTAGAGAGGCAAAAAGAGTTGCTTTAAGCAACTCAAACATTTATTAGCCAGGTTGGAAAGGGGAACCTTGTAAGGGTAGGAGAAAACCCAAGCTGGTACATTTTCCCCAAAACCAAGGGAATAGAGTATTTTAAGATGATTTGAAGAAATGCTGCTGGGAGGAAGAGGACTGCAACATGTCCTTCCAAATGAGCGACATGGAGGACACCAGTAGCCTTGGCCAAATTCTTCCCGCATGATGAAGCAGAGAAGCCGGATGGTGGGGAATTGAGGAGTGAGTGGGGGGGCGAATGGTTCAGACAAGTTTCAGGACATTTGGCTATAAAGAGGGGGAGTAAGAGAAGGCAGGCATTGGAGAAGAAGGTTGGGAGAAGAGGGATTTTTAAAGATGGAAGAGTTTGGGTGTGCTTACATGTTGAAAGAAATTGCTGGCTACAGCAGAGGGAGAAGTGGTAACCGGGGCTCTGGGGAGGGAGTAGAGGAGGAGCAAGCTTTAGGGTTTCTGCAGCTTGGATGTGTCAGATGGGTGGTAAAAGCAGAGGAGCAGGGCCATTTTAGTATTGGTAAGAATGCCGCTGAAATGACTAATCTTGTAGTCTAAGAGAGATGATAATGCGCGCGAAAGCTAAACTATGTAAGGACTTACTGGTGCAAGATTTTCCATTAAGAAAGCAGCCAATTTGGTTGATATGTGAAAACAACACACCCCCCACTGTTGCTTTGCAACCCCAGGCTTGTTCTCTGATCCAGTTGTAAGACAAAAGAATGAGGTTAATTCTCTCTGCCCTTTGGGCCAACCACTCCCCTCAGAAGCAAGGGAGTGGGCGAGAGGGGAAGGAGCCGCTGCCGCTCAAGAAGATGCCAGGCTCACCCACAAAGCCTGCCAAGCCCTCACCCCACCCATTTAATGGCATACCTTGCTATTCACTGACCTGAAGGGCCCCACACACACTCACAGGTACAGGCCCACCCTTCCCAGAACACACTTACCAAATTTACAGGACCCTGTTTGGTTGTATATGAGACCCATGGGGATGTTCCAGCCTGCGGAAGTGCCAACCGCGGTATGGCAGGACTTCCTGCCTCGCAGAGAGTGCCAGGTGAGGTCTGCATCTGCCTTCTTAACCACCGCCACAAAGTAATGTCCTTGCAACAGAGATAACCAAGATGCAATTTAAAAAACCTTCATGGCCCTCTGAAACTGTGTTCTAGAACCGTGGCATCCAGCCCCTGCCTGTCTTGAACCTGTCCCTGTGCTGTAGCAGGGAACCCTCTTATGAGCTATCTTTACTAGGTCCTGGGCCAAACATACTTAGGCTTCCGGTCTCCATTTTTGTCCACACACACATACACACGTCATGCTTTTTAAATGGAATCCTGCTATACATTTTCTGCAAGTTGCTTCATTCTTACTCAATAATATATCATGGGCAACTTTCTAAAGTCAGTAGAGGGAAGCGACTGTGGCTCAATTGGTTGGGCTCCCGTTTGGTTCGATTCCCGGGGCCTCCTGGTGAAGGCAAGCCAGCCTGCACAGCGCGGTGAGCTGACACAGCAAGATCACCCAACAAAGGGAGACAAGCAGACACAGAAAAACGCACAGCAAATGGACACAGAGAGCACAAGCAGCAAGGGGGAGGATAAATAAGTAAATAAAAATAAAGTCAGTAGAAATAGATATAGCCATGTTCATTCAGTTTATTGGTTGAATCTAAGTTCTACTGTGCTATATGGATATGCCATATTTTCTCCTATAATTCCCCTATTGGTGAGCAGTTGCGCTGTGACCCATTTTTCCCTATTATAAACCACTTATATGTATAAATCATTGTAAAATATAAGTGTGGACTTGTTTAAATATTTCTGTTGAAGAAAAGCTCCTAACAAAGGACGTTAACAATTTCTTCTGCATTCACTTCCAAAATAATGTCAGGTTTATCATTGGTGGGATTGGACATCCTTGTCTTGTTCCTGATTATAACAGAAATACTGTTATTATATCAGGTATTTCTATCCCAGTGGTATGTAACCAAAATGTGCTGGTTGAGTAAGGCCTTAACTGCAAAGCTGAATTGATAATAAGATTAGAACCATAAACCTTTAGAATCAGAAGATAATATGGTTCACCCCCACTCCCAATCTCCTTGGTTGTTTAGATCAAGTCTCTATAGATTCAAACCTAGATCAGTTGGAAGTCAATCTGGCAGGTAGAAGACATGTCTTGCCAGTTAATTTATTTATTTTTTTTGAGGCACCAGGGCTTGGGACCTCATATGTGGGAAGCCAACTCAACAACTAAGCTACATTGCTACCTCAGTTCATTTTTTCATTTGTTTGTTTTGTTTTTAGGAGGTACAGGGGATCGAACCTGGGACCTTGTACGTGGGAAGCAAGCACTCAACCGCTTGAGCTACCTCCGCTCCCCCAGTTACTTCGTAAATGTCCTCAGACAAGTCACTTAGCACCTAGGAGTCTAAATTTCTTCTCAGTGAAATGAGGACAGTGACACTTACTGGGATAGTGAGTTACTGGGGGACCAGATGTGCTAAGAGCTGAGAACATACTGTACGTTAGGAATGGGAAAGGGTGACACATGTATACGTTTCCAGCAGTGTTGCTGATGGCCGGAACAGTGCCAGAGCCCCCTGCTCAGTGAGGCAGGTCCTCCTGAGGCCACAGTGAGCTCTTGCCTACTGGATTGTGCTCAATTACACCATTAATGGTCGCAGTGCCATAACTGCTTCGGCACCTATGGCATTAATTATGGCCATACACCTTTGGTGTGTGTGTCTGTGTGCTTAACCACTCTCCATCTCTACTCAGATCAAGCCTTCTCCATAACAATGAGCCACTCTGTCAGCGTCTGGCTAGTCTTGTAAGCATCCTTGTTGACCTGCATTTGCATATCACTGCATTTCCTAGAAATTTCAACCACTCTTGAAGTGATTAAAGTTGTTGCTGACAACAAATGACCAGAATAGAATATACACATGGCTGATGGAAGGCCGGCCCTGAGGGTTGGGGATGCAGGCACAATTCAGAGAAGCCTGATTAGCCATGAAGGCAGAGGCAAGAGGGACAGCACGTCCCAGGACTTGGGTCCTGTCCACAGATGAAGCAGAGCTGTGGCAAGGTGAGCAGGGGAGTGGGCCTTGTGGAGGGCAGGCCCAGGACAGGGCCCCTTGGCCCAGGGCTTGTTCTGGAACAGAGACCACACAACGCTGCTTGTCCTGCATGGCCCAAATCTACCAGGCTTCCTGCCTCACAAAGAAACTCCAACCTCAAGGGAGCCTATTTTCCATTTCAGGATCCTCCATCACAGTGGTGTTCAAACCTTAATGTGTATCAGAACCACCTGGAGGTCTTGCTGAAACACAGCTCACTGGGCCCTCCCTGAAGTTTCAGACTCAGTCCAAGGTGGGGCCCCAAAAATTTCATTTCCAATGAGTTCCCAGGAGATGCTGATGCTGCTGATCCCAAAACCAGTCTTTGAGAACCACCGCTCTATCTAGTGCCCGAGATTAAGGCACTGCAGTGGCAGGGACAGACCCTCTCTGCCTACCAGGAAACACAAGACAGGAGAACTTGTCACTGGGTGGTGGTAGCTTGTTATAAGCTGGCTAAAAGTTGAAGGACTGATTTTTATTTTCCTGCTCATCTTCACTAGCAGCATCTAGGAATCTCCTTCTCTCGTGAGGTTTCTACTTAGTGCCATAAATGCCAGGAACGGGCTACTGCCCTGGTGCTGACCCTCCTGCTGAGCTGCACAGGCAGCATGTAATGAGGAGCAGGTGGTGTGTCAGGAAGGGCACAGGGTTTCCAGTCACTCTCCCTGTTCTCAAGTCCAGGGACTGCCACTTCTGGCTGTGTGGCCCTGGGCAAGTCACACTGTCAGAGCCTCAGTTTCCTCATCTACATAACATGGGGCAATAATATCCACATACTGTAGGATTGCTAAGAAGAGCAAATGGGAACAGTGCAAGTAGGAGTCCTTTGTCATCTGTAAAGTACCCTAAAATATTAATTATTATCATAGTTACATGACAGATGTGCATCTTAACGAGTACCTGTGGCTTCTTCCCAGGACCCCCAGCTTTAGTAGTTTTTGTTTGTTTTTAAGGCTTTCCCCAACAATGAACCTTTACCTCTGAGCCCCAGGTTACTGACTCTGACTCACCTTCCAGGGGCATATTCACACATTTAGACCCAAGCGCCTCACTGCCATCTTTAAGCAATAAAAAGAAAAAAATAATCAAGGTACATGGCACTACAATTTCACATTACTTGATCCAAAGTCATGATCTCAATAATAAATCTCAATAATAATCTCAATAACAAATAATAAAGTCATAATAATAATAAAGTCAATAAATCTCAATAATAAAGTCACTCTCAATAATCAAGAATAAGCAGCAGCACTAACTAAGCAGTTTATCATTGGTTATCAACAGGCTGTTTCAGCAGGCCCATTTTACCTCCTCTTCCCTGTACTTTGCCATTTGAATATTAGGTTCCATCCCAGAATTTCCCCAACACTCAGGCAGGTGCAGAGAAAGAAAGTGAGATGCCCTTTGAGGGGAGGCAGAAACCACTGAAAATCTTGGCAAAGATCCCTTTGCATCAGCTGTTTATTCCAAATTATCCTGCCATCTTCCTTCCCATCAGAGCCCTAGACTGTGGTAGGAGGTGATTATATTCCTGCTATGTAGGAAGAGAGAGAACCCAGTCAGAAAGCTGATTCTGTCTTTATTCTACCACTTTATTCCACCAGAGATACAACTATTTACCTCACAGGGTTGTTTTGTTTTCCATGCTAAGGGCATGGTTTCTCATGCACTGCTTGGCATGTGAAGAATTTAATAAATGATATTTATTGGGGATATCATCTTTTCCTCTGATTTTATTTTTCTGTGTGGATGGACCTCCACTTAAGAACATTCCTGACTTGTAGCCTCACTCCCTCGATCTCCCAGTGGAAGAGGAGTGAGTTAAACCACTACTAAATTTGGCAAAGGATCTGGGCACCTGTGGCTCAGTCCCTTCTTCATTTTTCAAAGGGACTGGGAGGTGGAGTTTAGATCTTCTCACCTATGACAAAATGCTTTCCTCCATCCTCAGCCATGGGGTGAGCCAACAGACTTGTTATTGTGAATTAGCGGGCAACTTTAATTCAAGAGCAATTTGGCAAGCCCTGTGGCCATCCCCACACCATGTCCTCTACTGTATCAGTAAGAAAAGTGTTGTTTTGATCTCTTTCTGCCTAACTCCTGCATCTGTATCTTAATTAGTTCTGATTTCTATGGTAACAGGGATGTTATTTACTAGCTCCCTATACTACAACATTGGCAAGTCTACACTGAACTAAATTATTTCCTTATTTTTTTATGTCCCTGGCCCAGAGGACATAAAACACAGAGAGGTGCTCCCTCCACTTACCATAGATCTCGGCCAGGACGGGCACCAGACCACACTTGCCCGCCGTGTAGATGAATCCTCCGTCCAAGCTCATGGCATCAGCCTCCCCTTTCTGGAGTTAAGAAATACATCACTAGCACAAGATTGAGGCCGCCTCCTGTTTCCCACATCGTCATCATGTCACATGTCCTCAAGATTAACCAAATCGTGGGTCACCCAAAGTTTCTGCCACGTGAATATAGGATTTAGAAAACTGAACACATGTTTGGCCTTGTTGACCAGGAGGAAGCACCCAACCCAGGTCATGCTCCCTGGACATCTGCATGCCTTCTCATGAGACTTGAGCCCTCACCACACGTTCTTGTGACCACTGTCACTCACTCAAATCCACATGGCCAGAGTCAGGGGAAGGATTTAATCTGTTCCTGTGGAACACGTTTTCTTCTGTATGATCAAGTTCAAATCTGTTCCCGTAACCTCATTGCACTGTACTCAGAGCCCTGGCACTACAAAGCCTTTCAAGAAATAATTGATTTCTCTAATTAAATAATTCATTAACAATTAACCTATTATTTAGATCAACTAATTTGCTTATCAACAGAGAAAAAAAATGTATGCGTGGTTATAGATAAGATCATCAAGTTAAAACACACACATACACTCTCTTTGCTTTTGACTTGGTAACTACCCTTCTAGAAATCTACTAAAGCAGTAGTAATTATAACAGAAAAAACTTGCCAAGCCCTTACTATGCACCAGGCCGTTTTCTAAACATGTTAGCTATTACTTCATTTATTCACCACAAAACCCAATGTGGTAGATACTGTAATTTCCTCCTTTAATAGTAAACTAAAGCACAGAGAGATTAGTTTGTCCAACAGACAGTGTTGCTAAGGCTTAAACTTGAGCAATTTAATTCCTTAGCTTCTATTATTAACCACTATGTCACACAATCTCCAGGATCTGACAACTCCAAAGCACACATCCTTAAATACTATGCTATATACTTTTTTTTTTTCAACCATAATATGGGTGGAAAATCTACCTTGTGAGGTTTAAATGGGTTTAAATGGGTTAATGCAAGTTAAGAGCTCATAAACATGCCTGGCCCATTATCATCAATATTAAGGATATACTCAGAAATATTGACAAAGTTTTAGATATAAAGATGTTTAATCCCATATTACCTAAAATATAAGAGAATTTGGAAGTTGATCCAAATAGGAATTGGTTAAGTAAACTGAGGCAGAAATATTTGGTGGAATATCATGCAGCCATGAAAAACATACTTCATATTTTAAATGAATATTTCACTACCTAAGAAAGTGCAGCAACTGTGCTCAACAGTTTAAGTAATAATAGCTAACATTTATTGACTGCTTACTGTATGCCAGGAAATGTTATACATGCTCAAATTCATTTAGTCCTTACAATCAACAAATTTAGGAGACTGTAAAAATAGCAAGATCCTAATGTGATGGGTTGATCCCAGGGAGGTTTACCAAAATTAGGATCTTATTGTTCGTACAGTCACCTAAGATAGTCAATTTTTCAGTCTTTCATTTCTACATTTATTTTTTTCTAATCATAGAAATACTACCTGCTGGTAGAGAAATGGAAAGTTAATAAATAACATACCTTCATAGCTCAGAGTTTCTATGATGATAATCTCTGAGTTATGAAGTTGTGAATGATTCCATCTCTTTTTCATTTCTCTACCAACATGCAATTTTTTATAATCAGAAATTTTTTTTTTAATTTATGACCAGAGGACTCAAAGGGCGGATATGCTTCTGCTACAATCCACAGGGCCCCTGACCACACCTTGAATTCACCCATACCCGGCTCCTAAGGCCAATACCCTGCGCAGCTCCCTGACCTCCAGCGCTGAGCCCCAAAGGTGCCCCCGCTCTGGGCAGGCTCTGCGCAGGACCTGGGCTGGAGACGCCCACGAGCCGCGAGTAGCAGCGCAGATTGGGGCGTCTGGGAAGGGGTGTGTCTGGAGACCGAGCCCAGCCTTGGAGGCGGGGTCCTCCTACCGCGATGGCCGCGATGCAGTCCTCTGTGGTCTTCTCCGCGGTGCATTCTACGGCGCCACCGCTCACGGCACTCCAGTTGTCACACTTGTCCTTCTCATGTGGGCCTACTGCACACCACTGCACCCTCTTGGAGTCCACCGCATCTAAGGGAACGGAGAAGAGCCAGGGAACCAGAGGGTGGGACCGCGGCTCGGCTTGCCGCCGCTGAGTGCAGAGTGACTGCCCCAACCCGGGCCTTCGCGGACAGCGGCAGGGTTGGCATGTCCCAGACCCACAGCTCCTTCCCCTCAGCCTCCAGGCTAAATGGGTGGGTACTGGGTTCTCAGAAAGAGCAATGGAGACAGAGCTCTTCCTCTCCCTCCCCAGCCCAGCTCAGGGCCTCCTGGGGTCTCTTGCAGGACTGGTTCCCCCCTCCAGGGAGTGTCCCCCAGTTTGTAGTCACATGCTCTGCTCTTGGTGGGCCTGCTTGCTCATCACTGTGTGCCCACGTCTAACAGGCACTGGCCCTTTGTAGACACCCAGCCACTACTGGTTGACTAAATGGGATGGGGTGGCGAGAGGAAGGAAGGGAGACATGAACTCTAGGGATCCAGTGGAAGGCAGGAACTGGATTTAAAAACTGAAATTGTAGTGCAGCGACAGGGGCCGTGTTCCCACTTCAGTTTAGTATAGGCTATTTCACTATCTTCACACAAGTCAGAGGCCTGCCGCTGGGGGAGGGGGAGTTAGTACAAGGAAACCAGCACCATCATGACTTCAAGTTCTCTGTAATCTGAAGGTCTGGGAAATCCTTCTTTGATCTCATAATTTAGGCCTTTCTCCCAGCTCAGCAAAAAATCCCCACATTCACCCAATGCAATTAGCAGTTCCCCTGGGCACCGCAGGCAGAGGAAATTTGGGTGGGGTGTGGAGGCCTCCAGGGTCAATGGCCCCACCCCAGCCCCCAGCCCCCAACCCCTGCCCAGGGCCTTCCCCACCTCCACTGAGACGCTGGATTGCAGCACAATGCTCATATCCCAGGTACAGCTTGGCGTCCATCTTAGCTGGCACCCTTAAAAATCCGTGGGCAGCGTCGGTAAACAGAAGGTCCTTCCCATGATGAGAGCCAAAGAGCTGGAAGTCAGCTGACTTCTCTTTTCCAAAATGTTCCTGTTCAGAGGATAGGAGAAGCAGTGAAACAGGGAGGCTGACATTCAAGGGTAAAGGGAAAACAAACCCCAAATCAGACAAGGAAAACAAAGGGAAAAGATACGAGAGCCCGAGGGCGGGGAGACACAGGTCCTCTGAAGTCCCTGTGGCTCCCGGTGTTCACAGTCTCTCTCCAGGGGTTGCTTCACTCAAACCCCGGCTTGGCTGCCTGGGGAAACCGCCAGGGACTGCCCCCCAGACCTGCATGAAGGGGCATGGAGCTGCCATGTGTCAGGCAGCTGCCCCTCTCCCTTGCTGGGCTACTGGTCCTTTCCTGGCCATCTGAACGTCCCAGGGCAGTGGGTGTGGTGGGCTTCGTCCTGGGGCAGCTGGTGATCCAGCACCATGCTGCTGGAGCTCAGGGGCCCAGGGCTGCTATCCCACCCTCAGGGCTGCCATTGAAGGACCAGCTGTGGGACTTCCAGCAGTGCCTTCCCCTTGCTTGTGTCCCTAATACCAAAGGGCCGTTTGCCTATGACCCCAGCCATGCCTGGCTGATGTAGCACCTGCCCACATGCCCTTCCAGACTTCTGTCTGCCTCTGTGTGAAATGGCACCTGCTACCCTCCCGGGGCACTTCCTGCCCTCCCTACTCCTGTGGCACCTGTCCTGGCACCTGCCCCCGTACACTTGCCTGAGATGTACAGAGCTTATTCGGGGATCAGGAATCTTCCCAGATATCGCTGCAAATACGTCCCTTTCTCCTCTGCAAGGGACACGATCCATGTCCCCAAAGTTGTACCAATTCTATCTGGTGATAATTTCTACGTGTACTCATTGTCTTCAACACTTATGAGGACTAGAGGGCAAGTTTTTGTCTAGTTCATCTCTGAATCCCCCAGCATTGAGCAGAGAGCACTAACAGATGGGACGTGGTGATGAATGGGGGCTGGCTGGAGAGACTGTGCCAACACAGGAGGGAAGGGATGCTTGTGCCCACAGTACCTGCCTGAGCGAAGGTAGGAGGGCAGCATCGCGTGCCAAAGGGATCATGGGCAACATTTCACGGGGGAGGGGGAATCTGTGCCACATCCTTAAGGACCAGTTTAGAAATGAAATGAATGAAATGGGGCAACAAGGAGCCTCTGCAGAGTCCTTGGCTGGTGGCCTGTGGGCTGGAGATGCCAGACAGGTTTCATGGCCTCTGCAGTCTATAAGATATAGAGACTAAGGGACTCACCGGTGACGTGCATGATGTGTGTCTTGAAAGAGGAAGGTCTTCTAGAATGCCAAGAGGGCAGGAAAGGAAAGCCCCCAATCCAAGCAGGGACCACTAAGCAGCGGGGGGCGGTGGTGCATGGGCATACCTGAGCTTCGTGGAGAAGCTCCCAGATCAAGTCCTCCTTGCCACCCACACTCCGGGCCACGACAGCGTGAGAAGGGACCTGGGCCAGGTTGCACTCCTTGTATTGGTCCACGGGCTTCCGAGTGTTGTCTGGGCAGAGCAGCTTATACTTCTCCCATTCAGCCTTGTCTGCCAGGTTCTCTAGGGGAGGGAAAAGCTCAATGAGCCAAGTGCAGGCAGAAGCCATGAGCTGTGGTTCCCTACTCCTTGCCGAATCACAAAATCTTTGACCTGAGACTCTTTTCCAAACCCATTGTATACAGATGAGGAACCTGAGCCTCAGAAGATGACATGACAGGTTCACAATCTCATTTCCAGTTAGACACAGGACTGGGATGCAGACCTGGCCCAGGGTCCCTCGACCGCCCCACCTTCCCTGTGGCTCTGCTAATATGTATGGTGAAAGCAATCCCGAGACAATGAAGCCCATACTGAAGGCTCTCTGTACGCTGTTTTATTTAATCCTCGCCACAACTAGGGGAGGCTGGTAATATGATTGTCCCATTCTAGAGATGAGGAAACTGAGGCTCAGAGAGTTAAGGTAACTTGTCAAAGTCTCAGCCAGTCTGGGGCCGACACGCCAGCACACTAGGACAAACCAGGTCCTCACTCCCCTGCAAGCAGAGCTGTGCTGGAGAGAGCTGGAGGAAGGGTTGAGGGATGGAAGGAGGTTAGGGACCACTCAGGGCACTCGTGGGTACAAACAGGGACTGGAAGATCCAGTGAGGAGAACTGGCTCTGTGGCTCTGCATTGTCTAGGTGTTAGGAGGTCTTTGGAGTTCACAAAATCTCATCTTAAAAAAAGGAGTCTTGTGAATGGTTACAATTTTAATTAGATATGTCAGGGAGAAAATAAATTTGGAATTATTATATTTAAAGAAAAAAATTAAAGCAATTTAGTAATGCTAGAATTTTAAAAGAATCAATATGCTCTAATGGCTTCAAAAATAAATAACTTTTCTACCTCTGATACTCAGGGCCCCAGCAGTGGCAGTAACAGAACTTTGCTCACAACCATCTTTCATTTTCACCCTAAAACCCAGTATAGAGTCTCTATTAAGATTCTCCTTTAAAGGCAGTAATGGAACTTGTATGGCAGAGGAGAAGGATCTTCGGGCAAAGGAAAATTGGAGTGGGTCTGGGACAACTTGCTGTTTCCAGAAAGGATGTTTTCAAATACTTCAAGGTGAGGTGTTAGAAGATGCTGCCCAGTGGCATAACAGTGACAATTTGAGCATCCCAAGGAAAATAACAATTACAACACTTTGGAACAGCTTGCTCTGGGAGATGAAACTCCTAGGTGATGCCACTAATTAGAATTATTGGTAAGTTGCCAAAATGCTAACAAACAAAGTCAATGGCTGATAATGAGGGGACAATGGCTCGTGAATGGCTGAACTGGGGAACAAAGGACACGCAAATCACATTTCATGTTAGGGAAAGATACTGGGTTTTTAGGATAAGGAACTGGGGGTCCAAGTAAAAGTGAAGACTTAAAACTCTCCTTGAGGTAACAGAAGTTAATTATTACAAAAAGGGGCTTAGCCCAGTGAATGTGGACTTAGGTTTTAAACATGGTGAATGGTACAAGGGTGTTCTGTGTTTCACAGAACTTAATTTACTATAAAACCCAGACTTCCGGGAATATGGCGGACTAGTAAGACATGGGAATCTCTGCTCCAGAAAAATAGCTAGAGGACAGGCTGAAACAGCCCCGAAAAAGATCTTCTAGGGTTTAGGACAGCAGGTGAAGGCTGCACACCACCCAGAGGAGAGAGGGACAGAAGAGGGAAATCGCGGCTACAGAACCGTGAGTTGGAACCAGCAGAGGCAACTGCTGCCGGCACCCTCTCCCACACTCTTTAGAATTCTTGGGCCTCTGGGCCTGCAACCACAGACAAAGGGGGCTCCAGAGATCTACCACTCTAGGAAAGGGGAGAGAGAGGGACACAGCCTAAGGCTGACTCAGGTTCTGACCTGCAAATTTGGGCTGCAGAGCCCCACGGACCCTTCCACATGGCGGTTTGCCCTGGGAGCCTAGGAAGGACTGGAGAAATCAGACCCTCGCAACCTCCCTCTCTTCTAGCCTGGACTAATTGTTGAGGACTCCACAGGAGAGGGGAGAGAGACCCTCGGGCTGACCCTGCTTTTGACTCCCAGGTTTAGTCTGCCCTGTCCTGAGAGCCCTTCCAGGCTGGGTGGGGCTGCGCCATTGTTTGCCTTGAAGCCTGCAAGAGATTAAAGATATACAAACCTCCCAATCTCCTCCTCTACTAACAGGGACTGATTATTGAGGATTCAGAAGGGAGTGGAAATATTTCCTAGCTGGGAAAAGGGGGGCGCTACTAGAGAAGTCTGGAGAACTGTCAGAAAGTTTGAATTACAAGGCTCTTAGCCCCCAGACAGGAAGCTCTATCACATTGATCTGATCTATGTCACAACAAATACACTCCGATCAGGCACTGAATTGAGCGCTGCCAATGAGCGCCATCTCTTGGCAGACCAAGAAAGTGCACATAAGAAAATTAATAAGTAGGAGAGGCTTTTCCTGGCCTCTATAGCCTCCCTGCCCAAGGCCCTAGGAAACAACTCTACAACCAATTACTGGGTCCAGTGCCCAGTTTTGAGCAACCAGTAGAACAATCCTAACAATCAAGGTTGAGCCAAAAATCAAAGAGCTGTGGTAACTCACAGCCTCCTGCCACTATAAAACCCAGAACGTGTAACCCCCAACTTGTCTGAAATACTAGTATTTCTTTGTTTCACGTAAGTTGTCCAAAACTCTGGGAAGTTTTGTGTTGTTTTTTTTTCCAATTTTTAAAATATAGAAAGAAAGAAGAAATACGTTTGTGTCCATGGTAGCAATACTTATGCAACAAATTTAATTCTAGATGTGCTTTTATAAGTTCTGAAATAGTTACAATAATTGGCATGCTTGCTTGTGGTGTTTGAAGCATTTAGGAGACATTTATAATGAAGTAATGAACTGTTCAGGAGAATGTAATTAAATTTGAAACTGATATTTCAAAGACTAAGAGAAAATGTGTATAGAAGTGTTATAGACCGAATAAATTGACCACTCTACAAACAAAAAAATAACAGAAATGCTCTTTACACAAAAACTCTCCTGTGATGTGAAAGATCTAGGCATCTCTAGACCTAAGGAAACTTTCAGGCAAGAACCAGTCTCTCTGGCTAGAATGGGGCCCCACGAGAGTCTTGGCCCAGCACTTACCAAACACAGTCATGTGCCTCACAAAACACACCTCCCCAACACCATCCTCCAGACACCTGTGAGACAGGAAAGCCACAGTCAGGCCCTCACAACTAACAAGGGGCTCCTGGCCCTCCCTTGTGCAGCCAGCCCCTCTGAGGGTCTGCTCCGACCACTGGCTCCTGGGCTCTGACCACAGTTTCCCGGGCGTCCATCTGTCCTAACAGCAAGCAGGCCTCCCAGGCAGCTTTGGGGACAGCATAAAGCAACAGGGTTTTGTTTTGCTCTGTTTTGTTTTAAATAAAACTTTAAAGTCTTTTACACGGAGGATAAAGGCTTTGAATCGCTTCAAACTCCCATCCAGTTTTGCACTGGTTTTGAGCTGTAGCCATTTTTCTCATGGAGATTGGAGAATGAAGAGGTGCCTCCGGGGGCTGAGAGGGAGGTGGGGAGAGGCAGGCACAGGGAGATGCTCAGGTAGAAAGATGCAAGCTAGGAGCCCAGGTCTAGTGTCCATGGATCCCAGAGTCTCAGAGACAGGTCTGTCCCCTGAGCCTTCCCCAGAGGATAACATGGGCAGACCCTGGGCTCTGGGGAGTCAAGAGGGGCCCCCACCAAGAATACTACTCTTTAGGATGGTTAGAAGTGAGGGAAGGCAACTGGAAGGACTCAGGACCCTGGCTTCACACTGACACTCTGGCTGGCCCGGGGCAAACCCTGTCCCTCCCTATTCCTTTGTCCCCCATCCTCAGAGTGGGGACTAGGAGCAGATAGTCTCACTCACTTGAAGGCGCCCGAGTAGCCGAAGTATGGTTCCTGGGAGGAGCAGGCACACTTGTGCGCCCCTTTCCCTGCACACAGGTGACACAGGCTGGGGAATGCCTTCCCATCCACGCAGGGGACACAGCTGCTCGAGAAGAACTGGGCCACTGTGCTCAACACAGAGAAAAGGACCTCAAGGTGGTGCATATGTGTGAGGGAGGTGGCCCCAGGTGGGAGCCCATGAGGCTTCCCAGCTCTGTCCTCAGGAAGTGGGTATGCCCAGGCTGGGCCACACGCGCAGCCTGCTAGAGGCGGCTGGTGATGCCTGCGCCCAAGACAGTGGATGGCACGGGGACTGCGTGGGGTCCCTGCACAATTGGGCATGATGGGCCAAGGTTCAAGCCCAGGAGAATGTTCTCCCAGCATGTCTGCTCCAGGAGTGAAAGCTGCAGACCTAAAGGGACCAGCACCACTCGCCTCTCTTAACTCACCCACATGGAAGCTCTCGAGTGGCCGTGCAGAGCTCTAAACACAGTAGGGACCCTCACAGGCCAACTGATCCCTGATGGCCCTTCCTGACCTCAGGGCACAGTCCCACCCACCTGCACCTCCCTTTTTGAATCCAAAGGTTGAGGCGGTTCAGGGGGATCCCTCTTCCAGAAACCCACTGGAGGAAGTTGAGGTCACTTGCCTGGTGAAGTTGGGGCCATGAAATAGCCACTGTATAACAGACATCCAGCAGCTCTGACACTGAGGCAAACAGGAACCCCAAAAGAGGGCACAACATGGCCCCAGAGCTGTGGCCTGGGCTGTAGCCCCATCCCATCCCAGCAACCCCTCATCATGATCACAGTCAAAACATGAAAGCTGAGAGGTGGGCAGGGCACAGCCAGGTTCAGCTGTCACCTCTCCAGGACTGCAAATGCACCTAGACTCACCTTGGCTCATCATAGCAGAAGAAGAAGACTTAGAGTACACACCAAAAAAATCACAGTTCTGGTCCCCTCATCCCTTCCTTGCATAGGTCTCAAGGCCTGCCCTAAGGCACTGACTCCTGGCAGTTTGGCTATCATCCCCGGTGAGCCCTCCCAGGAAGCTGAAGGGGAGGTCCCCTTTCTCAGCTGGCCTCAAGAATGGCCAAGTTGCTGGGATTACAGTGAGTGTGGGGCAGTCAGGAGCTTAGAGAGACAGATGCGCATCGGCTGAGAGAAGAAAAGACTCAGCGGCCAGCTCCCACGTGTTGCTGGTACAGCAAACTCAGACAGCGGATGTCTTAAGCAGGCTGTCTACCTCCCAGTCTTGGAGATCATGAAGCATATAAAATTGGTAATGACTGTATGACCTCAATATGACCAGGTGGGCAACTGCAGTGGAGCCCTGCCTGAGGGCACTCCCCAGCCCCCAGCTTACCTTCCCCAGGAGAGGCAGAGGAAAGAAGCATCCCAATGGGGACGGTCCACCCAGCAGACCACCCGAGGCCTGTGTGGCAGGACTTTTTGCCTTGGAGCTGGTTCAGCTGGAAGCCACTGTCCTTCTTCACCATGGCCACAACATAATGCTGGGTTTGTGGATCTTCAAAGGGGCAGAAAAAAAGGAAGGGCCACAGGAAGATGCTGTATAATCACAACTAATATTCTGGAGCATGTGCATGAGGAACTTGAGGGTATCCTAGGACCTGCACCATCCCCTGGTTTACAAGGCAGAACAGAAAATGAAAAGAAAAGCCCTTTGGGAAGCGGGTGTGGCTCAAGTGATTGGGCTCCCATTTACCATATAGGAGATTCAGGGTTTGATTCCCAGGGCCTTCTGGTGAAGGCAAGCTGGCCTGCGTGGTGAACTGACCCGAGAGGAGAGCTGGCCCATGCGGAGTGCTGGCCCAGCAAGATGACTCAACAAAAAGAGACACAGAGGAGAGACAATAAGAGATACAGCAGACCAGGGAGCTGAGGTGGTGCAAGAGATTGAGCATCTCTCTCCCACTCTGGAAGGTAACAGGATTGGCTCCCAATGCCACCTAAAGAGAAGACAAGCAGACACAGAACATAAAGAGAGCAGACAGCGAGTGCAAAACAATGGGGTTGGGGTGGGGGGAGTGTGATAAATAAATAAATAAATAAATCTTAAAAAAAGAGAAAGGCCCTTAATTGTCAGGGCAGCGAGAACCATCCTTTTCAAGGGAATAAGCTCCTTTTCTGCCAGCCCCTCCAACTCGGTGGAAAGAGATGAGCCCCAAAGGATCAGCTATTACAGGCCCTGCAGGGTTTTCTTAGGTCTTCTTAGGGAGAGCTGCCGTGTACCGGTCAGGACATGGGTCCGTGAAAACGGTGCCGCGGATGAGAAAGAAAGAATAAGACAAGAAGAGAAACTGGGATCAGGGGACTCTCCATCCGATATGGATAGAAGGGGACAACAGGGGACAGCTCCCCTGTTGTTGTAATGAGACTGTTCCCCGCCAAGGGTTCTTCTCCCGACTCTGCTTCTCTGGTCTGCAGCCAGACACCAGGGTGAAGGTGTGGGAAGGATGCAGGGCTGTTCCCAGGATTTTGCCAAGACCCTGTAAATTGTAGTCAACTTGAGGCAGGCTGTGCTCACACGTACTCATGACACTAATGGAGAAGAATGGGAAGGAGGCAAAAGCCTCATCCTTGGATTCCTCCAGAACCTCTCCTTGCAACAGACTCAGGCACTGGGTTCTGTTATATCTGCAGGGGCTGTAGCATAAGAAGAGGCTGCCAGACCTCCTTGTGTACCTCCAGAGATGAACCTCTCATTGGTGCAGCCCCACTGGACTGGTGATGGTCTCGGGACAGCATCCTCCTCACAGGCCCTGGAGACCCCCACATCCAGCAGCACCAGAAGCATTTTTCTATCAAAATGCATAGAGTTCGCAGCTTCCCGGGGACAGCCAATGCCTCAGGATTCATGGGTCAGCATCAGTGACCGCCTCATTCAGTCCAAAGAGTTCCAACAACTTTGTTTCCTGCCAGTGTAGCACTGACAGAGACCCTGTCTCCCTCCGGGGCTGCAGTAACAGGACAGAGACACCAGGGAGAACTCACCATCTTTTGATCCATAGAACTCTGCCACAACGGGCTTCAGGTTGAAGGGCGGCAGGCCTGCCTCATACACCAAACCTCCTTCAATTGTCACAGCATCTGCTTCACTAGCCTGGAAGAGAAGAGACCAGACCACACTGAAGCCCTGACCTCCGAGGAAGACTTACCTCAACCCTCTGCCAGGAACACTTGCCCCATAGATCCTTGCCTGGCTCAGGCCTCCCTCACCTCCCTCAAGTCTTTGCTTAAATGTTACTTTCTTAGTGAGGCCTTCCCTGAACACACTCTTAAAACTACCACCTCCTGGGAAGCAGATGTGGCTCAAGCGATTGAGCTCCTGCCTACCACATGGGAGGTCCCGGGTTTGATTCCTGGTGCCTCCTGGAGAAGATGAGCAAGACAGTGAGCTGGTGTGGCAGGCAGGCATGGCGAGCTGATGCAACAAGATGACACAACAAAGAGACACAAAGAAGAAAGTCAATGAGAGACACAACAAATCAGGGAGCTGAGACAGCTCAAGCAATTGGGCATCTCTCTCCCACATGGGAGGTCCTGGGTTCAGTTCCCAGTGCCTCCGAAAGAGAAGATGAGCAGACACTGAGAGTACCCAACGAATGGACACAGAACAGACAGCAAGTGCAAACAATGGGGGGAAGGATAAATAAAATAAATCTTTAATAATAATAACAAGCTACCACCTCCTACATTCTAGATGTCCCTTGTTTTTCTCCTTGGCTCTCATCACCATCCAACAAACTTTCTTTCTTTGTCTATTGTCTGTCCTCCCCTTTAGATGGTAAGCTCCATGAGGGCAGGACCTGTCTGTTTTACTCACTGCTGAGTCCATTCAGTATCTACAAGAGTACCTAGCACTAGGAGGTGCCCAATAATGGTTTTCTGGGTGAATGAATGGATGAATTGTAGAGTATTTCCATCCATATGTAGTCATTTTAGGCTCCCCCAGATCTAGATTCCACTAACTTGACTCTTCAGGGATCTGTTGGCTAAGGATTCCTTCCTCCCAGCCTTGTCTCAGAAATGAGGTTGGATCATGTTCCTACACATCATACTCATTCTTTTGATTCATTCATGAATTGACATTTAAAGTAATTTGGGTCACTACATATATGCCTCCCTTTTTCCCCATCCAATTTTTTCTTAGAAATAGTTTATAATATGTGTCTATATATCTGCGTGTATATATGTATGTATATATACACACATATTAGTTGATTACATGTATCAGAAATCAATTCAAATTAGCTTAAGGAAAGGAGGGAGGGGAGCCAATGAAGCTCAGCTTCCCACATACGAGGTCCCAGGTTCAATCCCCAGTACCTCCTAAAAATAAATAAATAAATATTGTTCATTTGTCACAAAAGTTTTGCATTTTAGTTAAAACAATCCTGTAAATCCCTTGTATGACTTTTTTCCTGAAATATTCCTCTTTTAATATTTTTGGTATAAATGGGATCAGATTTATTGTGATTGGAGCTATTTTTCCCTAACTAAAGACTGTTGGTATGTAGAAATGACATTAATTGTGATATATTTACCTCTTACCAAATTAATCTCTTCATTAAAAAAATAAGTATAGCCACATTTCTCCTAATTCCATTTCACTTTCAAGGCATGCAATCATTTGAAAATATTGATATTTTTGTTTGTTTCTTTCTTTCCCATATGCATTTTATATCTTATTGCATTACTGGGAAATTCCAAAAACAATGTTAGATAATAATAGTGATACCTGGAGCTTCTTGTTTATTTCTGAATCTTTACAGATTTCTCTTTCAGTGTAACTCCAGCTTTGCTTTAACATAGCTATTTTCACTGGGAGTGAGTCCTTCTCTATTATTTATCATCATCATCACCATCATCATTATTATTATCATTGGATGTTTTTTTCTATATATTTTTTGTACATATAGACCTGTCCTTTCAGGTCTTTAGCTTGTTCCATTTTTTAAAAATATGTTAGAGAGGTTGTACGTTTACAGAAAAAAAATCACGCAGAAAAGACCGAATTCCCACATATCCCCCCCCCCGCCCCCTCCACTTTTAGCTTGTTTCTTTCTCCTAACAAGCATGGTTCGGTTCCTGTGAGGAGAAGGCTGTTCTGAAACAATAGCAGATGCCTAAAAAGAAAGAGAAAGCTTGGGTTTTCTTCTTACTGCGATGGCTTTGATGCACTCTAAGTGGGAGGTTCTCTTCACACAGACGAGGAGGGGCCCATCCGCAGGAACAACTTTTTGCATACTGTCACGGAAACTGGTACACTTACTGGCCTCATGCTCTGACACGGTGCACCATCTCACAGTTTTCTCAGGGACAGCCAGACACAGCCCTGGGGGAGAGAGCAGGAGTATAAGGGACCCAGAGGCAAGCACTCACCTGTCTCTGCTGGCAGAAGAGATTAAAAGTAGTGGCAAAAAAAAAAAAAAAAAAAAAAAAGACAACCCCCCCCCACACACACAAATAAAATAACAAAAAACCAAACAAACAAAAAAATTAGTAGTAAACACATACTGGATTGGCTAAATGGCTCACATGAATTCCCACTTGTCTGCCTCTGCCATATCCTTTAGGTTAAAAGGCCAAAGACATTCTCAAAAAGTTGAACGTAGAATTACAGTATGACCCAGCAATTCCACTCCTAGGTATACATCCACAAGAACTGAAAATAGGTACAAACAAATACTTGTACACTCATGTTCATAACAGCATTCCTTACAATAGCCAAAAAGTGGAAACAACCCAAGTATCCATTGACAGATGAATGGATAAACAAAATGTGGTCTATCCATACAACGGAATATTATTCAGTCATATTATTATTATTCAGGATATTATTAATATTATTTAGGAATATATTCCTGATATGGAATATCAGGAATGAAATGCTGATATATGCTACAACCTGCACGTACCTTGAAGACATCATGTTGAGTGAAATGAGCCTGATACAAAAGGACAAATACTGTATGATCTCACTGATATGAAATATCTAGAATAGGTAAATCCATAGAGACAGCAATCGAACTGATGGTTACCAGGTGCTGGGGGGATGGGCAAATGGAGGCTGATTATTTAATGGGTACAGCTATGGGTGATGCAAATGTTTTGGAACTAGATAGAGGAGGTGTTTGCATGACTTTGTGAATGTACTAAATTCTACCGACCTATATACTTCTAAATGTTTATTCTATGTTTTGTGAATTTTACCTAGTGTGATGGTTAGGCTAATGTGTCAACTCGCCCAGGTAATTGTGTCCAGGTGTTAGGTCCAGCAAGCACTGGGCTAATTATAATACAAGACATTTATGGACTTCAGTCACCAGTGAGTTTACTGCATGGATGGCTGATTACATCTGCACCAATCAGGGAGATTGCATCAGCAATGGGTGATGCTTTTATCCAATCAGTTGAATGCCTTAAAAGGGGAAGTGATTCCAACATTCAGAATTTCCCAGCTCGTCTTTGGACAGCCAACTTTTCCCAGAAACTCATCAAGGACCTTTCATTGGACTTTCATTGGAGCCCCTGGCTTGCAGCCTGCCTGCGGAACCAGGACTTGTCCATCCCCACGGTCGTGTAAGAGACTCTTATAAAATCCCATATTATTGACAGATATCTCCTGTTGATTCTGTTTCCTGAGAGAACCCTGACTAATACAGCTTGGTACCGGGAGTGGTTCTTGAGGAATAGAGTCTTAAACATGGGATGTCTGAGGTGGTTCTGGGAGTTTTGTAATTGGCTCTCTACGCTAATTGGACTCAAGGGTACTAACGACTCCCTTTCCAATAATGAAGAGGTTGCTAACAGTCCATGGCGTGAGCTGGCAATAGAGATATGCAAAATAGCATCACTGGATTCCTCTACTTCCACGCTTATAAGCAGCAAGGATCTGGGTGAGAGTGTTTTCAACACCTTAACAGAATGTGTTGGAGTCAAAAAGTATAATGATGTTGGCTGGCTCCTCCTAAATACTCTGGATACAGTTACAAAAGAAAGAGATGAGCTAAAGTCTTCAAATTTGAAACTTAAATGTTGCATGAATGATATGAAAGTTTCTATGTGTGCCTTGAAAGAAAATCTTGTCTCCTGTAGCCACAGACTTGAGATATCTGAGAATCAAACCCAGACTCTCATTGTATGAGTAGCAGAATTACAGAGAAAACTAAAGTCTCAACCTCACAGGGTTTCTGCAATTAAAGTGAAGGCATTGATTGGAAAGGAGTGGAACCCCGAGGATTGGGATGGAGACATATGGGATGATGATAATATTGGTGGGGACATTGGAACTCTAAATTCTGCTGAGACTTTACCAGATAAACCTGTGATGGCCTGCATTATGGAGACCACACCTTGTCAACCTTGTATCATCCAGCCTCCAACCTGCCCCAGGGCGTCTGGACCTCCTTCCAGCCCTGAGGTGGGTACCAGCCAAACTGAAGACTGCACTGCCAAGCCTCCAGCCTGCCCCAGAGAGCCCAGACCTCCTCCTAGCCACAAGGCAGGTACCAGTCAAAATCCAGCATGCACTGCCCAACTTCCAGTCTGCCCTGAGGAATCTACCTTCCAACCCCTGCCTGAAGAGATTAATCCTGTCTCACCAGAAGAAAATGCAAAGGAATGCCCTGAGTTCAGTAGCCTGCAAGACATCTCTAATCCTTCTCCTTACCCACCCCACCACCGCTCTTGTCTTCGAGACCTATTACTAGACTAAAATCACAACAAACCCCCAAAGGTGAAATACAAAGTGTGACCTATGAGGAAGTACACTATACTCTGAAAGAACTGCATGAGTTTTCCAACTTATATAGACAGAAATCAGGGGAATATGTGTGGGAATGGATACTAAGGGTATGGGGTAATGGTGGGAGGAATATAAAGTTGGATCAGGCTGAATTTATTGATATGGGCCCACTAAGCAGAAATTCTAGATTCAATGCTGTAGCTTGAGGGGTTAGAAAGGGCTCTAACAGTTTGTTTGGGTGGTTGACTGGAACATGGACCAAAAGATGGCCTAGCATGTCTGATGCTGAGATGCCTGATTTGCCCTGGTATACAGTAGATGAAGGGATTCAAAGGCTTAGAGAGATTGGAATGCTAGAATGGATTTACCATTTAAGACCTGCCCACCCACCCCAGAAATGTCCAGAGGACACACCTTTAACCAGGACAGTGAGGAATAAATTTGTAACTCCATCTTCTCTAAAGAGTTCTGTGGTTGCTCTTCTCTGCAGTCCAGATATTACTGTAGGGAGGGCTGTAATGGAATTGGAATCCTTAAACAATATGGGGATGATTGGATCCTGGTCCAGCAAAAGTCAAGTATAGGCAGTTAATCGCCAAAGGCAAGGTGGGCGTGGCTACCGCAATGAAAGACAGATTCAAAGCAGCACACAGAATAGTCTGAGTCACATGGAGTTATGGTGTTGGCTAATAGATCATGGGGTACCTAGAAGTGAAATACATGGGCAGTCTACTAAATTTCTTCTGGATCTGTATAAGCAGAAGAGTTCTAGGTCGAGTGAACAAAACCCTAACTCAAATTACAGATGCAGAGAATCAAGGCTTCTTAATCAATTCCCAGACTTGAGACAGTTTATAGACCCAGAGCCCCTTGAATGAGGAGAAGGCCAGGTCCCCTTGGGGAAGTATCCTGTTAAACTGCCAAAAATTTATACTGTTAATCTTCCTCCCACCTTTCCCCAGGGAGACCTAAAGCCTTTTGCCAGAGTAACTGTGCATTGGGGAAAAGGAAATGATCAGACATTTTGGGGATTATTAGACACTGGCTCAGAAGTCACATTAATTCCAGGAGACCCAAAACGTCACTGTGGTCCACCAGTCAGAGTAGGGGCTTATGGAGGTCAGGTGATTGATGGAGTTTTAACTCAGGTCCGTCTCACAGTGGGTCCAGTGGGTCCCCAGACCCATTCTGTGGTTATTTCCCCAGTTCCAGAATGCATAATTGGAATAGACATACTCAGTAACTGGCAGAATCCCCACATTGGATCCCTAACTTGTGGACTGAGGGCTATTATGGTTGGAAAGGTCAAGTGGAAGCCTCTAGAACTGCCCCTGCCTGGCAAAATAGTAAATCAAAGGCAATACTGGATTCCTGGAGGGATTGCAGAGATTAGTGCCACCATGAAGGATTTGAAGGATGCAGGGGTGGTGATTCCCACCACATCCCCATTCAACTCTCCTATTTGGCCTGTACAGAAAACAGATGGATCTGGGAGAATAACAGTAGATTATCATAAACTTAACCAGGTGGTAACTCCAATTGCAGCTGCTGTCCCAGTTGTGGTATCATTGCTTGAGCAAATCAACACTTCCCCTGGTACCTGGTATGGAGCTGTTGAGCTGGCAAATGCTTTTTTCTCAATTACCATTAGTAAGGACTACCAGAAACACTTTGCTTTCAGCTGGCAAGGCCAGCAGTATACCTTCACTGTCCTGCCTCAGGGGTATATCAACTCTCCAGCCCTATGTCATAATATTGTCCGCAGGGACCTTGATTGTCTCTCCCTCCCACGAGACATCACACTGGTCCATTATACTGATGATATCATGTTGATAGGACCTACTGAGCAAGAAGTAGCAAAGACTCTAGATTTTTGGTAAGGCACTTGCGTGAGAGAGGTTGGGAGATAAATCCAACAAAAATACAGGGTCCTTCCACCTCAGTGAAATTTCTAGGTGTCCAGTGATGTGGGGCCTGTCGAGATATCCCTTCTAAAGTAAAGGATAAGCTGTTGCACCTGCCCCTCCTACAACCAAAAAGAGGCACAACACTTAGTTGGCCTCTTTGGATTTTGGAGACAACACATTCCTCATTTGGGTGTGCTACTTTGGCCCATTTACCAAGTGATCAGAAAAGCTGCTACTTTTGATTGGGGACCGAAACAAGAGGAGGCCCTGTGACAGGTCCAGGCTGCTGTGCAAGCTGCTCTACCACTTGGACCGTATGATCCAGCAGGTCCAATGGTGCTGGAAGTTTCAGTGGCACATAGAGATGCTGTCTGGAGCCTTTGGCAGGCCCCTATAGGGGAATCACAATGCAGACCCTTAGGATTTTGGAGCAAAGCCTTGCCATCCTCTGCAGATAACTACTCCCCTTTTGAGAAGCCGCTTTTGGCTTGCTACTGGGCCTTAGGAGAGACTGAATGCTTAACCATGGGCCATCAAGTTACCATGAGACCTGAGTTGCCTATCATGAGCTGTGTATTGTCTGACCCACCAAACCATAAAGTTGGGCACGCATAGCAGCACTCCATAATAAAGTGGAAGTGGTATATACGAGATGGGGCTCAAGCAGGTCCTGAAGGCACAAGTAAGTTACACGAGGAAGTGGCCCAAATGCCCATTGTCACCACCCCTGCCATGTTACCTTCTCTTTCTCAGCCCACAGCTTTGGCCTCTTGGGGAGTCTCTTACAATCAGTTGACTGAGGATGAGAAAACTCGGGCCTGGTTTACAGATGGTTCTGCATGATATGCAGGTGCCACCTGAAAGTGGACAGCTGCGGCACTGCAGCCCTTTTCTGGGACATCCTTGAAGGACAATGGTGAGGGCAAATCCTCCCAGTGGGCAGAACTTTGAGCAGTGTACCTAGTTGTTCATTTAGCTTGGAAGAAGAAATGGCCAGAGGTGTGTTTGGACACTTATTCATAAACTGTTGCCAATGGTTTGGCTAGATGGTCAGGGACTTGGAAGGAACATGATTGGAAAATTGGTGACAAGGAGGTTTGGGGAAGAGGTATGTGGATAGACCTTTCTGAGTGGGCAAAAAACATGAACATATTTGTGTTCCACGTGAATGCTCATCAGAGGGTGACTTCAGTAGAGGAAGAGTCTAACAATCAAGTGGATAAGATGACCCACTCTGTGGCTAATGCTCAGCCTCTTTCCCCAGCCACTCCTGTCATTGCCCAATGGGCTCATGAACAAAGTGGCCATGGAGGTAGGGTTGGAGGATATGCATGGGCTCAGCAACATGGACTTCCTCTCACCAAGGCTGACTTGGCTACAGCCACTGCTGAATGCCCAATCTGCCAACAGCAGAGACCCACACTCAGCCCCCAATATGGCACCATTCCTCGAGGTGACCAGCCTGCTACCTGGTGGCAGGTTGACTACATTGGGCCACTTCCACCATGGAAGGGGCAGCAATTTGTTTTAACTGGAATAGACACATACTCTGGCCATGGATTTGCATTTCCGGCACACAATGCTTCTTCCAAAACTACCATCCGTGGACTTACCGAATATCTTATCTACCGCCATGGCATTCCACACAGCATTGCTTCTGATCAAGGAACCCATTTCACAGCAAATGATGTGCGGGAATGGGCACATGCCCATGGAATTCACTGGTCTTACCATGTTTCCCATCACCCTGAAGCAGCTGGCTTAAAAGAACGGTGGAATGGCCTTTTGAAGTCTCAAATATGGCACCAACTAGGTGGCAATACCTTGCAGGGCTGGGGCAATGTTCTCCAGGGGGCTGTGTATGCTCTGAGTCAGCATCCTCTCTATGGTGATGTCTCTTCCATAACCAGGATTCATGGGTCCAGGAATCAAGGCGTGGAAATGGGAGTGGCACCACTCACTATTACCCCTAGTGACCCACTAGGAAAATTTTTGCTTCCTGTCACTACAATCTTAAGCTCTGCTGGTCTACAGGTTTTAGTCCCAAAAGGAGGAGTGCTGCCACCAGGGAACACAACAATGATTCCACTGAACTGGAAGTTAAGACTGTCACCTGGCCACTTTGGGTTCCTCTTACCTGTGAATCAACAGGCAAAGAAGGGAATTACTGTACTGGCTGGGATGATTGATCCTGACTATCAAGGGGAAATAGGACTACATCTACACAATGGAGGTAAAGAAGAGTTTGCCTGGAATGCAGGAGATCCTCTAGGGAGTCTCCTAGTACTGCCATGCCCTGTGATTAAAGTCAGTGGAAAACTGCAACAAACCAATTCAAGGAGGACTAACAATGGCCCAAAATCTTTGGGAATGAAAGGTTGGGTCACCCCACCCGGCAAAGAACTACCGCCAGCTGAAGTGCTTGCTGAAGGTAACCGGAACACGGGATGGGTAGTGGAAAAAGGTAGTGATAAACATGAACTTCAACCACGTGAACAGTTACAGAAACGAGGACTGTAACAGTCATGAACACTTCTTCCTTGTTTCGTTATGAGTATGATTGCATATGTACACAAAACGAATTTGTTTTCTTCCCCAACCTTTTCCCCTATCATATGAAAAGTTGTATTATTTTCACGTCATAATATATAAGGATGTCAAGTTTAAGAGTGAATATTACCCAAGGACATGTACCCTATTCTGTGGGGAATTAATACATTCCCAGTTGTATGCAGGGGAGTTAAACATTGTTAGGCGGAAATATATATGTATGTTTGTCTGTTATTGTTTTCACTTAGAGACTAAGTATAGTTTAGGGTAATGTGTATGGTTGCTGTGTTGACAAGGGGTGTGGACTGTGATGGTTAGGCTAATGTGTCAACTCTCCCAGGTAATTGTGTCCAGGTGTTAGGTCCAGCAAGCACTGAGTTAATTGTAATACAAGAGCATTTATGGACTTCAATCACCAGTGAGTTTACTGCATGGATGGCTGATTACATCTGCACCAATCAGGGAGATTGCATCAGCAATGGGTGATGCTTTTATCCAATCAGTTGAATGCCTTAAAAGGGGAAGTGATTCCAACATTCAGAGAGAATTTCCCAGCTCGTCTTTGGACAGCCAACTTTTCCCAGAAACTCATCAAGGACCTTTCATCGGACTTTTATCGGAGCCCCTGGCTTGCAGCTTGCCTGCGGAACCTGGACTTCTGCATCCCCACGGTCGCGTGAGAGACTCTTATAAAATCTCATATTGACAGATATCTACTGTTGATTCTGTTTCCTGAGAGAACCCTGACTAATACACCTAGGAAAAAAAGAAACTTATGAGAAGGAAGTTTTGGACCTGGTGATTTAGTCTTTATCTTGACATTGGATACCCTAACCTTACATGGTGCTAATGGCTAAGCACTGAAATCAGTACCTATTTATTTCACTGGTATTTTAATCTGTAGTAGTTAGTACAGAGTGCATCCCAAAGGCAAAATGCTATTTACAAATCTGTAGTATTTGGGCAAAATGCTGTTTTAAATGAAATCTAGAAAATGAAAGTTATAGCAGTCCCAACTACCATTTTTTGACAGACCTCTATAGGTCAGCATGCTGAAGAACATGACCTTTCTTTAATTTTCACAGTTGTCCTGCCAGTTAAGTGCCATTGTTCCTGTTTTACAGATGAGATGTTTCTAAATGTCAAGGACATTAAACAACTTGAGATGATGAAGCTCATATTCAAACCTCACAGTTTGACTCCAAAACTCGAGCCGCCTTTCAGCTGCCTGTCAATAGGAAAAGAAATGGGACAGGAGGTGCCAAATCACTTTGACAGAACCTCATGCAAAAGACAGGGAGTGACAAATGAAGCCCCTGAACATTATTTGAAAAAGTCTTTGATAGTAGCATCCCAGGGTAACAAGAGCTTGGCATGAAATTATTCCATGTGTGGAACAGAAATGCTTGGAGAAATAGTTTATATTTATACTCTGATTTAAAAACATGTCTGCTCTATTTGCTAATATAGATTATTAGAACATTTTGTACTTAGACATGATTGGTAATAGTAGAGACAATACAACTCTATGAATGAAAATAGCTTTGTAAACAGGTTAATTTATACAGCTACTGTATTTAACTATGGTTTTTCCAGATTTTTAAAAAGTGGTATGAGCTTCCTGGTAAAGCCCTTCTGAAAGTCTGTATTTTCAGACACCACTGTGCTTATGCACAAATGACTAAAGCTGTAGCTTTTGCACTTATGACTTTTTTAAAATGTGTGAGTGAAAAATAGGATGAATGACATTTGCATTGTTAGGGCAAAAACTCAGTCTTGACAGAAACATGGTCTTAAAACAGAGAACGTTACAAATGCCAAAAACGAACAAACAAAAAGCCAAAGGCAAGATGGACTTCTGCTTCCACGAATGAAAGGGTTCCAGACTTGGGATTTGCCCTAGCACTGTAAACAATCAAAAAAAAAAAAAAAAAAAAAAAAAACTGTTTTGAAATGCAGGACAACAGGAAGAACAGGACTGTAATCTCTGAAAGAAGGGAAACAAATGAGGAGAGACCTACAGTCACCACAGCTCTCTGCCTGGACACAATTTCCAAATGACACTGAAGAAAAAAGCAAAGAGAGTCTGTCTTACTAAGTTGAAGAGACAAACATCGGAGTTGGTGAGGTTGCAGCAACTAGAATTTGCAGGGAACAGAACAAAAGAGAAGGGAACTGCAAAGAGAGCGTGAAAGAGATCCAGAAATCTGCATACCCTTGAGATTCTGGCTGAATACCACTTTGAGCATTGTAGAGGCCAGGCAAATAACAACTGCCAGGGAAAGAAAATTTGATGAAGAGCTGTGTAGCCGTTGGGCAATTTGATGTAATTATGAATTCCAAAAATATAATTGGATCATGCTTGTAAACTAATCTGTTAATTTGGGCATGATTAAGTTATGATTAGGGCATTGACTGGGCCATGTCAGTAGGGCATTGAGCCCCACCCCTTGGTGGGTGGGGAAAGAAAATATAAAAGGCATCACAAAGAACAGAGTTGCAGCAGTTTTTGAGAAGCAGTTTTGATGTTGGAGTTTTGATGTTGGAGAGAAGGCCCCAGGAGAAGAGAAGTGAGCGTTCGCCTAATAGTCTACAGCTGACCTTGTGGAGGAACCAGAGGAGCTAAGCCCAGAGAGAAATGCAGCCCCGGGAGGAGATGAACCCAAGAAGCCTGAACCCTGGCAAACTTTGGCAGCTGTCTTGCTCCAACACGTGGCAATGGGCTTTGGTGAGAGAAGAAACTTAACGCTTTATGGACTGGTATCTGTGGACTTCTACCCCCAAAAAATACCCTTTATAAAGACCAACCAATTTTTGGTATTCCACATTAACACCCCTTTGGCTGACTAATGCAAGCTGTAAGCCAAACATTTCTCAGAGCTCAAATGGGGCGAGAAATCATTTGAGTTCCTGCAATCCAGAGTGGAAGAAACCTCATTGAATAAACAGTGCATTTACAAAAGATCCCAAAGGTAAGCCCTCAAATAAATGGGTATTCTAGATACAGCCTAAAAATCTTGAAAACTAGTCTTGAAAGGAGTAAGCTGAGCCATAGTTAATACGACTGCCTCCCCAAACAAAGTCTAACACTTTTTAAACGAATATGACAAAATCCAGTACTTAACAAGGTAAAAACTAAAAATGTCCAGTAACCAGTGAAACTACTACACAGATGAAGAAGCATGAAAATGTAAACCATAACCAGGAGGAAAATCAGTCAATAGAAAGAGTCCAGAAATGAAAGAGGGTTGGAATTAAAGAAAATTATATTAAAGCATCTATTTTAAAAGATTTTAAGTATGCTCAGGGATTAAAAGGAAAACATGAGCAAGGTGAAGAGATAAATGTAAGACAGCAAAAGAACCAAAAGGAATTCCGAGATGTGAAAAGTACATGATCTGAAATGAAAATTTCACTGGATGAGATTAACAGATCAGACACTGCTGAGGAAAAAAGGTAGACTGGAAGTCACTAAAATAAAACAACCAAAATGAAGCATAAATAAATATCAGATGCTCTAACATATGTGCAATTGAAATCATAGAAAAAAAAGGTATGAGGCAGAAAAAATATGTGAAGAAATATTTGGACACAATTTTTCCAAATGATATAAAAACAACCAGGGGTCATAAATAAATAAGTACATAAGAACAAAGATGAGAAATTGACACAGAAACTACACAGGCCAATTATATCATAGAATGATATATTTAATGTGCTATAAGGAAAATAACTTTTTAACATAGAACTCTATGCCCAATGAAAATGATTTTTTAAAATTAAGGTAAAAATAGACTTTTTCAGACTAATATTGAGAGAATTTGATATGAGCAAACTGGTACTACAGTAAATGTTAAAGAAAGTACCAGCTCTAGATGATTTCACTGGTGAACTCTATAAAAAAAATAAGAAATAAATAATACTAATGCTACACAAACTTTTTTTAGAAAATAGAAGAGGAAGAAAAACTCCTAGCTCATTTTCTAAGGCTAGCATTAACCTGATACTAAGGTCAAACAAAAACATTACAAGAAAAGAAACTATAGCCAAATCCCCCATATACGTAGACTCAAAATTCCTTTACAAAATATTAACAAGTCAAATCCAGCTAAAACAAAATTAAATACATGAACATACACACACATAAACAGATTGCAAAAGAAGATATACAAATGGCCAACAAGAACATGAAAAGATGTTCTACATTTGTCATTAGAGAAATGTAAATTAAAACCACAGTGCAATATCACCACATACCTATTAGAATGGCTAAATGTAAAAAGACTGACAACACCAAGTGTTGACAGGATGTAAAGCAACTGAAAGTCTCATACATTGCTGGTGGATGTGTAAAATGGTACAACTACTTGAAAAAGTTTGTTTTCAAGTTAAACATACACTTATCATTATGATCAAGCAATTTTACTTCTAGCTCTTACCCAAAAGAAATGAAAACACATGCCTACACAAAGACTTGTGCACTAATGTTCATGGCAACTTTCGTGAAAATAGCTAAAAACTGGAAAGAACCTAAATGTCCATCAACCAGTGAAAGAGTAAACAAACTTGGTTTAGCTATACAATGGAATACTTCTCAGCAATAAAAAAAAGGAATGAACTATGATACATGCAACAATGTAGATAAATCTCAAAAGAATTATGGGGGCATATGGGAACCCCTATATCTTTTGTGTAACATTTATGTAATCTAAGCATCTTCAAAAAAAAAAAAAAAAGCTCTTACTATTTCAGGGTGTTGGGAATGTGGAGAAGCATGGGGAAAATTCAATTAATATAACTTATGGCCTATAGTTAACAGCAATACTGTAATATTCTTGCATCAATGCCAAAGATGTACTGTGTTAATAATAAGAAGATATGGAAAAAGTATGTCAAATACCACTAACAACGGACCATTGTTAGTGGCAATAATCTGATGATATTATCTCACAATCTGTAACAAATGTTCCACAACAGTATGATGTGTTGCTGAAGGGTTGTTGTATGGGAATTCTGCACATGTGCATGCATGTTTTGTAAGCTCACAACTTCTGTAATAAAAAAAAATTAAAAAAAAAGAATCAAGCTGAGTGAAACAAGACAAAAAAAAAAAAAAAGATTATGTATGAATCCACTTGTGCTCCTAGAAAAGGCAAAGTAATCTATAGTAACAGAAGGTGGGATTGCCTGGGAAGGAGTAGGAGAGAAGTTTGTGGGTGATGAAAATGTGGTGGTGTTTATGTGGGGGATTATGTTTGTCAAAGTTCATTGAATTGTATTTGTAGCATATATGGTTTTGCATTTTTTCCCACAATCCTTTCAGTTCTTTCCCTTTTTGGTCAGCATTTCATTTCTTAATAGTTGCACAGCAAGCCTTGGGAAATAACTGTTTGTGAGTTCATGACTAACAAGTAAAAGTTGCATGCTTAGACTTCTCTCCCAGAAACTCTAAGAATAATCTGATCTGTGAACTGCTTGACTATCTTCATGTCAATAGATCCCTTATGCAATTAATAGAAAGCTGTAACTTCAGCTCTACTGACAAATATTGTAAATGCTCATTTTACCTAGACACTGTGAAAGTGTAACTTCTGCCCTGCTGGGAAACACTGTGAATGTCCGGTCCTTGGTTATCTGTCCTGAGCACTGCACTTTTTAATCAGGCTCCCCCCTCATCTGCACGTAGACATGTAGTATAAGATACCCCTCTTGCTTTGTGGCAAGTGCGGCTCAAGCCTCAGAAATGCCACGCTCTCTGCCCACTGTGGATGAGGATTTAGGCCATGACCAGGCTCGGTCTCTCCGAGAGAGAGGACTCCCCTCCAGACCATCAAGGGTGGGGGCCCACGTAAGCCCCCTATTAAATGCTCTTTTGCTCGTCAAGCTGGACTTGTCCACATCTTTCTTTGGTCTGATGTACCCCTTTCTATTGGTGGGAAGCTGTCATTTTACATGGCTCCTTGCTATACTTGGAACAGTATATAGACTTATGATAAGGTCCATTTTATTATATGCAAATTATGCTTCAATACAAATGATTTTCAAGAGGGGGGAAGAAAGAGAGAGAGCATGCACCAAAAACGGAGGGAGTCAGGTAACCTAGACTAAAACAATCATTAATAACACCCTACTGCTGGCCATGTGACATTTTCAAGAAGGGGCAATCCGAGCCCACTCTGAAGATTTTGAACTGATCCTGGGAGGGAGAAGCTGCTGGTGGCCATGTGCTCCCTACATGGAGAACAAGAGACTGAGAAAGGAGGTGAAGGCCAAGGTGGAGGTGCAGAGTGTCTGAGCCCTTGGGCTCCTGCAGGGCCTTCCAGCTAGTTTTAGGTTGCGTTTTTGTCATTTCCTACCAGAAGACTTCTTATTGGGCTAGAACACTGAGCTTTGCCAAAAGCATGCCCCAAACTCCAACTTGGTCCAGCAGCCAAGAGGGAGGGAGTGTGGGGCAGGGTACGGAGAGGGGCAAGCTCTTGCCTCTGGTTTGTAAATAGGGAGCTCACTGGGAAAATGGACTTTTGGTCAGTACCTGTCATTGCCAGGAGAGGAGATGGAAGAAGAACAAACAATACAAACCCTGTTCAGGAAGAATGAGAGAAGGACACCAGAGGGGCTGCACTCGAGACTTCCTTTTAAGAATAGTTGGACCACGCTGTTCTCTACTTATCTGGCCTTCCCCAACCCCAGCAGAGCTCCCTGTGTGGCCCTGTGTGGCAGTGCTGGGCCATGGAAGGGCCACCGTGGCACTCCACACCCCTCTTGCCTTCTCCCTTTGCCCTGACCCGGTTACTCACTTCCCTCATGTAAGATGCCCTACCCCAGGAATTATTTATGACAGCCTGAGAGTCACAGAACCAGGGCTGGACAGAACCGACAGTTGTTGAGCCATGCAGGGCTCTTGATGTGTGAGCTCATTGATTTTGCACCATTATATTTCACACAGTTACCCAGACAGGAGCCCTGGAGGACTCCCTGCCTGCCCCCATGTCCAACACAGCATGGGGCCCCCTGCCTTTATCTCCAGATTTTTTCTCAGTATTAACTCACCTGCATCTAGAGCTCTGCCACTTGGCATATTATCTCATGTTCCCAGCAAGTGTGTTTGTTGTAAAAAAGGTGATTCCTACTGAACTCATGAGGAAACCAACAGGGTCACTGGGCAGTGAGTGGCATGTGGGTCTGATTCCAGGGCCACTGGTTTTCCCCTATCCCCTCTGCCTCTTTGTTATGTGGGTCTGAGTCAGGAGAGGGTGCCGTCCAGTACAAAGCAGGAAAGACCTTTCCCGTTAGGAGTCAGGCATATCTGACAGGTGGCTCTGCCGCTTAAAAATAACCCATGGAGCCTGGGAAAATCCCTTCTCTCCATGAGACTGTTTCCTTCACTGTAAAAGCCCCTAGGTCAAAAAACTTTTTTCCTGTAAAGGACAGATATTTGAGGCTTTGCAGACCATACAGTTTCTGGTAATTACCCAACTCCACAGTTGTAGCCGGAGAGCAGCTATAGGAGATACAGAACCAAATGAGCATGACAGTATTCCGGGAAAATTTTATTTATGGACACTAAAATTTGAATTTCATATAATTTTCATGTGTCACAAAATATCGTTCTTTTGATTTTCTTTCAGCCATTTAAAAATGTAAAAGCCATTCTTAGCTCATCTGGCTGCATTTTTGGTCCGCTGGCCACTGTTTGCTCTACGTTACCGAGTCTGCAAGGACCAAAGGGTCCGTGCGCGCAGAGAAGGCGCTTTGGGGCCGGCAGGGCGCTAGTCTGCATCAGAGCCTCGGAGGCCAGCGGGCCCACCCGCTACCGCGGTTTTCCTCTGTGGCTGACCCGCTGCTGGCACCGGGTCCCCTGCCCGGAGCACCTGGGGTGCAAGTCCCCCACCCGACTCCCAGCGCCGCACTCACCCAGGGCCCCCGCGCACAGCAGGACGCAAATGGCGAGCCTCATTTTCCGCTCTCCGCTACCCTGCTATCCGCGCCGCCCGCCGGCTTTACCTCTTCGGATGGGTTGGACCTCCCCGGGCTTGTCGCCCACGCCACACCCCCTCCCCCTCCCTGGGTAAGCCCTCGAGCAGCCAGTCCCCTCGGTGGGCACTGAGGGCAGCAATCTCAGACCCACTCGCCAACGGACCCGCGGCTGTCCTCTGCCCCCGGGCGCCGAGGGCTGTGAGGCTGGACCTCTGCCCGAGTGGGAAGGGTCTGCACCGGAAGGTAGGAGCTGGCGCACCCCGGAAGCCCCTCGTCTGACCTCTTTGCTCCACATAGAGACAAAAATATAACTAATGTAATTTATGGACTATACTTAACATTGTAACGTTTTTGTAGCAAAAGCAAAGTCGGAACTATATTAATGCTAAAGGTAGAAAAAAAAGAATGTGGAGTTTGGTTTTGAGATATGATTATGACTAAGCACTTTTTTCTCTTCTCCATTTTTTCTATAATAAGGAGACCGTGACTATGTCATTTAACTAATCTTTGATCATCAGTGTATCTTTCTGAACAGTAGGGGAATAAATGATTTAGTAGTTGAAATTAGATGTGTTACAAGTGCCTGGAAAGAACTTTTTAGGAGTAAAGTTTCCATAACTTGATGAACTACACTTTTCTGTTATTTTATTTTTGAATCTGAACTAAAGTTATTATAAAAAATGAAAGAGTGACCCACCAGGACCCCAGGTTAGTTACTACAACCCAGGTTCCCTGACCCCTGGACTTTCATGTGGACAAGAAGCTCTTAAACATTTCAGAAATACAGAGTCCTCCTCCTCGGGAATGGAGGGCTTCTAGGTTGACACTCCTGGGCCCTCTGGGAAAGTTCCCTGCACCCCTCTGCTCTAGGAGACTGAGGCGGGTTGAAATGCTGAACCTGGAGAGGGCTGCTTCCCCTAGCCCTTGCAGCCCCATGCTCCTGAGGCCTCCTGAAGCCAACGAGCTCTGCTCCTTCCTGCAGGCCTGGGGGAAACCTTCTAAACTCAAATCGAATTTTAAGAACTTTTTATTGAAGTGTAATAAACATCCATAAAACTGCACATAGCCTAAGCGTACAGCTCAACGAATGATCACCAACTGAATATGCCCATATAACCAGCACCCATGTCAAGAAACAACATTAACAGAGCTGCCTCTCTGCCTTCTTCCAGTTACTTCCTCTCCCACCTCCTCCCCAAAGGTAACCATTACCTCAACTTCTAACGTAGACTAAGCATGCTAATCTTTGAACTGTAAATAAATGGAATAATACATAATATTGTGTCTGGTTTCTTTCACCCAAGTTTACATTTGTGAGATTCATCAATGTTGTGGTGTGTAGTTGTCATTCATTCCTTCTCAATCTTGCATACTATTCCATCAAGTGCATATAGCATACTTTATTTTTCTTTTCTATTGATGATAGCAGTTTGGGTAGTGTGCAGTTTGGGATCTTATGAATAAGTGCTACTGCAAACATTCTGGTACATGTCTTTTTTTTTTTTTTTTTTCCAAGCAAGGGAGTAAAGAGTTTATTAAGAAACAAGAAAAGAAAAACAGTACACAATCCTAGACATGGTTGTGAGCATGCTACAGGATGAGTCATGCATGTGGGGCCCCAGGATTAGGTCTTTTAAGACCGTTCCTCCTCCCCTTTCCTAATACTGGGGAGGGGCCCCATCAGCTGTTCTGATTGGTTGCCCCATCTCTTAGCGCTCTGGGGCTCTGGTACATGTCTTTTGATGCAGTTAGGCACTCATTTCTATTGGGTATTTCCCCAGGAGAGTAATTGCTGCATCATAAGGTAGGCATAATAGATAGCTTTAGTAGATACTACCAAACAGTTGTCCAAAATAGTTGAACCAATTTACAGTCCCAACAGAGGAGTCTGAGAGTTTGGTTTCCCCACAATTTCACATTCTGGTGGGAGCATTGGTTGTTTTGCATGGTAGTTTTGAGTTTCTCTGATGACTAACAAGATTGAGCATTTTTCTCATATGCTTGTTGACCATTTAGATCCCCTCTTGTGTGAAGGATTGGTTCAAATCTTTTGCCCTAAATACATTTTAAATAGAATTTCTATTGAGTTAATTTTGGGGGCTGACAATATAATACTTCAAACTACAAACCGAGACTCATCTAATAAAGGATCATCAGAATTGGGTCTCAAGTATGTAAGAATGTGTTGTAATTGGCTTTAAATAGGCTATCTTGCTATTTTAACCCACCATCACCCCTTATTCTGTGCCCTCTTCTTGCTGGCAAAGCGTGAATCTTTGCTAAGTAAATATTGTGTTTCAGCCCCTACCAAGATTGAGACAAGTTCTTTCTGGCAGAGACTGTCTCTGCCCACCACTGAAGCCAGAGATAGTTATAGGGGAGTCAGAAAAGATTTTAAATCACAACAGTCACAAGGTCAAGGGCATGAGACCCTGATTCACAAACCCAGGCTGTCCTCCATTTACACACACACACGTTGCGGCTGTCACGATGAAAAACCCAAACCGGCACTCGGAGAGAGTGGAGGAACCAGGCTTTATTACCTGTGCGGGCCCAAAGGAAAGTTCAGTTTCCAAATTCTGGGCCCCCAGCCCCAGTTTTCTGGAGTTTTTATTGGGGACTGCAGGCTCCCGTTCATTGGCTAGTGAGTTGGCGAGTGGAATTTTCCATTACCTTAGGCAACTAAGCAAGCGTGGTTACAGAAGCAGAATTTGCAGGTTACGAAATCAAGTGGGCAGGGTTACAGAGCCAGAAATGCAGGTTCCAGTTCTAAGGTGGGAGATTCTTGTAAGGAAAAGGGGTAGGGGTAGGGCTGCAGTGACTTTTCCTTATCACACACACACACCATCCCTCAGAGCACACTGCTCATCTTCTTCCTTTGCCTTTTACAGAAGTTGTCACCATTGGGTGACCCTTTGGGAGATGGCCCCCACTCCTCCCACCTCTCTAACCACCTTTATCCAATTGAGATACGTTTTCAGATCAAGAAAAGTTCACTGTCCCTTCGATGTGCCAGATAATTTGGGACCGGGTGGATTGAGGAGAGGACCTGGAGAGACATAAAAAATGTGCACCTCCTTTCGGTACCACTGAGAATACTGGAGTCCCGATGGCCATTCACCCCTAGTTCCTAAGGTCAAAGCAAGCTGAGAAGAACTGGGACTGCTGCCTGCCCCCTCCAACGGGCACCTAGTTTTAGGAGCAGGACTGTCACTCAGAAAGAGGCACGCCATTGTCCCCGCCCCCTGCACCAGAGCTGCCACTCGGAGATTGGGGGTGGGGGAAGCTTCCGAGCATTCAGAATCTCTTCCAAAAATGAACCGACTTGGTTTGCAACAGGATGTAGAGAAGTTCAAGCCTAAGGATGCTTTCATAAACAATGGAGATTGTGGTATATAACAATTAGGAGGAGAATGGTGGATTCCTTAAAGCAAGGGTTAACTGTTTTTCGGTTCCACAGACCCCTTTGCCAGTCAGATGAAAACCACACACCCCTTACTAAGACCACACTATACTGTGTATTATTTAGTAAATATATCACACCCGCACCAACATGTCCGCACAAGAATAATACTTTTTTGAATTTCAATTCAAGCTCATGGACCCCTTGTTAATAACCCCTGCCTCAGAGATAAAAGCTAAGAGGGGCTCTTCTGTGATAAGAAAAATATCTCAACCACTGACCTCAAAAACTATCCCATCAAAGAAGCCTAAATTGGAGCTGTCCGTAAAGCATTATATTCAGGGTATTATTGAAAAACAATAGACCAATCAACTGTCAGTAAATGGAGCTGGGTATCCTCAAGGAAAGAGACAGCCAAATAGAGCCCTGCCAAACCCACTCTCATTCCAGGTGACTGTGGACATAACCAAGGCTGAGGCCCTGGGAAGGCAACATCAGAAGCTCCACACTGAATGGCTGGGTGGGAGGTGGGGATGTCACTAAACAAATACACAAGCAAATATCAATAACAAGCCCTGGGAGGTGGGGACAAGGATCCACAGTTGCTACAATGTATTATTTTACATGTCCAGTTTCCAACAAAAAATTCTGAGACATACAAAGAAACACAAAAGTCTTACACATACACTTGGGAAAAAAACAGGCATTAGAAACTGGCTGTGAGAGCAACCAGATGTTGTTTTAAATCAGTTAAGAGTAAAAAGGTGAAGAAATATACATTTATGCTTTATTTCATAATTACATAATTATCTTTACTGGCACTCTTTATTTTGTTTTGTTTGTGTGTGTGCAGATTCAAATTACTGTCTGGGGTCACTTGTTTTCAGTCTGAAGAACTTCCTCTAGCATTTCTTGTAAGGTGGGTCTGCTATCCACTAATTCTCCCCATTTTTTTGTTTGTTTGTTTTTTTAAGATTTATTTATTTATTTACTTTATCCATTTTAAACGCCCCCTTCCCCATTTCGCTGGGCAATTCTCTGTGTCTGTTTCTTGCCATCTCTTCTCACCCTCCTCCTCCAGTCTTCACTAGGATTCGATCCTGGAGATTTCCGATGTAGGAGACAGGTATCCTGCCGCCTGCGCCACCTCGGCTCCTGGCTTCCAGAGCTTTCCCAGCATCTCGTCTTGTCTCTCCCCTGCGTCTCTCTCCTGTTACGTCATCATCCTGCTGCATGGCTCCTGGGCCCGGCAGCTCACTGGCACACAGAGCCTGGCAGCCCATGTGCCTTCTATATATATTTTTTATTTTACCGGGAGGTCCCTGGGATCGAACCCAGGTCCCTCCATATGGCAGACGGACGCCCAACCATTTGAGCCACATCCGCCCCCCTGTTTGTTTTTTTAAATATTGGACTGTCTTTATTTCAACTTTGTGTCTGAAAGATTTGCCGGAGATAGGATTTTTGGTGGTTGTTGTTTTTTCTTTGAGCACTTTGAATATGTTATCACAATGCTGTCTGATCTCCATTGTTTCTGATGAAAAGTTAATGTTACAGTAGTTCCCTGGCAAGTAATGGGGCATTACCTGATGCTTTCAAGATTTTCTCTCTTTCTCTGACTTTGAGCATTTTTACTGTGATATGTTTGTCGGCAGGTCTCTTTGCATTTATCCTACTTGGAGTTCATTGGGCTTCCTGGGTGTGTAGATTAATGTTGATTATTATTACTATTATTATTAAATTTTGGGACATTTTCAGCCATTATTTCTTTTTTTTTTTAAAGATTTTTTTATTATTTATTTATTTATTTATTTATTTATTTATTCATTTATCCCCCCCTTGCTGCTTATGCTCGCTGGGTCAGCTAACCGCGCCGTGTGGCGAGCTTGCTTTCACCAGGAGGCCCCGGGAACCGAACCCGGGGCCTCCCATATGGTAAACGGGAGCCCTACTGATTGAGCCACAGCCGCTTCCCCCATTATTTCTTGACATACATTTTCTGCTCCATTCTCTCTTCTCCTTCTTGTATTCCCATTATATATCTATTGGTATGTGTAATGGTATCCCACATTTCTCTGAGGGTCTTTTCAATTTTCATCTTTTTTTCCCCCTCTCTCTATCCTTCAGATTGCATAATCCCTATCAATCTCTCAAGTTTGCTAACTCTTTCTTTTGCCCGTTCTAATATACTGCTGAGCTCCTTTAGTGAAATTTTCATTTCAGTTATTGTGCTTTTTCAATTCCAGAATTTCCATTTGGTTCTCTATTTTTATAATTTCCAGCTCTCCATTGATAATATCTATTTGATGAAACATTGCCATATTTTCCTTTACTTCTTGAATCCTGCTTTCCTTTATTTCTTTAAACATATTGAAATGGCTACTTTAAAGTCTTTGCTAAAGGATAGATTTCAGTTTTGGTAGGCTTTCAGCGCTCCCAACTGAAAACCTAGTATATTTATTGGGGCCACGTTTCTACAATGTAGCATTATCTTTTTTTGGAGGCAGCAGGGATTGAAACGGACACCTCATACATAGGAAGCAGGCACTCAACCAACTAAGCTACACCCGCTCCTCTGTAGCATTGTCTTTTTTTCCCTTACCCTTGAAGCTATAAATCGTGACAAATATCTTATGGGGAAAACTGGCCATTTATCAGGCTCAACTCTCCACTCCTCTTTGAGATCTTGTCATTGAGATCTTGTCTCTATTTCTGTTCTTCCAGTGCCAGGCTGCCACAAACTCCACTGATTTCTCTGTAACTCAGCAGCTGCCCTTTGCCCAGGCAAACCCAAAATGCCGTTAATTTGTGCCCAGAAGTGGCAAATTCCCCCACGGAAAATGTGGCTGCAAAATGTCATCTCACCTCTCTCCTCATTTCCCAGAAACATGGCCCCTCTAGTCTCAATGCTTTTGAATAGATGTTTCCTGGTGCTTATCCAGCTTTTTTAGATGTTCTCAGCAAAAGCATGATTTCTGCACAAGCTGCTACATCACAACTAGAAGCACAAATGAGGACTATATCAGCAACTAAGTTTTTTTTTTTTACTTTATTTGTTAGGACTTTAATACATTCTTGTTGCATAAATGAATTTTTCAGGCTTCTGTGCTCATTTATAACTGTCCTGGCTTTTCCTTGATCTATTCGTTTGCAAGGAAATAAGGTCTGTAAGAGCAGAGACCATACTTTTCTTGTTCAACACTCTATTCCCAGTTTGGAAAATAGTGCATGGTATAACATAGGGCTCAAAAAACTATCAAAGAGATGAATAAATGCACTTAAGTGACTGTCTAAGAAGCAGGTTAAACAGTCTTCTCTTCAGACCTGTGGAACAAAACCAAATAGTGTCCAGAGGTGACCATTCCTCCTAAGGTTAATGATCCACCTAAATCTAACACAGCTCAAATCCAATAGAGCCAAGGGGGCTTCTGACCCCAGAGCGAAGCATACCTCCTATGTACAGGGACAGAGTCGTATTTCAAATGAAGGCCATCCAAAGTGCTAACATGATCTCTGTTGCTTTGGCACAGGTTCTCACAAATACCATAGCAGAAGTTTGGAGGACTATATTAAGGGGAGCAATTAAAGACTCCATCAAAAAGAAGGCCTTTAGAAAATCAGGAAACCTTTATCATTAACTGTCTACCAGGCTCTGTGCTAAGTGCTCTCCAAATATTAATTTATGGTAACTCCATGCTATTATCATCCTCATTTCATAGAGGAAGAAAATGAAGCACGAGAGGTTTAAGTAGCTTGCCCAAGGTCAGTTAACTAATATGTGTCAGCATTGGCATTCAAACCACACAGCCTGTTTCCATAGTCCATGCTATTTCATATGTGGACTCTGACATTTTTCTCTGGAGCAGTTTCATACTTTACTTTCTAAGGGCCCTTGTAGTAATAAAGACAATTTTTGCAGTGGAAAAAACATTTGTTTAAACATGTTGTGAGTTCCAGAATTGGTTAGTTTGGTACTAGATGCCATAACAGGTAAATCCCCAAATCTCAATGGTTCACACATAGAAGTTGACTTCTTGATAACATGAAGCCCAGCTGCAGCAGTGGTGATGATTGGTTGGCTAGGACTCATCTCCATACCTCCACTCAGTCATGCAGAGATCCAGGCTGAAGGAAGTCCTGCCATTTTCAACATGTGGTTCCCAAGATGCTCTCGGTATCAACATCCAGATGAAGAAATAAGAAGTAGTGTGAAAGGTAGTGCAAGAGGTTTTCAGGGAGCAGGCCTGGGAGTGATAAGCATTGCTTCTCTCCATAGTCTCTTGGCCATAATTCAGTCACATGACTCTACCAAGATGCAAAATGGTGGGAAATAAAATCTCTGGCTGAGGAACTACTTCCCAGCAACAACACTACATTATGAAAGCAGATAGGAAGTCTTGGGTCTTTTGTCTTAATTTGGATTACTCCAGAAGCAGACTTTTAGACATGGCTTTTCAAGTGTTTTATTTGGAAACTAAAAACAAAAACAAAACAAAACAGAAACAAACGCCACAGGTAAGAGAGTGGAAAGTGAGTGAGAAAAGGAAGGAAAAGTGTGATGGTTAGTTTTATGTGTCAGCTTGGCTAGGTTATGGTGTCCAGTTCTTTAATCAAGCAACCACTGGCCTGATTGTTACTGTGAGGGTATTTCCCGGATTTAAATCATTTGTTAGTTGATTGCATCTATAGCTGATTACATCTACAATCAACAAAGGTCACTGCCTTCACATTCAATCAGTTCAAGGCCTTAAAGGGAGAACTGAGGATTTCAGCAGTCAGTCGGAAAGAAGAGTTTCTATCTCTATTTCAGCCAGCCAGCTTTTCCTGGAGAATTCATTGTTACTTTCATCAGAGTTCCCAACTTGCAGTCTGCCCTAAAGAATTCAGACTTGACAAATGCCATGGTCACATGAGACAATTCCTATAATCTCTCTTCCTCCCTCCCTCCCTCCCTCCATCTCTCTCTCTCTCCCTCTCTCTCTGTATATATATATGTGTATGTGTGTATATATATATACTCCATGGGTACTTTTTCTCAGGAGAACCTTATCTAATACAGAAGGCATCCAAAGGGTATGTTAAGAAGTCATTTTGCCACTGTGGGAGACTGGAGCTTAATTCCACTGGGGAAACTATTGGGACCTGGAGTAGAACACACATCAGAGTAGAATATCCCACCCATGGGGCATGCAAGCATTGGGGAGTTTACTCTCTTTGGGGGCTGAATGACTTTCTATGATCTTCAAACCCACTTCCTGCTGTGCAAGCTTGAGGGATGTATCAAAGTTTGAATACTCCAGATTTCTGATTTCCTTGGCAAAGCAATTATCTCAAAACCTTAATAAACTTCAGATGTATTTGCTTCCAATCAGCTTCGTTTTGTAGTTGTCAAGTTCACACATATAAGGCAAGGTCAGGGCAGAGCCTGACTGAATTGATGGGTAAAAATATAATGAACCACTTCTAGATTTAGATAGTTTATTACTTACACAGATAGTGAAAAGAAGAATAAGCCAAAGGTGCCAGTGACCTGGGTCCTTGTCCTACACACCAAAAGGGATGACACCAAAACAAAAGGGGCTGATGATTGCAATATGGCTCTGTTGCTGAGGAGCCACTGTAGCTAGGTGGTTTTACATTCTGTGGTTTTATTCTGAGGGGGTGGGCAGAAAGCCCCATATCTCATCAGAACCCAGGAGGCAATGAGAAACTATCTCATGATAGCTTCCTAGGGGAGAAAGGGAAACAAGTGGGAGATGGCCTTGTAGCAGCTCCTTAGAGACTTCCATCGTCTCGCGTTCCAGCAGGATTACTGCAATTTAAGCCTTTGCTTATAGGGATATGTGCAAGGTCGCAGACACCACGGCAGGGCTGTTCCCTATAGCAGTAACCACACCCACATTACATCTTTCCTAGAATGATTCTCAAGACTTATTTCTATCCTTGGCCCCATACCTCTCTCTCTCTCTCTCTCACTTGATGGTGCCTACCCAGCTTGGGTGAAAGGACCACACTTTTAACTAGATCTTTTCCACATGCATGGCCTTTGCCATTCAAATCCTCTCTCGGTTTTATCTCTTGTTTTTAGGGCCTAGATGCAAGCTTTTCCAACCTTGCAAAACCCCACATTTTTGGAGTTTTAATTCCATTTAATTTTACTTGCAAACAGGATCATTCTTCCCTGAGCTGGGCTCTCTTATTAAACACAGCCAGTAGCAACCAAATGTGCCACTAACATTGTACTTTGCCTCCTCTTTCCTAAAGCTCAGCAGCTCATTAAGCATATATTCTGCCTTTCAGGTTACTGAAGACAAAAATTTAGACAAATGTTTTCACATTGCAAAGAATATTTCTGCAGCAGTAAAGATCGTTTGCTAATTTCATATTTAAATTAGATATCCATTTATTTACATGTGTTTATTTCCTTACAGAACTGGAAACTTAACATAAAGTGCTATCACTCAAAAAATCTAATTTTATTTTTTTTTCGTTTTGAGAGCTCTTACCTATACAGCAAAGTATAACAAGAAATAAATCCTCTTACTTCTACCATCCATATTTAAAAAGCAAGCATTTTGTCACATTTGTTTCCTGTGTTTTTCATTCTAAAATTCCCTTTACTCCCACCTCAAGCTGAATATGGAGTATCTGGCTTTAGGTGACAGCAGTGTCAGAGAAACAGGGCACTGTCTCTGAACACAAGCAGTGCCAAGATGGTGAGGGGAAGTTAATCCCCAAATTCCAGCTTCTGAGAACACATCACAAACATTCCCCATTCTCACCCAAATCTTCATGAACCACAAGCCCACAAAACCACTCTTACTCTTCCCCAAAGGATGGCTGTTCAAGCAAACTTTACTGTGCATCAGAATCACCTTAAGGGCTTATTAAAAGACACCCCTAGTGTTCCTGACTCGCTAGGTCTCAGGTGGGGCCTGAGAATTTTCATTTCCAACAAATTCCCAAGTGATGCTGATGCTGCCGATCCTGAGACCACTCTATGAGAACCAGTGCTCTAGCTAATGTCCAACATCATGCACTTCAGGGACAGATACAGACCTTCTCTGCCTACCAGGAAACAAGCATAAACAGGTGCTTGCATCTCACTTGCTTATCCTTCTTTTATCCACTGATGCATATGCCCTTTAACCTAGGAAAGTAGTTTTCAAATCATGTACCTTTGAAGGTAGGGGACAAGGGAATAACGGACAAAGAAAGGATTGGTGATAGCAGGACTCTGGGCCCTCCCTCCCTCCCAAAACTATTTTGTTTTTGTAAGGTTTTCTTTGAACAGTTTACAAATCAAAGTCCTGCATTTTTGCCAGTGAACATTTTTAGACCCTGTAGTAGTGGATCATCCTCTAGTTTCTGCCTGCATTAAATTAACTAGGTCTTTTTAAAAATAATCTGGAATGCTAAGATGGTCTAATTATCTTTTATTGATGCTATCTCAATAAAGTAACAAGTTCCTGAAAGAGAGAGAGAGAGAGAGAACTTGTCAGCAGATCTCCTATTCTAAAGACAAGGTTGACTCCTCTGCTATTGGATTCCAGCTGGTTAAAAGCTGAAGGCTGATTTTAATTTTCCTACTCTTCTTCACTAGCAGCATTCTAGGAATCTCCTCCTCTCGTGAGGCTTCCACTTAGTACCATAAATGCCAGGAACGGGCTCCTGCCCCAGTGCTGGACCTTCCTGCTGAGCTGGGCAGGCAGCATGTAACAAGGGGCAGGTGGTGCGTTGGAAGGCCACATGGTTTCCAGTCATTCTCCCTGTTCTCAAGTCCAGGTGCTGCCACTTCCCAGCTGTGTGGCCCTGAGCAAGTCACACTGTCTGAGCCTGTTTCCCCATCTACATAACATGGGGCAAAAATACCCACATACTGTAGGATTGCTGAGAAGAGCAAATGGGAATAGTGCAAACACGAGTCCTTTGTCATCTGAAAAGTACCCTACAAATATCATTATGATAGTTACATGACAGATGTGCATCTTAATAGGTAATGGCGGCTTCTTTTTTCCCTCCAGCTTTAGTAAATTTTGTTTTTAAGGCTTTCATCTCCCCAACAGTGGACCTTTACCTTTGAGCCCCAGGTTACTGATTCTGACTCACTTTCCATCGGTGTATTATATGCTTAGACCTAAGTGTCTCATTGCTATCTATAGGCTCTAAAACGAAAAACAAACAAAAAACACAAAATAGATGGCTTTAAGTTTTCATATTACTAAATGCAAAGTCATGATCTTTTCTATCTCAATAGTCAAGAATAAAATTTGAACTAGCATTAACTAAGCAGTTTATGATTGATTATCAATGGGTAAAGATTCTGAAAGCCCGTTTTACCTCCTCTCCTCCTGCTCTTTTCCATTTGAACATTGATTCCCCAGATATCTCCCTAGCACTCAGGCAGATACAAAAAAAAAAAAAAGGAGAGACACCTTTTGGAGTGGGGGGAGACCACTGAAGATCTTGGCAAAAATTCCTCTGCATTCACTGTGTAATCAAAGTCATCTTGCTGTCTTTCTTCCTTTCAGAGTCCTAGACTGTGGCAGAGGTGATTTATCTTGCTGGATTGGAGGAGAAAGAGCCCAGGCCGTGGAGTCAGAAAGATCTGGATTCAGTCCTTATCTACCACTTACGAGCTGTGTGGCCTCGGACACATCATTTAACTTCTTTTTTTTTTTTTTTTTTTTTTACCGGGAGGTCCCGGGGATCGAACCCTGGTCTCTCCATATGGTAGACGGACGCCGAACCTCTTGAGCCACATCCGTTTCCTCATTTAACTTCTATAAGCCTCGTTTTCTACATCTGTCCAATGGAGATGCCTTTATTTGCCTCATAGAGTTGTTCTGCATGGTAGTGTGTCGTTTCTCGCGCACTGCCTGGCATACGTAGGTGCAGAAAAAAGGTCTATTGGGGAAATACTCCTTCCGCCCTAGCTAAACAGCAGCTCTCCTGGCGCGAGGCTGACTCTCAGTGAAAACCAACTCCGTTCTTCCAAGCCCAAACCCCTGGAGACCCGCTTCAAGCCTTCCGGGAACTCCCCAGCCGCCGAACACTGGCCCCCTCGGCCGGGCACACGACGAATTTCCTTTTATATCTCCCGTCTTCCCTCAGTGGCTGCGTCACTTCCGCCGGAAGAGGCGGTCGCAGACGCGCGGTTGGCGCGAAAGTCGGTTCACTGCCTCGGCAATTTCCGGGGTCTCCGGCGTTGGCTCCGGGCTCGGGGCGCCGCGGCGTAGGGCGGGTCTGCGCCGGGCGGGCCCCCGACCCCCGCAGCCGTCCTCCCGGGCGCGCGCTCGCAAGCTCGCCCCCGGAAGGCCGCCGGGCCCTGCCGAGCCGAGCGAGGCGCTGGGTAAGGCCGTGGCTCCTTCCCGGCCCCAGTGGGGGCCACGACGAGCCCGCGGCCCAGGGGCCTTCGCTTCTCGCGGGTCTAACCGGCCCTCGACTCGGCTGGTGAGGCTTTGACGCCAGGAGCAGGGTATCAGGAGCTTCCGGCCTTTGGATCTTGCTGACTGGCTTCCCAGTTCTTACTTAAAATCTGTTTACGGAACGGTAAGCAGTCCTTGAGGGTCGTGGGACCCGCAGCTATGGATACGCTCTGTGGATCTTTAAGCTGTGTGCAATTGGATGTCCATTTGCTGAGGGGGCTTAGAGCCCCCATAGCAGGAGCCCTCAAGGCATTCAGTTTGGGGACCTTAGCTTCGTTTTCTGATGACCAGGGTTTGGTGTCGTTATCTTTTTCCTTGACTTTTTTTACGTTCCAGCCTTTCTTACAAACGTGCTGGATGAGGCAAGGCCAGAGTGTCATCCTTAGGAATTCTTGCTCGAACAGAAACCTAGGTGCTTTAAAAATTTAACTTCTCAGGTGATGTGTTTTGTTCTTGTTAATGATTCCTTTGTTTTGACAGTTTAAAAATGTCCAGAAATGACAAAGAACCGTTTTTTGTGAAGTTTTTAAAATCTCCAGGCAATTCCGAATGCTTTTTTAAAGCTCTTGAGGTAAGAATAGTTGAAAACTATCTTGTTGGATGCTGTGAATTCATTTTCTTGTTTTTAGTATTTTTGATTTATTAGGCTCTTTATGTCTTAGTAATAGATACTTTCATATCTGTATGAATATGCTGTACATAGCTATATGCTATAGTCTACATTAATGTAGACATCATTGTTGCATATTTCTGAATTGACATAAGTAAATCATTATTATGTATCTGGGGGGCTTGAAATTATTGATGACATTTCTATTGGATGTGGCATACCTGTAGTTCTTGGAAAGGTACTTTCTTTTGTGTACTAACCAGAGTTCTTTGTGTGTTGAAAAAATTTGAGCCATTTATGTACTGGTCACTCTTTAGCATTTTTTGGTTTAATTGTTAAGGGCATCTTTCATTATGTACAGTGTAACACAGAAGGGTGTACAGGAGATGTAGAGCCTTGCTGCTCACAGACTCCAGCAGCACAGAATGACCTGGAAGTTAGAAATGCAGACTCTCTGGCCCAACCACAGACTTAGGAATTAGAATCAGCATTTTAATAAGATCTCCTGTGTGATTCCTTGTGCCCATTAAAAGCACTGGTGTAGCAGGTTTTTCCTTACAGTTCATTGATTCACCAAATATTTACTGAGTGTCCATGACCTGATAGGCACTGTTGTAGCACTTGATGTACATCAGTGGTTGGAGCAGGCAAAGATTCCTGCTTTCTCCGGGCTTACTTTCTAGCAGAAGGCGCTAAGTTTGATGGCCAGAGAAAAAAAATCACAACAGGTTATTGAGTTCCAGAAGATGTGAGTATGATCAGAATAGGCTTTAGGAAGAAGGTGATATTTGAGTAAAATTGAAGGAGGCGAGATAGTTAGCTATGTGGATATCTTTCAGGCAGAGGAAGTAACTAGTACATAGGCCCATAGGAAAATACAAAGGCTTGGAGTATCTGTCCAAGGAATAGCAAGAAAGTTAGTGTGGTTATAGTGGAGTGAACAAGGGTTGGGGAAAGTGTATTAAGGAAAGCTTCAGAGAGTGAGGGTGAGGAGGCCATGTAGGGCCTTGTGGGCCATTGTAAGGACCTTGGCTTCTTCTCTCAGTGAAGTGGAGAGCCACTAAAGAGTTTTAATCAGAAGAGTAGCGTGATCTGACTTACCATTTTAAGAGTGCCACTCTAAGTATTTAACATAAGGATTTCAAATCTTGTTGAGAATTGTTGGTGGCAAATAAGATATAGGTCATGAAATTTTCATTCTTAGAGGGGAGAGAAACCAAAAAATTATGTACATAATGTCCATCTTTTTTCTTTTTCATAAAATAGATAAGGGAAAGATATTTTAGAAAGTATGATCAGGAAAGACATCTCAGAGGAGGTAACAGAGCAGAGACCTAAATTAAGAAAGGGATCAACCCAGGAGAAGAGTATTGCAGACATTAGGAACCAGAGCAAAGCCTTTACATGAGATTATACTTAGCTTGCTCCAGGCTGAGCAAGAAAGCTGGAGTGGCTAGAGTTAGCAAGAAGGAAAAGAGGTAGGAGGTGAGGGTGGGGAAATAGGGGCCAGATTGTGTGGTCTCATAGATTGTTACTCTGAGTATGGGTGGAAGCCATTGGAGGGTTTTGAGCAGAGTGATATGGTCTTGTTTTTATTTTAAAAAAGATTGCTAGCTGCTGCATGAAGAATTGATTGAGGGCAAGCGAAGGAGAAGGAGACCACTTGGGAGGAGGCTACTGCAGAGGTCTAGGTGAGACGATGGTAGAGTACAATAGGGTGGCAGCAATCAAGGTGTGGAAAGGCTGCATTTGAGAAGGATTTTGAAGATAGAGTAGACAGGACTAAAATACAGATGACTAATTTCAGGCACATTGTTTTCATTTTTCTTTCAGTCAATAAAAGAGTTTCAATCAGAAGAATATCTTCAGATTATTACAGAAGAAGAAGCACTGAAGATAAAGGAGAATGATAGATCACTTTATATTTGTGACCCTTTTAGTGGTGTTGTCTTTGATCACCTCAAAAAGGTTTGCTAATATCTAGTGTTTTCTTCAGTAGTCTGCTTTTTGGTTTGTTTTTTGCTTAAGTGGACATACATTCTTTATTGGTCATGGTATAGTATGCAAATTATTAATACAGTGGAATCATTTTGGTTTGGGGGTGGTGGTGGACCAGAATAATATCATCTTTAAAAGCTAATTATGTTACAGTAGGGTTTTATTATATGTAGTTTTAATACTTCTGGGGATGTATCTTCACTTAGTGTAACCCTATGGTAATGAAGCATTTTGGTGATGGAATTCTGCTATACTGAAACTCAGTTTGATTCTAAAATATTTCAGGGAGAAATAATAAAAGGTAGTAAAAGACCACAACAGAGTGTTTGGTTACTTACTGCCTTTCCTGTGTGATCTTGCACACCAACTCTTAGTGCATGTTGTACCGTGAAAAGAAAGCATTTGAGGGATTGCTAATATACTATTGAGGCATCTTATTTCTTTGTTAATTCTAGAGTCTATTGACTCATTTTTCTGGTGTTTGGACAAGAGAAAAGCATTGAAATAAAAGTAAATTGGCTTTAATTCCATCTAGATTACAAAACAAAATGATTCTTGTTTAAGAAAACGTAGAAGAGTAGGTAGATGGAGTAGTATCTATACAATTTATGGAAGGTCTCTGCCTGCCTTTGCCAAAAATGTTGTTGGCCTTAGCCTCCTTTTTGAAATACCACTGCTTGTCAGATAGAATCAGTGCATCAAAAACTCATTTTCTGATGGCTGACCGAAAAAGAGAGCAGTAATCATTTGCCCTGTAGATACTTAAATCAGCCATGCAGTGGTGGCTTTGGCAACTATTGGCTTTTTAGTTTGTTCTTGAGTATGCTGATGCTGAACAAGACTGTCACTTCTCTTAACTCATTATCAATGAAAATGAAGTCATTTTTTGAGTTTAACTTGTAATATCTTAGGAAAAATCATTGCAGGCTTTCCTTGGGAAGACATTGAGGTGAAAAAAAGTATTTAAAACGTTAATGTAGAAACTGCCTAGGTTTATACGTTTTTGTGTGTAGGGATTTTGGAGGGGACTTGTAGCTCTCATTTTAAAATGCTTCACTTACTGGATGCTTCATTTGAAAGTACTTATGGATATTTCCTAATTGTGATAGCCTAAGACTATTGCTAATACACCCATCATTAAAACTATGTTTGTTTCAGAGATTAAAATTTTGATGCCAGTTTTGAGTGAGAGGGAGTTTTATTGTTTGATTTGCTTTATTTAAAGTATAGTGAAAATTAGATAGTGGTCTTTTTTTTTTTAATAACAATTTGGTGATTTTTCAGCAGTAGTCATCAACTTCTGTAGAAAAGTTGGTAGATATTTTAAAATGTAATTTTATAAGACTGATGGTCTTTTCCTTCTTAACTTAGTAAAACATTTTCTTTTTTTTTTGTAGCTTGGCTGCAGAATTGTTGGTCCTCAAGTAGTCATATTTTGTATGCACCACCAACGATGTGTCCCGAGAGCTGAACATCCGGTTTATAATATGGTTATGTCTGATGTTACCATATCTTGTACAAGCCTTGATAAGGAAAAAAGGGTAGGTAGTTAAGAGGAATATCATGATCGATGTGTGTATATTTCCACACTTAATGTTTTTCACTGCATGGGAGATCCTTGAAAGAGCCTTGCCCTTAGTGTTCGTGCCTTATAAAAAAGTTGATATACAATAACAGTTTATATCTGTTTTTTTTTTTTTTTTTTTAATAAAATGCAATGCAGTGAAATCAGTTTTATGAAAACAAAGGCTAATTGAAGTTTTTGTTTTGATTAAAAAGGAAAGTCATTTTTTTCTATATACAATAATCGAACTTATTTTTGAATCACTTTTTCCTACCATAGACGGATAATCTTTCAAAAAAACAATTCCAAAGATATAAAAGTATTTTTATGTATCATATGTATTTATATATTTAAAAATATGTATATAGAGCATATAAAATATTTATTGTAGATGCAACTAGGTTAGTAAATTCATGGAGTTGAAAGGGATGAATATAGAAAATAATATGTAAAGGTAATTATTTAAAATTCTTTTTTATAATTTGTATTGATCTAACTTCCAGAAAGTAATTTGTCTCATTTAACTTTATACCATGAGAAACATATGCATGTTCAAGTTAACAACAAAAAGATATCTATAGGATATTGTATTGATAATATATTTTCTTTTGAACTACAGGAAGAAGTGCATAAATATGTTCAAATGATGGGTGGACGAGTATATAGAGACCTTAATATATCAGTAACTCATCTCATTGCAGGAGAAGTTGGTAGCAAAAAATATTTAGTTGCTGCAAACCTAAAGAAACCTATTTTGCTTCCTTCTTGGATAAAAACACTTTGGGAGCAGTCACAGGAGAAGTAAGAAAGACATTTGATATTTTCCAGATTTGAAACAACTGATGCATTTATTTTGGCATACTTTGATTTTTCATAGGAGAAGCTTCATGGTATCCTCTTTGGATTTGCTATTTAGGGACAAAAAAATTATGTCAGTATGCTTTCTTTCAATGAGAACAGAAGCGCAGAATGGTTGAGAAAATCGCTGTGGCAACTGTAGCTCTTGATGTTGCATTATCCTTCAAAATTATGCCCATATGTTAAGATGGAGAATTAAATAGCCACTTTGAAAGCTTATTCCCAAAGGAGGCATATGTAATGTTGAATGTAAACATGTAAGACACCAACTAGGAACTGATCATTCAATAAATGTTAATTGCGCCCTTTTTTGTACCTGGCTTGAGCTAGGGAATAGATTTATATAGTGAGCAAAACAAGCTTCCCTCCCCTCATGGATCTAGATCCTATTTCAAGGGACACAATTAAGTTTTTCTTAAATTAGATTAGCAGTCATAAGTCCAAGTACCCCAGTTTTGAATTTATTTAGGCATTTTTCTTGACTTGCTTTCAACCCCATCCAGCATGTCCTAAACATATCTCCATGTTGGTACCCTCATTCCCATCCTAACTACTTCATCAGTACCTTCCTAGCATGGCAGCAGGATAATTATGATGTTTTTATTGCTATTCTGCAATAAATCATTGTTTATTACTTATAAAGTACAGGCCCGACCCCGCCCCTCCGGCCCGGGCCGCGCCTCTCCGGGGGCACGGGGGGGGGGGGGGGGGGGGGGGCAGAGCGCGGCGTTGGCTGGCCCCTCGTCCTGTTCTTCGCGCCGCTCCTGCTGGGGACCATGGCCTCCGAGGTGTCGCGGCACCTACTCTTTGCATCACACATGGCAACAAAAGCAACTTGTTCATCCTCACAAGTATTTGATGATGAACAGAAACTGAAACGAGAAAACATTCGTTCCTTAACTATGTCTGGCCATGTTGGTTTTGAAAGTTTGCCTGATCAGCTGGTCAATAGATCCATTCAGCAGGGCTTCTGTTTCAATATTCTCTGTGTGGGGGAGACTGGAATTGGAAAATCAACACTGATTGACACATTGTTTAATACTAATTTTGAAGACTGTGAATCTTCCCATTTTTGCCCACATGTTAGACTTAAAGCTCAGACATATGAACTCCAGGAAAGTAACGTTCGATTGAAATTGACTATTGTGAATACAGTGGGATTTGGTGACCAAATAAACAAAGAAGAGAGTTATCAACCTATTGTTGACTACATAGATGCTCAGTTTGAGGCCTATCTCCAAGAAGAACTGAAGATAAAACGTTCTCTCTTTAACTACCATGATTCGCGCATCCACGTGTGCCTTTACTTCATTTCACCCACAGGCCACTCTCTGAAGACACTTGATCTCCTAACTATGAAGAGCCTTGACAGTAAGGTGAACATTATACCAGTAATTGCCAAAGCAGATGCAATTTCTAAAACTGAATTACAGAAGTTTAAGATCAAGCTCATGAGTGAATTGGTTAGCAATGGAGTCCAGATATACCTGTTCCCAACAGATGATGAAACTATTGCTAAAATCAATGCTTCAATGAATGGACATTTGCCATTTGCTGTTGTAGGAAGTATGGAAGAGGTAAAAGTTGGAAATAAAATGGTCAAAGCTCGTCAGTACCCTTGGGGTGTTGTACAAGTGGAAAATGAAAGTCACTGTGACTTTGTCAAGCTCCGGGAAATGCTCATTTGCACAAACCTGGAAGACCTGAGAGAACAAACCCACACTCGACACTATGAACTTTATAGGTGCTGCAAACTGGAGGAAATGGGCTTTAAAGACACGGGCCCAGAGAACAAGCCTGTCAGACAGAGAAAGTGAGAAAGTAGTAGTCAAGGGAATCCAGAAGAGAAGAGAGAGGTCAGACCGGGCTGTCATGAGCATTGCCATCTGACAGAAAAGCGAAGACCAAGGATCTCCAGCAACAAGCCCAGAATGCCATAGTGTTCTGGGAAAAAGCATCACCTTGATGACACTGTTATTTTGGATTTGGAAAAATCCAAATGTGAATCTATAAATTCTCATTGCTTTTTTTTTTTTTTTTTTTATCGGGAGGTCCCGGGGATCGAACCCAGGTCCCTCCATATGGAAGACTGATGCCCAACCAGTTGAGCCATATCCGCCCCCTCTCATTGCTTTTAAGCTAAGTCATTGCCTGATATTTGCTTTGGCAGTGAGGAAATGAAAACAGGCACTAATGAAGAGGCTTGAGAAGTTTTTTTGTTTGTTGTTTGTTTGTTTTTAATGCACAAAATTCTCTTGAAAATTTTATTAACATGTAACAATAAATCATGCAAATTTTTCACAGTTTTGACCAAGTTTTTGTTGTAAAGATTAAACTTATTTCAAAAGTATTCATGTAAACCAGTCAGATATGAATAAAGCTATAATTTTATAATGAGCTTCTCAAATAAATCTTTTTAATATCTACCTTTCTTGGGATGACAGTAGAATTACTATAATAGTATTACGTGTTCTTATTTGTATTGAAAATAATTCATAACACTTAGATTTATTAGTGTAGTTTTGTCTTTGGATGACCTCAGCTGCTCTTCCATTGTCCATAGCAAAGCTTGCTTTTATCACTCTACCAAATAACTGCTTGTTGTTTATTAACCTTGGACAGTTTTAAGCAAATTCTTTATCCAAAAATAAAATAAATGCAACCCCTTTAAAAAAAATAAAATAAAAATAAAGTACAATGGAATAATAAAAAGTTAATTTTTCTTGTAGGTGGTCAAAACTTTGGGTGTTTAAGTATAGATTCAGACTAATAATTTTGGAAAAGATACCACTTTGACTAGCATGGGCTTTAGTAAAAGTCAATGAACTATATATTTTCCCTTAAACAGTTTTATTTGAGAGACTGTATCTGATACATTAGCTTTTACTAGAGACACAGTGTTGAACTAGGTGAGCAATTACTTTTATTTGAGTATATATCCCTTCTCTCCTTTTCTTAAAAAATATAAAATAAATCCTAAAAAATGAGGAAAGTAATAGTGATATTCTTTCTGTCATAACTTTATTTGTCATTATTCTTCCGGTAAATTTAAAACCATCTGACATTTAATATGTAATATGTTTCTTTCCTTCTACCACTTTTTCCCCAGAAAAATAGACAGATACACTGATATAAACGTGGAAGACTTCAAGTGTCCTGTTTTCCTCGGTTGCATAATCTGTGTGACTGGCTTGTGTAGCTTAGACAGGAGGGCAGTTCAGCAGCTCACAGTTAAGCATGGAGGTCAATACATGGGACATTTGAAAATGAATGAATGTACACATCTCATTGTACAAGAACCAAAAGGTAAAGCTGTGCTTCCCAAATGGACAAATGCAAATTTTTGTCTAGTATTTATCATTTAAAAATCTTTACAGAACACCTTTTGCTTTTGACATATCATTACTCTAGTCTCGTACACTTTTCCCTAAAATCTTGCAAAGATAGTTTAGTTTGCAAACTAGAAAAATTATATGACCATCCTAATATTTATCAAGGTCATTGAATAAATATAAGAAAACCAAAAACTTTCAGTGGTATTTTATCTGTTTATTATCACGTCTTTTGATTTTTAAAAAGATTTTCCCACATAGTTACCAGATACTTAAGGAAAAGGAGTTTGGTTGAATAACAAAAAAGCTAAATGGATGTAGCTAAATTACATTTCTTTCTAATGACCATTTTAAAAGACTTGGCTTAGTTTTTAATTGAATGAACCAGCGGACTGAATGAACTCCAAGGTTTAACTTGAAGATACACCCTGCAGAACATGAGGCAATTAAGAGAAGGAAAATACTTTATCAATAAGAAAAATTCTTAAAAATTGCGATTAATGTGGGTGTTATATAACCTTTATGTCCATTCTGGAGAATATTTTTGCCAGTACTCTTAATATATATGCATATTGATTAGAGAAGAGTTTTGTTAATGTTTTTATTGTCTCTTCTAGATCTATATTGTTACATTAAACTATCTAGATGAGAGATAAAATTAGAAAAAAAAATTGTTAAAATTAATTGGTAATTGTTCTTAAGTCAGAACTTTGGGTATGGCCGGTTTTGATATGATGATTGTGAGTAGAGTTGATATTTAAAACTGTATTATAATTTTGTGAGTTATCCCCGTTGTACAGAATGAGATGCTATGGTTTAAAAAAAAATTGATGGAGTCCAATATTTCATTTACCCCACAGTTGCTTCTTTCTGCACTGTGTTTAAAAGATAAACCTCCTCACACAACATGTGTATTTACACAAAGAAAGTATAATTGAGCAATAATAACCTAAAATACCACTTTTTAATACATGATATAGCATGCTATATTAAAGTAGTATTAATTACTGATATCTTTATTTTTGTTTCAGGTGGGATTTTTTAATAGCCTATCATAATTTAAATATTTCTGCAAAGATAGATTTTAATGGTCTGCATTTCTCTGTCTCTCTTTTTCTTTCTTAATGAGCATGATAGGTCAGAAATACGAATGTGCCAAGAGATGGAATGTACACTGTGTGACCACGCAATGGTTTTTTGACAGTGTTGAGAAAGGTTTTTGTCAGGATGAATCCATATACAAGACAGAGCCGAGACCCGAAACAAAGATTATGCCTGAAACTTCAACTCCTACTGGCCAGGTCAACACAATTGATAGTAAGTATCATTGGGATTAAATCAGTTTTCTATTTAAGAATTGATTTGTTAATAGGATCATTGGGCTATAGCAGGAAACTTGATCTGTTTTTGCTATGCTTCCAGGCCATAGTTGTATAATAAAATAGCTAGATTGTATAATTGACTGCTTTCTTTCACACCCTGATATACTGTAAGACATGGTCAAAGAAGGTAAGAATACTAATAAATAGAGACCTAAAATAAATTAATTTTAAAACTTTACTGATATACAAATATTAGTACATTTTCTATATTAATTACTTTGCTATGATTGTTATAGATCATTGGTATTCATATTCAATTTTTAAAGATTTATGTTTTATGGGCACTTTTTTTTTTTATGTTGGTAGTTTAGTAAAATGTTATAAAATGTTTTTCAAATGTAAGCTTCCAGGACTTTAAGCTAGCAACTTCAGATTTGTGTGGGAAACAAGCCACTGTTGAGAAAGTTTCTTTTTTAGTTTCATCTTCCCTTTTTAGACTTTGCAAACAATAACTTCAATAAAAACATCTGACTTTTACTTTGGAATGTCCGTAAATTTTTGCACCCTTGTTTAAAATGTAGGTCGTACTCTTTCAGATGTCAGCCATATTTCTAACATCAATGCAAGTTGCATAAGTGAATCCATATGTAATTCCGTTCTGAATAGCAAAGTGGAGCCTACACTTGAAAATCTAGAAAATCTGGATATCAGTGCATTTCAAGCACCTGAAGATTTATTAGATGGCTGTCGGGTACGTCTTTGTTAGTAAATGCTGTAAGTGATAACATAGATTAATAGTAGTTTGCCATTGAAGACCCTTTGTAATTGGGCTTACTCTTTTCTACATAAACCCTCCACTCTAGCTAAGCAGATACCCTCACAAGACCATGTGCATACTTGGACGGTCAGGGTCTTTCTGTCTGGGATGTACCTTCACCTGCCATCCTTCAAAGTTCATATCCGTTTTCAACTCTTCTCTGAATCCTCCCAACTACATTACTCTTTCCATCCACTGTGTTTTGAGATCCCTTTTTCTGAACCACTTAGTGGATTTTTAAATTTATTTCTAACATTTATTAAGTGTGTACCATGTGTTAGACACTGAGATAATAATTTCATATGTAGAATGTTAATATGTTGTATATAGTATCATTTAATTCCCGTAAATAACCCTAAAATGGATATGATTCTGCTGATGAGAGGATTAAAATTCTTATTCGGGGTCACATAGATGTTGGCTAACCATCTTCCCCAAAGCCTTATTTAGGTCCACTGTTTTGTTTAATATCTCTTGGATTATTTAATTTTTCGGTTGTTTTTAAAAGGGTACTGGGGATCAAACCCAGGACCTTATACATGGGAAGCAGGCACTCAACCACTTGAGCTACATCTGCTCCCATATTTAATTTTTTAGTGTATGAATATACTTGATGGGAACATCATATGCTGTACTTTTCAGATCTCTAGAATGCTTCCTATATTAATATATTCCTATTTGTTGAATGTGTAGACTATGCATAAATTTTCCTGGGGTGCCAATATTTAACCTTATTTTATTGTTAGAAAGGAAATTGGGCAAATTACCTTACCTTTCTGTACTTCAGAAACTTAACAAATTATTGGCAGAACAGAAAGTGTCTTGCTTAATCTTTTTTCCTAGACTGTACTACTTCTGGGTATGACTTGATTTTTTTCTTTTACATATAGGAAGTGTATGATTCCTAACTTCTTTTAAAAGAAAATATATTCTAACAATGGAGGTGATTTAGTTTGGGATATAAATGCAGTTGGGAATAGATTTGTCATCCTAAGAAGTATTTTAAAAGATATGTAATGTAAAATAGGAGTGGGAAAAAAAGATTTTTACATTGCTTAAATTGGTTTAAATATATACATTCTGATGGTAAAAAGTAAAATAAATTCTTGCATACATATTTTCCAGAAAGCATTGTGCCCAGCTCTTTGACCTGAATTTTCTTGTTTCATCAACTCTGTGAAAAAGAGATCTCAATTTATAAGTGAGAATATAGGTTTCAAGAGCTTAAGTAACCTGCCCATGGTCATATGGTCATATGGCAGCTGAGCCAGGATTTAAACCTAGGTTTTCTGAATTCAGACAATTAACCACAGTTTCCTTCTACAATTTAAAAATTTACAATTAGTAAAACCTGTGTAATTTTTAAGAAACTACCAGCATTTTTGAAGTTGCTATGTGCTAATATTTTTAAAATGTTGGATTCTAGCTTCTATTTTATTTGATGCCTTAAAGCATATACCAAAGTCAGAATTTCAAAATATACTTTCCATTTCCTTGTATATCTTAAAATGTGTACAGAACTGTCTTATTTACACAAAATGAATTTAGATTTTTTAAAAATTGCAACTATTGAGAGAAAAAACATCTTAAACACATTAATTTAAAGTAAATATTTTCTTTGCAGATATATCTTTGCGGCTTTAGTGGCAGAAAGCTAGATAAACTAAGAAGGCTTATCAACAGTGGAGGTGGAGTTCGTTTTAATCAGCTCAATGAAGATGTAACTCATGTTATTGTGGGAGATTATGATGATGAATTGAAGCAGTTTCGGAATAAATCAGCCCACAGGTTTTGCCAGTTCTTAATTTAAAGCAATTTCAACTACATAGTGATTTTTGTTAAAATTGCGTGTCCATGCAGTTATGGAAACTGCATGATAAGTGGGATGATGGTTTTTATAGTTTAAACTAATATATATAACTATGTACTCTTTTTGTAGGCCTCATGTAGTGGGAGCCAAATGGTTGCTAGAGTGTTTTAATAAAGGTTATATGCTTCCTGAAGAGCCATATATCCATGCCAACTACCAGCCAGTGGAAATTCCAGTTTCAGATCAACCTGAAAGTAAAACAGCTCTTTTAAAAAAGAATAGCGGCACCTTCTCTAAGAAAGACTTGACACCTAATGAAAAGCATGAGCAAGCTGATGAAGATCTGCTCTCCCAGTATGTAAATAATAACTCAACAGTAGGTAAGAAATAATTGACCAATATTAAAATATATTTTAGCAGTCAAATATGTACATATATGATTTCTGTCAGGTTTTCTAGATTTTAAAATGAAACCTTTTTCTCCCTTTAAAGTTTTATGTTTGTAACTTTGAGAAGGCAGTGCTATGGGGGCTCTGGTTCTAAACCCCTTCTTCCGCTCCTCTCTTCAACCAAGCAGCTCCATTTTGGTCTTTTTTTTATATGTACAGGCATTGCTTAATTTGTATGTGAGTTTGGAATAGCCTGAGCTTTATATATAAACCTTGTAACAAATGCCGATTACTGGAATATTGTGGTCTTTAATGCATAAAGTGCTGCATTGTGGACTACCACCTCAGTATGTTTATGATCAATATTTGTTTTGATTTACCAACATGTTTAACTCTTTCTTTGTCCTCTACTCCTTTCTGCACCTGAGATTACTCTTTTGGAATCATTTTCTTTTTTCATCCTTTAGAAGTTTCTTTAGTTTTTGCTTACCTCAAAATGTCTTTATTTTGCCTTTGTTCTTAGAAGACAGTTCTGTTGGGTACAGTCTTAGACAGCTATTTCATCTAAACTCTTTGGACATATTATTTCACTGTCATTTTTTTCCATGGCTGCTGGATAAGAAATCAGATGTCAGTCTAATTGTCATTCCTTTATAGATAATCTGTCTTTTCTCTCTAGCTGTTTTTAAGATCTTCCTTTGTCTTTCATGTCTTAGAGTTTTGCCAGTTATTTGTCTTGCTTGGGATTCATTGTGCTTTTGAATCTAAGATGTAGGTGTTTAGGTTGTATTTTTGTGTGTAGGTTTTTGTTTGTTTGTTTGTTTGTTTGTTTGGTCAATTCCAGAAAATTTCTGCCTGTTATCTTTTTGAATATTGCCTCTTCCCCATTCCCTATATTCTCTAATTGCTGTTAGCTTTATGTATGGATCACTTCATCTGTCCCTGTTTTCTGTCTTTTTAGCTTTCTGTATAATTTGATTTTTCTTCCAGATTACTAATTTTCTCTTAAGCTATGTTTAATCTATTTAATTCATCTATTAAATTTGCAATTCTAATGATTATTTTTTAAATTCCTAGATATTCTAGTTCTTTTAATAGTCGGTTATACTATATTCATGTTTTTATGCTTTTTCTCAAAACATATTACACCCACTATAACATCTGAATTTGGGGGTAGGAAGAGCTAATCCTATTGATTCTTGTTCATGGTTCCTTGTTTCCCCTTGTGTTTTGTAATTTTTATTGTGAGCTGATTTTCATGGACTTGGGGAATTCTAAGAAATCTGGTGTGAAAGTTTGCTCCTCCAGACAAAGTTTGTGTTTGTGTCTACCAGGTTCCTGTAGGAAAGTACCAACTCACAGCACCTTTAAGTTAGTTTATTGGCTGGAGGTTTCTTGGACCATCAGGCTAGTATATATTGCTATCCTAACCTACTTGAGGACTAGCCCATCATGACAGATTCTTAGGAGACATGCTTTTCCCTGTTGCTCCAAAGCCAAGTTTCCAAGTGCACTTGTCATCTCTCTTTACAAGTTGGCTTTGTTGTTGCTGTTGTTGTTTGGTTGGTTTTGGTCTACATTTTTTACTGAAAATGTTTCCATTTAGGAGAGGTCCTGGATTTGTTTACTTAAGATGTACTCTGCTCCAACTCTTAATTTGTGTGAGACCAAAGGCTTGACTCCTGCCTCTCCATGTGATGCCCTTGACTTATAAAGTCTAGGATACTGGGTAAATAGACTCAGGGTAGCCGTTAGTTTAAGTAACCACTTAATGCTCTGGATTCATGCTACAACTTCATTTTTAGCCCTTGAGCATTTCCCCTGCTTTCTTGCATATTCTACTATGCATTTATCAGGATGTCTTTAATATTTTATACTATGTTTTGAGTTTTATAGTGAAAGGGTTTCAAATGTTTTAGCCTACCATATTTCAAGAAAGGGAATTCCCAGCATTCCTTTTTTATCCACATTATTTCAGTTCATGTTGTACTGCAGAATTGATGTTTTTCACACCATTTGCTTCTGCTTTAGTATTGCATAGCAAGAGATTGTATTTTTAATTTTTTATGTCACTCAGATATAAAGAAGCCACAAATTAACCAGAAGTAGTTTTATGTACTGTCCTTCAACAAGAGTTCTTGGTGGAGGGGCAAGTGATTTGTTTCTCAAACCTTCCTTTTAAAGTACCTAGTGTTCTACTGCCTTCATAAGAATTAAGTGGCAATAAAACTCAACATATCCCTTAGTACTCTAAAAAAGATATAATAAAGTATTTTACAATTACTTCTTAAAAGAAAACTTGCTTTTAACTTGAGACAGCTTTTTCAATAATAGGTTTATCAAAGATTGTGTATTATTGAACTTCTGAATGAGCTCTATTTGAAAGAGGGATTCTACTGCTAAAATAAATTGAAAGAACTATGGTAGAATATGTGAATTTATTTATCCTGTCACTTAATAACTTAAAGGTTTTACATATAGTTGATAAAAACTTAGTATTTTGAGTTTGTCTTTATAGTAGTAGTCTGAAATTCCACTGGGTTTCTTCCTTCTTCCTATCTCACTAACAATATATAGATAAAGTTGTTTTTTTCCTCCTAGGTGTAACTACAAAATATTGTGGATTGTTTTTACATTTTATATAAAGAATAGCTGTTAAAAAACACTTTTGTTTTATAATATCCTGCCGCCTTTATTTCCATCTCAGCTTAGTCATCCTCATTTATCTCCATAAATTGGAAATATACTATATTCTCTTATTAAGTAGGGGTCTTAAGATCCTAATACATATATGGCCACAATTCATTTAACATTGAAAATATGATTGTCTGTTGGAAATGATAATAGAAATAGACTCATAGTGTTATGGGCTTTGGCATCAGACATTTGGTGCATATCTCATTTCTGCCACTTAATAACTGACCATAGGCAAATAAGTAACTTCTTTAAATCTGAGATTCTTTGTGGAAAAGAGGATACCAATAGTGTCAACCTTACAGCATTGTGAGCATTGCATGCATAGTAAGCACACACAGTGCTGAATACAAGGGACACACTCAAGAAAGCTTTCATAAATGAATAAACGAATGCCTGAGTAGCTTCCAGCCTTGCTGGATTCCTGTAAAGCAGGGTTTGGCAAACTTTTTTTATAGACGACCAAATAGTAAATGTTTTAGGCTTTGTCTGTTTTGTGTGGTTTCGTTTGTCTGTTTTTACAACCATTTAAAAATGTAAAAACCATTCTTAACTCACAGACCATATTAAACAGACTCTGGGCTCAGTGTGACCCCTTGTTTGCCATATCCTGCCATGAAGTGTTACCTTCCAACATAGCATGACTAGAGTTTTCAAAAATATAATACTTTTTAAAATTTCTTGTACTTTTAGCCTTGATTTTACAATGCTTAGTGTATATTAGGGCCTGTTTAGTGACATTTAATGACATTTATAATTTATATAGCTATATATTTTTTTCCTAAAACCAATTTGTTGGCCAACTTTGTTGACACTAAAATGAAGTAGTTAAGAACATTTGCTTGGGTCCTTGATCACTTGTCCTCTTCAGAAATCTGTGCAGAAATTAAGTAGCTCCAGTTTCATTATGAAACATATTAACATATTAGGTATTTTAGGCTGTGACATTTTAAAAATAGAAGTTATTATAATTCTTTTATAGTTATTTCCATGTTAAGGGCTTGACAGTTATACCTCTTAGACCTGATACTTCTGTTTTTCCCTTAATGCTATTTTCTCAACTCTATTGTGGACTATAGTTAACAGCAATATTGTAATATTCTTGCATTGATGTCAAAGAAGATACTATATCAACCTAAGTAGGAGAGTATGGGAGTTTTTCTTTTGGACTAAGGAAAATGTTCAAAGGTTTACTGGGGAGATGACAACTCTGTGATGGAAATGAAAGCCACTGAGTGTACACTTTGGATAGAATGTACAAGGCATGGGACTGTATAACACAGTGAGCCATGTGGTGGAAGATGGACTGTGGTTAACAAGACAAATATAAGAGTGTTCTCCATGAACTATAACAAATGTAGGATACTAATACATAGTGTTAATAATAGGGGGTGTATGAAAAAAAATATACTAAGTGTTTGTTTGCTATGCACCATAGTTAGGGGTGATAGTGTGATCATATTCTTTTGTAACCCGTAACAGATGTTTCACAGCAATGTAAGGTGTTGGTGGAGGGGTGATATGTAGAAATTCTGTATATTATGCATGATTTGTAAGCTTACTTCTCTAGTAAAAAAATTATCTAAACCAGTTTTGGAACTAAGACAGGCCCATGGAGTCAATGGAGCTAAATAATTTTCAACTAATTAGGATTTCTGGTATGCAAGACATACTTGGAACAATAACATGATTGCTGCTGTCTTTCCTAATGGAAGATGGTACTACTGAAAACACTCTTGGTAACGCAGAAAATGGAGTGGAAGTGGGCTCACCTCTTTTTGTCATTGTGCATTTAAAGCCTCGGATTTGTAAGTTTGGTCACAATTTGCAAACTCTGTTACATTGATGAAATAAACTATGAGGTGAATAATCTGTTAGAAAACATTTCTTTTTCTTGTCTAGTTGAACCTGGGAAGTCTGAATTTGGGCCCTTAAATGATTCTACTCGTGTTGACTCCTTCAATGATTCTACTTGTATCTCTCTGCAAGAAGAAAACCAGTCTTCCATGAGTCATTGCCTCCCTGATGCTTCTACAGTTACCGAAGAGGGCTTGTTTAGCCAAAAGAGTTTTCTCATTTTGGGTTTTAGTATTGAAAATGAATCCAATATTGCCAACATCATAAGAGAAAATGCAGGAAAAATTGTGTCCCTTCAGAGCAGAGCTGTTGCTGATTATGCTGTGGTTCCTCTGCTGGGGTGTGAAGTAGAAGCAACTGTGGGAGAAGTTGTTACAAATACCTGGCTGGTAAGAAAACACTGTAGCAGTTGAAACATAATATTGAAAAGATACCTGAATGCCAACTGTCCATGTTTATTCTTTTTTTTTTTTTCTTTAAAGATTTTATTTATTTATTCATTTACCCGCCCCCCTCTTGCTGCTTGTGCTCGCTGTGTCCATTTGCTGTGCGTTTTTCTGTGTCTGCTTGTCTTCCCTTGTTGGGTTGTCCTGCTGTGTCAGCTCACCGCGCCGCATGGGCTGGCTTGCCTTCACCAGGAGGCCCCGGGTGGTAAACGGGAGCCCTATTGATTGAGCCACATCCGCTTGCCCATGTTTATTCTTAAGCTGTTCAATTTAGGTAAATTAGCATTTTGGTTTTAGCACTGCCTGGATCTTACTTTTAGCAAGGGAAATTTTAAAATATGAAAGTGTGCAAGCTTCTTGTTCCTAATTCTAGTAAAGGTTACCTTTTCCTGGGGTCATAGCAGCAGCAGCATTCCTTCTTAGGCGGTCACTCCAGGTCATCTATTATTTCAGTCTTTCCTGTTTTCTCACAACCAAAGTGTGACATACAGTTTTGTATTATCCCAACTTGTTAGTTTATCAGAAATAATTTCAGCATCGATTTGGTTTTAGCTTTCCAAGAATTAAGAGAAAAAAGTATATAAACTATTCCTTTGAAAGAATTAAAACCGTATTCAGTGACTTCAATGATAAATCTGACTTTAATATCCTAATATAATGACTGTAATGTACATATATATTTCTTTAAATATTAGCATTTGAAATGTTCTGAGAATGAGCATTCACAATTTTTTATTAAAGTACAGTTGCTTTTCATCTAAACTACAATTACTATTACTGTGACTGAACCAGTATTAATCTTTGGTTGCTTATTTCAGGTTGGCTTTATTGTCTCTCTTGTTTTCCAAAGGTTACTTGTATAGACTATCAGACTTTAGTTGATCCAAAGTCAAATCCTCTCTTCACACCAGTCCCTGTAATGACAGGAACTACTCCTTTAGAAGATTGTGTTATTTCATTCAGCCAGTGTGCTGGAGCAGAAAAGGATTCTTTGACATTCCTAGCAAATCGCCTTGGAGCAAGGTATGTGGTGTTTTAAGTGGACTTGCTGTCCTTGGGTACCTTTTTAATTGCTTTGACATACTGGAGAGCATTCAAATTAGAATTCAAGTAGGTGTCTTTATTATATTTGTGGGTAGAGCATGGTAATCAAGGTGGCAAAGGGGAGGGTAGTACTAATATATATAACTGGTGAAATTTTAGGACTATAGGTAATAATTACCCATGAAGAAATGGAATATTTAATGGTGGTACATGCACAAGCCATTATTAAATATTGCTTGTCTAAGCATTATTGTTTTCCATGTGCCTTGTGGATGATTTATTTTTCAGTATATATTTGTTGTTTCTCTGAGTTTTCAGCCAGAAATGCACATATTAAACAGAGCAAATAAGTACTTTGGAAGAAAGGAAATGAACTTAAAAGTGGCTTCCGGAATCCATATTGGCCCAACCATTAGGTGAACAGTAGATGGTGGCTTTTTAAAAAAGGAAATTGAAAACTGTTATGTTGATAAATAGGAATGAGGGAAAGCAGATGTGGCTCAAGCACTTGAGTGCCTGCCTCCCACACGAGAGGTTCCAGGTTTGGTTCCTGGTGCCTCCTAAAGAAGACAAACAACGAGTAGACATCAAGCAAAAACAACATGTAGACAATGAGCAAAAACAATGAACATAAACAAAACGAGCAGGGAGTGGATGTAGCTCAAGCAGTTGAGCACCTGCCTCCCACATGGGAGGTTCTGGGTTTGGTTCCCAGTGCCTCCTAAAAGAAAAAAACAGACAATGAGAAAAAAAACGAGTGTAAGCAGACAAGGGAGCCATGGGGGGTGGGGGTGGAGTATAAATAAATAAATAAATATGAATGAGTTAAACTTTCTTTTTAATTTAAAAAATACTTTTAGAATAGATCATAAGGCAAAACTGAACTCTGCTTTTAAACAAGATTTGTACCTAAAGCAGAGTGTTTGAGAAAAAAATAATGGCCAAAGATAGGTCAAGTAAATATAAACAAAAAGATAGAAGGGATTGCAGTTTTAAAAACAAGACAATATTTGAATTCATAGCAAAAGCATTAAACAAAGGAAAGAGGAGCATTGTAAATAAAGAATTCTACTATTAACATGCAAGATAAAATATCTGTGTACCAAACAGAGCATCACCATTCTGAATACAAAAAGAACAAAAGATATTAAGGACGAATCAACCAAAGCATAATACTTTAAGAGACTTTAATTTCCATCTTTAACTTTGTGATAGGTCAAATGGACAGAAAACAAGGATATAGACCTAAGTAGCACAATTAATTAAATATCTACCCTGAAACAGTGAATATACCTTTTTTTTTTTTTTTTTTTTTAAATATTTATTTATTTATTACCACCACCACCACCACCACCACCGCTGTTCTGCGCTCGCTGTCTGCTCACTGTGTGTTCTTCTGTGTCTCCTTGTCTTCTCTTCAGGAGGCCCTGGGAACTGATCCTGGGACCTTCCAGAGTGGAGAGAGGCTCCTCAGTCTCTTGCACGACCTCAGCTCCCTGATCTGCTTCATCTCTCATTGTCTGTCTTCTGTGTCTCTTTTTGTTGCGTCATCTTGCTGTGCCAGCTTTCCGCGTGGGCGAGGTCTCCACTTGGGCTGGCTCACTGCATGGGCCAGCTTGCTTTTTACCAGGAAGCCCCGGGAATTGAACCCTGGATCTCCTAATGGTATACGGGAGCCCAATCACTTAAGTCACATCTGCTTCCCGAACATGGCTTTTTAAGTGCCTGTGAAATACTCATAAAAGTTGCCTATAAAGTTTGTCTCATAGAAAACCTCAATAAATTCCCAAAATAGAAAGGGTACAGTCCATATTCTCTGATAACAGAAAAAAAAAAATCATAAAATTTAATGAAATAAAATTAATCATAAAAACAAAACAGAAAACCCTATCAGCTAGAACTGTTTTGAGTAACTAGGTTCAAAGAGGAAATGAAAACAATTAGCAAGACTAGACATGGTAAAAAGCAACCTCAGTTCCCAGATTGTGATATTAAAATACCATTCATCTACAGGAAACTAGAGCTTAAAGAAATGGTTACTTCTAGACCTGGAGTAGGAAATGTACCTCTCAATCTGGAACATTTTGTCAGACCAGCTATCAAGATCAAAAAGACCTCTACTGGCCAAGGATAGGGAAATTTAAGTGTCAGTAAAGAAAAACTGCAGTGGATCAGAACACAACAAATAATGCTAAATTCATGACTTCATAATGATAAACAAGCTAACTAAACAACTAATCAGTCACCTTTGAAAGATGCTAGATGATCAACTCTATTTTTAAAGCTGTAAACGATAAAAGGAAACAATCAAGTATTTTTCTTGCCTTTCCTATACCAATCATAGGAAACGTACCCTGTGTCAAGGTAACATAGTAGTGGATAAGGCTATCTTTCCCTGTATAGAGGTGTTCCAACAAATAATAACCTCTGATGAATTAAAGCATGTAGGCATTGAACGTAAATAGCTAGCCACACAAAAAGACCAGACAGAATGTGCCTCCTGAAGAACACGCTACCGTCTTGCCAGAGTAATCAAACCTCAATCTGATTAAGCCTGTAGATCTAACTACCAATTTATGGGAGAGTAACATGTTAAACTATACCATAGGAATACAATCTGCAAAATCCAGACTCTGGGACCAAAATCCATACTCTCCAGTATAAATGATCCAGTTTCTTCAACAAATATTTGTTGGCAATTGAAGCAGGAACCTGTAGAGTAAAAGACATCAGGGGGGAAAAAAACCCCACTCTAAATGAAATATAGCATATAGTGTTTAAGGATGCACTAGGTGATAAAATTATTTGGGGAGTGGGTGGGGGGGCGCGGCAAGAAAATCCCAGAGAGGATTGTAACTAAGAGGAGTGGTTCTTTGGTGGCTAGCAAGTTTCCATCTTCTGATGTGGTGGTAGATATAAGGATTTTCACTTTATAATTTAATTCATCAACCTGAATCATTGCTTTTTGCTATGTTCTATATTTGAATTATACGAAACATTAAAGTGTTTTTTAAAAAACTGAAATTACAGAAAATCTGGAAAATGACAATACATGACATCAGACTCCATGGATACCATTCAAACAACGCACAGAGAAAAACTCAGTAAACTGGCTATGTAGAAAATTAATGTATAGATATCAGTGACTGTCATATCTACAAATAACCAGTTACAAGAACTAATGTAAACAAAGGCCTCTTACTAAGTCTGTAAAAAAAGTTAAAATACCTAGCACCATATTTAAAATGAACCTTGGCAGAGCTATAGAAAACATAAAATGCTGAGGGAAACAAAATAAAATTTGAACAGTGGGTAAGATACAGCATGTTCTTGGAAAGGAAGACTAAACATCGTGAAGAAGGTTTTGTTCTTCCCTAATTTAATGTATAAATTTAACGTGATCCCAATAAAAATACCAACAAAATTTTTTTATGGAGGGCATTAGGCATACTAATTCTAAAACTCATATGAAAAGATAAGCAAAGCTGTAACAATTCTGAAATAGAAGAATCAATGGGACTAGCCTTACCTACCAGAGCTTTAGAACATTTTCTTTAGCCTACCTCACCCATGCCTGCTCCTCCTCCTCATCTTTCAGTTCTCTGCTTGGATGTCACTTTCCCTGGGAAGCCTCCCTTGACTCACCTAGTATGGCCTTTATGCCACTTTGTCTTCCCATAACACCCTGTCATCCCTCTTGTGGCTCTTACCCTAGTGTTAAAATGCTGGTTTACTTTTGTGACCCCTGCTAAATATATTTTCTAAAGAGTGAACCTAATGGAAACTATGAACTTTAGTTAATGTATCAGTATTGAGTCATCAATGGTGACAAATGTACCACACTAATGCACGATGTTATTAACAGGGGAAATGGGTTGGAGGAAGGGAGTGTTTTAGTTTCCTAGAGCTGCCATAACAAAGTACCACTAACCGGATGCCTTAAAACAATAGACATTTTTCTCAGTTTTTTTGTTTCTTTCTAGCTTCTGGTAGGTTGTTAGCAATTCTTGGGCTTCCAATCTCTGCTTCATTCATCAGATAGTGTTCTCCCCTTATATTCTGTGTCCAGGACACCAGTCATACTGGATTAAAGCCCACTCTATAACAACATCTACAAAGACCTGATTTCCAAATATGGTCACATTCAGAGGATTTGAACATGTATTTTTAGGGGACACAGTTCAACCCATAACGGGTACGTGGGAACTGTGTACTTCCTGCTTAATTTTCTGTAAACCTAAAACTGCTCCAAAAAATAAAGTTTATCTATACACACACACACAAACATATATATAATTTTAAAAATAAAATCTCACTCAGTAATACTGTGGCTATAAGTAGCAGAAGTTTGATGGACTTGAACAGAAAGTCTAGAAATAGACCCACATACCAACAGAAATTTAGTTTATGATAAAAGTGGCATTTCAAATTACTGAGGAAGAGATTTCTTAATAAATAGTACAACTGGTGGAATACAGTAAAATTGGAGCCACATCTCATACCATAATAAATATAAAGGGATCAGTGGGTTAAATGTATAAAAAATGAAACCATAAGAGTATTAGAAAAAACGGGGGAGATTTAGGAAAAAGTCCTATAGTGAGGAGCTAGAATACAAAACCCAGAAGTCATAAAGCCAATTCTCTTTGTCTTGAGTTGTCAACTTATGTTTCTGCCCCTTTATTCTCTTAATTTAGTACAGGTGGTCTTGAATAAGTCATTTAATTTCTTTATTGTCTTTTTTCGTGTCTGTAAAATATAGATGATGCAACAATATTGAAAGGGTTAAGTAAAATTTTATGTGAAAATGCTTTAAGAAGTCATAGTGGGCTAAAAAGATGTATTGTGCTATTATTTACCTTTTTTTTGCTCCCCTGATTGTTCTATGCCTCCTTTTGGGAGGAAGGTCAGCGTGGGTGGGTGGGTGATGGCTAATTAAGGAGGTTATTTTTCTGTCTATTATTTTTAAGTCTTTTTAAATTTGCTTGTGTTTTTATAAAATATTTAATTGTTGTAGCAATCCGTTTTTATCTTAGAGGAAACATTTGTAAGGAGATTAGCTTAATTTAAGAAACACAATAACCCAGCTTCTAATCAGTGTGTATTTTCTTATACTTGCATGAACTCTAACCACACTGTTGTTAAGAAACTTTATTCTTAGTTTACTGGTTAATTGTGTATGTATATGGCTGGTTAAGTGTACATGACCATTTGCTTTTCTTTCAATATGCATTTCAGTGTTCAAGAATTTTTTGTTCGCAAATCCAACGCAAAGAAAGGTATGTTTGCCAGTACACATCTTATATTGAAAGAACCAGGTGGTTCTAAATATGAAGCTGCAAAGAAATGGAATTTACCAGCAGTCACTATAGCTTGGCTGTTGCAGACTGCTAGAATGGGACAGAAAGCAGATGAAAGCCATTTTCTGATTGAAAATCCACCTAAAGAAGGTATATAGGTTTTTTTACAATTATATTTTTATAATTTGGTGGTTTCTGGGATAGGAATGTGCTGAAGCTTGTTTTTAGGAAAGGTCATGGATTTCTGCTTTTCATATTGGGTGCAATACTTTTGGTCCAGTGAGCCACTGTTGGCCGTTATGCTTTTGAATGGCAAAATAAATGCGTATGCATATCACAAATGTTTAATTTGTATATACTATCAACTATAGGCACTATCTGAAAGCTAGAGGATACAATACAATATAGGAACATGCTAGTATCTCTGTAGAAATCTAAAGATGTGAGCAGGATCCCATTTACTGTTGATTCCTTCTATGGTTCACGCTAATACACCTGCTAATTAATGTGCTCTCTTCCTCTCATCTTTGGGCTTTAGAACATTTCCTCTAGTCTACCATGCCCTTGCCTACTCCTCTTCCTTATCTTTCAGTTCTCTGCTTGGATGTCACTTTCCCTGGGAAGCCTCCCTTGACTCACTTAGTATGGCCTTTATGCCACTTTGTTTTCCCATAACACCCTGTCATCCCTCTTGTGGCTCTTATCCTCGTGTTACAATGCTGGTTTACTTTTGTGACTCCCTACTAAACTGTAAGCTCTGTAAAAAAAAGAATATGCATGTCTTGTGCATAGTATATCCCCTTTGTCTAGCATTGGAATAGCCAGCTAATAAGTATTTTTTATTAAATGTTGAAAAAAGGTAGAATGCAGTGGTAGGAGGATACTGTAGCTCCCCAATCTCCCCTCTTGTAAGATGATACCATCCCTGGGCAAATTTCAGGGAGAGGTATCAGCTTGGGAACAGCTCTTGAGCCATCACTTATTTACCTGGACTGGAAATGTTACAACTGAGGCAAAAGTAAATTTTAGATCATAATAAAATTTTATTCAGGCATTTACAAAAACTTGACTGGCTTATATTTTCAGACTGTATTTTTTTTCCTCCATGGAGGCATTTTATTTGCATGTATATTTTACATCCCTAGAAAAAGAATCCCAGGATTTTTCCTTCTGTGTGTTTTTGCCTTGCTTCCTTGTGGTCCTTGATGCCAGCTGAGGTCGTCAGTACAATAAAACCAAACTGACTGGATGGGAGCAGATTATTCTGCCATTTTTCTAGATCTTTGAGTTGCACATCAAATCTGGGACTAATCACTCCACACTAGTTTAACCTCTCTGTGAGGTTCACAACAATTTTCCCAGCCATCTGATCATCAGTGATTTCAAATTCGCCAATGTAACATGCTTCAACATCACAGTTAGAAACCTGACAGTGACCTTGGCTTGATAAGAACTTGGTGTTGGCCTCTCTTCTCGGCATTGTCCATGCCTTTGAGAGCATCAGCCAGAATGTGCACACGCACTATTGTGGCGGCACAGAAAGATGGCCGAAAGAGCTATTTTCAGACTGTATTTTTAAACTCTGAATATATGTAATTGTGGTTTTCTTTTTACTCTGCCATTGACTTGGATGATATCTATATCCTTTCTGGCAAATTGTGAGATTATTGAGACTATTTCAGGATATGAGAAGGTGAAACAGGAAATTCATTTTCATTAACTACTTGTTCCAGCAAATGCTTGTCTAAGTCAACATGCATTTTAATATATCATCTGGTTTGCTTCTTGGAAAATAGGTATATAACTTTGTGGTTTAAAATGTACCTGAGGATTAACATGTAAACTGACAATAAGATATAAAAACATCGGTTTTTATACACCTCTTTAGAGAAAAAACCGCTCATGTATTTCTTTTCATTTCATTTGTTCATCTCTAGAACAAAGTTTGGAAACTGAAATAACAAATGGGGTGAATCTAAATCGAGATACTCCAGAGCATTCTGGCACACACCTGGAAACTCACAGAAAATCAGTTGTTACACCTCTAGATATGAACCGGTTTCAGAGTAGAGCTTTCCGTGCTGTGATTTCACAACACACTGGACAGGTTTCCATCTCCCCAGCATTAGGGTTGCCACTTCAAAAGGAGCCCTCATTGCACCTGGATACACCATCAAAATTTCTGTCCAAAGACAAACTCTTCAAGCCTTCCTTTGATGTGAAGGTAAGTTTATAGGAAATGGTTCTGAGTTAACAATTTTATAGTTGTATTTATTGTGTTTCTTCATTCAATGTGTCGTCTTCATTTGTTTTCTTCTTTTGATATTTGGAAAAGATTATTTTATTAAAATAATAAAAATTTTTAATAATTAAAAGAAATTATTCTAATAGTTATCTTTGTAGTAATACTTTTTGTAGTGCCCTTATTTCCCCTTTTTCTTTCTTAACCTTTTACTTTTTGTCAGTTTTAAATGGTGTTTTTTGATTCCCATTTATTACCTCTTTGTCATAATAATGATCTTATTCTACTTCCCCCCTTTTTCACCCTTCTACTATTTTTAGTTTTAGTTTAGTTTAGTTTAGTTTAGTTTTGTCCTGTTAGTAAATAAAATGCTTATATATTCTCCATCCCATGGACCTAACCCTTGCTTTAGTCCTAACTCTACAAACAAATATATGAAATGCTCGCTGTCTGTCTTTATTGAGGTTTCCCTTTCACCTTCTGGTAGGACGAAGTTTATCCTCTATGCCCAGGAAGGGCACATGTGGACAGTATTCCCTGATCCTGGCACATTCAAAGCTTTTAATGTGACGTTGACTTATCAGCAGATTGTTTGGCTTTACTATTCTTGGTCTATACTTTTTTCCTTGAGTTTCCTGAAAATGGTGCTCCACTGCTGCCTTCCTTTGTATGTTGTTTTTCAGCAATCTGATACCAATCTAATTATATTGTCTTAGTTCATCTCTTTGCCTGGAGGTTATTTGGATTTTTCTTTTAGCTTTAAAGTCTAATATTTTACAAGGATATGTCTTGATCATTCCAGATCATTTTCCCCTGGTACCTGGTGGGCTTTTTAAATGTTTAGATTTGGATCTTCTTTTATTTCTGGAAAGTTTTCTTGGATTATTATTTAAAAATTATTTAAATATTATTTCTATTCCACTGGTTTGATTTTCTTATTTGGGGACACCAGTAATACAAATGTTTGACCTCCTTTGCCTGTCTTACTTATTTCTTTGGTTCATTTTCATTCTCCTGCTTTCCTGCAATGCCCTTCACTAAGTTTTCACTTGAATCCCTTTTCCCATGGACATCTTTAAACAGTCTTCATTTCTGATATGATTTTGTTTTTCCTTCTACTTCCTGAGTTCAGTCAATTCTCATTTTATTTCTTCTACCTTTTTTTTGGGGGGGGGGGTGGTCCATTTCTATTCTTTTGTTGTTGTTGTTGTTTGTTTCTATTCTTTTGTATTTCTGATATAAGGTTTTTTTTTAAAATCCCTAAGAGCTTTTTTGAGGCTACTTCAGTGTAGGGTGTTGTGTTATGATTTTCTGTAGCTTCATGTTGGGTTTTGGGGGAAGATTTTTCACTGGGAGGGAAACATTCACAGTGTCTGACTTGTTACAGAGTTTGGTATGGATATGGTCTACTTTTTCATATCCCTGTTCTTTTATAGAAGGTTTTTAGTTTGAGCATGCTATTTCCTGTCAGTTCTGCTCCTTTGAAGCAATTTCTTTAATAAGATGGCATTGTAGGTGGTGAGGGGATGGGTTGGTGTGTCTTGTTTCTCTTTTGTTTCTGCAGGATCCACAATTTTCCCTTTTTTTCCTTCTGTCTCTTCACTGCGTCCTCTCCAGTGGGCATACCCCTTCTCTAACTCTTTATTCCCCTGAAGAATGGGTTCTCTGAGCTACTACTTCTGGTCATGCTCACCTTCAGTCCTTGCCCTGTAGCCTAGGCCTTTAATTACTAAGTCTGACCTGTGTTCAGTACTTTTGTATTAAAAAATGTGACTACTAATGTATATAGTTTCTTTTTGGGGTGATGAAAATGTTCTAAAATTAGATTATGGTACGATGCACAACTCTGTAAATGTACTAAAAGCCATTGAATTATATACTTAAAATGGGTGAACTTTATGGTAAGTAAATTATATATCCAGAAAGCTATTTAAAATAAATAAAACAGGATGAGCTGTTTAAACATGTATTAGGATTTCCCTTCTTAACTGATAAAGCATCTCCATAGATGCTTTTTTTCGATGTTTTTTCCTTTGGGGATTTTTTTAAGCTTTATTTTGTACATTTAATAATTGAAAATATAGACAATTAAAAACTAAAAAGAAAACACAAGTGAATAAAAACATATTTCTCAATTAAATGTACTAGATACATATAAATTTTTTTTTGAATCCTACAATATGTTGCACAGTATATTTGGTTCACAGTAATGAAATCATACAGTATTTGTACTTTTGTGTCTGGCTTGCTTTGCTAAATATAATGTCCTCCAGGTTCATCCATAGATGTTTTAAAAAGGTATTTGATAAATCATTCCATTCAATTTAGATTTTTTAAAAATTTCAATAAGATAGGAATAGAATTTACTATGACAACACTTTTTTAAATAAACTTCAAGCATTACACTTAATGAGGAGTCACATGAATCATTCCCATTAAATTAAGGTCAAGACCAGATTAAGAATGCCTGCCATTACACCAGCCAGTGCAGCTAGAAAAGACAGGAAGTAAAAGGTATGATGATTTGGAAAGGAGTTTAAAATGATCATTATTTGTGTCTGGAAAACCAAAGACAACCAACTCAAACTGATGAGAGAATTCAGTGAAGGTAACCAGAATTTAATAGCTTTCACATATTATAAGCAACATAAACCAGCTGGAAGATCATAATGAAAGAAAAGATCCCATTATAATAACTTTAGAAGGAAATAAATTTAATAAGATCTCAATTCATTCAACAGTATTAGATGATGGACACAATGAATAAAATATGCAAAAATCCTTGCTTTTATGGTGTTTTATATATATATTTGCCTCTAATGTGTTTTTATTTTATTTATTTATTTATTAAATAAAGTGATTTTATTGATACATATTAATAAGGTGTATGATCCATCCAAAGTGTGCAGTCAGTGGTATTTGGTATAATCATAGCTGTACATTCATCACTTCAATCATTATTAGAGCATTTTCATTGTTTAAATAATAATAAAAGAAACAAAAAGCAGACAAACAAAAATTCATTACCTCTCAATCTCTCTACATTTCCCTAATGTACATAGCTGCGTTTTCGGGCTATTTTTACTTATTTATTTATTTTAAAGCAGTTTTAATGAGATATATTCACATACAATACAGTCTATCCAAAGTGTATAATCAATGGGTTTTAGTATAATCACAATGTTGTGCATGGTGTTTATATTTTAATGGAGCAAAATGTGTAAGATTCCATGTGGTGATGAGTGTTGTGGAGAACAGCAGCAGAGAAGATGGCTAGAGCGAGGCTGGGGTGGTAGTTAATTTCAAATAGGTTGGTCAGGAAAGGTCTCACTTCAGTGAATTGAACAGACACCCAAAGGGCATGTATCCATATGTGTGGATATATGTGGAAGGGTATCTCGGGAAGGGGAAAGCAAGTGCAAATGGCCTTAAGTGAGAGCACAGCCAGCACAGTTGAGGAGCAGTAGTAGGGGTCCAGGTCTTGTACACCATGTAAAAATTTTGGCTTGTGTTCATTGAGATGGGAAGCCATTGGAAGAATTTGACAGTTGTGATATGACCTGTTTATGCTTAAAAGGATTTCCCTTGTTTTTTTGTTTGTTTGTTTGTTTGTTTTTTGGGAAGGGGGCAGGTGGCGGGATTTAGGAAAATAAAGATGGTTGCAAAGAGACCATTAGGAGATTTTGCAGTAATCCAGGTGAGAGATGATGGCGGCTTACTTAGATCAAGATGATATCAATGGAAGTGGTAAGATATATTTTGAAAGGCCATCCAACAAGATTTACTGACAGATTGGTTGTGTAGTGTGAGAAACAGAGGAGTAAAGGATGACTCCCAAGTGTTCGGTCCGAGAGATTAGAAGAATGGAGGTACCAATCAACTAAATTGAAGAATGCCATGAATAGAACAGGTTGGGGTTGCGGCCTAAGATCAAGTTCATGTTTTGGGTATATTAAGTTTGAGATTCCTGTTAGATATCCAAGTACAGTTGTCGAATAGGCAGTTGCTTATAAAGCCTGAAGTTTGGAAAGTGATCTGGGTGAAGATAGAGATTTGGAAATCTGGGCTTGTAAATATTTAAAACCAGATGAGAATAGAATGCCAGGGGAGTAGAGGAAGATGAAGAGAATGAGGTGCTCCCATTTATAGGAGTAACCAGCAAAAGATTCTGAGAAGAAGCCACCTGTGAGGGAGAGCAAACGCCTGGAGATTATGATAGAGACCAAGTAAGAAAAGTATTTGAAAGAGGAGGAGGGATTATCTCTCAGATGTTGCTGAAAGATCAAGAAAGGTGAGAGCAGAAAATTGAACACTGGATTTAGCATTGTGGAGTTCACTGGTGATCTTAACAGTAATTAAGGGTTTGGTGGCATAGTGGAGGTAGAAGCCAGTGTGGATTCATAAGAGAATGTGAGGAGAATTGGAGACAAGGGAGTATAAACAATGCTTTTGAGTTTTGCTTAAAGGAGATCAGAGAAATGGGGTGGTAGCTGTAGGGCAAAATGGGGTCAAGGAGGTTGTTTTGTTTTTAAGACAAAAGAAATGACTTTATGCCAGTGCAAATGATCCAATAGAGAGCCAAGGGATGATGCACACAAGAAGGGAGAACTGCTGGAGCCACATCGTTGAGTGGTGAGGAGTTGGGAACTAGTGCTTAAGGGGAGGGAAGTACCAATAGGGAAGCAGTGTTCATGGCAAGGATGCTGAAGGTGGATAGACACGGAATGGGAGCTTCTGGCTTCTTTTGTATATGAAGAATCATTAAAAACACTATGGAGAAATAAAGGACTTTAGCAAATAGACATGTCCTTGCAAAACAGATTAAACATCATAAAGGTCTAGAAAGGCAATGCAGATCTTATTAAAAACGAAAGCAGAAAGTATAAAAATTCTGAGAGGAATAAATAGAGGGTAGGCACTAGCCCTACCAGTTATTAAAACATCTTATAAAGCTGTAGTAATTGAAGGTAGTGTGTTACTGTCACATATATACTCGGATCAGTTGACAAGATTATTATCCATAAATAGGGGAACTTACTATATCATAAAGGTGGAATTCAAATAAAACAACTGGGTAGCCATCTGAGAAAACAGTTGGGATTAAACTTTACACTTTATATCAGAATAAATCTCAGATGATCAGATATTTAAATATAAGAAATGAAGCTATAAAAATTCCAGAGCAGGCCATGAGAAGGCTTGGTTTGTTTTTAAGTAATCTCAGTGTGGGGAAGCTCTTTTTAACTACATATGCTGCCCACACACACACCAAAAATAAAAGATTAATAAATTTGACATTTAAAAATTTCAGCATGGCAAAATTGGACTTTTTTTTTTTTTAGAATTTTTATTTACAGACATTCTCTGCCCACCAAACAAAATCTCAGCCTTTTCCCTTCCCCCAACACCCTGGTAACCTCTGATCTGCTTTTTGTATTTGACAAATGACAAACTGAATACAAATGTGTACATATATCATAGTGGATATGCAAATAAATTCATAGAGGATAATATAAAAAAGAATTCTTGCAAGTGAATATACAAAAACTAATAGCCCAGTGGAAAAATGAGCAAAGGATAGTAAAAGATAATTGTCACAAAAAATTAAATACAAATAGAATACATGATGAACCAAATTCCACATGAGAGGGGAAAATTTAAAGCATACAGATAAGTTTTTAACTTATCCGATTGGCAATTAAAAAAAAAATCTGATTACCCACTGTACTTTGAGCATTTATGGAAATATACCTTGCCCGTGATAGTGCCAGCATTGGTGCATACATTTTGCTTAAATGGTTCCTTTTTCTCCTGTGTGGGTACAGGGCTGGCAAAGATTCGTCAGTTGGGCACTGACTCTATTTTCTGCCATCTATGTGGAATACTCTGCAGATGGAACAGAGAACAAGCAATTGTAGCTTCTGCATGAGGGAACCATGAATGGCAAGAGTATACTTATTTTTTTTTTTACTTTTAAGATTTTTCATGGTTCTCAGCTCATCCTGACTTTTTAACCTTCCTTATAATTCATGTCTTGCTTTTACACCTCCTTGCCTCCTTGCTTACTTGTATCCTTCTCTTTGTTTTTGTTTTGTTGTGGATTTTAACTGCCACTACAATTCTAAGATTCTGGTAAATAGAGTACTCACTGCTGAAAAGTAAGCTTGTTATTCTCTTTAGACCAATTTGCTGAAAAGTGTGCATTTTTTTTCCCTTCATAGTATCTAGATACAGATTATATTTCATTCTTTTTATTGTTACTTGGAGGAAATAAAACCAGAGATGATTAAAGCTGTAATCCTATTAATTTTGAGGGTTATGCCCCTTACCCCTCCTTCCCTCTTTCTATTTCTGTTTCTCTATCCTATATACCTCTCTCCTCCCTTCTTCCTTTTTCTCTTCTTTTCTCCTTCCTCCTCTTCTCTTCCCCTCTCTTTCTCCCCCTTTATCCATATAGGATGCACTTGCAGCCTTGGAAACTCCAGGAGGTTCCAGCCAACAGAAAAGAAAGTTGAGTACACCACTCTCAGAAGTCATTGTCAGAAACTTGAAACTTGCTTTGGCAAACAGCTCTCGAAATGCTGTGGCTCTTTCTGCCAGCCCTCCACTGAAAGATGCCCAACCAGAGAAGGTAGAATTAGATCTCTCATTAAAATGACATTTTAGATAATAAAACATTTCAGATAATAATGGCTGATGTTTCTTTTATTTTCCATGGACAGGAAGACGCTCCAAAGCCACTTCACAAGGCAGTGATATGTGTTAGTAAAAAACTCAGTAAGAAGCAGAGTGAACTAAATGGGATTGCAGCCTCTCTTGGAGCAGATTACAGGTAGTTGGCACATCTTCTGCTTGGTGGCGATCTGGCCTAAGTTTATAGAGAAATCTAAAGCTGTGATGAGCATCTACAAGGAACCAAATTTATTTTGTCTTTTAGTATGCCATATTCTCTTGAGCACCTAGTTTGTGCCACACACTTTTCTAAAAATTTGGAATCCGTGAATGAACAGTACAGTCCTGTCTTAAAGGATTTTATAATCTAGTAAATATATCTGGAACTGAGGTTAAGCATATTTTTGCCTTAGTGCTTTTCAGATTAGAGCCGTACTACTAAGTACTCTAGCAGTACTCCTGAATAAAGATAGTCTTTTTTGAGGTTGTTTTAATTTCTATCATGTTTACTACTTGGAGACATAGATTATCATAAGCCTTCAACGTGGCAGTTTAAGATAGAGACAGCTCATTTGTAGCACAGATGAAATTAGTATCAATGACTGAGTGACCCCTGCCTCTTCCAGCCAATTTTACCATCATTGCTAGCTTTCTTATCTCTTATGTTCAGCCTAATGATTGGTTTCACAAGTGTTAAACAGCTTGAGGAATATGATTATCTTTTGACCCTTTAAGTTTGCCAGTCTAAACCACCTACAACCAAATACAGTCTGTTCTCAAAGGATATATGAGGACTAAGTCTCGTAGTTTCTGTATTACCACAGTAGAATTGAATAGTAAACCAAGATGATTCAGGCAAAACACTCCTCTATTTTTCTGAATTATCTTATAATTTATTTAAATTATTGTTTTACCTTAACAGCAGTAATAGAGCCAATTGCTAGAGAGCTAACAATTAGAGAAAGTATTTCTTTTAAACAATTTATTGAAGTATATCATTCATACATGAACATACATAAACTATAAGTGTTCAGTAAACATCGTGAACTTACAAAACAAACATGCATAACATCATACAGGGCTCCCACACATCACCCCTCCCAAACACCCTGCATTGTTGTGAAACATTTGGTAACAAATCATGAAAGAGCATCGTCAAAGTATTACTACCAACTATAGTCCGTATCTTCCTCCCCTATATATTTTTTTAAGGATTTATTTATTTATTCACTTTTATCCATCCCCCACCCCCACCCCCACCCCCGTTTTTGCTGTTTCTGTGTCCATTCACTGAGCAACTCTCTGTGTCTGTTTCCTGCCCTCTCTTCTCATCCTTCTCCTCCTGTCTTCACTGGGATTCGATCCTTGGAATCTCCGATGTGGAAGAGAGGCATCCTCATCTTGGCTTTCCCTTGTGTCACTCTCCTGTTACATCATCATTTTGCTGCTTAGCTCGCGGAGCCTGACGGTGCACCTGCCTATGGGGCCTGGCGGCACACCCGCTTGCGGGGCCTGGTAGCCCACACACCTTCGATATTTTAATTTTTTAAAATTTTACCGGGGGTTCCCGGGGATTTTTTTTTTTTTTTTTTTTAAGATTTTATTTATTTATTCATTTATCCCCCCCTTGCTGCTTGCGCTCGCTGGGCCAGCCAACCACGCCGTGCGGGCGGGCCCGCCCTCACCAGGAGGCCCCGGGAACCGAACCCGGGGCCTCCCATATGGTAAACGGGAGCCCCACTGAGCGAGCCACAGCCGCCCCCCGGTTCCCGGGGATTGAACCCAGGTCCCTCCATAGGGGAGACAGATGCCCAACCACCCAAGCCACATCTGTCCCCCTGCTATATCTCTTAAAGTTAACCAAAGATACCCAGAGTTACAGTCTTTTCCCATACAGGATGGTCATACAATAAATCAGGCTTAGTTTATCACCAGCATTCTAAAAACCAGACCTAGGGAGAAGTCTGGGGACATACATGGTTTCTAATAATAGTGAGTGTTTAGCATGCCCTGATTATCACAAAATCAGGTCAGCGAGACTATTCGCATGAGAAAGTATTTTTTTAATGTTATTTTTAAGAATACAAGGGAAGTAGGTAGCACCTGAAAATAGAGATGTTTATAATATAATTTAGGAGAAAATATTAGTTCTTAATTTGCCGAACTTGCATATTTAAAAGATTCAGACATACTTCTTATTTAAGAAATGGAAAGCATATTAAGTGTCCATAGAGACTTTTATTTATTTTGGTGATTACGTTTAGAAATATAATTTTTATACTTCTTTTCGTCTTTTACTTGATCCTTTGAAGGATGATGTTTTACATTTTTTAGGATATGTTCTTAGGTCAGGAGAAAATACTGACTAGGAAGATCATAGCATAATATAGCAGTTAAAAATATGTGTTTGGTTTCTTTTGTTTGTTTTGTTTCATTTTTTTTTTGAAGGAGCTATGGGAGATTGAACCGGGAACCTCAGAAGCAGGTACTCAACCACAGCTACACCCATTCCACTAAGAGCTTGGGTTTTGAAGTTATACCTGGTCTACCACTTGCTTGCTGAATATCTGTGGACAGACCTCTCATTTTCTTATCCATAAAATGGATATAATAATTCCAGCATTTCAAGCTTGTGAGGAATGAATATGATAATGATATAAAGTGCCTAGGCTAGTGTGTGGCATAGAGCAAATGTAGAGTTACTAGTGGCTGCCAATAACTGGAACTTAACTGTAAAGTGATAGTATTCATTATATAAGAAAAAAAATTGAAACAATTCAGAAAAGTATAAAGAAGAAAGTAATATTTTAAAAGAAAATCCTTCCATTTCCTGCATTTATATAACTAGTTGTATAAAATATTACAGAAAAGGTGGACCCTGTTGTTCTAATGTTCTTGCTTACTCTTAATATAGTTCTGAAAATTTTGAGGTCAGACTATTCTATATATGATAAATAATGGTCATCTTAACTAACGTGGGCTATTTCTCTTAGTTATGTATTTATTTTTAATTTGGCCATGCTTCAGGTGGAGTATTGATGACACAGTGACCCATTTCATATATCAAGGGCGACCAAATGACACTAATCGAGAGTATAAATCTGTAAAAGAAAGAGGACTACATATTGTTTCAGAGCACTGGCTTTTAGAAGTAAGAAATTCTTTTTTTCCTCCTCTCTCTGACAAATGAAAATTTACACAAATGTTATTTCAGAACACAGACCAGTTTCAGTCTATGTGAACAAGTTTGATAATCTTGGTTTACCATGCATAGTTCATTTCTTTAGCATCAGAAATTAAGGTCTTTATTCTTTAAATACTTAACAAGTCTTTAGTGGATACCCCTCTTTCTGATTCTCTGATTCTTTTCACTAATTAAAAATGATATGAATGAAAATTTAATATTAATTCAAGAATTCATTTAGCATACCAATCAATATAGTTTAGAACTGTGTTTTCTCCCTGGCTTCCTTCCTTTCATCCATCTAATCTCTATCCCACACACACACCCTGCCCCAGGGGCATTCCCTGGAATATGATTGATACCTTAAAAGCAAAGAAGTAGAATTAGACTTTATACTTTAGTTGGTATGACATTTTAAAAGTGAGAACATTTTAATTGTCTTCTGAATGATGGAATTTTTCAGTGTAAACTACTTTTTAAAACTTTAGTTTTGTGAACATTTGCCAGCTTAGAGCATAATGCATTAATTGTCCTTATCCTATTTAACATGTTCCTTTTAATCACAAAGATTTTTTCAGTCCTATTTTAAAGCACACCATTGTATTGTAGTGTGCCCAAGAGTACAAACATCTTCCTGAGTCTCTTTATCCGCATACTTATAATCCCAAAATGAGCCTGGATATCAGCGCAGTGCAAGATGGCAGACTCTGTAATAGTCGACTACTCTCGGCTGATTCGACAACAAAGGATGATGAGGTAAATAATGTGGAAGTACACTTAAGCCCTCCGTAAGATAAATGTATAATCATATATTGCTGTCTAATCTGTACGCAATGGCTTGGACTGAGAAATTGTTATTTTTCCTCAATAATAGCCTGATCATTTAGCTTTAGAAGAAAATGATGTAGACAGCATGACCACCAGTAAGAAAGAATCAGCAACATCGAATGGAAATGGAAAGAATGACTCTAAAGGAGGTAATATATTTATATTGCAAGTTTATATCTTTCATAGAGTGCCTGCTTTGCATCAGATAGTAAAAGTTATTTTCTATGTTCCTAACAAATAAAACATATATTTGAGGAATGATTCAAGGGTCCTTATAAATCATTAAGTAATAATTTGCAAAGCTTTTTCCATTAACCAAAAAATAGTTAAATGATTTGAGTGTAAACTTGCAATGTTTATGGAACTACATATCTGCAGAGTTGGTCCGATACAGCCCTATTCTATTAAAGGTAGATGGAGTTATTGATCTTCTTATTTATTCTTTGATTCAATTCTTTTTAGTGATTTTCAAAAAGCTGTATCATATATATTTTTTAATGTATTCACATGGTTTTAAAGGTACAGAAGGAGGTATGAAAAGTTTGTTCCACTTTTATGTTAACCCCAGCCTCCCAATCTTACTAGTTTCTCATGTTTCCTTCCAGAGCTATTTTTACATCATGAGCTATGTTTATGTATGCCACGTCAAGTGGGCTTAACAAAAGCTTAACAAAAAAATACAAAAATGGTGACTATTATGTACCTTGATCTTAATATTTTTGCTTAATAATAGTTCAACTTAAGGATTGTTTCATATCAGTAAATAAGAACTGGCTTTTTTACATCTGTATAGTATTCTTTGCTTGGAAGGCCCTAATTTATTTAGTCAATCCCTTGTTGGGCATTTAGGTTGTTTCTAATTTTTTATTATTATAAGTAGTAGTGTAGTGAATAACCTTATATATGGGTATCCTGTTTTTAATGGATTACTACTTTCTCTTCCTTGCTCATCCTGTCCTACCAGAGCTTTCCCTATGACTTACCTATACATGTACCTGTTTAGTTAGTCCACTCTGTTCATTCCAAAAATATATACTTAGTACCTATTTCGGTGTTTAGTCTATAAGGAAACCAAAAATAAATATGAGGTAGTCCCTATGTTTATGGGCCATCGGGAGTGTAGTGAGGACCATGGAGAGCGTTCGAACCTGGGAGGGAACTCTGGAAAAGGCATCATTACTATAGGTGTTAGCAAAGTACCTTTGAGGGGTTTCATCATCTCATATACAGCCCCTTCATGGTGAGGTTGGCCTTTATGTTCTGTAGTATGCATATCTTAGTACATTACCAAAGACTGTACCAAGTGTTCAGTATATCTCTACTCAACAAATTTGTGTCCAGCCAGATCTAGACAAAATAATTAATGTGAACAAGATGTGATAACAAAGAGAAACTTCATCTTAATGTGTTTTTGTTTTTTTCCCAAGCTCTGACACAGACCTTGGAGATGAGAGAGAACTTCCAAAAGCAGCTGCAGGAGATAATGTCTGCTACATCAATCGTGAAACCCTCAGGGCAGAGAACTTCTCTTTCAAGAAGTGGTTGTAACAGTGCGTCTTCAACCCCTGACAGCACTCGTTCCGCCCGCAGCGGACGAAGTAGAGTCCTGGAGGCACTGAGGTAGGCATCTGCTGCTGGTGGCAGAAAGGAGTAACCGAATGACTTGAGGAAAGGTAGCTCCTTATTTAGGTACCCACTGAAACGAGTTAGGTTTAATTTTGCTTTTTTTTAAAAAAAATAAATAAAAATTGTGAAGAAGTTTCAGAATATCAAGACCAACGAGAGGGTTATAGGGTTATATTCCTGCCCACTTCTTTAGCCCAAACGATATACCTTATATTCAGATGTTACCTGTTCGATTTGGCCCTCTGCTGACTAGATTTTCGTCCCACTCTTCCTCCTTCTAAGCTGTTCTAGAATTCTTACTTGAGGTCTTACATGAAAGCAAACTCAGAGGTCTGTCCCATACCAAGTAACTTTCAGATTGAGGAGTGATTACTATTTTTTATTATCTCCTCTGAGAAAGACATGATTTTAAGATACAATTTGCCTCATTTGAAATGTATTCAGTGGACAGTCCTCTGTGTTCTTTAATATTAATATTAAATAGTATTAAACAGTACTTAAGCATTTTGTATTCTCTTTGTAAATTCATCTTATAGGAAAGATGATTACAGATCTTAGTGTGATGCACTTAAGTTCAGTGGCAAAAGATCTTTTTCCTGATAGAAGAAAAATCTCTGATTTGTATGATGAACTTTATGGGACTTATATCTTGACTTAATTGAATCATGCATTTATCTTATGCTAATTGTTTACTTCATGAGGATAGTTCTTTATCTGAGAACTGAGGAAAAGTGGCTTTTTGTTTATGTTTACACAAAGAAAATCCTTGGAATTCTGTTTACTCTCAAGTGGAATCCTTGATTTATACCATAAAATGTACTTCACTGTAATTCTGTATAAGACTGTTCTACTTTAGACTCTGGGAGATTTGGTTACTGAGGGTCGAAAGGACCTTCATGTAAGGCAACCTGACAGTAAACTTCTTGTGTAATTATAGTTCTTATAGTTGCCTGTGATTAAAAAACAACTACTTTTGGGAAGCGGCTGTGGCTCAATCAGTAGGGCTCCCGTTTACCATATGGGAGGCCCCGGGTTCGGTTCCCGGGGCCTCCTGGTGAGGGCAGGCCCGCCCGCACGGCGTGGTTGGCTGACCCAGTGAGCACAGGCAGCAAGGGGGGATAAATGAATAAATAAATAAAATCTTTAAAAAAAAAAAAAAAAAAACACAACTACTTTTAAGCAAAGTAACTCATTTCTTAAACATTACCATGTTTCTATAAACCTATATAATGAAGGGAAATTTATTTTTCAAACGCAACAATTATTTTAGAATTTTAAAAATTTTCATGAACATTGTTGAACTTTTTCCTCTTTGAAGTTTTAACTATATAGACATTTGTTCAAAATACATTTTTAATATTCTAGCTTAAAGAGATAAGTTTTTGGAGAAATATTTTAAAAAGAAGTTATTTCCCAAAGTTCATTTATTCAGTAACAATATTATGTGTAGATAAATGGCAGACTTATAAAGGTGATCTCCAAACTTTACAGTCTAAATTCTGGGCTTTAGGAGTTTGGAGTTTGCTATAACTATCTGGTTATTTCAAATTATCACTTTTATTCCTTAGGCAGTCTCGTCAAACAGCACCTGATATCAACACAGAGCCCTCCCAAAATGAACAGATCATTTGGGATGACCCTACAGCCAGGGAGGAGAGAGCAAGGCTTGCCAGCAATTTGCAGTGGCCCAGTTGTCCCACACAATACTCTGAGCTTCAGGTTGACATTAAAAAATTGGAGGATTCCCCTTTCCAGGAACCTTTACATGACACAGAAATTGCTGATCAGGGTAATGAAAAAGAAATCTAATTACTTGTGTGTTGAGTACATGTTGATCTCTTAAAAAACAAACAGATAAGCACATTGTGGTTCTCTGAATTATACATACAAATAAAATTTTCTTAGATATTTCTGATTTTGATTTAAATTTAAGAGTTAGAAAACTAATTTATAACTTTGAGGTATTTATAAGTAAAGTGAAAAGTATATTTTGAACATTAAATTTGGAAATTTAGGATAGGCAGTTTTCCCAACATGTTTTTCATCATTGCTCTTCCTTTCGTTCTAGACCATTTTCATTTGTGCAGCTAATGTGTGGCTTTTTTCCCAATCATCTTATTTTCATTTCAGTCTTCTAAATTCTAACCAACACATACTTTTTTGTTCTTTTGATTTGTGTGAGTTCCTTTCTGAATTCTCATTTTTTTCTTCCATGAGCTTTACCTTGCAAACGAAATGCTTCCTATCTCTTATCTTTGGTTATCTTTTTTCTCCCTTTTTTACATCACGATTATTTCCCTATACTAGATATGCTGATTTTCTCAAAGTGTAGCGTTGCTTTCATTTTACAAATTTGAGTTATACTTCATTAATGTAAGCTTGATATTTAAAGAAGGGTGTGGGAGAGGCCCACAGATAATACCATTTGCTCTTTTAAAGCTAAATAATTGCATTTATTTATAAGCTATAGAAATAGTGTACTTCTTTTCCATGTACTGTTTACATCCCAGAATTTGTGTTTAATTTCATCATGGCTAAGATAGATGAGACTATTTCCCAGAATTTGTTCTTAGTCATATTTGGATAATATCACACTGCAGTATTTTATTACCCTCAGCTGCCTGTGATCCTGGAAACATATGTATGACTGAAGCCCCAAAACACCCAATCTCAGAAGAACTGGAAGCTCCAATAAAAGACAGCCACCTGATCCCTACACCTCAAGCCCCCAGTATCGCTTTTCCCCTAGCCAACCCACCTGTGGCTCCACACCCTAGAGAAAAGGTATGTTCATCCTTAGTATGGTGATAAGGCTCTTTGAGTATTGTTGTGCTGCATTAGAAATTTGTTGATACCTATTATCAAGAATTTATCAAGTGTTGAAAACTGTGCTTTTCTTTGCATTATTATTTTTTACATTTTCATTCTATATTTGAGCATTCAGAAGACTGAGTAAAATGTTACTATAAAAGAACCATATACTTGATGACTTTTTTATGTCAATTGTCTGTTTTTAGTGAAGAATTTTATTTCTCTAAAATAAAACCCTTCCATTCCAGATTATAACGATAGAGGAGACTCATGAAGACTTAAAAAAACAGTACATATTTCAGTTGTCATCTCTGAATCCTCAAGAGCGTATTGATTATTGTCATCTGATTGAAAAACTAGGTACCAGTATTTTACTTAAATTAAAAAAAGTCCTATAACATAATTTTATTTGGAAGTCATGTAGTTATCATTTGTAAGATGTAGAAATTAAGATAAAGGAGACAGGTAATTTGTCTAAGACTAAATATTAAGTCAGCATTAGAGCTGTGCTTTTATATAGTCACTAGGTCATTGGCTTAAAGATTTAAATTGAAACCAATAGTTATGGTTTAAGAATCTCCTGTGCTTCTTTGAGCATTTGATGAAATCTTGCACACAATCAGTGAAATTAGGGGAGTGGATGTAGCTCAGTGGTTGAGCTCCTGCTTGGCATGTATGAGATCGTGGGTTCAATCACCAATACCTCCTATAAAAAAAAAATCATCAATGAAATTATAGTTCTGTAAATAAGATCACATTTTATTGAGCTTGAAGGTGTATAGTAACATCTTATCCACAGAGGAGGATTCTAGCAATCACCATGCTAGATTCTGGGAAAATCTGAAGTAGCAATCCCAGACCCCTGGCACTTGAGTCATGACATTTGTGCCTTGCTGTTTATCTGGATCCTTCTCATGTAACGGAATTCTTGTTCCACTTGTTGTCAGCTCTCCATCTGACATCATACTAGAAGGGTGACTGGATGTTCTATAGTAGCACTGTCCAATAAAAATATAATGGAGCCGCATAAACAATTAAAATTTTTCTAAGTAGCCACATTTTAAAAAGTAAAAGAAACAGGTGGAATTAATTTTATATATATTTTTATTTAACCCAGTATATCCAAAATATCATTCAATGTGTGTAATCAATATTAAAAAATATTAGTGAGATCTTCTACTTTTTAAAAATTTTTTATAAGTCTTGTTTATATTTTACACTTAAAACACATCTAAATTTGTACTAATCATATTTCAGGTGTTTGATGGCCACATGTGGCTAGTGGTTGTTTGTAATAGTTCCCTGAGTCATCAAGAAAAAGGTTAAATGTTATTTAGTATTATCTTTTTAAGGATGTGGAGAACTATGATCTACATTTTTAATTAAAGATTTCTGTGAAATACAGTTGGATCCTTGAGAAGCTGTGTTTTTTTTCTTGGAAACTTTACTCATGTGGAATACTTGGTTTCCCAGGCACCCAATAAATTAGATTGTATTATAAATCAGAATTGTTAAGCTTTACCCAAAGTGCCTGTTTCCAATAGATTGTTCTGTCTCTGAGAACTGTGGGTAAGAATAGTAGCATTTAGTAGAGGATTGATCTAGAAGAGGACAGAGAGCAGAGGCCAGTGAGTATAGATTGTGCTGGAATTGGGAGTCCGTGACTAGAGGGTTTCTGATAGTAGAACATGAAGAGATTGTGGTAGACATTGTGTCCAGCCCTTCATTTTATAAATGCAATAACTGTGGCCTACAGATATACATAAATAAGTCTATTGTGTCGGGTCACAGAAAAACTTATATAGAATTGAATATTGCTATTTCATTAATATGGAATTTTATTGTTCTTTTGTTATTCTTTGATTCTGGGAAAGTTACTCTATACCTGTTTTCTCATGTGTAAAATGCAGATAATAGTAACCTACCTTCATAGGGTTATGAGGATTAAATGAGTTAGTAGCCTAGAGTGCTAACAACAACTATATGCCAGTTCTTGGCATATAGTAAGTGCTCAACAAGTGTTGCTATTAGGATCATCATCATCATCATCATTACTAGTCATCTGTAAATCATGAGTAGAGTTTGAATATTTTGTTACAGTCTTATAAAATCCTTGATATAACTCTGCCTAACCACTGGTCAGGTTAATTTCTAACTCAATAGCTATGCTTTACATCAGCTTATATTTACTTATGCCTTCTTCCTTCCTCAGGCATACTTCATATATAGATATATCTGAGAAGAGGTTCCAGTTTCTGCTTTTTCAAATCCTTGCTACTTCATCCTCTCAGTCACCTAGTGTGTGTTTTTCTCCCAAGCTTCTGTATTGGTCTTATTTCCATGCACAAAAAAATTTCCTTCATATGTCTCTTTTTGACTTCTGTCTGGCTGCTTACTCATATTGGTGCTTGAAAATCGCTAAGGTGCTTAAGAGAGACATTAGAGATATAAACTACTTCAGTTCATGGCCCTGATTTTTATCATAAATCTTTCTGTATTTTGATTAGGACAAACCAACTGCAGACAAACAGGAAAATTTGAGCTAAACAGGGAAATTTGAACAAAGATTTAGTATTGAAATAGTGAAAAAATTTTAATTATATTAGATCTGATGTCATTATGGCTGTATAAGAAAATTTCCATGTATTTTGTTGATGCATAGTGAAATACATAAGGGTGAAGTGACATGATGTCTGGAATTTGCTTTAAAATAGTTCAGCAAAAATGGGGTAAAGTAAGGATGGCAAAATAATATTAGAATCTAGGTAGCCAGTGTATAGGAGGAGTTCATTTTATATTTTATCTTTTTTATTGGAAATTTTCATAATAAAGTTATTAAATATATACATAAAGTAAAATAATTGTCAGTGTTTTACTTAGTTTAGTGCATTTTATTTATAGAAAAATTTCTATGCATATTTGAAATTATAAGAAGAAATCAGTAAAGTGCAACGAATTTTTCTCTTCTTCAGGTGGATTAGTGATAGAGAAGCAGTGCTTTGATCCCAACTGTACACACATTGTTGTGGGCCATCCTCTTCGAAATGAGAAGTATCTGGCCTCCGTGGCAGCTGGGAAGTGGGTGCTTCATCGCTCCTACCTTGAAGCCTGCAGGACTGCTGGGCGCTTTGTGCCGGTGTGTATTCACGTTAATGCAAAGGGCCATTTTTCTTTAAAAATAAATGCCTGAATAGATTCCAGCATATACACTGACTGTCCATGTAATTGAGTTAACCAAAACGACCGATTATATCAATTATATTTTTTCAATTGAAATAACATTCACTTAATGTCAGAAAATTTCGAGATTATCTCATAGTAAGCTTTTATTTGGTTCCTAACTGTCATAGTAGGATCCATCATTTAGTTTTTGATGTTTTTCAATCGGGGTCCTTTAGGGATCTCTTCTATAGACAGGTGATCATGTTGTTAATACATATCTCCTCTGAGATTGACCTTACGTGACATTAATCCCATTGGAGCCCAAAATTCTAAATATTACCAATTGCCAAAGCATGCTTATCAATAGGTTTCTTAGAAATGTATGCAGTATTTTTCTAATTAAAATCCATATATACTTGACTCTCAGATGAAGGCAAATTAATCTGTATTTTCTTCATGCTCATAAAATGCTTGCTTAGGGAAGCGGCTGTGGCTCAATCAGTGGGGCTCCCGTTTACCATGTGGGAGGCCCCGGGTTCGGTTCCCGGGGCCTCCTGGTGAAGGCAAGTCCGCCCACACGGTGTGGTTAGCTGACCCAGCAAGCACAAGCAGCAAGGGGGGGATGAATGAATAAATAAATAAAATCTTTAAAAAAAAAATAAAATAAATAAAATAAAATGCTTGCTTAGTATTCTCTGTATTTATGATAATTGAATATATAGCTTTTCTTATTTGATTGTGGGCTCCTTGAAGACAGAAACCTTTATGCAGCACAATGGCTCCCCCTATTGTAGGAACTCAAAAGTTTGTTGGGCTAATTCTCCAGGAAGAAGATTATGAATGGGGATGTAGTTCCATACTTGATGTTTTGACTGGAATCAATGTACAGCAACGGAGACTAGCACTTGCAGCAATGAGATGGAGAAAAAAAATCCAGCAAAGACAAGAAACAGGCATTGTTGAGGTATTAACATATATAATTATTTAAGTAGTATAAATGACATTTAAAACCATGACTATCCCAGAGTTTTGTTTTTGTTTTTTTTTAAGAGAATACGCTTGACCAATTAAGAATAATTCTCCTTGTTTTTAATCCCTTGATACCCTTTGGCATTCTTAATTGAACCTAATGTTAAGAAGTTGTTCTAATTGTGATCAACAGTAAAATATATATAATACTGATGGCTCTTAAAAAATAGTTTTTATGTATAAAATGTAACCCATAACTATTTCTTCCAAAGAATCTTTAGTATCTAGCTTTAGGGATTCTTAACCTGGGGTCCCCAGACTCCCTTAAAGGAATTTATGGATCACATTCAGGAGGTCTGTAAACTTTGGATGGGGGGAACATACATCCTTATTTTTACTAATGTCTGACTGAAATCTAGCACTTCAATTACAAGTCCAGGCACCAAATCACAACATATTAGCAATACCAGTGACATTGTAATAACAGAAATCAGGTATTTTTGTGTCACATTATAAGCTGCTGGTATCTTAACACTGTTTATATTCATCACTATATAAAAATTTTAAAAGTTATTAGACCCACCACTAGATCAAGTGATTGAATGCAATATAGAAGCACATCATTTCATCACACATTTTGTTTTAATATTTTGATAATTTTCCATAAAATGGTTTCCTTTGTAATCCCTTATATTTTACTTTGTTCATTAAAAAATACTATTTATATATTATTCTCCAGACTGCCAAAGGGGGGCCCCATGGCATACAAGAGTTACAAACCTCAAGTTAAATAATCTTTCATGTTGTATTTTGAATTCTCTGCTATCTCCAAATCTTTGTTACCTTGATTCCCTTTCTTCTAGAGTAATTCCACTGGCTTCTGTTGTTATTCTCTACTTAAATATTTTTATTTTTCCAATTTACAAACGTTTTCAAGAGAAATGTAATTAGATTCATCTAATCTAAGAATTTTACTCTAGGTGCTAATATCAATTAATTGCAAGAAAAAAATACTTGAAAAGACTAAATATAAGTCAAGCTGTTTTGTTTTAATGTTACCTAATCATTAGTTTTCCTTCATTCTTCTAGTATTCCTTGGTGGCCCACTGTACACCAGACTCTGTGGCTATGTGTTTCAGAGTATTCTGACCAGAGACAGTTACTACCATGGCAAAAATAAAGGTTACAAGATTATTTGTTGCCAGAAAACTAAATCATTATTTTCCAAATGATTTCAACACTGATTATTTTTTTATTTGTAGGGGGCATTTAGCGGGTGGAAGGTTATTTTACATGTCGATCAGTCCCGAGAAGCAGGGTTCAAACGCCTTCTTCAATCAGGAGGAGCAAAGGTTTGTACTGAATCAATTTACTGAATTTTTTTACATGAATTATTTTTTAACTGAGGCTGATGGGATCAGCTCTTGATTTTCTGTACTTTCGGTAATCCATAGTATATATTAATACAGTTGAACTACTTTGGGACATTGATTGTGATGCTTCTTGTTTTTTCATTAGGTGTTACCTGGTCATTCTGTACCTTTATTTAAAGAAGCCACACATCTTTTTTCTGACTTTAATAAACAGAAACCAGATGACTCAGGAGTTAATATAGCAGAAGCTGCTGCCCAGAATGTGCACTGCTTGAAAACAGAATATATTGCTGATTATCTTATGCAGGTTTGTGAGTTTACGTCTTTGACCTCTTATTAAGAGATGTGCTTATGTACTTAGAGAAGTAACTGTACATCACAACCCTTATTAATAGAATGTAAGTCTCCTGTTATTCTCCACTACTTAGCCGCCTTCTGATTTCATTCTATTTTTTAAAAAAATAATGTGTTAATATTTGGCTTTTAAGTTAAATATACAAAGACTATAAAAATGAAGGTATCTCTAAAAGACTTGAAAATACCCTTTACAATGGTGGAATATACAAAAAGCAGAAATAGATTCCAGAAGTCCAAGGAAAAAAGTCTTTAGTCTTCTTGACCTTTTGCATTTATAAACAATAAATACCTGTTAGAAGCTTTGGTAAATAAAGCATGTGCTATGTGAAGTCTTCATTACATTCAAGTTCATAATCGGACTATGTAGAATGATAAGAATAGGCAATGAAAAATCTTCCCGTCCTCTGGCACCAGAGTGCCTGACATGCCATCAGGAATCAGCAGGACATGACACATGATAAGAAATATCTTACTATGAAGGATTTCAAACAGAATGGTTTTTGACATAAAGAGAAGCCAAGTCTCAGCCTGCCTGTGTTGCTGCTCATGTTTGGGAGGACTCAGGATTAACAGAAAGAACACCTAAAACATAACCATGGAACCTTTGTCATAAAGTAGTGGGGTGTACTGATTGGGAATTAGTAACCAAATACTATTTCTTCTTGAGCACCTAAATAACTTGTGAGAAAGCTCTTTGTGGACAAGTGTGACGTTTAAAATTTTCCCAGGAAGGAAAAGGACAGGAGTTGGGAAGGTGTACAAAACTCTATTGCGGAGCAGGTGTAGCTCAGTGGTTGAGCTCCTGCTTCACATGTATGAGGTCCCAGGTTCAATCCCTGGTACCTCCAAAAAAAAAAAAAAAGAAAACTTTATTATATCTCATCCCCTCCAGTTCCTGATCATTGCAGGTATACAGCCTCCCATCTAGACAAGAAACAATATTTACTAATCACTTATGCTGTGCTGGGCTAAGTGTTTGTGCATGCATTCTCATTTAATTTTTACATCAACCCTCAAAGAACATTAGTGGTTAAACCAGTGGGCTTTGCAGAATTAACACTGCAGAAAGGAATCTGAGTCAGTGATGTAGAAGATATATTTGAGAAACCCAAATATAGTAGAAAAGAATGAAAAGCTGCTATGACAAACGAGGTGGAAGAACACTAGAATGTTAAGTTCCTTGTATAACACTAATGTTTATTGGGTCCCCTTTTGCCAAGCACTATACATGGATTCTTTTTTTTTTTTTTTTTTTTTTTTAAAGATTTTATTTATTTATTCATTTATCCCCCCTTGCTGCTTGTGCTTGCTGGGTCAGCTAACCACGCCGTGCGGGCGGGCTTGCCTTCACCAGGAGGCCCTGGGAACTGAACCCGGGGCCTCCCATATGGTAAACGGGAGCCCTACTGATTGAGCCACAGCCGCTTCCCTGGATTCTTGTTTTTAATCTTCCAATGGTCCTTCGAAGTATTTTACTATATTGTTCCCCTTTTTATAGATGAGGCAGTTTGGGCCTGGAGAAGTTAAAAACAGTTTGTCCAGGGTTGCTCACCTAAAGCATACCATTTGACTCCAGATCCCATGCTTTTAACCATCATATGTTTTTCTATTCACAATTTTTACTATACCTAGCAAATTGTCTGGTATATATAGTAAGTATTCAATAAAAGTCTGTTAAATGAAGAAAGAATAGCAATCCAATCTAACAGTCTCATTTTTCAGAGAATAAGAATGGTTGAAAACAATAAATCAATAATCAGATGTGAGATTGAGTAAAGCTTTTCTGATCTGGCTGATCAGAATGTATGTACAGATTAGAAGGATTCACTGCATTCCAGTCAAATTCAGTGAAAAGAACCCTACACCTAAGTATCATAGTCAAACTTTTAAATTACAAAAATAAAATGTCCTGAAAAAAATGCTATGAACAAAAGACTGGGCCGTAGCAGTACAAAATTGAGGAGTAAAGTTTGCCATCTATGAATTTCATATTCAGTCAAATTGTCTTTCATATGTAAAAAATGTGAAAAACAAATATGTATTCAAGGGTTCAAATACACCATTGTATAGCTTTTCTGAAAAATTATGTGATGATAAATCTTAAGCCAGCTGAACATCAACACCAAGAACCCTGGAGTAGGAAGTCAGTATACTAACAATTGACATATACTGTTCCCTAAAAGAAATATAAAATGTGAAGAAATATTTATGCACCCAAAATATTGTTGTTATAATAACAAAAAGTAGAAAACAGCTATTAAAATCTATGCTAGTCCCACTCTGCCTGAGATATACACTCATTTTTCTGATAAAAGTGAGATCTTGTCCATGGTCTAGACACTAAACATGACAAATGCTTAACACTCCTTCAGAGACAGAGCTTTCTTTGCAAGAACTTAGGAATGAATATGCATGTTTCCTCTTAAAATTTTTCTGGTGAAAAGCAGATTAAAAGAATCTGTTACGTGATCACTTAACATTATGAAATGTGAAAAAACTGAACATTGTTGGTTTTTCTTCCTTTTTTAGGAATCTCCTCCTCGAGTAGAAAGTTACTGTCTACCAGAAGCTGTTTCATTTCTTCAGAATAATAAAGAATCTGTGTCTGGATTATCACAAAAGAGGAAAGCTCCTATAGAAAAAAATAAACTCAAACGACCTCGAGTATACTAATTGTATCTAGTCTAGTTATCAAACTAGTGTTTTTTAAATTAAAAGCCTGAATGTTACTGTGGTGGATTTCTGTAGTGATTTAAAGACAAGTACTGCTTCAGACTGTAATGATGACTCAGTGTGAAGTCAGTTTTTAATTAACACCTGAATTTTTAATCACTGAATTAAATTATTTTCCGTAATAAAAAGTTACCTGAAATAACAAAAACAAAATATAATTCACCTAGCTTGTCCTTAAACAGCATTGAGGGGTGTGATTTAATTCTTTCTCTTTTAAATATCTGAGGCTGTAGCTTAAAAGTTTCATTAGCAAAGTGATAGATTTTGCTTCAAAATGTCTGCTTTAATTCATAACAAAGAAGTTATCATTTGGGATTTACTCATGTTTTTCCTGATTTTTATCTTTCTCACCATTTTACCTCTTTTTAACAGGAGCCTGAGCACAAGGTTTATTGAGGAAGCTGAGGCTTTAAGCTTAAATGTGTATATGTGTGTGTGTATATATGTGTATATATATATATATATATATTTATGTATAGGTATGTTTGTACAATCTCCATGATGTTTGCCAAGTTTGGGTGCCAAAACTTGGAAAATGTGACAATAAAGAATAAAAGTAGTGACTCAAATTAGTACTAAGTTATGTCCAGATGGATAAGGTTTTTTGTTTTTTGTTTTTAACATTCTGGCATCCACTCTCCTGTTGAAGCAATAAAAGATTTATAAACTTAGGTTAAAATTTTTCTGATGTTATTTATTTAGAATATTCTATGAGGCTGGAAAAAACCTTTTATTAGAACTATTAAATTACATTAGCCTTTATTGTGCTGAGCCTAAATACCAGATACCGCATGTATTACCACAATCCTCTAAATATAAAGCTGCCTCATTCTGTTCAAGGGACAAACCACAGTTAGGACTGTAGGAACTATGCAGTTCCTGACGAGTTTGAGTTCGAAAGGCAAACTTGAACAGTGAAACGTAGAAGTCCCTAACAAGGCCTAAAAATTTTATCAGGTTTTTCTCAATATGGAGTAGGGGGACTTCTGGCTGTTCAAGATGGCGGTGTAAAACACTCCAGGGTTCCATTTCACTACAGAATTTTTTAACAGCTAGCAAAACCTGGTAGTCATCTTCCTCAGAACTCTGGAAAATGGTTAAAGGGTTGCAGGAAAAAGATGTGTGCTGAATCAAGAAAATGCTACTTAAAAACAGTAAGAAAGCTTGTGGTGCGCCCTCACCCCCCAACCCCCACATGGTGTGGAGCCAGGCTTTGCTCTTATTGTGGGTCCCTAGTCCTGTTCCAGAGGGAACAGCGTAGCCCCTATAGGCATACTGAGATGTCTGTATGTCTGTTCCAGTCTATCAGATGGCAGCCTGAAGGAATGAACCAGGACATTTGTCTCTGGCTTGCCCTCTCAAAAGTTGCCCAGCAGGCAGAAGCAGCTTATGTGCAGACAGCTAAAGCGGTGTAAGAAACAGCAGCATGGGGCAAAGGATTACCAGCTTTAAGAAATACAATGCCCAGGAGTGGTGGGCAGAGCGTAGGGGTCTATTTCATAGGGAGAAAAGAGCACATTCGGATTCCAATACCCAGGAATTCCTACGGCCAGGAGCACAAGACCAGAACAAGACAGGATCAGAAAAGACCTCGGAGGTCCCAACACTTTGATTTTGGACTGATCTTGATAGGAGGGATGAACTCAGGGAGAGCATCAGCTAATGCAGAGCCAATTTGAAGACTGTAAAAGGTGGTTTTTGCACCAATTTGTTTTTGCTAAATCCTGACACTAAAGGAAATTTCTGTCATATCACTAGCTGAATCCAAACTTAGGGGGAAAAAACAAAAAAAATAGCACATTTATAGAACAGCTCAGGGATTAAATCCCAGTGTAAACACTTGAGAATATTAAAATACACAGTGTGCAACAAAAGGTTACAAGACAAAAAATGACAGCCCTTCTAAAGGAACAAGATAAAACAAGAAATTATTAAACACTGGAATTGGACATACCCGATGAAGGCTTTTAAAAAATGATCTTAGGAAGTGGATGTGGCTCAAGCAGTTGGGTGCCCAACTACCAAATGGGAGGTCCTGGGTTCTGTTCCCAGTGCCTCCTAAAGAAGACAAGCAAGACGCAGTGGGCTGGCGCAGCGAGCTGATGCAACAAGATGACACAATGAAGAGACATGGAGGAAATACAATGAGAGACATCAAGCAGGAAGCAGAGGTGGCTCAAGTGATTGGGTGCCTCCCTCCCACATGGGAGGTCCCAGGTTTGATTCCCAGTGCCTCCAAAAAAATGACAGAGCAGATAGTGAGTGTAAACAACAAGGGGTATGTGTGTGTAGAAATAAATCTTTAAAAAAAAAAAAAAAAAGATCTTCAGTATACTCAAAGAGATACAGGAAAACATGAGAAGGAAATAAAAGATATCAGGAAAACAATGCATGAAAATATGAGAACTGCAGTAAAGAGACATTTTATATATATATATACACACACACACATAATACGGCTTTTAGTTTTTTCTCTTCCAGGATGTGGTTTTGCAATTTACAACAAATCTCTATAGAACTGAATTTAGGTAAAGTCTATATTATGTTAAAATGATATGGAGTTATTTTCAGCTGGTCCAAACATTTTTGGTACATGAAATAGCATTTCCAACTGGAAACAAGTAGCAAATGAGCACATTGCAAATGCTCATAAACACAATCAACAGTTCATTATGATATCAACCATCACAGAGTAGGCAGCATCAAAAATAGGCATAGTAGGTTATTAGAGCAGTGAACATCAGCTTGTTAAATCCAAACTTATCCTTCCTGGTGCCAATCTCCTTCCTGTTGCTTTTAGAAAGAGTAAGTAAAAGATACCATCCTTTCCTTTCTTCCTTTTCCCTTCTAATTGGATTATCAGGCACAGGATGCTTTCATCTTTTCTTAAACTGTGATGTACGTTGTTTTCCAAAGTGGCCAAATGATCCCACCAGCGATTTCTGAGAGTTCCAGTTACTATACATCTTCACCAATATTTAGGATCGTCAGTGTAAAGAGACATTTTTAAAAGGAACCAAAACTAAATACTGGAGTTGAAGAGCAACTGAAATAAAAAATCCCCTAGAGAGTTTCAATAGCAGATTAGAGCTGGGCAGTAGAAAGAATCAGTGAACTCGAAGACAATTGAAATAAGGAGCAGAAAGGAAAACAAATGGAAAAGCAGTGGAAAGAGCTGAAGAGACCTGTGCGGTAGAGACTATTAAATAGACAGATACTATTAAAAGGGACAAAGAAGGACATTATATGCTGATGAAGGGGTCAATTCAACAAGATATAACTATATATATATATATATATTTTTTTTTTTTTTTTCCTTGAGGTACTGGGGCATGGGGATTGAACTCAGGACCTCATGTGGGAAGCCAGTGCTCAACCACTGAGCCACATCGGCTTCCCTGAGTTAGTTTTTTTCATTTGTTTTGCTTGTTGTTTGTTTTTTGTTGTATTTTCAGGAGGCACGGGGAATCAAACCCAGGACCTCCCATGTGGGAGGCAGGAGCTCAACGGCTTGAGCCACATCTGCTCCCCTATACATATATTTACACCTAACAGCAGAACCTCAAAATATATGAAGCAAATATTGACAGATATGAAGGGAGAAATTAATAGATTTCAATACACTTTCAATAATGGCAAGAACATCTAGATGGAACAATAAGGAAAGAGAGTACATGAATGACACTATAAACCAATTAGACCTAACAAACATATAGAACACTTCACCCAATAGCAGCAGAGTTTACATTGCTCTCTAGTGTACACAGGTCATTCTCTTGGGGAAATTATATGGTACATCACAAAACAAGTCTCAATAAATTTAGGAAGATTGAAATACAATATATTTACTCCAACCACAGTGGAATGAAGCTAGTAATAACAAAAAACTGGAAATTTCACAAATATGTGGAAATTAACACCCTCTTAACCAATGAGTTAAAGAAAGCATAACAAGAGAAATGAGGAAGTATCTTGAGGGAAATGAAAACAAAAACACAACCCATCAAAACTTATCGGGGAATGGATGTGGCTCAAGCAGTTGAGTGCCTGCTTCCCACATGGGAGGTCCCAGGTTTGATTCCCCAGCACTGCTACTAAAACAAAACAAAACAAAACTTATGGGGTGGAGCAAAAGCAGTACTGAGAGGCAAGTTTATACCTCTAAATGCTTACATTAAAAATGATCTCAAATCAGAGACCTTGCCTTATAACTGGAGGATCTAGAAAAAGAAGAGCAAACTAAACCCAATGTGAGCAAAAGATTAGAGTGGAGATGATAAAATCAAAAGCTAGTTCTTTAAAAGCTCAATAAAATCAACAAATCTTTATCTAGACTGAGAAAGAAAAAAATATGCAAATAACTAAAATCAGAAATGAAAGGAGACATTTTACTACCAGACCCACAAAAATAGAAAGGATTATAAGAGGATATTATAAACAATTATATGCCAATGAATTAGATAAACTAGACGAAATGGACAAATTCCATGTACAAAGCTACTAGAGCTAATAAATTCAGCAAAGAGGTGGGGTACAAGATCAACATGCAAAAATCAGTACTGTTTCTATATACTAGTAATGAACAATCTGAAGAGGAAATCAAGGGAGGAAAAAAAAAAAAAAACATTTACAATAGCAACTAAAAGAATCAAATATCTAGGAATAAATTTAACCAAGGGATGCAAAGAACTTGTACACAGAAAACTACAAAACATTTCTGAAATAAAGAAAACCTAAATAAATGGGAGGGCATTCTGTGTTCATGGACTGGGAGAATAAATTTTGTTAAGAAGACAATTCTACCCAAAGCAATTTACAGATTCTATGCAAACCCAATCTAAATTCCAATGAAAAAGCCAATCATCAAATTCATATGGAAAGGTAAGGGGCCTGGGATAGCCAAAACTGTCTTGAAAAAGAACAAAATTGGAGAACTCACACTTCCTGATTTTCATATTTATTACGAAGCTCCAATAATCAAAACTATGATACTGGCACAGGGACAGACATATAGACCAATGAAATATAATTCAGAAATAAACAACCTGTATGGCCAATCAATTCCGCCCGCCCCCCCCCCCCATGGCTCCCTCATCTGTTTGCTCATTGTTTGTGCTCATTGTCTGCTTGTTGTTTTTTTGCTCTTTGTTTTTTTTCTTTAGGAGGCACTGGGAACCGAACCCGGGACATCCCATGTGGGAAGTGAGTGTTCAATGGCTTGAGCCACATCCACTCCTTGCTCATTTGTTTTTGTTCGTTGTCTGCTCATTGTTTGTTTTCTTTAGGAGGTACCAGGAACTGAACCCAGGACCTTCCATGTGGGAGGCAGGCACCCAACTGCTTGAGCCACATCTGCTTTCCCGGGACAATCAATTTTGACAAGGGTGCCAAGGCAACTGAATGGGGGGGAAATAGTCTCTTCAACAAGCAGTGCAGGGAAAACTGGATGTCTATGTGCAAAAGAATTGAAGGTGGCTCCTATCTCATACCGTATATGAAAATTAATTCAAAATGGATCAAAGGCCTAAATATAACAACCAAAACTAAAAAACTCCTAGAAGAAAACATAGGGAAACATTAGGACCTTGTGTTAGGTAATGGTCAGACTTTATGCCCAAAACACAAACAACAAAAGAAAAAATAGATAAATGGAACTTCATCAAAATTTAAACCTTTTTGCAAAGGACTTTATCATGAAAGTAATAAGACAACCTACATAATGGGAGAAAATATTTGGAAACCACACATCTGATAAGGGTTTAATATCCAGAATGTATAAAGAACTATAAATCAACAACAAAAAGATAAACAATCCAAATAAAAATGGGCAAAAGACTTGGCTAGACAGTTCTCCAAAGAAGATATACAAATGGCAAAAAGCATATGAAAAGAAGCTCAACATCTTAGCCATTAGGGAAATGCAAATCAAAATCACAATGAGATATCATTTCATACCCACTAGAATGGCTACTATTTTATAAACTGGAAAATAAGAGTTGGAGAGGATGTGCAGAAATAGGAACATTCATTCATTCTTGGTGGGAATGTGAGCTGTTACAACTACTGTGGAAAACAGTTTGGTGGTTCCTCAGAAAGTTAAGTATACAATTACCATATGACTTAGCAATCCCACTTCTAGGTATATACCTCAAACCCTCACTGAAATTAGGGAGCCCATCTCAATGGCAGCATCTCCCACAGTCACACCTGGCTTATAAAGATGAGCAACCATCGAGATTTCAAAGGATGCAGGTGCTGCTTTCATTAATGTATTTCTTTTATTTTTTTTTAATTTATTTATTTTTTATTGTGGGTAAATAAAAATTTTCACAATACATACCACTATTTGTAAAATGATATATAAATATATATGCATATATGTGCATTTGCTTACAAAAATGTTATTTATATATATATACATATATTTTAAGAGGTGCTTAGATTACCGAAAATATTACACGGAACCCCCTGGGATTCCCATATTGCCCACCACCCACACCTCCCACCACATCCCACACAAACATCTCCCACAGTGTGGCCCACCACCCTCAATGAACTTACACATCCTGGGGCCTTGCCACCAACCATAGACCACAGTTCACACTGTAGACCACACTCTCTCCCACTCAGTTCTGAGTGGTGTGTGCTGATTTAAAATGGCCTACATCCGTTGCCACAACGGTACTCAGGACAACCTCCAAATCCCAAAGAAGCCACTGTATTTCAACTGCTCATCCCCTCCCTGCCCCAAAAGTGTCAAGTGGTCACTGGCTCCACCTCATTGTTATAATTTCTATTTCTAATGCCTTAATTAAGGGAGTGTCTCCTGAATCTTCTCAGAGGATGTAGTTTGGGGGAGGGGAATGTGCAGGTGCACATGATAAATCACACCAACTTTCCAAAATTCATATCTCTCTAAGATAAAGGGTTTTACTTCCTCTTTTCCTATTTGGACACCTTTAATTTTTTTGTCTTGTCTAATTGCCCTTGCTAGATCTTCTAGTACAATGTTGAATAACAATGGTGACAGTGGGCATCCTTGTCTTGTTCCTGATCTTAGGGGGAAAGCTTTCAACCTTTCCCCATTGAGTATGATGTTGGCTGTGGGGTTTTCATATATGCCTTTTATCATATTGAGGAATTTTCCTTTTATTCCTATCTTTTGAAGTATTTTTATCAAAAAGATGTTGGATTTTGTCGAATGCCTTTTCTGCATCTATTGAGATGATCATGTGGTTTTTTTCCTTCAACTTGTTAATGTGGTGTATTACATTGATTGATTTTCTTATGTTGAACCAGCCTTGCATG
>JAKSZT010053887.1:100671334-100684012 GCA_026826555.1 Tolypeutes matacus
CCCCCTTTGTCTGGTCACCGGCCCAGAGGCCCAAGAATTCTAAAGAGTGTGGGGGAGGGTGCTGGCAGCAGCAGAAGTTGCTACTTCCCACTCACAGTTCTGTTGTCGCGATTTCCCTCTTCTGTCCCTCTCTCCTCTGGGTGGTGTGCAGCCTTCACCTGCTGTCCTAAACCCTAGAAGATCTTTTTCAGCGCTGTTTCAGCCTGTCCTCTAGCTATTTTTCTGAAGAAGAGATTCCCGTGTCTTACTAGTCCACCATCTTCCCAGAAGTCTCTAAGATAAAGGGTTTTGTTTGTTTTTGTTTTTTTCTCTAAGCTTTTTGATTCCCTCCTCCACATCATGCTAGGGAAATTCTAGTACCTCAACTTCATTAAACATAGGCCACCACTGAGTCCAAGTTTCATGTTAGAAGCTGCATGAGCTGATAATGTAAATCTGAAATCTTAGTAAGTGCAGTCATATCAAGAAATTCAGCTAAATCTAGTATATTCTGTCCTTGTACTAACACCCTTCAAATACACTCCAACACATATTCCCCAGATTTCTGCCCATATATTTCAGCAAAATCTTGTGATTTTTTTTCCTTTTTCATTACTCTGAGCATCTCTTTGTAAGGTATCGGTCCCATATGAGTTAATGTCAAGGTTTTCAAGAAAGGAAGGCTAGCCTTCTCAGCCAGAGGAGGGCAAGCTACTGGTAAGGAGGCACAGTGACACTCCAAGTTTTAAGACTCTCAATTTTGAGTCCAATTAGATGTGACCATTCCAACGTTTCTTCCCAGTCAACATACTAATTTTCACATGAGAACTTGGTGTGGCTAAAAAATCAACTGATATTATAATTCTGGAACCTGCACAATTAACTTTTACATTTGATTTCCAGCAATATCAGCTCCTGGCTACATGAAACAAGATTCAAGGCTGTCATGAAAAGCTCTCTAGTCCTGAGACTATGACTTGAACTAAGAGTTTAAGGGCCCGAGCTTGTTGTTTCTTTCTGTAAGTACTCTAGCCACTCAGGAGAAATCAACCCAACACTGGTTCTTAGAGTCCTAATTACTGCCATAAAAATCAAGTGCAGTCCATGTCCCACAGGCTCCCAAAGCACTTGCTTCAGTAGACCCTTCATCACAACCAGACATGAGCCTACTTGTAATTCTCTTTTATATCACGATTACAAGTATCACATTTCTCATTGGCAAGGAGTTGATCGTTTCACTCAAGCCCAAGGGCACCACCAAACCAATCCTCCAACCCAATCTTTGATGGTCTGTCTTCTGGGCCCATTCCTGGTATCATTTCTTTATTGCCAGCATTTATAATCAGGAAACAAATTACCCCAGTTATTTAACAGAAAACTGTTAATATAAAGAATTAACTGCCAAAAGGGGTAAAAGAAAATGCAATGGGGTAGCAACCACAGGAAATAGCTACTACCTCTAGGGATGAGGAAGAGGGAACAAGGAACTTGTAAACTTAAGGATGGGATCCCTCTCAAGGTTGAGGTTCAAACCCATGTGGGGAGAACATGGCTGCTACCATGACAGAGAAAATTGCTTGAGGATAATTACTAAAGCTGAACTGCAGGAGGTGCTGGAGGGTATGGGCCATGAGGGCTGTGGAGGTGAACATATAGGGCCCCACATACCAATCTGCTGGCTGCTATATGGACCAGGAAGAGAAAAGAAAGACCTTTCTTTCTGTTCTAGCTTTATAGTATCCCTCTATGGGCAAAACCAGCTGGCAAAGAAATGTCTATAGGGTCCAAAGCTCCTGACTCACAATGTGGGGAAAAGGGAAACTACAGACAATAAATGAATAATTGGCACAAGTCCTGTGTATAGGAAATGTAGGAAAGCAACAAATTAAATCCAGAATGTGGAAAATTCTACAAACCAAACGACCAGGTTTCTTCCAATTAACTAAATGGAAAGAAAAACAAGAAGATGGGGAAACTGAGACTTAAAAAGTAAAAAGACTAGATGCAATGGGTCATCATTGTCTAGATTCTGTTTCAAACAAACCAACTGTAAAAAGACATAAGAAACCAGAAATTTTGATGGGTTGCTATAAGGAAATTTTAATTTTTAAAATCTTATGATATTATGGCTGTTAAAATTTTTTTCATCCCTTGGTGAAATATTTATGGATGAAATAGCTTTAAAATAATCTAGGAAATGGGGAGTGTGTTCACAGGTAAAATAAGAGTAGCCATAAATTGAAAATTGTTGAAGCAGGGTTATGATTTCAAGGTCTTTATCATACTATTCTCTGTACATTCTCTGTATATTTGTTTGAAAATTTCTATCATAAAACATTGTAAAGAAATCAAATTCCACTCCAAGCAATTAAAAAATTAAAAGGTATAACACAACTCACCTTATCATTAGGAACTTTATATTCTGCTGATTTGAACAGAAGATTGTAAGGAATTCGGCTCTAGTATATCCATGCTGACCTTGGAATAGGAATAGTGGAAAGGGCATTTTCAAATAAAACTTGAATGGTGTTTCTGATTTATCTTCTCCAGCCTTAAACCTAACAAGAGGAGTTGGAAGCACAGCCTTGTGGTTAAGAGCATGCTAGAGGGAAGCGGATGTGGCTCAAGCAATTTGGCTCCTGTCTACCATATAGAGGTCCAGGGTTTGATTCCTGGGGCCTCCTGGTGAAGGCAAGCTGGCCCACACAGAGAGCTGGCCTGAGCGGAGAGCTGGCACAGCAAGATGATGCAACAAAAAGAGACACAGAGAAGAGACAGTAAGAGATGCAGCAGACCAGGGAGCTGAGGTGGTGCAAGAGATTGAGTGCCTCTCTCCCACTCTGGAAGGTCCCAGGATTGGTTCCCAGTGCTGCCTAAAGAGAAGACAAGCAGACACAGAATACACAGTGGATGGACACAGAGAGCAGATAGCGAGCGCAAAAACAATGGGGGTGGGGATGTGGATAAATAAATAAATAAATCTTTAAAAAAAAAAAGCATGCTAGAGCCAGACATCTGGGTTGGAATACTGGCTATTCTTTACTAGCTGTGACTTTAGGCAAACTACTCACCCTTTCGGAGCCTATTTTCCCATCTTTAAGGAACTCTCAGGATTAGATGATTGAAGATTTGTTACATATTGAGAACAGTGCCTGGCCCAAGGTTAAATACTATTTTTTAAAAAATCCAATGAGTCATAATAGAAAGACTATTCAACACATTTTTTTAGGAGGTACCAGGGATTGAACCCAGGACCTTGTACATGGGAAGCAGGCGCTCAACCACTGAGTTTCATCTGCTCCTCAATGAGAAGGCTGGTTATTTTGTTTGTTTTGTTTTGGGGAGGTACTGGGGAACAAACCTAGGATCTCGTACATGGGAAGCAGGCACTCAACCACTGAGCTACATTCACTTCCCTCAACATACCCTTGCCAGGCCTGGAACTAAAGTTTTTTTGTTAAAAAAGAAAAAAGGAGGAAAAGGGGAATGTTGGAGAAAACAAAGGAATATAATGGAGGTTTGCAGCCTGCCCTTTATTCAAACCCACTACCCTGGGGGTACCACTGAGGACAGGAATTCTGACTTTTCAGTTTCAAATTCTACTTAAAGGCATAAATTTGAATGTTAAAACCAAAGATAAGCCTAAGAGGTTCTTCCATCCCATTAAACCCTTGTGACCTTTTAGAAGGCAGGAACTGATGAGTTCAGTCCAAGAAAGGTAGGTGGTACAAGTGTCTGAGGTTCCAATTCTTAAGTAGATGAGGTGTAGGATTCTGCATGTGTGGAAGCCTACTTCTGGTAAGGTTATTAATTGTAGTTCTTTTCCTAAACTTAAAGAAATGCTTAAAATCCAGAGGTGCTGTGGTTGAGCAACATTATAGAAGGGCAAATTAAAAGTAGCCAGTAGTAGTGCAAAGCAGAGTAACATTTACAGTGGGTAAATTCTGGAATGGCCAGAAGATTTATCGTCAATACACAAGTCACAAGTCAAACAATAAAATGAATGGTAAATAAAGAAAATGGGTCACTACAGAGTTAAATAGATGGTGAGGTAGTTGTCTAAGAAATGGCAGATGAAATATTAAAAATGGTTCTTATTCTGATAATTCCTGAATGACAAAATGTATACCTAAACATTGAAAGAATTTAGGGTTTCAGCCTACAGGTCTTCCCCCCTTCATCCTTATTTAACAGTATCCAAAATGCATTTTGAGGCGTGATAATCCTGAGGTACAAATGCAATGTAAAGGACTTCCTCCATTCTTGCATCAGCTCTGTGATCATTTTTCAACATTATGCCAAATGGATAATTTGTTTCTTATTTTGCTATAACCCAGTGGTTTACACATTTTGGGGGCATATTAGAATTACATGGGTCTTTAATCAAATGTTGTTTAAAAAAAAAAAATTAGATGGGGAACTCAAAAAAAATTCCTATGCCCAGTTCATACCCCATACCAATTAAATCAGAATGTCTGGGGGTGTTTTTAAAGATCCCCAGATTGTTCCAACGTTTGGCAAAGACCGAGAACTACTGACATAATCTGTGAGCTGCCCACCTCTTATGAAGAAAATGGCTCATGCAGGATAAGGATTTTTTTTTTTTTTTAAAGATTTTTTATTTATTTATTCATTTATCCCCCCCCCTTGCTGCTTGTGCTCGCTGGGTCAGCTAACCACGCCGCGCGGGTGGGCTTGCCTTCACCAGGAGGCCCCAGGAACCGAACCCGGGGCCTCCCATATGGTAAACAGGAGCCCTACTGATTGAGCCACAGCTGCTTCCCTGGGATAAGGATTTTGGATGCAAGTCTTCTTTAGGGATGATACACTCTCTAAACTCTGGAGTTAAAAGGAAGGGCACAAAGTCTCTGTCCTTAGGTTAATGCTTTGAGTTTCCATATGTTAAAATTCAAAAATAATTACTAGTTTATTTTGTACATCTTGCCTCGTTAAAAAATATATATGTATTTTTAAAAATCAGTGTTTTCCAGAAAAAAAAAAAAAAGGGTAAAATCACCTAATAGGCAGTAAGAGATGGTATGGGAAATTATTGCCAAGTGCTTGCCTTAACAAGGTAAGAAAAGGTAAGATAATGCCCACCCCCATCTCATACTATGTCCAAAATAGACCAAAGACCTAAATGAAAGACCTAAAACTATAAAACTCGAAGAAAACATAATTCTTCATGACTTTGGATTAAGCAATAGTCTTCTTAGATATAATACCCAAAGAACAAGCAACAAAAGAAAAAAAAAAAAAAACAAAAACTGGACTTGGTCCAAAACTGAAAAACTTGTGCTTTAAAAGACACTATCGAGACAGTAAAAAGGCATAAGAAAATGTCTGCAAATTACATATCTGATAAGGGTCTAGTATCCAGAATATATAAAGAACTCTTACAATTCAAAGATGAAAAAACAAATAGACCACTTAGAAAACTGGCAAAGATTTGAACAGACATTTCTCCAAAGGGATATATAAATGGCCAATTAAGTGTATGAAATATCCTCATGATGAGTCATTAGGGAACTTCAAATAAAATCTACAAGCTACCACTTCACACCTGCTAGGATGATGAGTCAAAAAGTCAGGTAACAAGTGTTGGTGAGGATGTTGAGAAATACATATCATTATACATTGCTGTGGAAATGTAAACTGGTGCAACTGTTTTGGAAAAGTTTGGCAGGATCTCAAAAAGCTAAAAGGGAGGAAGGGAAGATGGTGGCAGAATAAGGAACTCCAAGAGTCAGCTCCTCCTGCAGGGCGGTTGGTAATCACCCAGAGCTATCTAAAGCACCTGTTTGGGGGCTCCAGGAGACCAGAAAAGCATCCTGCAACAACCTTGAAAGAACAGGAGACTTGCTTATCTGCAATAACAATTTGTTAGTAGAGCACTCCATGCTAGTAGGCCGCTGCCCATCTCTACTGACGGCACAAGGCGCTTCGGGAGTGATTCCATGGCTGGAGTTGAAAGTTCCATTTCCCAAGAATGTGGAAGAGACAGTTGGGCACCTACTTCAGCTATTGATTAGTAAATTCAGCTGGTTAAAGTATAATTCTAAGAACAGCTAAAATTTGAACCTGTCCAAGTCGGAGAGAGGACGGTAGCTGCCATTTTGACTCTGCCCCCAGCATGAGGGGAGCAGGGCTGATTGAAAATCAGTGATGGTAGGGACTGGCTTTTCACCTAGATGGGACTGCAGCTCTAGCCTAGGCTCCAGCCCCACCTCTGGCAAGGAGCTGGGAGAACCTGTACCAGCCTCTCTGTGCAACAGCAGGCACTGTTGGCTGGCAGACTGGATAGTCAAGACACCTGGGGCTCCATCCCCATCCCCAATAGGATACGAGGAGAGCTGTGTTTCCTCAGCCTCTCTGGGCAACTGCAGGCACTTTTGGCCCACACAGACTGGTTTGTCCAGTGCCTGAGGTTCCACCTTCACCCACCCCCATACAGGATAGGAGGGGGCTGGTGTTTCCTCAGCCTTTCTGGGCAACTGCATGTACTTTCTGCTTGCGTGGACTGGTCCGTTGGGTAGCTGTGTTTCCATCCCCCGCCCCTTAAAGAGCAGAATGGACAATATTCCAACAGCATCTCAGGGCAACTGCAGGCACTTTTGGCCCACACAGATTAGATTGTTGGGCACCCTGGAAGGGTGGGAACAGGCACCTTCCCAGGCAGGGAAGGAGGGCACTGGTGCTTTGTAAGTATATCTGGGCAACTGTGGTCAATTTTGACCCGCACAGCTTAGTTTGCTACCCACTCCTGAAGCTCTGTTCCTGCCCCAGGCAGGGGAGAAAGGAACATGAAGCTTCATCCATCTCTCCAGGCATCTACAGACAGTCTTGGCCTGCACAGCTTGGATTACTGCACACAGCTGGGGCTTCGTCCCTACCCAAGGCAGAGCAGAAAGGTGGGAGAAGCTTCATTGGTTCCTGGGGCAATGCAGGCAGCTTCACCCTCCACAGCTTGTAGCACCAACTACATTCTTGGCTCCTACTATACAACCAGCAAGGGAGAAAGGGAACGAAAGACCTAAAGAGAGAAACTGCATCCAGAATAAATTAATCTAGGAAGCCAGATGCGAAGACACCAACAAAAATGACAATCCATACCAAGAAACAGGAAGCTATGGCCCAAAGGAACAAGATAAGCCTCCAGATGACATACAGGATTTGAGACAACTAATACATGTTCAAACAAATCTCCTTAATAAATTCAATGAGATGGCTAAAGAGATTAAGGATATTAAGATGACACTGGGTGAGCACAAAGAATTTGAAAGCATACATAGAAAAATATCAGTGAATGAAAGGCACATTAAATGAAAGAAAAAATACACTGGAGGCTTACAAGCTGATTTGAGGAGGCAGAAGAAAGGATCAGTGAGCTTGAAGACTTGCCCCCCGAAGGTGAGCACATGAAAGAACAGATGAAGAATGGAAAAAATTGAACAGGGTCGTGGAGAACTAAATGATGGCAAGAGATATGCAAACATACATGTCATGGGTGTCCCAGAAGAAGGGAAAGAGGCAGAAAGAATATTTATAGAACATTTCCCAACCCTACTGAAGGACATATGTGTCCAAGAAGCACAACCTACTCCCTTCTGAATAAGTCCAAACAGACCTACTTTAAGGCACAGACTAATCAGAGTGTCAAATGTCCAAAACAAAGAATTCTGAGAGCAGCAAGAAAAAAGTGATGCATCACATCCAAGGGATACCCAGAAAGATCAAGTGCTGATTTCTCAGCAAAAACCATGGAGGCAAGAAGGCAGTAGTATGATATATTTAAGATACTGCAGGAGAGAAACTGCAAGCCAAGAATCTTATATCCACTCTTTCAAAAATGAGGGCAAGTTTAGAATATTCACAGATAAACAGAAGCTGAGGAGTTTGTAACCAAACGACCAGTTTTGCAGGATATACTAAAGGGAGTGCTACAGCCTGAAAAGACAAGACAGGAGAGAAAGGCTTGGAAGAGAGTCTAGAAATGAAGATTAATATCAGTAAAAGTAACTAAGAGTGCAAAAAAAGTGGTGAAAATAATGACAGGTAAAACCCAAAGGTCAAAATGGGTGATAAATGAACTGCTTTTATAATAATAGCATTGAATGTTAATGGATTAAACTCCCCCATCAAAAGGCAGAATGCATAAGAAAATATGAGCCATCAACATGCTGTCTATAAGAGACCCACCTTAGACCCAAGGATACCAATAGATTGAAAGTGAAAGGATGGAAATAGATATTCCATGTATGCAATAACTAAAAAAAAAAAAAGCTGGAGTAGCTCAGCTTATAGGATGAAATGGACTTTAAAAGCAAAATTGTGAGACAAGGAAGGACATTATATATTAATAAAAGGGGCAATTCATCAGGAAGAAATAATAATTTAAATGTATATGCACATTATACAAATTACATAAGGTAAACACCTGCAAAACTGAAGGGAGAAATGGATCTCTACAATAAGTTGGACACTCAATACACCACTGTCAGCATTGGATAGAACATCTGGGCAGAGGATCAGTAAAGAAAGGGCTTGAATAATATGATAAATGGGCTAAACCTAATACAATATGCAGAACATTGTACCCCAAAACAGTAAGATATACATTCTTCTCAAGTGCTCATGGATCTTTCTCTAGGGTAGACAATATGTTGGGTCACAAAGATCTCAATAAATTCATCAAGACTGAAATTATAAAAAGCACTTTCTCTGATCATAATGGAATAAAGCTGGAAATCAACAACAGGCAGAAAAAAAAAGGGAAAATTCACAAATATATGGAGATTAAACAACACACTCTTAAATAATCAGTGGGTCAAAGAAGAAATAGTGAGAGAAATCAATAAATATCTCGAGACAACTGAAAATGAGAACAAAACATCAGGAACCTATGAGTTTAGATAGATTGTATGGTACATGAATATATCTCAATAAAACTGCTTAATAAATAAATACATAATTGTGCAAGAATAGTCAGAAATAACAGCTATGTTCAGCAGGGGAAACAGAGAGACTGAGAGGTAAAGAATTTTCTTGGGAAGTGGCTGTGGCTCAATCAGTAGGGCTCCCGTTTACCATATGGGAGGCCCCGGGTTCGGTTCCCGGGGCCTCCTGGTGAAGGCAAGCCTGCCCGCACGGCGTGGTTAGCTGACCCAGCGAGCACAAGCAGCAAGGGGGGTATAAATGAATAAATAAATAAAATCTTTAAAAAAAAAAAGAATTTTCTTGTTTGTTTTTTATTATTGAAATAATGAAAATGCTCTAATAATAATTGAAGTGATGAATGCCAAATACCATTGTTTGTACACTTTGGATTGACTGTATGATTTATTAATATTTATCAACAAAATTGATTTGTTAAAAAAAAACTATGGGATGCAGCGAAGGCAATGCTCAGAGGGAAATTAATAGCCCTTAATGCTTACATTAAAAAAAGAAGAGCTAAAATCAGTGAACTAACTACACAGCTGGAGGAACAAGAAAAAGAACAGCCAACAGTTTCCAAAGCAATGAGAAGGAATGAAATAACAAAGATCAGAGCAGAAACAAATAAAATTGAGAGGGGGTCGGATGTGGCTCAACTGGTTGGGCGTCCGTCTCCCATATGGAGGGACCCAGGTTCGATCCCCGGGACCTCCCGGTAAAAAAAATAAAAATAAAAAAATAAAATTGAGAACAAAATGGGAGAATTAACAAAACCAAAAGTTGGTTCTTCAAGATTAACAAAATTGACAAACTCTTAGCTAGACTAAAAGAAAAAAGATGCAAATAAATAAAATGAAAAACGAAAATGGGGATATTACTATTAACCTCACAGAAATAAAAGAGATTATAAGTGGATACTAGGGAACAACTGTATGCCAACACACTAGACAATGTAAATGAAATGGAAAAATTCCTAAGAACGTACAAACAACCTACACAAACCAATCACAAGTAAAGAAATTAACAGTCAGCAAACAACTCCCCAAAATGAAAAGCCCTGGACCGGATGGTTTCACAGGTGAATTCTACCACATTCAAAGAAGATTTAATACCAATCTTATTCAAGCTCTTCCAAAAATTGAACACTAAGGAACGCTACCCAAACTCATTCTATGAAGCCAATATCACCCTAATACCAAAGCCAGATAAAGATATTACAAAAAAAAAAAAAAAAAAAAAAAAAAAAAGAAAATTACAGACCCCCAAATCCTCAACAAAATACTTGCTAATCAAATCCAACAATACATTAATAGAATTATTCATCATGATCAAGTAGGGTTTTATACCATGCATGCAAGGGTGGTACATAACAAGAAAATCAATCAGCGTAATACACCACATTCATAAATCAAAGAAGAAAAATCACATGATCCTAATGATTGAAGCAGAAAAGGCATTTGACAAAATATAGCATCCTTTCTTGATAAAAACAAAACAAAAGACAGGAATTGAAGGAAACTTTCTCAACATGATAAAGGCCATATATGAAAAACCCACAGGTAACATTGTACTCAATGGTGAAAGGCTAAAAGCTTTCCTGTTGAGATCTGAAACACGACAAGGATGCCCACTGTCACCAGTTGTTCAATATAGTACTAGAAGTTCTAGCTAGAACAATCAGGCAAGAAAAAGAAATAAAAGGGATCTAAATTGGAAAGGAAGAATTAAAACTTCTGCTATTTGCAGATGATATGATCCTATAACGAGAAAGTCCCAAAAAAATCTATAACAAAGCTACTAGAGTTAGTAAATGAATTCAGCACAGTGGCAGGATACAAAATTGATATGCAAAATAAGTAGTGTTTCTATACACTAGTAATGTGCAATCTGAGGAAGAAGTCAGGAAAAAAATTCCATTTACAATAGCAACTAAAAGAATCAAACATTTAGGCATAAACTTAACCAAGGACAGAAAGCACTTATATTCAGAAAACTACAATGCATTGCTAAAAGAAATAAAAAAAGACCTGAATAAATGGAAGAACATTCCGTGCTCATGGACTGGAAGATTAAATATCATTAAGATGTCCAATTCTACCCAAATTGATATACAGATTCAATGCAACCCCAATAAAAATTCCATGAGCATTTTAAAAAAAGAAATGGAAAACATAATTGTCAAACTTATTTGGAAGGGTAACGAGTCTAGACTAGCCAAAAATATCTTAAAAAGGAAGAGCAAAGTTGGAGGACTCTTAACTTAGGGACTTTAAATCTTATTTCCTAGCTACAGGGTAAAAACGGCTCATTAATGGCATAAAGGTAAGACATATAGGCCAATGGAACCAAACTGATGGTTCAGAAACAGACTCTCACATCCATGGTCAAATGATTTTTGATAAGGCTGTCATGTCAAACCCACTCACCTGGGGCAGAACAGTCTATTCAAAAAATGGTCATGGGAGAACTGGATATCCATATCCGTAAGAGGACTCCTATCTCACACCTTACACAAAAATTAACTCAAAATGGATCAAAGACCTAAATATAAAAACTAGAACCGTAAAGCTCCAAGAAGAAAATTTAGGGAAACATCTTCAAGACCTGGTAGTGGGTGGTAGATTCTTAAACCTTACACTGAAAGCACAAGTAATGAAAGAAAACATGGATACATGGGACCTCCTCAAACTTAAACACTTCTGTGATTCAAAGGACTTCATTAAGAAGGTAAAAAGGCAGCCCATTCAATGGAAGAAAATATTTGGAAACCATATATCCAATAAACATTTCATTTTCACTTTATATAACAAGATCATACAATTCAACAATAAAAGAGCAAGCAATTCAATTTAAAAATGGGCAAAAGTCTTAGACATTTCTTCAAAGAGGAAATACAAATGGCCAAAATGCACATGAAAAACTCTTCAATATCACTAGCTCTTAGGGAAATGCAAATCAAAACTACAATGAGATATCATCTCACACTGCATGGAACAGACATTTGCACACCAATGTTCATAACAGTGTTATTCACAATTGTGAAGAGATGGAAACAACTGAAGTGTCCATCAACTGATGAAGATAAAATGTGGTATATATATGATGGAATATTATGCTGTTATAAGAAATGAAATTGGAACAAATAACATGGATGAACCTTGAAGACATTACGCTAAGTGAAATAAGCCAGACACAAAAGGACAAATATTGTATGGTCTCACTAATATGAACTTAATACTAAGAATAAATGCACAGAGTTAAAACCTGGGATAAAGGTTATTAGGATTAGGATAAGAGGAGGGCAGAGAAGGGGTACTGAAGCTCAATGTATGCAGAAATTTTAATTAACTTGACTGTAAAAGTGTGGAAATGGGTAAAGTATATGGTAACACATTAGTCAGCAGAACTAGTGCAGCTGGTATATAAATGGAAAAGTGGCCAAGAAGGCAATAAATGTTAATTGAAAGCAAGCTAGAGAAAACTTCCAGGAAGATGGCGGACTAGTAAGACACGGGAATCTCTTCTCCAGAAAAATAGCTGGAGGACAAGCTGAAACAGCCCCAAAAAAGATCTTCTAGGATTTAGGACAGCTGCACACCACCCAGAGGAGAGAGGGACAGAAGAGGGAAATCGCGACAACAGAACCGTGAGTGGGAAGTAGCAACTTCTGCTGCTGCCAGCACCCTCCCCCACACTCTTTAGAATTCTTGGGCCTCTGGGCCTGCGACCAGACAAAGGGGGCTCCAGGGATCTACCACTCCC
>JAKSZT010053887.1:100689012-100707631 GCA_026826555.1 Tolypeutes matacus
GGAGGACTGTTTGGCAGTTCCTAAAGAAGTTGAATATAGACTTGCCATGTGACCCTGCAATACCACTACTAGGTATATACCCAGAAGAACTGGGAACAGTGACACGAACAGATATTTGCACACCGATATTCATAGCCACATTATTCACCATTGCCAAAAGTTGGAAACAACCCAGGTGTCCATCAACAGATGAATGGATAAACAAAGTGTGGTCCATTCACACGATGGAATATCATGCAGCTGTAAGAAGAAATGAAGTCATAAAGCATATGGCAACATGGATGAACCTGGAGGACATTATGTTGAGTGAAGCAAGCCAGACACAAAAGTACAAATACTGTATGAATGCATTACTATGAACCAAATATAATGTGTAATATTGTTTGATTCACACACATAGAAAAAACAAAACAAAAAAATTTACATGTATCCATTACATTTAATTGAGAAATGTATATATTTATTCACCTGTGTTTACTTTTTAGTTTTTAATTGCTTATGTTTTCAATTATTAAATGTACAAAATACAGTTTAAAAAAAAAAAAAAAAAGAAAGCAAGCTAGAGAATAACCTAGGGACTGAATAACAATGAATTCAGAGGTGGATGAAAATTGTGGTTAATAGTACAAATATAAGAATGTCCTTCTATGAAGTAGAACAAATGTACATCACTATTCCAATATGGTGAGAGTATGGAGAGGCATGGGAGAAGTACAGTTGGTGTGACCAATGGACTGTAGTTGATAGCAATGCTGTAATATTCTTGGCAATGCCAACAATGTACTGTTAGTAATAGGGGGGTATGGAAAAAATATGCCAAACATATGCTACAGATCCTAGTGGTAATAGTCTGATAATATCTCATAACCTAACAAATGCTCCACAACAATGTCGTGTGCTGGTGGAGGGGTGTTGTATGGGAATTCCACACATGTGCATTATTGTTTTGTAAGTTCACAAGTTCTCTAATAAAATTAAAAATAAAACAAAACAAAACAAGTTAAACGGAATTACTGTATGACCTAGCAATTGCACTCCTAGGTATACCAAAGAGAACTGAAAACATCAGTCTACACAAAAAACTCATATGCAAAAGTTCACAGCAGCATTATTCATAGGACAAAGTGGAAACAACTCAAATATCCATTAACAGATGAATGGAAAAATGAAATGTATCTATCCACACAATAGAACAGTCTATTTGGCAATAAAAAAGAATGAAGCACTGATACATGCTACAACATGGATGAACCCTGAGAACATCATACTAAGTAAATGAAGACAGTCACAAAAGGTCACATTTGAATGATCCTGCATATATGAAAATTCCAGAATAGAGAAATCTAAAGGCACAAAGCAGAGTAGTAGTTGCCTAGGATTCGGGAGTTTGAGGGGAAGGCGAGGAATGACTGCTCATGGGGGCGTGGGATTTCTTTGTGGGGTGATGAATAGGCTCTGGAATTAAAAAGCAGTTACAGTTGCACAACTTTGTGGATATACTGTTATTTAATGGTACACTTTAAGAGTGACTTTTATGGCATGTAAATCCTATCAATTTAAAAAGTGGTTAAAAAAAGAATGGAGAAAATTAGCACAGGGAAGAGTGATAGGGAGTATATGTTTCTTTGGTGGGGGGTGGGGTGGGGAAGAGGATGTGGCTTATTTTAAATAGGGCTGCCAAGGAAGAAGAGATAAGGAGACACAAGCAAAAATCTAGAGGAAGTGGAAATAGTTAAGTACAAATAGTGATCAAATAGTAAACGTTAACACTAAACATCTAAACTCCATTATCAAAAAGACTTGAAATAAATTTTCTTTAATTTAGAAATGGCTGCTTATTTGAGAAATTTACAAAATTTAACAGTTAAGACAAAAGTACTTATCTTTGAAAAATAACGATATTCACAGCTTTACAACCACTTTCACTTCACTCCCATCTTTTCAGCATTCAGAGTACTCTGCAAACATTTCTCAGATAGCATAGTCTTGAAATGAGTATTGTCACCCTTCCACAGCAAAAGAGGCATAACATCAATTCAACGATTTCCAAAGATAGAGTATAGCTTAAGGGTTTAGAATAAAAACTATTACACTCCAAAATCCATATATTTACTTTTTATTGAATTTGTTAATGTTACAGAGTTCCTGCACTGCCAAAACCATGCCTGAGAATTCAAAGAAAGAAATGGTACAATGGACAGCCTCTTCTACCCATCATACAGTATATTAAAACTTGATTCATGTGCATTTTGATAATTTCACAATCTTTTAAAAAGTAGTAACAAGAGTTGGAATTTTAAATCTGCTGCAGGGCTTCAGATTTCTAGTACAGTATGCCATTAAATAACATTGCCACATATTCATCTAAGTTCATTCTTCAAAAACATAACACCCAACAAGATTTTGCTGAAAAAGCATACTTTCAGGGAAAATACGTGGCTCAATGTCCAAGAGATTATTGAAGGTTTTTGGTTTCCAAATGAAGTAAGTCTTCAGTTTAACCAAGAATCCCTTGTGTCTCTTTTATTCATCCAACCTCTCCTTGGCTCAGCTATTAAACCAAATAGATCAGAAGGCAGGAATCCTTCCTGCCACCTCAAATAATGCCAACATTATTGCCCAGAAGTGGTTGGCAGGTCCTGTCAGGAGACACTGTAACCTTCCTAAGAGTCCAATTAGTGCACTGACACGTTCATCAAAACTGAAATCCTACAGGAAAATGCTCCCCCATCAGGATGGTTTTATTCACCCATCTGCTTCACTCTTACCAGCAGCAAGTCTGCAACTCCTGCATTTGGCAAAGGGATTTATTATAGAGAAACCCAGACTCTGCATCATCAAGTGGTCACATACCACTTTGAAATATTCTATGAAACCAGAGACAAAACCAGGAAATTACCAGAATATCTCTTTAGATGGAAAGAAACTTTTCAGTAACTCTGGGTAGCTTCTTCAAGTCCCTTTTAAGGACTAAAACTTACTGGATTGTTTAAGCTGTAATTATTAAAAACACAAGTGCTACATCACCTGTCTTCTGCCCCAGACTCTCCAAATGAACAACATGAAGACACACCAAAAGGCTGATAATAGAGCTGGCTGGGACAATCACTGCAGCTATAGAATATCCAATACTTTTAAAATGTGGGCACAAGTATGATATTTGGAATTCTTATCAAAGATCACAAAAGATCTATGGAACTTAAAATGGGTTTTAGGCAAGGTTTTGCTCATGCTGCTTTTATTTATGAGAACAGGTCAAAGAATCCTTTAGCATGAGCAGAAACCTGCTAGATACTGTTTCCACTGCCATTTACTATACAATTTAGACCTGATTAGAGACTTCAGCAGTACCTGAAGTAGAGCCCCCCTGGCAGCCACTGTCCTTATACCAAAAGCTATTTGGTTCCATTCTAGGAGTTGGCAAATTCACGAGACATTTCACAATCCTAATGCATATTTCAGGTTACTAAACCAAGCAATATGCTCTGTCAAGGAATTAATTCCAAGTCAAAGCAAAAAAAGGCCTTATTGTGGAAAATAGAAAAAGCACTACTCAAATAAAAACTTACTAAAAGAAATAAGATTATTCCCTCCCCCAGCCCCCTTTTCCCACTTGGTGGACCCAAGCTTGGTTTATTTTAATTTGTGGTTACCTCAGAATACAACTAAAGGCTTAAATTATAAATCACAGCCCTACACAGATTATCTGAACACATCAGTTCTTTAGAGAGGCATGTTCCAGGAAGTCTAATATAGCCACAGCCTACTACAAAGAGTGTTCCTTAAGGGTGGGGCACAGGACAGGTTAATTAAGGTCACTTAAATCTTCATCTTTTACAGCAGATCAGAACCCAGATGGCTGACTTTCTGCAGGATTTGATAGGAATCCAGTAGAGCTGGTTTCAAGTTTCATATCGACACTTAATAGCCGTAACCTTCTTATCCAGAAGATGTGATCCACATGAAGTCCACAACTGAGTGCAGCAAATCTGAGGTAGTCAACCCTTACGAAGGCTCAGTATCTGAACATAAAAAGATTTTGAAATGACCACTGGCTGCAGTTGTTGTTTTTGTATTTGCAGAGTACTTATGAAAGACGCCGCTCAATCTAGTTCATACATTTATATAACAATGAAATTCCCCTAAATCCAAAATACATAAAGAGCAGTTGTGACAGTTTAAACTTCCACAGTGCAACAGGGCCGATCGCTTATATCGAGGGGTCTGCATCGGTTGCTGTAGATCCAGCAGAGATCAGATGATGAATGGCTGTTCATGGTGGTTAGCTGTGGTCTAGTTACCTTAGAAGGGTTAGCAAAGACCATTCCTTAATTGTACTGTGTGTGGCTGCTTTTCTGATTTTCAAGCACAGCATACTGGTTGTCTAGCTGAAGTTTAAGGGCCTGGTTTTTTGAAACCTCATCCCTACCTCTATTTTTGTGTCTTACTACTTCAAAGCTCTTCTCCATTTCTTTATCCCTAAGGGAAAAGAAATGTAATCAGTAAATATTTCTTTTATTAGGTTGTTTTGAAAAAATTCTTCCTTGGGGGGAAAATGCCACCTCTTAGAAGACTTGGGGGAGGGTTACAAGGGAAGAACTGATATATAAAATACTTACAAACCAATTTTTTAAGGCTTCAATTGCATGTAAAACAATACTGTACTGAAGAACTATGCTATTTTCTGTGATAGCAAATAACTGACTTTCACTTTTAGCAAATAATAGACAATTTATCCATTGCTCTTTATGAATAAGTAAGGGTAATAATTTTTTCATTCAAGTAGAAGTTCTAGTCATTATTAAATGATTTCTCTTAACTTCTATTTTGTGGGAGTGGATTGGAGTAGACCAGGTAAAGAAAGGTCCTAAGTGAGGTAAGCCATTAGTCTCTCGTAGAGGCCCCTTACATATTATAGGACGTAGCAAGTCCTAATGGAGGTTTAAATTCAAGCTAGCTGTGTTCTCAAAGAGGCAAAAAGGCTGGGATTTCCTTTAAAAGCCACCCAAAAAACCCCACTATTTCATCTGCTGTCATTTTCATTGTCCCATTTACTTTTTTAAAAAATTCACGTCCCTAAATAAGATGTGGATGTGCCTTATGTGGTCATTTAACTCCAGGTAGCATTCATTTTAAGTACCTGCTGAAATAAGATTATTTTAGTATTAGATTTATAAATGCCAGCATCTTCATCTATTCACATTAAACTGGAAATAAAATGAAATATTGCTCTTACATTTCTAGTTTCCATGTTATAAGAAACAGAAACCAGCAATAATGTACATATAAAGAGTTTTAAATGAACTAAATGACTTTCAAAACTACAAAACATAAACCAGGAATGAGAAACAGTTTTGCAGACAGCAAGGTTTGCCTCTGGAACCCTTGCCCCTTCTGTCTTTCTGAGTTCTTTAGCCCTTTCCTCCCTAAGTCCCATTCTAGTTCTCAGTTGCCTTTCATCTGCTCCCTGTGCTTTACCAGTAAGGAATTATCCTCCCTTAGGTGAGTTTTCATATCCCTTACATCTCACTCCCTGGCCAATGAGAAGAGAAGACTCCAAAACAAAATGCACTAATTGTAGTACTTACTTCCGGCTTTCTACATGCTTGGCAGTGGACTGCAGGGATGGGAACTGTGTATCGCTGTATATTTCTGGTGGTCCTTGTGGTGTTTTCCTTGTTGTAGTTAACCTGGCCCCAGGAGGCCTATACACACCGCTAGTCATCGCCGGTTCTGGGGTTTCTGTAACTAATATAACAGTTTAGATAAACTATTCAAATGCTCAGTGTTTTAAAAAACATCTCACATAAGAAGGGTCTTTACAAAATAATTAAAAATAAATAAATAAAAAGAAGGGTCTCTGGGTCATACAACAAAAGTTAAATTATCTGAGAAAATGCCTCTGGGTCAAAATATTTTATTTTTCTAAGGCAGTGTCCTAATTCCTCTTCAACAGACAATTTCAATCATGAATTCTGTAAGGCAAGTTACGAGGGAGTAAGTAAAAGTGGGAAAGGAATCTGCTGGACTTGGGAGACAGGCCTCATCAGGGGCTTTCTTTCAGAATATGACCACTTTAACTCTGTCTACACATCAGTAAATGTGGATAATCACTTACCCTCATTGGTGGATTAAGATGCTATGTGTTATAAAAAACAGCAAAAAGAAAAAACCAAAACTTCCTGTAGCTCTTGTTTAATAAAATGCCTGTGCAGTTAAAAATTAAGCAGCTCAACAGCCCAGTCTTCCACCATGGTTAACATTTTGGGGACAGAGTTTTCCTATCTAAGTATCTCTTTTTCGTCTTCAAAATTGACTCGGTATTTTATACATGTTTTCTACCTCACTTATTAAAAACGTCATTTCATATAAACGTCTATACTATCATTTACTAGCTGAAATATAATGCAGCCATGTGAATGGCAGTATAAGGTCTATTTTCCATTGTTCTGTATAGCTTTTAATTAAATGAGGGAAAGTTTAATATAATATGCATTCATTATTTACCCAATATTACTGGACATCTGCCATGTTTAAGTGCTGCTCTAGGCCAGGCACTGGTGATACAACTATTAGCAAACCACCATACTTGCACCAACCTTTTATTCTAGAGCTGTGCTGTCCCCAAAGCAGTAGCCACTAGCCTCTAGCCACATATGTCTATTTAAATTGCTGAAGTTAAATTAAAATTGAATTTCATCATACTAGCTACATTTTAAGTGCTAAATAGTCCACATGTGGCTAGTGGCTATGGTACTGGACAGCAGTATTCCATAACTGCAGAAAGATCTATTGGACAGTGATATTCTAGACAGAGGCAACAAAATAAATAAAAATAATTAAGTGCTATTCTAAAATCTGAAGCAGGTTAAGGGTTTGCACAGAGAATATAAAATAGATAGAATGGTGGTGGAAGGGGTTGTGGGTTTTAAATAAGGTGGCTGAGGAGAGTGTCTCTGATGAGGTAAAAACTGAGCAATGAGCTCAAAGTACCTGAAAGTTGTAAGGAGCTAATACATAAAGCTGGGGTCAGCAAACTAGGGTTCACAAGCCAAATCTGGCCCACAACAATATTCTGTAAATAAAGTTTTACTGGAACACAGCTATGCTCATGTACTTATCCATCTATACCTGCTTTTGTCCTACTATAGCAGAGTTGAATAGTTCCTAAAGAGACTACCTACCAGGCCCTCAAAGCCTAAAATATGTACTATGGCCATTTATTAAAAAAACATGCAGACCTCTGACATAGAGAAGTCCAGGCCAAAGCATAAGCACAAAGGGCCTGCAGCAGCAGCATGCCTGGTATATTCAAGAGGCAGGGTTAAGCAAGAATCAGAGTAACCATAAGAGATAAAGTCAGAAAAAGGGAAAGATCACAGGTGGATTGTGTAAGGCCTTGTAAGTCATTGAGACTTCAGTGTTTACTCTGAATGAGAAAGGAAGCATTGGAGATAACACATTCTGACTTACATTTTAAAAGGATCACCACTCTGGCTACTGTATTGAGAACAGTGTGGTGGACTGGAGGTAGAGATATGGGAAATTTAAGCAGGGAGACCAGGTAAAAGGCCACTGCAATAATCTATATAAAAAGTGATAATAGTTCAAACCAGAATGGTAGCAGTAAAACTGTTGAGAGCTAGTCAGACACTGAATTTACTGAGAGAGACAAAAGAATTTTCTGACAGATCAGACTTAGGTAGAAAGGATTAAAAAATGACTCCATATTTTGCGACCTGAGTGGCTAGAAGGATAAGCACTGAGATGAGGAGGACTGTGGGGTAGATTAGATATGTGAAGAGATAAAGGCTAGGAATTCCATTTTGGACATGCTGAATTTGAGATGTTGGCTAGGCAGATATACATGTCTGGAGTTCAAGAGATATCTGAGCTGAAGATGTAAATTTGTGTCATTGGGCAAAAGAAATGATTGCCAAGGAAGTGAGATGGTAGATAGAAGAGAAGGATGGAGCTCTAGAGGAGACAAACATTTAGAGGTAGGGGAGAAGAGGAGGTACCAGCAAAGGAGACTGAGCTGCAACTGTGAGGCAGGAGAACGTGCTGTTCTGGAAGTCAAGGGAAGAACATGTTTTAAGGGTATGATCAACTGTGTCAAATGTTGCTGATAGGTCAAGTAAGTTGAGGATGGAGACTTGAGCACTGGATTTAGCAAACCAGAGGTCATTAGTAACCATTGGCAGACCACAGGGGGAAGAAAAAAGTTAAATGGAATAAATAGATACAGATAGCAAAAGGCTAGACAGAATGCAAAAATGTTAACATGGAGTTGTCTGCAATCTACGGCTGGGGCTAATCTGTTATTCTTTATACTATTCTGTATAAAGTAATGAGTATACAGTATGTATTACTTTAAATCAGTGTTTCTTAAACTTTTCATTCTTGCCCCTCTAAGGAGACTTTAAAGACATCTTTTTCCTAATTGCCTAAACCCACCCCATTGAAATGCCACAGATACGCTATTTATTTTATTTTATTTTCGCTGTTTATTTAAATATTTTGGTCTTTTGGGGACCATACAAAAATATTTTTTTCACCCTCTTGGGAGTGATTCATAGCCCCACTGAGAATTCATGCTTTATGAGAATAAAACGGGGAATGAAAACCAAAACAAAAAACACAAGTGAAAATCAAGATGCACAATATTCCTCAATTAAACACAGATTAGCGGGGAGTAGATGTGGCTCAAGCAGTTAAGTGCCTGCTTCCCACATGGGAGGTCCCGGTTCGGTTCCTGGTGCCTCCTAAAAACAAACAAACAAAAAAACAAATAACAAGCAAACAAATGAAAAAACCAACTTTGGAGTCAATGTAGCTCAGTGGCTGAGCGCAGGCTTTCTACATACTAGGTCCCAGGGGTTCAAGCCCCAGCCCAGGGACCAAAATTTAAATAAAAAATAAAATAAAAGATTAGCATGATAAAAGATGGAAGATTGTTGGAGTTAAATCTGACCTTAGGCAATTATTACTAAAAATCCTAAATAAAGTACACTTTGGATTCCAATAAACAAAAAATTTTGCCTTACTTTCCCATTAGACAGGAGTTGATATTCACAGAGCGAATAGAAATAAATGCTTAGGTATTTAAATGTGGCAAGTTAGTTTATCTACATATAAATTTTAGCAGCTTACAGAACAAAAGCTATCTCTTAACTTCCAAATTCCTTTTATTTAGAATTTGAAGGTCTTTAAAGAGACAAATCTCTTCCACTTCATCCTCACTAAGTATGCACTTAGTTGAAAGCCAACTATATATAAAATTATATATAAATTGCATATTTTTCACAAAACATGATAGTAAAATTACCAATTACTGGAGCAGGAGGTGCTTGTACCAGAGCTGTTTTATTCCAGGGACCTGAAGATTTTTCTACACCACCACCACCACCTCCACCTTCTTCCCAGTTATCACCTGGATCTTCTCTCTTTTCATTATCATCTTCTTCCTTTTCACTATTGGAAAAGCAAACAATTAAATTTAACTAAAGAATCAGTAGGAAAATTTTGAGTCCAAATTCAAGTTCTATCAATGCTTACCTATGTGACACTTGAGAAGTCACTTAACTTCTTCAAAGCCCAAATGCCTCACTTGTTTAAAAGAAAAACGTTTTAAAAAAATCTATTTTATACACTGGGATGTTCACTTGACTTGTGAAAAAAAGGTTCATTGCTTTAAAAAGGTTCTGAAAACCACTCGGTCTGATAGTTAACACTTCCCTCTTTGCAAACCTCCAAAACACTCAGAAATATTTAACATACTGACATGTCAATCTGTGTGATTATTTATAGCAGCCCTAGGTAAGAGCAGGACCCCAGCTACTGGATCAACCAAGTATGGGAGGGAAGAGAGTGATCTAAACTGAAATGCAGAGGAAAGGGCAACCTGAAAAATTAACAGCAAGATTACTATATTTTTCTAGGACCAAAGTATACAAAAAAAATAGGCATTTATGGTAAACATATTTTTGGTGGTTCAAATGAAAGAGTTTCTGAAAGCTCTATAATTTCATTCGGTAATCCTAAAGGATTTGTTACATTAGAACCTAAGGAAATCCCCTCAAAATTAGAATTTACATTACAACAGAGGGCTAGTGTTCAGCAACTACTTAAGTTCTGTAGATTTTATTACTCTACCATCTAACACAAGGAATATATAGAACTAGCCCCTTGACACCAGTCATGTATTTGACACCGGTTTAGAAGAGAATACATGAATCTGAGAACCTGATCTTTGGTTTACCAGCGATTATAAATGCAAAAGATATCCTTTTTTTTTTTTTTTTTTTTTTTTTTTACCAGGAGGTCCCAGGGATCGAACCCGGGTCCCTCCATATGGGAGACGGACGCCCAACCAGTTGAGCTACATCCGACCCCAAAGATATCCTTAATGTAAACACACCAACCTAAAACTGCCTGCAGTATAATTCTTAGTGTCAATTTTTATTTACTCTTAAATCTACTTGAGTCAGAACCTATTTCTCTAAGACTTTCTCATTTTCCTTTTAGCTAGATTACTTATTACTATTCTGTTATATTCAATGTTCCAAATTATTAAGTACATATTATCTTTTCTCTCTACTAGCTGGCCTGACAGCAGGGATCTTCGGTACAATAATTGCCAAATCAAACTTCCTTTCTGAAGCTCTTTGACCTTGCTGATGTACCTGGCAGAGAGCTAACCTTTACCCTACATTGTTTTTCATGACCATAGTGGTTTTTCCTAAGTCTTCAGTTATCTCTTCTCAATCTTCTTCACGGACTTCCCTTCTCCTATCCAAACAACAAACAAACAAAAAACAAACATGGCTACAGCCCAAACTTCTGTGTCTGGCCTTCTACTCTTTGACATTATCTCCTTTTGCTACCCGACCCACAATCATGGCTTTAACCATACAGGACTCCCATCTGACTAACTGTATGACCTTGGGAACATCAGTCTCTAGCTTCTACAAAAGGATTGACTTGAGTGACACCTAAGGGTGCTTTCTTTCCATTTCTTTTAATACAAGACAAATCCTGAGAGGAAAGGTGGCTGGTGTGGCCTCCATCGTTTAGGATTTAGGGTGCCACGAGGCCATGTTTGTAATGGGCACTTTGGTTCCAGGAGGCCCAAGGTTCAGGCCCTTTGTGTCACATATCCATTTGATTTCTATTTGTATGAAATGGCCTTCTCCCAGGTCAAACCAGCATCTGATGAAACCTCCTTCAGTGAGACCTTGCTGAAGAGGAATTAGAACCTTGCTCCCAATTCCGCTGAACAGGCCTCCATCCTTTCTCTGGTGACAAAAATAAACAATGCAATTGACAATTTAATTGTGGCTCCAGGGACATTTGAAGTGTAAGCAGAAGAAGTCCAATAGGTAGGATCACATAAAAAGGAACAATGACTACAGGACACACCATTTAAAATGTTAGAGGGAAAGAGATGTGGCTCAAGCAACTGGGCTCCTGTCTACCATATAGAAGGTCCAGGGTTTGATTCCTGGGGCCTCCTGGTGAATGCAAGCTGGCCTGCAGGGCAAGCTGGCCCATGCAGAGAGCTGGCGCAGCAAGATGACGCAACAAAAAGAAACACAGAGGAGAGACAATAAGAGACACAGCAGACTACGGAGCTGAGAGATGGCACAAGAGATGGAGCAGCCTCTCTCCCACTCCAGAAGGTCCCAGATTGGTTCCCGATGCCACCTAAAGAGAAGACAAGCAGAAACAGAAGAACCCACAGAGAGTAGACAGTGAGCGCAGGTGGGAGGGTGAGGAATAAAAATAAATCTTAAAAAAAAAAAGAAAAAAAAAAGAAAAAAAAAAGATGTTAGAGTTAGACCTATAGATATGGATGTAATAGTCACGCCATATAAACCAACGGAAGTTACTAAAATACTATCTATATACTAATATAAAAAGAAAAATACAGAATTATTGTTTTAAATGTCAGCAGGAGTAGCCAGCCCTGGGTGCTAGAATGCATGACTTATTTTTTTAACGCAGCAAATGGAGTATTAGCAAGCAGACTCTAAAGCCAGATTGTCTGGTTCAAATCCAGGCTCTACCATATATTAGCCAGGAAACCATTTTGGAATCTAACAGTGTTAATTTTCTTAAGTTAAAGTTACCCAACCCATGCCAGATGGGGAGGTGAAAAACCTCACAGAGGATTAAATGCCTTCATGGTACCCTATCCCTCTTTAAGACAACAAGGTCATCATAGCTCTCGGTTGGTCATTTACGTTTTGTAATCATTAACTCACCAATGTGTTGAATCACAATTGAGCAAATGTATTTATTAGACTTTAAAATATCTTTCCCCAAAATCACTTTAATATTTAATATTTGGTAGTTAATCTAGGCTACAGAATTATTAGTTTGCAGTAAACAATTTCAAGTGAAAACAAAAAAAAATTTTAACACTATTATCCCTACACAGAAAAGATAATAGGTCGTTCTTATAATTTCTTTATGCTTTTAAATTTTTCAAGTGTTCTAAAAGCAAGCATGTATTTTCTAATTCACAACTTTTAAAGAAAACTCCCTATTTGGTCTGATAGAATACTGAGAGTCCTAAGTAAAAAAGATTTCTTTATTGTCTAGTATCTTCCTACCACCTCCTCATCCTCAGAGACAAATGAAGAAATGAATAAATCTAAAAATACCTCTAGATCAGAGGTTCTTAACCTTTTTTGTTCCACAGACCCCTTTGCCAGTCAGGTGAAAACCACAGACCCCTTTTCAGAATGTAGCGGCAGGTAGTTTTATGACACTCAACATAGGCATGTATTTAAATTAAATTTTAGAATTATTCAAAATTACGTTTTTCAACTTTCCCATAATTTCAATACCGGATAATCCAACACAGTTCAACATCTGTTCAAATGGTCATTTTTGGCAAACAGTTAGAAATTCGAGTTTTCCCAAGGCGTCATTAACCATCTCTGCCATCTTTATCAACCTTTTTGCAGGCAGTTATCCACTACACTCAGGACATGGTACTTCAAAACAAAACACCCACACCAACATGTCCCCACAAGGATAATGCGTTTTCAAATTTTCATTTCAAACTCACGGATCCCTGGTTAAGAACCCCTGCTCTAGATTATAATCTATTACTAAAAAATATGTGATCTTTTTAAATAAAGGTGTTGTATATCTATAATTAAAGGTACAAGTAGAAAGCTTAGTTTTTTGTGTTAAGATTCTGAAATCTTAACACAAGATAAAATAATCTAGTCAAGACTCCTCATCCAACACATGTGGGAACTAAGGCCCAAAGCCAAAAGCCTTGCCTAAATGCCAAAGTACTAATGGCAGGGTACTTTCAGGAACAACTGAAACTGCTTATTACCTGTTCATGTCTACATATGCCAAAAAATGCCAAAAGCCAGAATGAGACATTTTACATTATTTTCACAGAAAAGAGGCGGCTAAAATTCACTGTTTGACTAAAATATAATATATAGCTTGTCAGATAAATTTCAGTTTTTTTAAACAGTACAATGCTACTGTAAAGTCATTGTCGCAATTCAAATTATTTTGAATTGTGTAGTGTAAGGCACTATTGATGGGGTGGGGGAGTAGTGATGCTAGAAAAGGAACATTTATTGAGTACTATGCCAGGCAGTGTTCTACCCACTTTACAAAGTTAAACCTTAAAATAACATTAAGGCAGGGAGGAGACCCACCCTGTCTATGAAGAAACTGACAGACATTTTAAGCACCTTCTCCAAGGTTACAAAGTAGCACAGCCAAGTAAGTAGGACTCCAGGGCCCATATTCTTTCAAACTGCCTCTTATTATATTTGATCTTCTTTATAGCTATAAGACATATGACACAAAAATTTTCTCTATTTTGGGATTTGAAAATTTGACTTTCTTTAGTAAGGTTTATCAGGATCACAACCTATTTATAAAGAACAGAACATTCTTATCATCTTACCTCAAGGGACATTATAGGAGAATTTATGCATCAATTCCTCCTCCCCAATAACAGGCAGGGAATCGGCTAAAAGCCATAATTACTGATCTTCTGCTGGAATTCTGGGCCTCTCTACTGGTTTGAAACTTATACTAACTACTATTACTACAGTCAAGTGAGAAAATAAAAATGGCCTCCTGATGAGTTATGCCTGGATGGGAAGCTTAAAAGTGTCACTGCACCTCATGGGAGAACTCCTTCCCCCACCCCCTTCATGGGGAAGACAGACAAAGTGGCTCTCCTCTGTGCCCACAGTAGCCTGGCACATCTCTGAAAATATCTACTGGCGTTTACAACCTGAGATTTTAGCACATCCTGTGGCACACAACAGTCACAGAAATACCTGCAACAATGAATCTGGCTTGGATTTAGGAGTAATTTCTTTTTTTCAAGGTTCAAATTAACTACCTCCACCCTAATGGGTTTAAAGATCTACATTTCTCTAGAAGGTTCCTAGAAAACCACAGGGCTCCTGTAACAATTCTTTTTTTTTTTTCTTTTCTTTTTGAGGTACTGGGGTTGGGGATAGAACCTGGGACCTTCTATGTGGGAAGTCAGTGTTCAACCACTGAGCTATACTGGCTCCCTGAGAACAATTCTTTATGAAACACGACAAATGCTCAACATTTTGTAACCTCAGCAATTAAAGTAAATTACTCTAACCTCCCAAAATCCATTTGAAAGAAGGGAGAGGTCTATAGGCCTACAATCAACCAATAATCTAAGCTCAATTGTCAAGCCCCTTCCTGTATCATCTCAATGGCTTCCCTCTCAAGAATTTGTCCAAAATAATGACATGACTTTGAATAAAACCTTTTAATTTAGACATGAAATTTGACACATGCTCTGATAATATTCTTGGTTACTTCACTGTGAACTAGGTAGTAAATGGCAAAAATAACTGGTGGATCTGGGTGAAGGATATATTGGTATTTATTGTAGTATTATTGCAACTTTATTGAGATTTGCAATTTTTCAAAACAAAAAGTTGGGAAGAAAAGGTTTAGGACTATAGGCTGAGAACTTCAAGATATTTTAAATTAACTTTCAAAGTTTCCTTTTCTGCTGTCCCAAAATGAGACAGCAAGTCTGGGTCTCTAGTGGATAGAAAAAGTGGTAGGGTGAAGGCATAAAGAATCCTCCCACCTGCTCCGCATTCTCATTTCTTTTCCCTTCCAAGCACTTCTCAAAAGGTAAGACCAGGCCATACAAGACAGTCAAGATCTCTAACAACACTCTAAGAGAGGGGTTTTTGTTTGTATGGTTATTACCAATGCCAAGCTGAACATGTCATCTTCTGGTATGTCCAGTGATCTGACTTAGCCAAGTCTGACTTTAATCATGATAACCTCATATGCCTCTGCTACCCTTTCTCCTAAATTATAAATCAGGTGCTTCACAGTTAAATAGCAGAGAAATTCCCAAGAATAAGTCATGCCATTTTACCCAGTGAATGGGAGAAGAGACTAATGTTTATTAAGCACCTACTGTATGATAGGCATTTTATAAACATCCTGTTCAAATAAATCCTAACAACCCTAAAGAGTCTCAACTTTGCTGAAAGGACCAATGTTCAAAAGTAAAGTGACTTGCTCAGGGTCATACAAGCAGTTAAGTAGTACAGCTAAAATGCAAACCCAGGTTTGTCTTTCCCCAAAGCCCAGGCTTTGCCACATTATTGATGCCATCCCATTTTATGGCTGCAACCTACTCCCCACTCTTATGAACTGATGTCTTTCCTTGGGGATACCCTACCCCATTGAGTTTCACTGCCAAGAAGATTTAATATAAAGTTTACAAAGATATTCTGTTTATAAGGTGAAAATTAAAATCATCATTAAACCTCAACTGACCTCTCATTCTCAAGTCTTTCCTGAAAGCTGTTAGAATCCCTTTTATTAACTGATTTATGATGGCAAAGGAATTAGAGACCCCACAGAGACTCCATAGTAACTGAGGACCCACAAAAGTATCTTCTTGAGGAAAAGATGTCATGGACATTTTCAGTGTTAGCAGGCTAGAGGAAGACTCTAGGATAGCCACTTAAGTGCAATGACTAGATAGTGAGAATAACACTATAAAAGCTGGTCTACTTCATGTGAGGCAGAACTTAAATGCTCATACTAGCAAATTTAAGTTATTTAAGAAATGTTTTACCATGTCAAGAACATCCAAAATAGTTATAGTAATATTCTCTACAACTTAACAAAATCAATTTCCAATATTCAGTGAACCTGAAACCTTTTCCTTCTCTGAAAGTTCTCTTCCTGCCCACTGGTTCAACATGGCCAAACGCTATCCTTCCTGTCACGAGGAGTCCACCAGAATCTGCAGTCTAGGGCCTGCAGTGAGGAACACAAAGGCAGACCAAGAGAACCCTTACTCTACACATGAACAAAGAAGCCACACACACAGGCAGTTCTATAAATGCCATATGGAAAATCCTTGCACTTCTCCCACTCTCCCATTTTACAGGTCAAGCCCCAGGAGAAAGAAAACAGGTATTTTATAAACCATACCTCTTCAAAAGCATCTGAAAAACTAACAAAGTCAACAAGTGGCTGGGAATAAAACTCACTTGCACTTAACACTAACACAAAAGGAGCATCAAGAATGGAGAGGTCACATTTCCTAAGTTTCCCACCATTAACCAAGTTTCACTTTGGTTAAGCTCATGAAATGATGTATGTGAAAGCACCTAAGACAATAACGCCTAGCCAATAGTAGATATTCATCAAGTGTTAAAAACACTGGCCCTGGTTTTCTGAATAAAGTTATTTAAGGCCACAAGTATTGCCATCTAGAGAGGTGAAAAGACAGGTTTTGGCTAAGGAAAATGTAGTCACCTGGCACTGTATACACATTGCACATTTTGAAGTGGAGACAGTTTATCCAGATAATTAACTTTTTCAAAATGGGAGTAAAGGGGTTTTAGTCTTAAACCAATGGAACCATACATTCATCTGCTTCTTCCTGGTTTACCAACCCCCTAAAAATAGGGCATTTATTTATATCAATCTAAAATTGACTATTACTGATTGGATTTGATGAAAATGTTCTGAATTTCAAATCCTCTAAACCAACCAATCTGACTCTTTTGAATTACTGTTTTCTTGAACTTTAAAAATAACATGCTCAGACCATATAATTCCATTCCTATAAAGTTCAAAAACACAGAAAACTAAACTATGGTGTTAGGATGGTGGTTGCACTTGGGAGTGAAGGCAGTAACTCAAAGATTGGGGAGGGGGCTTCTTCTGTACCAGTAATGCTCAGCTTCTTGACCCGGGTGCTAATTACATGTTTATTCACTATGTGGACACATAAAATCTGTACTTTTCTGTAAGTATTTCTCTAAGTATGGAGAGGATCTGAATAACATGTAATATTTTTGTTACCAAAAATTAAAAAAAAAAAAAAAACTATGCTCAATCCATTACTAATAGTAAAACTTTTGAAAGTACAAATTCCATTTTAGCTGCCTCAAATTGAAAGGCTTAAGCAGGACTGGAGGTAAGCAAGCTTTCATAGGATTTTGGAACTGGCAGCTAAATTGAGGAGCATACAGAGGAATGTGAAATGACTCCTCTGCTGTCACAAAGAAGAAAAGATAGATCCTTGAAGTCCTTAGAAGCATATCTAAAGCACAAGGCTATTATAGTGCTGCTTTGGCGCTAGAGAAAAAAACAAATATACAACCTGTAGTTTAAAGTTAAACACATCTAGTTTAGTTAAACACATCTGTAAACAGACTATACCTTATTTGCATTGCCTGAACTCGGAGGCCGCTGTAATCAACCTCTTTTTGCTCAAATTCTTTCCACTCATCTTCATCCTGTAAAACAAACACCACTGGATCATTTGAAGCCATTTGTAAACTTACAACTAAGGTAAATATCCGTCTATGAAAAGGGGATCAAGTGGCTTAACCTAAAAACGTGGACTCGTTTTCCGGACAGAACCCTAGCTTGTTCCCTAGGCAGACTGGAGTGGAGGACAAACGTGCCCAGCAGTCAAACAATGTTACTTTCACCGGGTCCCGTCACAAAAGCTGTTACTTTAAAGCAACCAGGAAGAGCCCAGGGAAGAAATCAACAGTAATTCCACAACTAAATCTCGATCTAAGTGTGACTGTGATACTTTCTAGGAGTCTTTCTTTTAGGGGTTTGGCGATCAAATCATGTCAGCAGAGCTGCCATAAATGCGATTGTTAAAACAGAAAATTCGGCTCAAACTGCAAGTCAGAACCCCAAATCACTCAGAGCAGACGTCACTCGATGAATGCTGCTCGGAGCTGGGCAGCTCTGAGCCAAGTTCCCTGCCGCCTCAGTTCTGACTACAGGCCAAGGGACGGCTTGTGGAGGAGGCGAGTCGGGACCGGGTCGGAGGGGTCGGGACCGGGGGTCGGAGCGGGGATTCCCCGGTTCCGGTAAGCCCCGCTCTTCGAGGGAAGAGGCGTCACGTGGCCGCCTCGGCGCCCGCCCGCAGGCCCTGCGGCCCCTCCCGGACGCTGCCCCGGGCGGGCAACGGGGCAGAGCGCGGCCCGGCCTCCGCGGCCCCTCACCTTCGTCACGGCCTTGGTGGCGGCCCCGGGGCCCGCGGCCCCCGCGCCCGTCCCGCCGTCGCCCGGCC
>JAKSZT010053887.1:100722631-101025484 GCA_026826555.1 Tolypeutes matacus
CTTGGGTGCCCCCCCCTCGCTCCTGCTTCCCCCCCCACCTACATCCCTTCAATCTGCAGCAAATTCACAACTGCTCCAAGATTGGCTGTTATATCCCAACCCAATGCCCTGGTCTTCAGGCTTCCCAGGATGCCCTACACAAAAGAGAACTTCATTTCCGTGAATGTGGAAAATGTGAATCCTGCAAATCTCCCTTAAACAGTGAATGTGACATTAAGATGAAAATCATTTGGCATCTGATCTTGCCTGAATGGCCTCATTTAAAGCTGCTTCTGTGTGTGCAGATAGACTTGAATGCCCTGAAGTTCCTGAGGACTTACTGAGCTTTCAGTCTGACACACTCTGTATACTGTCCCCAGGGTCCCCAGTCCCAGGCTTGCTCCTTCCTGCACGTCATATAGGGTTGTGGGTTTACCCGCCAAGTCCTCTGAATGGCCAAGTCCTCTGCTCTGTCTAGCTTCACCTGTGATGAGTTAGCATTTTGTAGGTTTGTTTATTTCTACATACTTTACTTCCTCTTCTATAGGTGTCAAGAGATATAGAAAGAAGGCCAAAGGGAAAATAAAAGATAAGAAAGTAAGATGCCTGGAGAGATGACAGCTGTATGCAAAATGCACACGCAAAGGTCCTGAAAAGCTGCTTTTCAGTTGGGGGAGGCAGGGCAAGTTAGGACCTCAGCTTCCTTGCATGTTTCCCAGACAGTGTCACCAGGAGATTTCTACCTCGGCCATGGAAGGTGATGATGTCTTCCGGGCTAAGACTAGATAGCGATCCTATCCGGGATCCTCACAATAGCATGAATTGTGCAATGCACTCATTATATCTTACATCTAGAAGGCAAAGCATCATGCCGCTGCAAAGCTCCCTTGGCCCTATAATTTCCTGTCTTCTGTTTTTTGCACATGCTGTTCTTTCTTTGGGGAGTGACCTGTCCCTCCTATCTACCTTCTACCCCATCACCTTCTGTGCCTTCCCAGATCCTCCCATTGGGTTCAAGCTTTGCCCCCTGGGTTCACCTAGGTCTTTGAACCCCTCTTAAAGCACCCATCCTGTCCAGTGCTACCATGCACCGCCTTGACACTTGCTTCCCTGCTGACCGTGGGGCTCTGGAATAGGGAGAAAGGACCAGGGGGTTTTCTTTCCTGTCCACACCTTAGGTAGTAAGATGAGTAAGAATCCTGGAATTGAAAAGTTCCAGCCCCTGAAGATGAGGTGGTCCAGAAACTTCCTGTATCTGAAGGGATCAGCAGTCTCATGAGATGCTAAAGCCTCACGGCCTCAGGGCCTGCCCTACTACCCCATGATCATCTCTTGTTCTCCTGCTGAGCCAGCTGTGGCCTCCCAGGAACCCCCAGTCCCCTGGACTGGCAGAACAGGGGGGCCCTCCCTCCTGGGCCCAGTCCATGTGAGCAAGTAGTCAGCCCAAAGTAGCCCCAGGGGAGTAATCTGGAATCCTGCTTGCTGGCCTGCCCCAGCTCTGCCCCCCCACCCCCCACCCCCCGGCACTCCCAGCTCACCTCATCCAAAAAGGAGCTCCTCTCCTCTCAATCCTCATCCTTCTTCTCATCCTACCACAGCAGGAATGACATCACCCCACCCGGCTGGCTGACATGGGCAGAATCCTGGAGCCAAGCTGGAGCCCTCCCTTTCCTCAACCCTCAATCCATCAATCATGAAATCCTACTACTGCTCTTCAAACCAGGGTGTGCTTTCTAGATCAAAAAATCTGATCAGGATATCTATCTCTTCTCTCTTTAAAACCACTCAATAGCTATCCATTGTTCTCAGGATAAAAGCGAAAATTCTTAACAGGATTCACAAACACTTCACCTGGCCTTCTAGAGATGAGAGGATTTATAATCTTTTCCAAACTGGCAAGAATCCTGAGACAACCTTAATTTTTCCATGTGTCCAAGCTATTTAAGATTGATGAGGTCTGCACTAAATTGTTGAAAGGTGATTAGCTCATCTGGCCTAGATGGCATATGAATTCCAAAGGAGTTGTATTTCTCCATCTTCTCTGATCTGCCCCGTGACAACTCAAGGCTAGGACACTCTATTTAGATGGCTGTGTGACGTGGTTCATTAAGGCAGTCATGCAGGAGAGGGAGCATGTGGATGGGAAGGGGGTTGGAGATGAGATTCCCGACAATACCAAAGAAGCCTCAAGAATGGTCTACCCCTCCCTCTAGAGTTTCTACTTTACATTGACATGATGGAAGTTATTCATTTCAGAATTCATTTCAGTGGCAAAAATATTTCAAAGGAATGTAAATGCTTAGCAATAGGGGAATGGTATGTCAAGTATAGTTGGAATAAATATGCAAGCCATAAAATGAGGGTTTTGGAGGCTCTGCAGCAACATGAAAAACTGCACATAATGTCATAGTAATTGGAATGTAGACCATGTCAGAGCCAAGAGAGGTGGTATGGGGGTGTGGAGTTGTGACAACAGCATGTGTTTTCTGGCTGGATAGACCAGACGGGACATTCAAGTCCCCTTTCCCCCACTCCCGGGCTGCATGATCATCTGCAAATTCCTTAACTTCTCTGAACTTGTTTACTTCTTTATTTAGTGAGGATAATAATACAAGCTGGACTGTCTTGAGTATTAGATAAGATAATGCATGTAAAAGTGCCAGGCACACATTAAATTAGGAGCCTAATAGATATTCGTCCCCTTCCAGTTCTCTAAACAGTGTGTGTGTTTTAGTTTTGTGAAAAAGACTTGAAGGAAATAATAAGATTAAAGACTTAAAAAAAAATTTCCCAACTGTTCTACCGTTGTGTAACAAACTGACCTAAAACTTAGTGGGTTAAAAACAACAACCATTTTATTCTGCCTCACAATTTAGGGATCAGGAATTTGGGCAAGTTTCAGAGGGGCAATTCTTTTGCTCCATGTGGCATTGACTGAGATCACTTGGTATCTATCTGTGGCTGGTCTGGTCTGCAGGGTCAAGATTGCTGCCTCATTCACAGGCCTGGAACGTTGGTGGGGTTGGTTGGAAGGCTGGGATCAGCTGGAACTACTGACCTGAGGGTCTACATGTGGCCTCTGCAATATGGTGGCCTTGGGGTAGTTGGACTTCTTATACGTTGGCTCAGAGCTCCCCCAGTGAGTATTCCAAAAGACAAGAAGAGGAAGCTGCCAGTCTCTCAACACCTGGGCCTGGGAATTGCCACAGCATCATTTCCACCTCTTTTTGGTCAAGTAGCCACAGAGTCTGCTCGGATTCAAGGAAGGGGGACAGACACCCTACATCTCCACGGGAGGATTGTCAAAGAAATTGCAGCCATCTTTAATCTACTTCAGCAACTGTCTAAAGGGTGGTCACATTAGTATTTGTTGTGAAGATCAATTGTGAAAAGGTTTCCCAGGGGAAAGTACCTGGCCCAGCTTTTGGAGTTGTCTCCAAACTGAGCAGGGAGTTCCAGCTATTCAAAGAAGCAGACAGTGTTAGAGAAGGAAGTAACCAGGGTAAAGGAGAGATGTGTAATAAAGAATTGAACCTCACCTAAAGAGAGGTCTAGTCTTTCCCCTCAGCTTCCGGAAGGTGATCTCTAGTATCTTTGCTTGCCTGAAGGCCTTCGGTTAGGCCGGAAAGACCAACAATATCTTGTAGGATGGGGGCTTTGGGTAGCAAGGTATCAGCCCATATGGAGAGATCAATCCAGAGGGACAATCAATTCATCAATCATGCCTACTTGAAGCGTGGTGTCCAAAAAAATCTCTGGACATCGAAGCTTGAGTGAGCTCTCCTGGTTGGTATATTCTGCCCTACATATATGGATTCTTTTTATTTTATGATTTAAAAAAAATTTTAAATGTACTTTATTTTTTAAAAAAGATATTTAGAGTACATAGATGTTATATAAAAAATATAGGGGATTCCCATATGCCCTGCTCCCTACCCCTCCCACATTTTCCCACATTAACAACATCCTTCATTAGTGTGGTACATGTTACAATTGATGAACACATTTTGAAGCATTGCCACTAAGCGTACATTGTAGTTTACACTCTCTCCCACACATTCTTCTAAGTTATGACAAGATATATAATGGCCTATATCTGTCATTGCAAAGTCATTCAGGACAATTCCCATGTCCTGAAAATGCCCCCAAATTACACCTATTTTTCCCTCTCCCTCCCCTCAGCACCTCCAGTAGCCACTGCCTCCACATCGATGATAAAAGTTCTTCCAATGCTAGAATCACAATAAGTCTAAAGTAGAATAATAGTAAGTCTGCTCTAGTCCATTGTTCATTCCCCAATCCTGAGGATTCTGGGATGGTGATGCCCATTCCACCTCTAATTGAGAGGGGGCTTAGATCCCATGGGGCAGATGGATGGTACCATCTTGCTTGTAGTTGCAGACCCTCTCTGTTCCTTGAGATGATCTTTGTCCATCATCTCCTTATTAGTTGTCCTGGGTGAGTCCAATGAACTGGAGAGTAGGTGTTGCAACTCTGCTGAGATTCAGGGCCCAACTGGTACATGGACAGCTCAAAGATTTAAGTTTCTTGGACATATACCTATTAACTCTAGTACTAACTATAGGTTCCAATAGAAGGGGCAGAAGAGCCTTGTGTAGGGAAACCACAACTGAGTCCAACTCTGTCACACTGGGGAGCATACATTCCAAAGTAGGGCCCACTGGCAGAGTGCCAAACTCCTGAACTGTCTGCCCTGCCTATCCTGTCTGGATGTCTCCAGAGCCCTCAGGAACCCTGCTATTTGAGGCAATATTTACCTTGGCAGTCAATGAGATCCTGCTGAGACATGCATAAGTGTAACCTCTGGAATGACCTCCTGACTCACTTTGAAGTCTCTTAGCTATATAAACTCATTTGTCTTTACCCTTTCCCCCTTTTTGTCAAAGTCTTTTTCCAGTTGCATTGCTAGTTGGTGCTTGGTAGTAATCCCTCGGTGCCAGGGAGGCTCATCCCCAGGAGTCATGTCTCATGCTGGGGGGAAGGTAATACATTTATATACTGAGATTGGCTTAAAGAGAGGCCACATTTGAGCAATAAGGAGGCTCTCGTGAGGTAACTCTTAGGCACCCTATAAAACTAGGCTAAGTTTCAATTTCAAAAGTGAAGATTCATAAGTACAGTCATCAATATCAAGAGCCCGTCAATGGTCCATCCTCCTTCACTGGTCACTGCCCCTGTACTTAGGGGATTCTTGCTGTCCCATTAGAGAAAGTAGCAGAGCTCCCCAGGATGGGAATTCAATATTCTTAGGGTTATTGTATGAATCTCCATGCACCGTGACAAAGCCCCACACATGGATTCTTTGAGATCAACCCTCCTGACTCCACAGGGAGAAGGCAATGGCAGCTTTGGTTTGGTATTGCTCCTGAACTCTGCCTTCTGTTCTTCTTCCCTTGGCTGATTTAAATCTGTATCCTTTCCCTGTAACTGTGAGTATAACAGATTTCAGTGAGTTTTATGAAGTTCTGGCAAATCATCAAACCTGATAATTTTGTTTTGAGGAATACCCCAAACTTGCACTTGATGTCAGAAGTGAGGGTGGTCTTGTGGGGACTAACTTTGTAGTTGGCTAAATGTACAGGTGGTCTAAAATCTCACAAGAGAGGATAAAGGTATGCCTGTTTGGACTTTAAAAAAATGCAATAAGTGAGGCTTTTGTATTTGGAGTCAGACAGTTGCTGGTTCAAATCCCAGCACAATCACTTTCTAAATGGGACCTTATGCCAGGCAGGCACTTAAATTTTCTGAGCTGCATTTTCCTTGTCTCTAAAATGGGAGTAATAATTTTGCCTGTTGTTTGGGAATGTTTTGATCATAAAAGAGATAATATATGTAAAGTGCTTGGAACTGTGACCCTCTATTTCCTGAAAACTCTTACCACTGACTACAGGGTCAAATCATTGGTCGAGCCTTTCTTTTGCCTACTTGAGGCCCATGACCCGATGTCATTTTGTGGAAGGTCCCTGAGTTATTGGCTCTGGAACCAAGGCAGAGCCCAGCCTCCAAGAATCAAGCAGGCATATCCCCTCCCTCCTAGCCTCCCCCACCCCAGTAAATGATGCACAGCAGAGCATTTTCAGAAAAATGGCATTTTCCTGTTAGAAATTCTGCTGTACAGAGAGGGACTTATCAGCCAGTTAGAGACAGAGCCAGTGCATCACAGTTAACACAGGGGTAAGTTTTGTTTTTCCCATTTTAAAAAAGAGAAGAACTGAGGTTTTGAGATTTTAAATACATATCCCAGACTCTCCCATGGTATTGGTAGAATTTACCAGTGATGCCATCATGGCCTGGAGCTTTTTTTGTATGGGACACTTTGTTAAAATTCCAAATTCAATTTCTTTAATAGATACAAGGACTTTTCAGATTCCCTGTTTCTTCTTGAATGAGCTTTGCTGGTTTGTTTTTCAAGGAATTTGTCCATTTTACCTAAGTTGTCCAATTTATTGGCATAAAGTTGTTTATAATATAACCTCATCATCTCCCACAATTTTGAAGTGTTAGAGTCAGGATTTTAACCCCACTGTCTCAGCTTCCAGGGCTTTTCCTGGTTTTTCAGATTATTAAGACTTTTTTTTTTTTAAGGCAGTTTTATTCACACACAATACAATCCATTCAAAGTGTGCAATCAATGGCTGTCAGTATACAGGGTCTTTACTTTTAATCACTTTATTCTACTGCAATGGGCTCACCTCAGCTCCCTGGAGAGGGAGACAATATTTACCCATTTTACTGATGAGAAAGGTGAGGCTCAGAGGGGTGGTGTGTCTAGTAAGAGGAAGGATCAAGACTTGAACCTATGTCTATTCTGACTACAAAGTCAAGGTTTCTTTTACTACATTATGTGGCCCATCCGACCACCCTTTGCCTATCTGAATGTCTCTGGCTCCCCTTGGACAAGGAATTCAAATCTCCAGAGATGGGATTAACCATGTTTTTTTTAAAAAGATTAATTAATTAATTTATTTATTTATATCCATTTTTATCCCTCCCCCCATTTTTGCTGTTTCTGTGTCCATTCACTGGGCAATTCTCTGTGCCTGTTTCCTGCCCTCTCTTCTCATTCTTCTCCTCCTGCCTTAACCGGGATTCGATCCTAGGAAATTCCGATGTGGGAGAGAGGTGTCCTACTGCCTGCACCACCTTAGTTCCTGGTCTTTTGGCATTTCCCATCTTGGCTCTCCCTCCTGTTACGTCATCATCTTGCTGTGTCGCTCGGCAGGGCCTGGTGGTGCACCCGCGCATGGGGCCTGGTGGCCCACGCGCCTTCTATATTTTTTCTTTATTTTTACTGGGAGGTCCCAGGGATTGAACCCAGGTCCCTCCATATGAGAGATGGATGCCCAACCATCTGAGCCACATCCGTCCCCCCCACCACCATGGGTCTGCTTTTAAAGCTCTCCTGGTGATCCTCATGTGCAGCCAGGGTCAAGAACCACTGTTGTATACCTGCTTAGTGTGGCCTGTGGTCTGGCCCAGCCTTGGACATGGTGGGCTCACTTCCCCTGAGGACAAAGCCAAGCCTACCTGGCCAGATGTCAAATGTTGTGTAGGAGGAGGAGATGGCATAGGCCTCTTGGGATTTTCCTCTGTCGTGATTGTTCCTGGCATGCCCCCAGCTGATCTGAAAAATGGTTGTGGGGCTCTAATTCTCTTCCTCATCACATCTCTGGAGGGAACAGATGGCTATCGGGTATACAGGTACTTAGAAAGCTGGGCTGGTTAAAGTGTCCAAGCCCAGCCTTTGTTATCACCAAGCTGAGGTAGGTGACTGAAAGTGCAAGACAGGTCAGCATGTGGTTGCTGTCTCCCTATACCCGACTCCCAGAGATTTTTATTTGCTCCTGTGACCATCTCCCAAGCCTGGGATGAGCTCCCAAGGGTTTCCAACATCTTGTTGCCAAGGTTGCTGTTGCTAGGCTGCAGATTGTATTGACGCCTCATATAAGCATTTTTTAAAAAAACTTTATTTTGTACATTTAATAACTGAAAATATAAACAATTAAAACTGAAAAGAAAACACAGTTGAATAAAAATATACATTTCTCAATTAAATGTACTGGATACATGTAAATTTTTTTTGAATCATACAATATGTTACACAATATATTTGGTTCATAGTAATGTATTCATACAGTATTTGTCCTTTTGTGTCTGGCTTGCTTCACTCAACATAATGTCCTCCAGTTTCATCCATGTTGTCATATGCTTTATGACTTCATTCTTCTTACAGCTGCATAATATTCCATCATGTGAATACACCACAGTTTGTTTATCCCTTCATCAGTTGATGGACACTTGGGTTGTTTCCAACTTTTGGCAATGGTGAGTAATGTTGCTATGAACATCGGTGTGCAGATGTCTGTTCGTGTCACTGCTCTCAGTTCTTCTGGGTATATACCCAGTAGTGGTATTGCCGGGTCAACGGCAAGTCTATATTCAACTTCTTTACTAACTGCCAAGCAGTCCTCTACAGTGGCTGTACCATTCTAAATTCCCACCAAGAGTGAATAAGTGTTCCTATCTCTTCACATCCTCTCCAACACTTGTAGTTCTCTGTCTTTTTAATAGTGGCCATTCTGATAGGTGTGAAATGATATCTCATTGTAGTTTTGATTTGTATTTTCCTAATCATTAGTGATGTTGAGCATTTCCTCATTTTTTTTTTTTTTTTTTTGCCATTTGTATTTCTTCTTTGGACAAATATCTATTCAAGACTTTTGCCCATTTTTTAATTGGGTCATTTGTCTTTTTATTGTTGAGTTGTAACATCTCTTTACATATCCTGGATATTAAACCCTTCTTGGATATGTGATTTCCAAATATTTTCTCCTATTGAGTTGACAGCCTTTTCACCATTTTGGCAAAGTGCTGTGATGTGTAAAATTTTGAGGAGGTCCCATTTATCTATTTTTTCTTTTGTTACACGTGCTCTGGGTATAAGGTCCAAGAAACCACTGCCTACTACAATGTCTTGAAGATGTTTCCCTACATTTTCTTCTAGTAGTTTTATGGTCCTGGCTTTTATATTTAGATCTTTGATCCATTTTTGAGTTGATTCTTGTATAGGGAATGAGATAGGGGTCTTCTTTCATTCTTTTGGTTATAAATATCCAGTTGTCCCAGCACCATTTGTTTTGTCCCATGAACATTAACTTGGTAGGTTTGTCAAAAACCTGTTGACTGTGGAGGTGAGGGTTTATTTCTGGAGTCTCAATTCTATTCCAATGATCGATGTGTCTGTCTTTATGAGCATTCTTTTTGAGGTATGTGTGTATGAAAGTGTTCTTCCAGAAGGTCTTTCTCAAGAATTAGCAGCTGATCTTCTGGCCTGAGCTTTCTGAAGCTGGCACTCATGGAAACAGAACCTGGACATAGTCTCGGGATGGGGGCACTGACTGAACTCATAATCTTGGCTACCTTGGATCCAGAGACTATTAGCAAGCCATGGCAGAGGAAAATATTCCACTGTGTAAAGTTCCATGTGTTGGGATGACAGGTAATGTAGTGAAAGAAGTGTTAGAATTGGCAGAGCTAAATTAGAATGTTTTACTCACTGGGTGACCTTGGTCTTGTCACCTCACCTCCCTGTCCCTTGGTTCTCTCATCCATAAATGTAGGTAGAAACCTTCACCTCCTATGGGGTGTTGTGAGGAGTCAATGAGATCACAGATGCAGAAGTACTTGACACCTAATTATGCTGGGCCATTTGGAAAATAATGAAGACATTCAGAATTAAGGAGATGTGGGTTCAAATCCTGTTTCTACTACTTATAACAGCTACCATGAGTTTAGTAATGACTATGCACCAGGCTCTGTGCCTTACTTTGTTAAATCCTTCCCACTCAGCAGGAATGCAAGTATAATTATGAGCATACTCATTTTATAAACAAGAAAACTGAGGCACAGATAGGCTAAGTAACTTATCAAAGGCCTCCCAGCTATATGCTGAAGCCAGACTGTCTGATCCCAGAGCCTGTACTTTCTAGCTGTATAATTTAGGATAGGTGTCTTATTTTACATTGCCACAGCTGTAAAACAGGGAAGTCTTTGTGAGGATTAAGAATATTGTATATATAATGACCAGCATGGCAGTGCCTGATATTTCACAGTCACTAGCTGTTTGTACAAAATGCTCAGTACATGTTAATTTAGATGCAGTTGCACCTTAATCTACTTTGCAATGTGTCTCTGGGTCTCTGGCTATCCATACTAGGTTGTCCCTGAGATTGCCGAGGTGCTCTACATGGGTGCAGCCCTGTAACCTGACTCTGTGGACACAGTCTATCACATTATGAGGTTGAGCCAAGGTCAGTTTTTTGGGGTCCCACCTGCCTTCTGTGCTCCATGGGGAAGAGATTCTCACTGTTCTTCTGCTTCTCTACGTATGGAATATGTCTTCAGTAAATTTATTCAAAAGACGGTGCTGGCAGATAAATAAATTGTCCCTTCCAAGTGAATTAATTACAATCGAATGGTAAAACCTCAGATAATTTGGGGTCCGGTTGGAAAAGATTTTTAGGTCAGGGAAGGGCCTTCCCAGGGCCCACCAACCATCTGTGTGCCCTGTTGGCCATGCGCCCCATACATTTGCTCTCTGTGCACAAACACACGCGTTACTAGAGATCAGGGAATACTCTCAGAGCGAGAGAAAACTGCTTAAGCAGCCCAGGTAAGCACCCAGGCTTCAGGGAAATCAGGCTGCCTTAGAGAGCACTTGGAATGACGTGCTGGGAGGACCTTAGCCGCCCAAGGGACTTATTGTTAAAGCTTGGGGAAACAATTAAGAGTTGGAATGAGCTCACCCAGCAGCAGCCAGGTGCCCTGCTCAGCACTGCTCTTCAGGAACTCTAGAAGCAAAATTCCCTCAGGTTGATTTTCAGGAAAGAAAAAGAAATCCGGAAACAGAAAGATAATCATGGCTGTATAAAACAGGATGCAGAACATGATGGGTTAATGACCTCTGTTTCCTTCATCTATTGCGGTTTAACAAACCACCTATATCAGTTATCTATTGCTGTTTAACAAATTACCCCAAATTTAGCAGCTCAAAACAACAAACATTAATCAGCTCCTACCGTGTCTGAGGGCAAGGAATCCAGGAACAGCTTAGCTGGCTGGTTTGGGCTCAGGGTCTCTCTTGAGGTTGTCAGCTGGGGCTGCTGTCACCTCAGGGCCCACCTGGGGTTGGAGGATCTGGCTCTAAGATGGCTCCCTCACAAGGATGTCAGGAGAAGGCCTCAGTTTCTTGCTGGCTGTTTCTCAGTTCCTTACTGAGGGCCTAGGGTAAGCAGCCATCCGTGTTTGTCTGGGATTGAGGGGGTTCTCAGGATGTGAGACTTTTCAGTGTTGAAACCAGGGAAGTTCTAGGCCACCCAGGATGTGTGGGTCACCTACGTGGTTCTCTCCATAGGGCTGCTCACAACATAGAGAGTGAGCTGAGAAAGTGACCAAGACAGAAGCCACGGTGTCTTTTTTTTTTTTTTTAAAGATTTTATTTATTTATTTATTTATTTATTTATTTATTTATTTATCCCCCTACCCTTCGTTGTTTTGTGCTCACTGTCTACTCTCTATGTGTTCTTCTGTGTATACTTATCTTCTCTTTAGGTGGCCCTGGGAACCCATCCTGGGACCCTCCAGAGTGGGAGAGAGGCACTCAATCTCCTGCGCCACCTCAGCTCCCTGGTCTGCTGCAGCTCTTATCTCTCCTCTGTGTCTTTTTTTGTTGAGTCATCTCGCTTTGCCAGCACTCCTGCGTGGGCCAGCACTCCGCATGAGCCAGCTCTCCACACAGTCCAGCTTGCCTTTCACCAGGAGGCCTTGGGAATCGAACCCCAGACCTTCTATATGGTAGATGGGAGCCCAATCGCTTGAGCCACATCGGTTTTCCTCCACAGTGTCTTTTATAACCTGACCTTGGAAGTAACATATCTCACATTCCTTCTGCTCTATTCTCTTGGCCACACAGTCCAGCCCTGGTACAGTGTGGAAGGACTTATTCATGGATGTCAATTCTGGGAAGTGGGGGTCTTTAGAGCCATCTCAGAGGCTGGCTTCCACCTTACCCCAAAACTCAGTGGTTCCAACAACAATCATTCTAGTACCTCATGAGTCTGTGGGTTAACAGGACTCGGATGAATAGCTCTTCTGCTCCACATGATGTCAGTTTGAGCTGCAGCCTTCAAGGTCTCAACTGGGCTGGAATCCAAAATAACCCACTTACACTGCTGGCAGCTGCTGCTGGTGTCAGCTAAGAGCCCAGCTGGGTCTGTCAACGGGAGGGTCTCGTTTCTCCTCCTGTGCTCTCTCCACATGGATTGGACTAGGTTCTGAGTGGGAACATCCCAAGAACCAGCAAAATAAGAAAGAAGCAGAAGCTGAGAGTCTTCCAAGACCTGACAGCAGAAGTCTGTGAAATCTTATGCTGTGTTCTATTGATCAAAGCAGTCACAGATCCAGCCTAGATTTAAGGAGATGAGAAATAAACTCTTCCTCTTGATATAAGGAGAAGTATATGTATTCAGAGAGGGAGGAATTATTGAGGGTTAACATACTTCCTAAATATTGAGCTTTGAGATCTCTCATTGGGGAATGCACAAAATCCCCAGGGAAAAAGGGGTAACACAGCAATGCTCAAATTCCTGGATCCATAACTCTGGCTTTATTAAAAAAACAAACATATATATATATTTATTTATTTATCCCACCCCCTTGCTGCTTGTGCTCTCTGTGTCCGTTTGCTGTCTGTTTTTTCTGTCTGCTTGTCTCCCTTTGTTGAGTCATCTTGCTGCGCCAGCTCACCATGCCGCGTGGGCCATCAGCACCGGCTTGCCTTCACCAGGAGGCCCCGGGGAATTGAACCTGGGGCCTCCCATATGGTAAACAGGAGCCCAACCAATTGAGCCACAGCCGCTTCCCAATATATTTTTTCAATTTTTAAAAATTGCCAAATAATTGATGTTTATGATAGAAAAATTAGAAAGTACAAGTAAGCACAAGGAAAAAAACATATAATTCCAATACCTAGAGATAATAACTGTCTAATTGAGGCATATGGCATCCCAGAATTTATTCTATGCAAAAGTAATTTTATTTAACAAAAATGGAACCATTCTGTACACACCGTTTTGGAAACTCCTGTTTTCACTTAAAGCTATTCTGTAGAATCCACATACAAAAATGAATGTGGACCCCTATCTCTCACCATATACAAAAATTAACTTAAAATAGATGAATGACCTAAATATAAGACCTAATACTATAAAACTCTTACAAGAAAACATAGGGAAATATCTCCAGGACCTTCTAGTAGGCAATGGATTTTTAGATTTTACACCAAAAGCCCAAGCACCCAAAGAAAAAAATAGATAAAATGGACTTCATCAAACAAACTTTTGTACATCAAAGGACATTACCAAGAAAGTGAAAAGACAGTGTACAGAATGGTAGAAAATATTTAGAAACCATATATCTGATAAGAGTTTAAAATGCAGAATATATAAAGAACTATAACTCAACAACAAAAAGATAACCCAATTTACAAATGGGCCATAGAAGATATTCAAATGGCCAATAAGTACATGAAAAGATATTCACGTCATTAACCATTAAAGAAATGCAAATTAAAATTACAATGCCATACCACTTCACACCCACTAGGATGGCTATTATTTTAAAAAATGAAAATAACAAGTGTTGGTGAGAAAGCGGAGAAATAGGAATCCTCATACATTGTTGGCAGGAAGGTAAAATGGTCAGGCACTGTGGAAAACAGTCTGACAGTTCCTCAGAAGTTAAATAAAGAATTACCTTATGACCCGGCAATTCGACTCTTAGGTATATATGCCAAAGACTTGAAGGCAAGGACTTGGACAGATATCTGTACTTCAGTGTTCATCACGGTATTATTGACAACAGCCAAAAGGTGGAAGCAACCCATGTGTCCATCAACAGGTGAATGGATAAACAAAATGTGTTATATCCATACCTTGGCATATAATTTAGCCATAAAAAGAAATGAAGTGCTTGTACATGCTACAGCACGGATGAACCTTGAAAACATCATGTTGAGTGAAATACTCCAGACACAAAAGGAAAAAGATTGTAAGATTTCTCTTAAATGAAATGTATGAAATACTTAGAATAAGAGAATTCATAGAGATAGGAAGTGGTTAGCAGGGGTGGTTGATTACAATAACAGAAACAATTCTGGTTAACTTAATCAGAAAGAAAAAAGAAATTTATTGGAAGGGTATTGGAATAGTCCACAGAATATATGATATGTTGGTTCAGTGTTCCATTATCTATTGCAGTATAACAAGCCACTCAAACTTAGAGGAATAAAAACCCTTGTTATTGTGCTTATAAATGCTGTGGGTTAGGAATTCCAATAGGGCACAGCAGGAATGATGCCATAGTGTCTGGGACATCAGCTGGAAAAATTCAATCAACTGGAAATGACATGAAAAGCTCGGGTGGGTGGGAGGAGTAGAATCATATGGAGGCTTCTTCATTTACATGTTTCTTGTCTGTTGTCGGGGGTGGGACGACTTGTCTGCTGGGCTCAGTTGGGACTCTTGCCTGGAGTGCCTACCATGGTCTCTCCATGTGGCTTGGGCTTCCTCATAGCATGGCCTTGGGTAGTCTGGCTTTTTACCTCGTGGCTTAGGGCTCCAGGAGCTTGTGTGACAGTGTATTATATTAGTCAGCCAAAGGGGTGCCAATGCAAAGTACCAGGAGTCTGTTGGGTTTTATAAAGGGTATTTATTTGGGGCAGAAGCTTATAGTCACAAGGCCATAAAACGTAAGTTGTTTCCCTCACCAAAGTCTGTTGCCACATGTTAAAGCAAGATGGCTGCCTGTCTCTGCAAGGGTTCAGCCTTCCTCTTCCTCCTAAGGCTCCGTGGGCCCACATTCTTCCTTTCTCAGCTGTAGGTTAGCATAAGGCTTTCTCTCTCCCCAGAGCTTGTTTCTCTCCAGGCTCAGCTGCTCTGCTCTTTCCACAAGGCCAGCTGTAAACTGTCAGGCAAATGGCTAGTCTCTCTTCCTGGGGTCTCTGCCGTGTCTAATGGAGCCTTCTCTTTCCTCACGTATCTGCATCTCTGTGTGTTTACTTCCAGGGGCTCCAGCATCAAAAACTCCACTCTCGCTTTCTGAAGAGCCGGCAAGATGGCGGAAGTGGAGCAAAAAAAGAAACGCACCTTCCGCAAGTTCACCTACCGCGGCGTGGACCTCGACCAGCTGCTGGACATGTCCTATGAGCAGCTGATGCAGCTGTACAGCGCGCGGCAGCGGAGGCGGCTGAACCGGGGCCTGAGGAGGAAGCAGCACTCGCTGCTGAAGCGGCTGCGCAAGGCCAAGAAGGAGGCACCACCCATGGAGAAACCCGAGGTGGTGAACACGCACCTGCGCGACATGATCATCCTGCCGGAGATGGTGGGCAGCATGGTGGGCGTCTACAATGGCAAGACGTTCAACCAGGTGGAGATCAAGCCCGAGATGATCGGCCACTACCTGGGCGAGTTTTCCATCACCTACAAGCCCGTCAAGCACGGCCGGCCCGGCATTGGGGCCACCCACTCCTCCCGCTTCATCCCTCTCAAGTAGCCTGGTCCAGCCAATAAAGGTGCAGACTTCTCAAAAAAAAAACCAAAAAAACAAAAAAACAAACAAAAAAAAAACTCCATTCTCTCCTCTGCTATGTCATTTTCTCTGTAAGTTCCTGCCCACCAAGGGGGCGGGGACTCAATGTCCTACTGACGTGGCCAAATCAAAACCCTAATCATAATTTAATCAAGTAAATGTGAAACCTCTAAATTTAATACAATCTATTATGCCCAGAGGAATAGAACAGTTTACAAACAAAATCCAGTATCTATTTCTGGAATTCATAAACAATATCAAACTGCTACAGACAACAAGGATGGAAGAAGCTTCATGGCCTTTTATGACCTCACCTTGGAAGTCACATAGTGTTACTTCCACCACACTCCATTGATCAAAGTGGTTAGAAACCTGTCCAAAATATGAGGGAAGGAGGGAAGCGGCTGTGGCTCAATCAGTAGGGCTCCCATTTACCATATGGGAGGCCCCGGGTTCGGTTCCCAGGGCCTCCTGGTGAAGGCAAGCCCGCCCGCGCGGTGTGGTTAGCTGACCCAGCGAGCACAAGCAGCAAGGGGGGGGGGTAAATGAATAAATAAATAAAATCTTAAAAAAAAAAATATGAGGGAAGGGGACATAGCTGCCACCTCTCAATGGGAGGAATGTCAAAGGATTTGTGGCCTGGTTCAAAAGATGGCACAATTAGGGTAAGCTAAGCTGCTGTAACAAAGAGACCCCAGTCTGAGAGTAGAGTGGTTTAATGAACATAGACATTTACTTCTCTCTCACCTAATAGTGAGGCAGCTCTGCTTCACCAAACACTTACCTGTACAATTCCACTGGAATTACCAACATGGAACTCTTGAAAATCACTATCCCTGTATCTTTGTGGGCAAAGCGCTGGACAGGAGCATCTCACAGGTCTAGACCTTGCCTACCAGGGAGCAGAGAGTGGGCATATCTACCTTCTTCCATTTTCTGCAGTGGAGAACATGGGTGCTTCCTTCCCCAGAATTTCCCCAGAGGAAGGATGATCAGATGCTGGATACCATAAAAAGAAACTAATATCTGGTAGAATATGGGTGTATCATACCTTACCACCTATTGTTAGACATTTAGGTTGATCACACGGTGTTACTGTTATTCACGCTGTTGCGTGGAACATTTTTCTGCAAATATCTCTGTACACTTGTAAGATGTTTTTTTCCTTTAAAATAAACTTTGAGCCATGTCCTAATTTATGACTTCTGCATCTAGTCCTGCAGGATACTGCTAAAGAGGACAACCTCCCCCTTTTTCTCAAGCCAGGGATAGTAACTCAGGGATATCTATGCACCTGGGAGAGAGAGTGGAGAGATCCAGCACATCCTATCAAAGGTGATCCCAGGATTAGGTGTGGGTGTGCCTGTAGTCCTAACCCACTCCCGTTTCTGGAGCACTGTGTGAAGGGCTTTATACAAACCATCTCATTTAGTCTTCATATCAATCTGATAGGGAAGACATTACTATATTCATTTGCTGGATGGGGAAGTTGAGGTTCCAAGAGATTAAGTAATTTATCCAAGACTTCAGAGCTAGAGTTTAATCACATCAGTGCTTTGAATCACTGCTAGCTCTTAAGAGTCCTTTGGGAGTTGAGTGAGCATGCCAGGGAGGATGGTCAGACATTCAGACAAATGAAGGTATAGTTGGGGGGGGGCATGGGAGCTGCAACCAGAGGGTCTCTCTCAGCCAGATGCAGGGCAGGCTGGGGAATAGATACTGTGACAACAGCCCTAGAGAGACAGGAATCAGAGGCTGGGTAGAGGATGGAGGACTAGAGGGAAGTGGTAGACAAAAAAAAAGGAGAACCGGTATTTTTCATTAAAAACCCGAGATATAAAGGGTTACTTAAATATCTGCCAAAAGGAAACTAGTTAAATAAATGATTTCCAGTCATACAGTGGATTAGTGGAACTCTTTATGTTCTCATGTAGACAGTCCCTAAGATATTTTACTAAGTAAGAAGAGCAAAGTGCAGGAAAATCTGTGTTAAAATACAAACAGAATATGCACGTGCTTGTAAAAGCTTGGACTATTCCCAGAAGACTACCCAAGGAACAACATTAGCTGTCCTTGGTGGCTGAGGAATGGGGGTGGGTGAGAGTGATTTTTACCTTTGTGCTTTTGTACTTTCTGAATTTAATTTAAAATTATATATATATATATACAAAGCACATGCAAAGCAGGTGCTCAGCCACTGAGCTACACCTACTCTGCTTAAATAGTTTTTAAAAGTTTGGTGATTTCCTTGTCCCTGCCCTTGTCCCACAACCAGCTAACCCAAAGAGAATGGTTTTTCTCAGGAGGCAGTATGGCGATTTAAATAATGCTGCATGCAACTGGAAAAAGACGTTGACCAAAAGGGGGAAAAGGTAAAGACAAATGAGTTTATATGGCTAAGAGACTTTAAAGTGAGTCAGGAGGTCATTCCAGAGGTTACGATTATGCATGTCTCAGCAGGATTTCTTTGACTGCTAAAGTAGATACTACCCCAAAGAGCAAAGAGCGGGGCTCCTGAGGGCTCTGGAGACATCCAGACACTACAGGCAGGGCGGATAGCTCAGGAGTTTGATGCCTTACCAGTGGGCCCTACTTTGGAATTTATGCTCCCCAGAGAGACAGAGTTGGACTCAGTTGTGTTTTTCCTACACATGGCTTTTCTGTCCTTCTATTTGAACCTATAATTAGTACTAGAGTTGTCCATGTGCTGGGCTGTCCATGTGCAAGCAGGTCCCTGAATCTCAATGGAGTTGCAACACCTACTTTCCAGTTCATTGGTCTCATGCAAGACAACTAACAAGGAGGTGATGATGGACAATGACCATCTCAAGGAACCAAGAGAGTCTATAACAGCAAGCAAGAGAGTCCCATCCATCAGCCCTATGGGATCACAGCCCCCTCTCAATTAGAGGTGGAGTGGGCATCACCATCTCAGAATCCTCAAGATTGAGGAATGAACTATAGACTAAGGTAGACTTATTGGTATTCTACTATAGACTAGTTGTGATTCTAACAATTTGTATCGTTAATGTGGAGGCAGTGGCCACTGGAGGTTCCGAGGGCAGGGAGAGGGAAAAACAGGTGTAATAGGGGGGCATTTTTGGGACTTGGGAATTGTCCTGAATGACATTGCAATGACAGATACAGGCCATTATAAATCTTGCCATAACTTACAGAATTGGGTGGGAGAGAGTGTGAACTACAATGTAAACTTTTTTCCATGCTTAGTGGCAATGCTCCAAAACGTGCTCATCAATTGCAATGAATGTACCTCACTAATGAAGGATGTTGTTAATGTGGGAAAATGTGGGAGGTGTGGGGAGCAGGGCAAATGGGAATCCCCTATATTTTTTATGTAACATTTGTATAATCTAAGTCTATTTAAAAAATTTAAAAAAAAACAACACAAAACAGAAAATCTTGATCAACAAAATCAAAAGCTATAACAACAACAACAACAACAAAATAAATAAAGAACACTGCAAATTCTTTATTACTTTTTCCTTAGAGAGCTGGCTGGCCTTGTGCATGCTTAACCAATTGAATATAATGGAAGCGATGCTGTGCTGCCTCCAGACTCACCCTTTCAGAGGACTCCCAACTGTGGCTTCCTCCCTCTTTGAACATTTGCTCTTAGGATACTCCCTCTCATAGCCCGGCTGCCATTTCTGGGAAGACCAAGCCACATGAAGAGGCCACATGTAGACATTTCAGTCAGCCCCATCTGGGCTCCCAAATGACAGCCAGCATTAACTAGCAGTCATGTGAGTAAGTCATCTTGGACTTTTCAGCCCAGTTGATACTCCAGATGTCTGCAGCCTCAACCCATATCCCAGGAAGCAAAAGAACTTCTCAGAGAAACCCAGTCAATTCAAGGAATGGTGAGAGCTAATACAATGGAGGTTGTTTTAAGTCACTAAGTTTTGGTGAAATACATTACAAAGCAATGGATAACCAAAGTCAGGGCGTGAGCTACTTCCTTATTCTTAGATGAGTCCTGGCAGATCCTGAAGAAGGGGTTGCTCCTTGGGGGAGGGGCTGGAGTAGTTGGCCTTCAATGATCTTTGATGAGTTCTGTGCCCTGGACTGAGTCTGTATATGGTAGTTTATCTTGTTCCCTGCCCTAGCTGGGAAATGCTTCATTGAGTCACAAAGCTGGGAGGAGAAACTATGTGAATGAGTTAACAGAAATCTGGGCAAGCTTCCCGAAGTAAATAATGTTGATTCCCAGCACAAAGAAGGCATTGCCTAATGTTGCTTAAACTCACATAAACAGTCATTGCTTTATGACTGATTTGCTGTATTTTCAATTTCAAAAAAGAAACCATAATAACTGTCATTAAAAATAAATAACAGCACTTGGAAATGTCTAAACACCCTGTGTGTCCCCTGAGGTATATAAGATGGCCCCAGTTCGTGTGGACTTCACAGTCCTGTGGGCAGAGCGTGGTGCCAATACAGTCTTGGGGAAGCCCTGGTTGGCACCTGAAGCAGGATCCCAAACCAAAATCCAGGTCCTCCTTTCCACTCATAGAACAGAGGAGGAAGCTCACAATGAGGCGGCTCTTTGGTCTCCGTGAACTACAGGCATTTACTCCTCTCAGCCCCTCCCCTTTCAGTTTCTCGGTTTGGTGTTTCTCAATATTTAGGGCATCAGGATCATCTGAAGCATGTAAAAATGCAGATTCCAGGGTTCCTTCCACACAAAGATTCCCATTCTGTAAGTTGGGTATGGGGCCCCAGAATTATCATAGTAACAAGAACCAGGTGATTCTTCCATAGATAGACCCTGTACCCCTTCTTGAGGATCACTGTAATCTCAGGCCTCCTCTAAAAGCATGGAATAGAGATAGGGAGAATCTTCTCCAAGCTATACCTCCAGGGACCAAGATAAACTTTGGAAGATGGGCAAGAACAGGGTCTTTAGATTCTAAGCTGGAAAGGATATAACAAATCCATCTGGAACAAGTGGTATTCAAACTGTGCTTCTGGAAACCCTAGGTTTTACCCCCACCCCAGAAATTTCTCTTCAAACTGTTTTATTATAGTGGGTTTTCAAGAAACATTTCATTAGGAGAACAGATTGTATTACTAAATGCCTTCCTCACATGAAAACAATTCCCATGTTGGTGAGGATGTAGAGATATTGGAACTGTCATACATTGTTGGTGGGCATGTAAGATGGTGCAGCCACTGTGGAAAACAGTTAGTGGTTCCTCAATAAGTTAAGTATAGAATTATCACATGGTCCAGCACCTCCATTCTTGGTATATACTCAAAAGAATGGAAAACAGGTGTTCAAGCAAAAACTTGTGCATGAATACTCACAGCAGCACTAGTCGCATCATTCAAAGGTGGAAACAACCCAAATGCCCATCAGTGGATGAATGCATAAGCAAAATGTGGTATATTCATACAGCAGAATATTATTCAGCCACGAAAAGGAATGAAGTACTGATACTTGCTACAACATGGAGGAACCTTGAAAACATTATGCTAAGTGAAAGGAGCCAGACACAAGAGGCCACATATTGTATTATTCCATTTATAAGAATTATCCAGAACAGGCAAATCCATAGAGACAGCAGATCAGAGGTTGCTCGAGACTACAGGGAAGGGGGTAAAAAGGAGTGACTGCTTAACGGGTACAGGGTTTCCTCTTGGAGTGGTGAAAATGTTTTGGAGCTAAATAGTGGTAATGGCTGCACAACATTGTGAATACACTAAATGTCACTAATGGTAAACTTTATGTTAGTGTATTTTATCACACTTATGCACGCAATGAAATTCCCAACTGATAGATCTAGAACAGCTGTTGTTCTTTTTCTTTTTTAATTTAAAAACATCTCATTTTTCACTGACAAGTAAGCAGAGGTCAGAAAGGGGAAATGACCTGGCAGAGTTCACCTAGCCAGTCAGAGGTAGAGCCCTGGCTGCTGACCTCCAGCCCACCAGCTCAGGCTGCCTCTCTTCCTCAGTACCCCTCCTTCTGCCAAAAAAGGATTCAGGGGGCATGCAAAGGCTTAAGTACCCTGATGCCCAATCAAAGGCTCCCCTCGACCACCGACAGAGCACTGGGGCCAGCTTTTTTTCTGCCTCCAGTACCTGCTCACTTCGAGGGTACTGAATGAAAGACAAACCCACGTCCAGCTTCACACCTAAGTAAATCTTAACGAGGGCCTCAGCAGCAGCTGAGACAATGATAAGCACTGGGTGGACTGGATTCGTTACACTGCAGACATTGCTCAATTTCCCGAACTCCAGCTGAGCAGACAGGCTGGAGGAGCCGGTGGTAGTCTCAGGGCTGAGGAGGATTAATCCAAGACCTACGGATTTGTATGCATTTGGCGCTTCTCTCTGGCTGTTGAACCATATGCATCTGTCACATAGGAGGTGCTTAATAAAGATTTGTTGGCACCGGTGGTTCTTGCCTTGAGGTCATCCTACGAGTGTCTTCATTTCTAATGAAAAGAGTTCAGGAACTGCTTTAGTCTTCTCAGTGCCCCTGAGAATAAAAGGCTCAGGGCACGCTTTTGTGTGAAGTGAGAGTCATTTGATTTGGTCACCTTTCCAGCCACCTTTCTGGGGGGCAGCCATAGAAGGGTACGATGCTTTACATGTGAGCTTGGGGCTCAGGTCTTCTGGAACAATGCCTACCTTCCCCCAAATGTCTCCGAATTTTGCTAAGGCCAAAAGGTCTGCCCACATCCTTAAATCCCTTAGCTATCATGTCAAAATTTATGGCTGGTTAAAAAAAGGGGTGGGGAAGTATTAACATACAAAAGGGCAATTATAGGATCCAAACTCTCTGGAAATTTATGGAACTCAGCAACTGGGAGGCTTGGCTGAGAAGTGAGAAGGGAAAGCTGCTCAAGGCCTGCTTCAGGATGGGATGGGGAGAGTGAATTCTTCAGTCCTGACCAGGTGACTTCCTCTTTCAACCTTGGAAAATTACTCAGCACCCCAAGCTCAGACGATATGCTTCATGTGGCAGGAATGAACGGCGACTCTGAGGAAGACTGAAGAACACCAGTGGCTGTAGTTTCTAAAGTGCCATTTGAGATAAAACAGGAAAGGAGAAAATATCTACAACGGATTGGTTTAGGATGAATATTTAGAACTCGCGGTTGAGGTGGATCTTGGGTGGTGGTGTGGCTTCACCTCTATGTGAACAGGTGCCTCGTTTCTGGATGTGGTATTTCCCGGCTGGGAAAGTTCTCCTAGGATGAAGAGGTTTAGGAAACACTACAGATCCTACCTCTCATTGGGGGCTTCAAAATGCGTAACATTCCTCAAAGCTCTGAGAAGTCCTGCAGTAAAGAAACCTGCTTTGTGCTATTTAACTCAGTGTTTCCCAAAGTGATTTTACCTCAGAATTCTTTTCCTCTCTTCACAACACTCACGTATACCCTGTGAAAACCAAGTTTCCCAGAATGCACTTGGGAAATGCTGCCCTAATGCCCAGCAGAGTTGGTTCTGGCCCCTAATGCCCTGCAGCGAGGACACGTGACATGGAATCTTGCTATGATAATCTGGGAAATACAACCATTTATTGTACCTATCAGGATCCTCTGACATGGAGCCAACAAAGAGAACCACTGACATTTACGGAGCAGCATGTGCCAGAAGCTTTCCATATGTCATCTTATGTAATCTCCACCTTAACTCTATTATTATCCTTATTTTACAAAGGGGGAAACTAAGACCCAGAGGAGATAGGAAGAAGGTCATTCAGGCCGAGGGCTGTGTGCTGGTACTCTCCTCTGAACCATGCTGCCTCATAAAGTTTTTTTTTCTTCAGTAAATGTAAGAGTCAATTCTATTTATTTACTCATTTACTTGTATTTTTACCAGAACTTTTTATGTGTTTCATTTTTTAAAAAAATATATTTTAAATTTATTTTTAAAAGATGCTTAGATCACATAAAATGCTACATAAAAAAATATAAGGGGTTCCCATATGCCCCACTCCCCACACCTCCCACTTGTCCCTACGTTAACAACTTCTTTCATTAGTGTGGTACAGTCATTGCAATTGATGAACACATTTTGGAGCATTCCCACTAAGCATGGATCATAGTTTACATTGTAGTCTACACTCCCTCCCACTCAATTCTGTAGGTTATGGCAGGATATATAATGGCCTGTATCTGTCATTGCAATGTCATTCAGGACAATTCCAAGTCCTGAAAATGTCCCCATATTACACCTCTTTTTCTCTCTCCCTGACTTCAGCATCTCCAGTGGCCACTGTCTCCACATCAATGATATATCACCAACATTTTTGTGACACTATTTTTAGAGTGTCCAATTCCTACTTTGCTCCTGGGGAATCCATCCAAGTCCCAAGTGGACCTGTTTTGGACTTGTTACATTTGATATGTCTATTAGACATCCAAACGGAGAGGCCAAGCTGGTAGCTGGATCTATTTGTAGTCTAGGGAAGAGGGCCAGATGGGGAAAAATAAAATTCATCTCCGTATCAAGGGATGCTATCAATATCAAGTCTAAGGTTCTCTCCACCTTGCCATTCAAGATGGTAGTGGCAGGTGTGGTCACAACAAGAGGCCAAAGAGGACAGCTGCTTCTTACTTGTCTCTTAAGGGCCAATAAACCTTTCTTAGGAGCCCCAGCAGACTTTCCCTCACATCTAATTTGCTAGAATTGTATCCCATGACCACTCCTAAACAATCACTGACCAGGGGAATGGAACATGGAGAATTGGCTTAGGCCAATCAGGACAATCTTTCCCCTTGTCAAGGAGGGAAGCAATGGATATTGGGTAGACAACCAGCAGTTTCTTCTGTACCTCGTGTCTTCAGGGGTCACCTTCCATCAACAGTTCTTCTGCAGCCATTTCTACCATTTTATCTTGATTTCTTCTTTCCCCACTCCTTGCTTGCCTCTCTTCTTGGATCCCCTGCATCAAATGTCAGGGCAAGGGAGCAGAGTTAAGAGGTTTCTGGTGGGAGATTTATTTTTATGTGTTGAAACACTGGTGGGCTGAGAGAAGAGCTGTTATCCATGGTGTATTTTTTTAAAGATTTATTTATTTCTCCCTCAACCCCCCATTGTTTGTGCTCGCTGTCTGCTCTCTGTTTGTCTTCTTTTTAGGAGGCACCAGAAATTGAACCTGGGACCTCACATGTGGGAGGGAGGCACCCAATCACTTGAGCCACCTATGCTCCCTGCTTGTTGTGTCTCTCATTGTTTTTCCTCACTGTATCTCTTCGATGCATCACCTTGCTGTGTCATCTTGTTGTGTCAGCTTGCCGTGCCAGCCCGTTGCATCAGCTCGCTGTCTTTCTGTCTTGCTTATCTTCTTTAGGAATCACCAGGAACCAAACCCGGGACCGCCCATGTTGTAGTTGAGCCACATCTGCTTCCCAGATTTATCTTTTAATGCTGCCTAATATTCTATTGACTAGATACTTCATAATCTAATTTGTCACACAACTATTGTTGGATGTTGTCTTAGTTTGTCAAAGGCTGCCAATGCAATATACCAGAAATGTGCTAGCTTTTTTTTAAAAAAAACAAATCAATTTTATTGATACATATTAATAAAGCATACAATTCATCTAAGTGTACAATCAATGGTATATGGTATAACCACATAGTTGTGCATTCATCACTTCAATCATTATTAGGGCATTTTCATTATTTCAACAACAATAATAATAAACAACAAACAAAAATGCATTCCCTTTTGTAATAGGAATTAATATGAGGTAAAAGCTTATAGTTCTGAGGCCATGAAATGTCCAGATCATCATACCATCGGAGATGCTTTCTCACCAGAGGTCAGCTGCTGGTCAGATTCTGGAGTCCTGCCGTGTGACAAGGCAAAATGGTGGCTCTCCATCTGGGTCTCTGCTTTCTCCTCTAGGCTGCTTTCTCTTGGAGTACAGCGGTGGGTGATCAAGCACATGGCAGGGCTCATCTCTTCAACTTTGATCTGCTCCATGGGCCTAGCCTCTCAGGGATCTCTTTCCATGCCTCTGTGCTCTACTGATTTAGAGCATACTCATCCTCTGGACTCTGGGATCACCCTCAGCCTTTCAGAGCTTATCTTTCTGTGACTGCAGGCAACCCTCTCTCTCATGTGGCAGGGTCAAAATGGCCAGTATCTTTCTTTGTGTGTTTCTGCTTCCAGTCCTCAGTTTATGTAAGACCCTAGCAAGAAGGTGGAGGGTCACACCTCACTGACATAGTCCAATCAGAGGCCCTAAAGCAATCTAATTAAGTGATCTAATCAAAGTTCCCTTAACTGAATCTAATGCAATCAACAGTTTTCACACCCACAGGAATGGATCAGTTTAAGAGCATGATCTTTTCTGGGATCCACAAAAGAACTTCAAACTGTTACACTCCACCTTCTGAATCCCAAAAAGACATCTTCTTTCTATATGCAAAGTACATTCATTCCGTCAAATATTTCAAAAAGCCTTTAATCATTCTAGTAGTAATGCTAAGCACAACGTCTCATAAAAATCAACTATATCTCTTCTGGTCCTAGGTGCTCTGGAAGTTGCTGGCGAGGGTGCAGACAAGGCCAAGTCCAAGAACCACACCAAGCACAACCAATCTCAAAAATAGCACAGAAATACCACCAAGAAACCCTGATCACAAAGATATGAATCTCTTAAGGGGGTAGACCCCAAGTTCTTGAGGAACATGTGCTTGTTATGCCAAGAAGCATAACAAAAAGAGCCGACAATGCCCAGGCCATGAGTGCATGTGCAGAGGCCATCAAGGCCCTTGTAAAGCCCAAGAAGGTCAAGGCCAAGATCCCAAAGAGTGACAGCCGCAAGCTCAATCGACTTGCCTACACTGCTTGCCCTAAGCTCGGGAAGCGTGCTCGTGCCCACATTGCCAAGGGTCTCAGACTCTCCCGACCAAAATCCAAGATGAAGGATCAAACCAAGGCCCAGGCTCCGGCTCCAGCTTGGGTTACTGTTCCCAGTCAAGCTCCAAAAGGTGCCCAGGCCTCCATGAAGGCTCGAGTAGAGCCTTCCGTCTGCCAGTGTGAGGATGGAAGGACGGGAATGACCCCTGGGATGCCATCTGCATGGGGCTGGAGTCCTCCTGTGCTATTTGTACAAATAAACTTGAGGCAAGAGCTGTCAAAAGAAAAAAAAATCAATTAAAGGCATGCAGTCTGTCTTGGGTCAAAATTCCTCTCCTGTTGTAGACCTGTGAAACTCAGAAAACAAGTTACCTGCTTCCAGTATATAAATGAGGGACAGTCATGAGATTAACATTTCCATTGCCATAGGGAGAAATTAGAAGGAAAACAGGCATCATAGGTCCCAAACAGTTCTGCAAACCTGCAGGGCATATGTATTAGTCAGCCAAAGGGGTGCTGATGCAAAATACCAGAAATCTGTTGTCTTTTATAAAGGGTATTTATTTGGGGTAGAAGCTTACAGTTACTAGGCCATAAAGCATAATTTACTTCCCTCACCAAAGCCTATTGCCACATGTTGGAGCAAGATGGCTGCGATGTCTGCCAAGAATTCAGGCTTCTTGGGGTCCTCTCTTCCCGGGGCTCCATTTCTCTCCAGCTCAGCTGCTGTGCTCTCTCCACAAGGCCAGCTGTAGACTATCAGGTGAACAGCTCTGTCTCTCTCTCTGGGGCTTCTGCCGTGTCTAAGGAGCCGTCTTTGTTCCTCTGTGTTCTTCTCTGTGTTCACAGGAGTGAACTCCAGTTCAAACTCCCAACTCTGTCCTTTGCTGTCTTTTCTCTGTGAGTCCCTGCCCACCAAGGAACAGGGACTCAATGCCTTACTCAGGTGGCCCAATCAAAGTCCTAATCATAATTTAATAAATTAAAAGTGTCACCTCTGACAGACCAGTTTACAAACATAATCCAACAACTATTTTTGGAATTCATAAACAATGCCAAACTGCTATAGCATACTGCACTAGATTTCAGAATGAGAGTCATCTACAGAATGATGGTTTCTTCTTCTCAGGGCCCCATGGAGGCCCACCTCTTCCAAGGGCTTGCCTGGAGGCCCTCTTTTCTGTTCCACCCTCATCAAGCATCTGGGTGGCAGCCGAGCTCCAGGCCTAGAACACTGGGGTGATAACCACAATCTCCCCAATCTCTGAGGCACAGTCTCAATGCCCTTAGCACAGTGGGGTGGCAGCCACATTCTCCCTCATCTCTGCAATACAGGCCGAATCCCCTCAGAACAGTAGGATGGTGACCTAACTCTCCTCAATCTCCAGGGAATGTGCCCCACCCTCTCTGTAGCTTGGGGTGGCCAAACTCTTCCTGAACAGAAGGGCAAAAGGCCCATCCTCCCCAAATCTCAGAGTATACTCACCACCTCTGCAAATGTGGGTGGGATCCCTCTCTTGGCCTGAGAAGATGTCTTAAGTTCAGATTTCAGTTTCCATGGTTTTGCTCTTGAAGTGGCTTCTCCTTCAGTCTCTCCCTTTTCTGTACCTTTTAGTCCAGGCTGACAGTGGTTTCGTTCATACAGATCTCACCAAAGGCTTGTTGGTTTTGCATAAAGTTCACAGGGGTCCAAGCCATCTGACAGTAAGACTTTCCACAAGGCCTTCCTGGATAACTGCATTTCCAATCATGACTTCCAAGGAAATGGCTGCCTACTTCACTGTTCAGTTAAATCTTCACATGGGGCACTACCCCTGGGGATGCACATTCTGGAAGCTCAGAATTTCCCAAATCATCAGCTTCTGGTTTCTTTGTGGCCAAGAGTTCAGTTCTCAGCTTATCTCTTTCCTCTCAAATTTTGCTATAAGCTGCAAGGAGAAGCCAGGCCACATTTCCCACATTTAGTTTGGAAATCTCCTCAGCTAAATATCCAAGCTTGTCACTTTCAAAATCTGCCTTCCACCTAACATCAGGAATCAATTTTGCCAAGTTCTTTACAACTTTAAAGCAAGGATCGCCTTTCTTCCAATCATCATTTCTCTATGGGGCCTCAACAGAAGTGACTTTAGGGTTCATATTTTTACCAACAGTCTCTTCAAAGCAATCTAGGCTTTTCTATCATGCATCTCACAACTCCTCCAGCATCTCCCCTTATCCATTTACAAAACCGTTCCAACATATTTGGTACTTGCAAGCAGTAGCCCTCACTCTCTCAGTACAAATGTGTGTTTTAGTTTGCTAAGACTGCTGATGCAAAAAATACCAGAAATGTGGTGGCTTTTATAATGGGGATTTATTAGGGTAAAAGCTTACAGTTATGAGGCTGCAAAAATGTCCAAATCAAGGCATCATCAGAGATGCTTTCTCACCAAAGGTTGGCTGCTGGTTGGATCCTGGGCTCCTGCCATGTGGCAAGGCAACATGGTGGCTCTCCATCTGGGGCTCTGCCTTCTCCTCCAGGTTGCCTTTTCTTAGAGCTCAGCTGTGGGTGATCCAGCACACAGCAGGGCTCTCTCTTCAGCTTCGAGCTGCTCCTTGGGCCCAGACTCTCAGGGACCTCTTTCCATGCCTCTGTACTCTATTGATTTAGAGCATATACAGCTTCCAGATTCCAGGACCTCTCTCAGCCTCTCAGGGCTTCTTTGTCTTTCTGTGGTGGCAGGAGATCCTCTCTCTCACATGGCAGGGTCAAAATGACTGCTATCTTTCTCGGTCTGTTTCTGCTTCCAGTTCTCAGTTCATGTAAGGCCCCAGCAAGAGGGTGGAGACTCAACCTGGGTCACACTTCACTGATGTAGTCAATCAAAGGCCCAAAAGTGATCTAATCAAGTGATCTAGTCAAAGGCCCCTTAATTGAATCTACTGCAATCAACAGGTCTCACATCCACAGGAATGGATTAGTCTTAAGAATAAGATTTTCTGGGATTCACAAAAGCACTTCAAACTGTCATAAATGTTTGCTTTTTATTACAAATAAGGCCACAGTGAACCTTTGCATTCATATCGCTTATTCTACCCAATATATTTGGATCGTATTCTGGCCATTGAATCCCTGAATTAGGTCTTGCTGAGTCAAAACGTGACAGGTTGTATTTTCCAAAGTTGGCCCCACAGTAGACACAGTAGACACTCCAGCCAACAGCCAGTACCAACTGGCAGCCATGTGAGGGTGCCATCTTGGATGTCCAGTCTAGTCGGCCCTTCAGATGACCACAGCCCCTGCCATTGAGGCCTTTCCCAGCTGAAGCTCTAGACAAAGAGGAGCAGTTACAAGCCATCCCCATTGTGCCCTATCACAAATTCAGGACTCACAGAATCCCTGAGCATAATAAAATGGGTGTTTTAAGCTACTAAATATTATAGTAATTTGTTATACAGCAATAATAACTGGAACAAAGGTATAACATTTTTATGACTTGGTACGTATTTACAAATTACTTTCCACTGGCTCTAGTTTCAATAATACGTTTTGTTGGTTCTGAGCATTTTCACTGTAAAAAGTGTCCATCCAATGGGGCATTTCTATATCTTGTCCATGAATTCTACCATCCAGCTAAAGGATGGTAAAACATGTGATATCTTTCTATCTTGGGCATCAGGAAAATGCAATCTTCTTGGGTGATTTTTCTTTTTCTTCTTAAGGGATTTTATTTCTCTTAGATTTGAAACACAGTTCTGATACTTACTAGTTATGTGAACTTGGGCCTCTGGGTCTCAGTTTTCTCATCTCTAAAATAGGGTAATAATCCTTTCTTCCTTCTGACCTTTTTTCCTTCCCTTTCTTCTTCCTTCCCTTGCTTCCTCTTTCCCATCTCCCTTCATTTCTTTCTCCCTCATTTACTTTTCCCATTTTATCATAAACCCCAGTCTTTTGTATTACATTTTCCTCTGGAAGATACTTAAAGCCCCACTGTGGATCCTCCCCCAAGTGGCTTGAGAGGCACTGATGGTTTTTCAGGAACAAGGGCCAGTAGAGACGGTGGCTGCTCATTAATTCCAGTGAGAGTGTTCTGTGCTCTGCATCTAGAATAGGGCAGTTTCCAAGGTGACCGAGCGAGTGTGTGAAGATAGGTGAGGGCCTGGAGTTATAAGCTGCCAAACTCATAAACCACACAGGCTTCCTCTGAGCCTCTCGTTGCATGCTACTCACCAAGCAATTTAACAACTGACTTGAGGCAAAGCATTCCAACAATATTTAATGATCAGTGCATCTATAAATAGGATCATCAGAACAACTTGGACAGATGTTAAATATGGGTTCGTTTCTAGAGTGACTAAACCTTGAGTTGTTTTGACCTCAGAGAGCCATCAAAACTCTGCTGCAAGGAACAATTTTGCAGTTTTCTGCAGCAGACGTTTTCTTCTTGTTTAACTTGTACTCGTGTGTAATTTACTAACATGATAATAACACGCTGTTTGGCAGTTTGCAATTTACAGGGTGCCTTCACACTCCTGTTCTCATTTGATTCTTGCAGGACAGGCATTGTTGCCATCCACATTTTACTGATGAGAAAACTGAGGTTCAGTGGAGAGAAGTAACTTGTCCCTGGACTTCCAGATGGGGGTGGGGGTGGGATAGGAGAGTCCAGATCTGATGCAAGGGCTGTGTAGCTCCCAGACCCTCTTCCTTTCTTATTCTCCCCAAATCTCAATTTCCTGGCTTAAAAGACTTGGAGAAAACAATTCCTCTCCTATCAGGAACCAATGCATTGGGGTCCATCATCCTGATCTTTCCTTTGATTATTTTGCATTAAATGTAGGCCTGCCAGAAGTAGCAAATAAAATATATAAGATGCCCAGTTAAATTTAAATTTCAGATAAACAAAAAATAACTTTTTTTTAGCATAAGTATGTCCTATGGTGTCATATTTTATCTGGCAATCCTAATTAAAAGTACTTGTCATTTACATTTTTTTTCCTTTTAAAACAGTAATATGAATTTCTAACAGAAAATTTAGAAAAGTCAGGTAAACAAAGGGAAGAAAATTAAAATCACCCCTAATTTTACCATCTAGCAATAACCTCTGTTAATATTTTGGTATATTTACCACAACCTTTTTTTTCCCCCATGAATATATTTATATGCATACACTCCCTTTTTTTTAAAAAAAAAAAAAAGGCAAAAATAAGATCGTATTGTATATACTACTTCAGACTTGCTTCTTTCCACTCAATGGTATATCATGAGCATCCTTCCCTGCAGTGTGCACATGACAGTAAGGTCATCACCCAGATAGTATATTGTATTTCACTAATCCCTTACAGTTAAACTCTTAGGTTATTTCCAGTATTTTATTATTACAGACATTGCAATGCACAATCTTCTGTAAGTTTTTCTGCATATACCTGGAATAAATTTCTGGCAGTTGAATGTTTAGGTCAAAGGGTATGCAAGCTTTTTTGGTCATTTGTTATCAAATTGTCCTCTAGAAAAGTTATACCCACTTACATTCTGACAAAAATGTCCAGGATTGCCCACTTCTTTAGACATTACCAAACACTGGGAATTATCATTAAAAAGAAAAAAGAAAAAAAAAATGCACTCTCCTTCTGAGCCTGTCCCCACTCTATAATCACACTCAACATCCTGCCCGAAGCTACACTTCATGATCTTATGTATTCTTTCTGCTAAACCTTCAATTCCAAAAAAGGGGAGTGGATTAAATCAGAGATCAAAATTGCTACTACTTTTAGCTAGGACAATTAGGCTAGACAAAGAAATAAAAGGCACCCAAATAGGAGAAGAAGAAGTAAAACTTTCACTATTTACTGATGACATGATCCTATATCTAGAAGGTCCTGAAAAATCCACAACAAAGCTACTAGAATTAATAGACAAGTTCAGCAAAGTGGCGGGATACAAGGTTAATATGTAAAAATCAATAGCATTTCTATATACTACTGATGTGCAATCTGAGGAGGAAATCAGAAAAAAAGTCCATTTATAATAGCAACTAAAACAAATATTTAGGAATAAACTTAACCAAGAACTTAAAGGACCTAGATTCAGAAAACTACAAAACATTGCTGAAAGAAACCGAAGAAGACTTAAATAAATGGAAGGACATTCTGTGTTCATGGATTGGAAGACTAACTATCGTTAAGATGTCAGTTCTCCCCAAACTAATTTACACATTCAATAAAATCCCAATAAAAATCCCAAAAAGCCAATAATCAAATTTATTTGGAAGAATAAGGGACCCTGTATAGCCAAAAATGTCTTAAAAAAGAATGAAGTTGGAGGACTCTCACTTCCTGACTTTAAAGCATATTACTTAGCTACAGTGCTAAAAACAGCATGGTACTGGCATAATGACAGACAGATTGACCAATAGAACCAAATCAAGAACTCAGAAATTAACCCTCACATCTACAGTCAAGTGATTTCTGACAAGGCTGTTAAGCTCACCCAGCTGGGCCAGAACAGTCTATTCAACAAATGGTGCTGGGAAAACTGGATATCTGTATCCAAAAGAAAGAAAGAAGACCCCTATCTCACAATTTATACAAAAATTAACTCAAAATGGATCAAGGGCTTAAATATAAAAACAACAACCACAAAACTCCTAGAAGAAAATGCAGGAAAACATCTTCAAGACCTTGATGTAAGTGGTAGTTTCTTAAACCTTATGCCCAAAGCATGAGCAACAAAAGAAAAAAAAATAGATAAATGGGACCTCTTCAAAATTTAATACTATTGTATGTCAAAAAACTTTGTCAAAAAGGCAGCTGACTCAATGGGAGAAAATATTTGGCAATCACATATCTAATAAGGGTTTAATATCCGTGATATATAAGGAGATCATACAACTCAACAATAAAAAGACAAAGTATCTAATTTAAAAATAGGCAAAAGACTTGAAAATACAACTGTCCAAAGAAGAAATTCAAATGGCAAAGAGACACATGAAAAAATGTTCAACATCACTAGCGATCAGGGAAATGCAAATCAAAACTACAATGAGATATCATTTCACATTTATTAGACTTGCTGCTATTAAAAAGTGGGAAAACTGTAATTGTTGGAGAGGATATGGAGAGATAGAAATGCTTATTCATCATTGGTGGGAATGTACAATGGTACAGCCATTGTGGAGGACTGTTTGGCAGTTCCTAAAAAAGTTAAATATATACTTGCCATGGGACCTGGCAATACTATTGCTAGGTACATACCCAGAAGAACTGAGAACAGTGACACGAATAGATATCTGCACACTGTTGTTCATAGCAGCATTATTCATGATTGCCACAAGTTGGAAACAACCCAGGTGTCCATCAATTGATAAATGGATAAACAAACTGTGGTATATTCACACGATGGAATATTATGCAGATGTAAGAAGAAATGAAGTCATAAAATATATGACAACATGGATGAACCTGTGGAGGACATTATTGAGTGAAGCAAGCCAGATGCAAAAGGACAAATACTGTATGATTGACCTATTATGAGCTAAGTATATTATGTGAAATATAAATACATTATGTGAAATATGAATATAGGTAGAATGGCATATATAAGACCATTTTTCTTTGAAGCTGAACAAATGTAAGTTAATACTACAAAATGTTAATATAAGACAAAAAAACCACATTATACTAAGTGGAGACCAGACACAGAGTACTACATATTGCATGATTCCACTTATATAAAATGTAAATATAAATCACTTTATAAAGATGAAATGAGATTAGTGGTTACGTAGGTCTGAAGAAGGAATGTAAGGGGTGTAGTCTTTCTTTTTGGAGTAATGAAATTGTTCTAAAAAATTTTTCAGATGAAGGGAAACGGATGTGGCTCAAGAGGTTCGGCGTCCGTCTACCATATGGAGAGACCAGGGTTCGATCCCCGGTACCTCCCGGTAAAAAAAAAAAAATAAAAAAATAAAATAAAATTTTTCAGATGATGAATGTACAACATCATGATGATACTAAAAGCCATTGATTATATACTTTGGATAGAATAACCAGGAACAGCAGCTATGTACAGTGGGGGAAGCACTGAGAGATTGAGAGGTGAGGAATTTTCTTGTTTGCTTGTTTGTCTGTTTTTTTGTTTATTATTATTATTGAAATTATGAAAATGCTATAATAATGATTGAAGTGATGAATTCAAAACTATGTGATTATACTAAATACCATTGATTGTACACTTTGAATGACTTGTATACTTTATTAATATGTATCAATAAAATTGATTTGTTTAAAAAAATTGTTACTACTGTCCATGCCAGACATCAATAATCAATGCTGATACTCTTTCTACTGATTTCTGGTAAGGCTTCAAAACCTTTTTTATTTCAATCTTGCAGAAAGCCATTACAAATCTAAAGACATTTCTCATGAAGGGAAATTTATATTTATAAAAGAATTTCAATTAATAGATTACAAAGGAATGATAGAAATAGAATTAAAGTTGGAATGGAGACTTCTGATGGAAGAACACAACACTATATTGAAGTATTCTTGCCAAAAATTTGAACCTGAATCTGATCAAGCTTCTAGATCCAACTTCCAATTTACAGGAAATAGAGAGGACAGATAAAATTCTAGACTATACCATGGAGGTGCAATCAGCAAAATCCAGACTGTGGGAAACTTTCTTTGTCAAATATCTGTTTTCTTTTAAAGAACATGCACACATACACACAAAAAATGAGGAGGGAAGCTTATAGATTAAAAGATAGCTTAAAGACATATCAGCAAATCACAGTGTGTGGATTTTATTCGAATCCTTATTTTAAAACACTGTTAAAAAAACTACTTATAACATTTATGAGACAATTAGAAATTTGATTACCGACTGGATATTTGATTATGTTAAGAAATGATTGATTTTTCAGTGTGATAATAGTATTGTATCCATGTTTTTAAATGAGTCCTCATCTTTAATAGTATTGCATGTCAATTTTGAGATTTTGCCCCCAGGGGACATTTAGCAATGCCTGGAGGTATTTTTGGTTGTCAAAACTGGGGGAGGGAAGCAGATGTGGCTCAAGGGACTGAGTTCTCACTTACCACATGGGAGGTCCGTGGTTCGGTTCCTGGTGCCTCCTAAAGAAGACAGCGAGGTGGTGCGACGGGCAGGTGTGGCAAGCTGACACAACAAGATGATGCGAAAAGAGACACAAGAAGAAAAACATCACGAGAGAACAACTAAGCAGGGAGCAGAGGTTCCCAAGTGCTTTCTATAGAAAACAAGCAAGACAACGAGCTGACGCAAGAAGCTGATGCAACAAGAGACATAGGAAGAAAAAAACAATGCAAGGAACGGAGGTGGCTCAAGTGATTAGGTGCCTCCCTCCCACATTGGAGGTCCTAGGTTCAGTTCCTGGTGCCTCCTAAAGACACAGCACACAGCAAGTGCAAACAATGAGGGGGTGGGGAGAAAAAAACTGAGGGGAGGGGATTCTACTGGCTTCTGGTGGGTAGAGGCCAAGGATACTGCTAAACATCCAACAATGCCCAGGATAGCCCCCCACTCCCCAATAAAGAATTACATGGTCCACAGTGTCAATAGAGTCAAGGGTGGGAGACCCTATTCTAGAGATATATACTGAAATATTATGAATGCAATGATACAAGGTCTGAGATTTGCTTCAAAATAATATGTGATGGAGGAAGTGGATGGAGGTATGGCTGGATAAGCCTGGTTGGTAAATGTTGATTGGGTTTAGGTAAAGGGTATGGGGCTTCATTCCATTCTATCTCCTTTTGCGTATGTTTGAAATACAAACAAAAAACAAAACAAAACAACTTTCTATGAGGCTAATCCTATTTGCCTTCTCTGAAGCCCTTCTCTAAGGCCCCTCATTAACATTCTCTGATGACTTTGAACCTTTCCTGACCTCGTTCACAGGAAAATTGCAAACTATGAAAAGTTTATTTTTGTTGTCCTCTTAACCTCTTCCTTCCCTACTAGTGAAGGGGAGGTTTGCAGGGTAAGCTGACCGCAACCTATTTTCTTATCCACAAAACAAGGACATAGGGCTGCTAGGAGGCTCATCTTGTCAAGCTTTACCAAAATTGTGACATTTTCCCTCACCCTATGATTGTGCAGTTTTTGGTCTCCACACAAATTAAAATCTTTACTTTCAGTGTGATTTTAGCCTAATAGAATTAGTTGGGAAGTAATCTCTCCTCTTCAATTTTACAGAAGAATTGGTATTATTTCTTCCTTAAATGTTGGTTAGAATTCACTAGTGAAGCCAAACTTTGTGGAAAGGTTTTAACTCTAAATTCGATTTATTTACTAGATAAAGGGCTATTCAGGTTATCTATTTCTTCTTCAGTTAGCTTTAGTAGTTTACGTTTTTCAAGGAATTCATCCATTTGATCTAAGTTGTCAAATTTATTGGCATAAAGTTTAAATTTCCTTTATCATCCTTTTAATATTTGTAGAGTCTATAGTGATGCCACCTTTATTGTTTCTTCAATTGATAATTTGTATCTAAATTAAAGTCTTTTAGAAGACAATAATTCAACAGGAAGATAAGATCTCTTTGTTCACATGAGAAAAATGACTCAAGTTTGAAGTCTTTGCTTTTATACATCTTTATAGAATTGGTTTTTCTACTGGATAAATATAGTGGGAGGTTCATGTGAGGGGGGAAGTGTGACAAATGAAAATTTGATTTATATCCAGTTTCTGTCACTATGAAAGGAGGAAGCAGAGGTGATGGGTTGCCTTGGAGTTTTTTTGTATTTCAGTTTAGCCTCAGAGAAGCAGGAAGTTTTGGTCAAGATCATTGACTAGATCTTTTCCAAACCATCCAGTTAACCAGCTTATTATTTTAGTAACTTGTGACTCTAAATGATTTCATCATGTGTGTTTATTCTCAAAGCCCAGAGATTCTGACAACATTGACCAGCTCAGATAATGTTCTAGGTCTGCTTTTCTAGGAGGTCTCTGGGGAGTTTGAAATAGTGGGAAAACCATGGGTTTTGGAATAAGACCAACCTTGGTTCAAAGCTTGGCTTGCCATTCACTAGCTGTGGACCCAGGCAAACCCTGAAACTTCTCTGCACTCTACTTTTCCTCCTGTGAAAAATGGGGGTAATCAGACCTACTTCACAGTGCTCCTAGGATGCTTAAATGAGATAATAGAGGTGTCTAGCATATAGAATCCACTTTGAGTGGATCAAGAGTGTGGTTCCTGGAGCAACAGATTCAGCACCACCTGGAAACTTGCTAGAAATGCACATTCTCAAGCCCCGTTCCAGACTTATTGACTCAGAAACTCTATTGGTGAGGCCAGAAATCTGTATTTTAATAAGCCCTCCAGGTGATTCTGATGCCCGTCCAAGTTTGAGAACCACTGGACTCGCACATTCCTTGGCAAGTGAAACTCAATAATTGTTAGTGTCCTCCCCTTATTTATATTTTCTTCATGTTTATTCTTTCAACTTATTCTTGGCTCTTACACCTAATTTAACTCTTCAAAAGTCAAGACCGCCTCTCTTTTCCTCTTCTTTTTTTCCCTTCTCCTTCCTTTCCTTTTCCTTTCTCCTGGTCCAGGGTTAACTTTCAGTAGGAACTCCGAGAAAGTCAGTCTACATTTCCATGTGCCAAATAAGGACAGAAGTGCCCTTGGCATTCCAGCGCTTTATTTATTTATTTGACTTATATAGCACCTTGGCTCAATCGTGTGTCTGGAAGATGAAGTGTTCGGTGTGGGCCTGGAGTGAATACAAATCTTGCTCTGATACCAGGGATGTTGGGGGTGCAATGTCTTCCTCCCAGTGTCAGCCGGGCGCCACTTCAGCCTCAATAAACATAAAAGCCCGAGCAATGTCATAGACCATTTGGTCTTGATTAAAGAAGAGATGCTATAAAACCATCAATTCACAGCAATAGGCATGAGTGATAGAGGAGAGCGAAGGCTAATAAATAAATGAAAACCTGAGTTATATAGAAAATTCTTTTTTTAAAATGCAACTGTATTTGCACAGTGCACACCTAAATTTAAGAAACACCTAAAGCTGGGTCTAGTTAATAGCTACCTTACAGGACTATTGCGAGTAATGAATGAGATAATCCCAGTAATATTTCAAGCATGGTGACCTTAAAATTTATTAATCACTGAATAAATAATATCACTAAATTTATTACTAGTAGTAATAGTAGGTGATGGGTAAAATGGAAAAATGGCTAATTGAGTAACTGAATGAATGAACTATCAATTGTTTGATAACAGGTCTTTATTTCTTAGTGCAAATCAAGCTTCAGGAAAAATTATTCATTCAAAAGCAAGTGAGTCCCATAATGCTGTTGAGGCCTGAATAAGTACAGCTGAAACTAAAACAAAAAACAAAAAACAAAAACTTTAATCATAATAGCTGGAAACTGAAAACCACCTGAATGTCTACCAAAAGGTAATAGACAAAATAAACAAACAAACAAACAAAAAGGTAATAGAGGGGGCGATGGATGTGGCTCAAACGGCTGGGCGTCCGTCTCCCATATGGAGGGACCTGGGTTCGACCCCCAGGACCTCCCAGTTAAAAAAAAAAAAAAAAAAAAAAAGTAATAGAGGGAAGCAGATGTGGCTCAAGTGATTGAGCTCCTGCCTACCACATGGGAGGTCCCAGGTTTCGTTCCCAGTGTCTCCTAAAGAAGATGGGCAAGACAGCGAGCTGACACAATGGATAAGTGCGGCAAGCTGATGCAACAAGAGACATGAGGAAAACATAGTGAGAAACATACCTAAGCAGGGAGTGGAGGTGGCTCAAATGATTAGGTGCCTCCCTCCCACATCAGAGGTCCTGGGTTTGGTTCCCGGTGCCTCCTAAAAAGACCAGCACACAACTAACAGACACAGCAAATGCAAACAATGAGGGGGTGGAGAGAAATAAATAAAATGATTTTTTTTTTATAAAAAGGTAATGGATGTGTGCAATGCAAAGTGTAAACTATAATGTAAACTATAATCCATGGTTAGTAGCAATGCTTCAGTATATGTCCATCAATTGTAACCAAAGTACCCCACTGATGAAGGATGTTAATGGCAAAAAGTGTGGGGGTGGGGTGGGGTGGGGTATATGGGAATCCCCCTATATTTTCGATGTAACCTTTATTAATCTAAAGCTTCTTTAAAAAAAAAAAAAAGGTAATGGATAAAGAAATTGTGGTGCACTCATGCCATGGCATTTTTTTTTTTTTTAAACTGAAAAGCAATATTTTAATTACAAGCCAAAGCATAACTTAGAACTCTGTGGAATTTCATTTATTTATACATTTATTCATTCATTTCTCCAAGACCCTTACTGGGAGCAGGGAATGTCAGCATGACCAAGACATGGTCCTTGTCCTCAAGTCGCTCACAGTGTATTGGAGGACAGGGACTCAGACAAATCATTCTGCGCATCATGATGAGAAGAAAGGGGGCTCATTTCTGGTTGCACTTGGAGGAGGGGCAGGGCCACACCTTCTCTGGGGGTGGAGGGAAAACTTTCTCCAAGAGATAAGGCCTGATTTTAGGCCTAAGGGATTAAACCAAGAGAAGATGGGGGACAAATATTCTAGCCAAAGGCAGCTAAGAGAGCAAAATCTTTGTGCACGATCCTTGCAGCTCATCAGTGTGGCTGGAGCACAAGAGAATGGCATACTATTAATATTAAGAAATAGAAACGCATGAACTATTGATACGTGCAATGGCTTGGATGAACCTCAGAAATATGCTGAGCAAAAGAAACCTGTTATTTATACAACATTCTAGGAAAGAAAAATCTGCCCTAGAGCCAGGAAGCTCATTAGTGGTTGCTTGAGGCCAGGCATGTTGGGATCCCACTGCAAAGGGACCTGAGGGAACCCTTCAGGATGATGGAAAAGTTGTAAATTCTGAATGTGGTGGTGGTTACATGAGTGCAAAACTTGGCCTGTGAATTTTATTGTCTGTAAACTGTATCTCAATAAAATTAATTAAAAAAGGAAAGAACCACATTCAGTCACTCAATTAGCCATTTTTCTATTTTACCCATCACCGAATACTACTACTACTAGTAATAATTTAGTAATGTTATTTATTCAGTGATTAATAATCAATATTTAATATGGTGACTAATAATATTTCACCATGCTTGAAATATTACTGGGATTATCTCATTCATTTCTCACAATAGTCGTGTAAACCCACAGTGAGATGGAGAGAAGAGTGGGTGCAGGCCCTCATGGCTGATACTCTCCGGCTGGAGGGGCCCGCTCCCCACCATCTACCAGGGTGGACCATGGTGTGGGGAGGAGCAATGCAGGGGCAAGGGACAGTGTGGCCTAAAATGAAGTCGTTGCTGTGAACAGAGCAGGCATTTTGACCTTGCTTCCTCAGGCCCTTCCCTGTTTCGCTCTTAAATGGAATGTTAACCTTTAATTTCAGCACTGACTTGGCATGTATCCAAAATGCATTTAAAGAAGATGCTTCCAAGCCCCGCAGGAACTATTCAGAGGGCCCCGAAGAATCTTAACAAGGTGTGTCACCTTGAAAAGCTAGCCTGCAAATCATTTTTCAGATTTCTGCAATCACAGACGTTCCTTGTGGCTGCCAAACCCACTGTAGCGTGGGCTTAGCCACCAGAAAAGAGTCTGCACTGAAGTCTGGGTGTGAGAACAGGCATCCTGGAGGGGCTGCCTGTACCTACCCAACTACCACTCATCCCTCCATCCATCTCGATAGCTTCTTAAATAACATTTCACAATCTAATTACAAAAGCAAAAGAAGTCACTACCAATTGGCAACATTTTTTTTTCAGAATATATATACATATAATTTAAAATGAAAGTAGGATCTTACTGTACAGATTATTTTATCTGTTTTTGCCACCAATTAATAATTAGGAACATTTCCCCACATCATTAAAAAGTCCGAATCAACCTTCTATTGGACAGTAATCGCTGTGTAATAAAAAATCTCAGGTCATGCCAGTGAGCATTTAGTGCTCACTAATGTGTTTGTGGGTCAGCATGGGTGGCTCTGGTGCCCCTACGATTAGCAGGCTAGTTCCAGCATGTTCTCGTGGTGATGAGAGAGGTGCACAGACAACCAACAGACTTCAACCTCCTACTGATTTCACATCGGTTAACATCCCATTGGCCAGAGCGGCAAGCCTGAAGTTGAGGGACAGGGAGGTAGACTGTACCTTTTGTGGGGGGTCTGCAGAATTCCATGGCAAAGAGAGTGGATACAGGAAGGGGTACAAGTGGGGCCCAAAATGCAATTTTATTATTTATTTATTGATATATTTTCTTATTTTTTAAAAGATACTCAGATTACATAAATGTTACACAAAAAAATATAGGGATTACCATATGCCCCACTCCCCACATCTCCCATACCCTCCCACATAAACAAATCCTTCTTTGGTGTGGCACATTCATTGCAATTGATAAACACATCCTGAGACTTTGCCATTAAGCATGGACCATAGTTCACATTGTAGTCTACACTCTCTCCCACAGTTATGCACAAACCTCATTTTAAATGCCAGACTGACAGGGATGTTCGCAAACATATTTATTTACCAATCATAATATTACATCAGCCACTGTTCTAAGTGCTTCATAAATATTTAACTCTCCAAATAGGCCTGTGAGGTACCTTTATTAATCCCGTTTTGCACATGAGGAAACAGACACAGAGAGGATAAACAACTTGCCCGCTGTCACCCAGCTAGGAAGTGGTGAGCAGGAGGTCTGCATCCAGAGGCCATGCCTATAAGCTCCGGGCTGGGCAACTTCTCTCATGATGTGTCCATTTACTCTGAACCCCCACTAGTCTGTGGACAGAGACTCAGCACCCAGTGCAGTGTCCTGGCCCTGTAAACATACAGTAAGAGATTTGTTGAATGGGTTCAATCATTATCCTATTATTAGATATTGAAGTTTGTTCTAATGTGTTTTGCTAGTATATATTATGTTGTAAGCATCCTAGGCTTCTCTACTTTTATCTAAATTTGTGCATACATCCATAATTATTTGAGATATTTGCTCACCATCCCATTTAACCACATCTTTAGGGGAAGTGGTGGTGGTGGTGGTGGTGGCGGCGGCGGTGGTGGTGGCGGTGGCGGTGGCAGTGGTGTTAACCCCATGGGAATTGATGAATTGTTTCTCCATAAAACTAAGTCATTTGATGACAGAGACCATGGAATCCAAGCCTGTATTCCCAGTAACTCCTGAATATGCCAGACGCATAACAAACACTCAGCAAACATTTGTTATGGGGATTAATAGAATCATACTTCCTTCTTTTGCCAGCCTCAGCCTCGGGTATTACCAGGGGCCCTTGGTCAGAATGGATGTTGCCTGGCTGGAGAAGGGGATGTCAAGGGCCCAGACTGATCAGAAGGAAGTAGGGGTTGAGAGAAAGAGAAAAAGAGAAAGAGAGAGAATTCTCCTCAGTAGGAAAGATGAGTTACTGTCAGAGAAATGAAATCTTTCCTGAAATCATGAAAGAAAGGGGAAGAGCAAACAGCAGAACTTCTGGGGGAGCATCTGCCTAGCTCAGCCAAAACCATCTTGAAAAAGAAGAATGAAGTTGAAGGACTCACACTTCCTGACCTTAAAACTTATTACAAAGCACAGTCATCAAAGCAGCATTGGAAGCGGATGTAGCTCAAGTGGTTGAGTGCCTGCTTCTCACTTATGAGGACCTGGGTTTGATCCCTGGAACTTCTTAAAAACAAACAAATGAAAAAACCCACTCTCATTGGGGAGGGGATGTAGCTCAGTGGTTGAGTACCTGCTTCCCATGCATGAGGTCTCGGGTTCAATCCCTGGTACCTCCTAAAAAACAAAAACAGCATAGTGCTGGCACAAGGACAGACATGTAGAAAAATAGAATTGAATTGAGAGTTCATAAAGAAATCCTCACTTCTAAGGCCAATTGATTTTGACAAGGGTGTCAAGTCCACACAAGGGGGAAAGAATAGTCCCTTCAACAAATGGTGTTGGGGAAACTGGATATCCATATGTAAAAGGATGGTGGTGAAACTCTACCTCTCACCATATACAAATACTAACTCAAAATGGATTCAAGACCTAAATATAAGAACCAAAACTATAAAACTAGAAGAAGACATAGGGAAACATTAGGACCCTGTGTTAGGCAATGGTTTCTTAGACTTTACACCCAAAGCACGAGCAACAAAAGAAAAAATAGATAAATGGGATCTCATCAAACAAAACAAAACAACAACTTTTGTTTCTCTAAGGAATTTACCGTGAGAGTAAAAAGACAACCTGCAAAAATGGTTTATTTGGAAACTACATAGCTGATAAGGGCTTACTATTCAGACTATATAAAGAAATCCTGCAACTCAACAACAAAAAGACAAACAACCCAATTAAATACCAGGCAAAAGACGTGAATAGACATTTCTCCAAAGATGTTATACAAATGGATATAAAAGCACATGAAAAGATGCTCAAAATCATTAGCCATTAAGGAAATGGAAATGAAAACCACAATGAGATACCATTTTATACCCACTAAAATGACTACTATTCAAAAATGGAAAATAACAAGATTTGGAGAGGATGTAGAGAAATAAGAACACTCATTCATTCTTGGTGGAAATGTAAAATGGTGCAGCTGCTGTGGGAAACAGTTTGGTGGTGCCTCAGAAAGTTAAGTATAGGATTATCATAATACCCAGAAGTCTCACTTTTAGGGATATATCCAAAAGAATTGAAAGCAGGAGCTCGAACAGATATTTGCACACTGACTTTCAGAGAGGTGTTATTCACAATTGCCCAAAGGTGGAAGCAACCCAAGTGTCCATCAATAGAGGGATGGATAAACAAAAAGGGGTATATACATACAATAGAATATTATTCAACTGTGAAAAGGAATGAACTTCTGATACATGTGCCAATATGGTTGAACCTTGAAGATACCATGCGGAGCAAAATAAGCCAGACACAAAAGAACAAATATTGCATGACCCCACTGATTTGAAGTAATTAGAATAATCAAATTCACAGAGTCAGAAACTAGAATACAGGTTACCTTGAGGCAAGGCGAGGGTAGGGAATGAGGAGTTAATTATTAATTGCTGCAGAGTTTCTTTTTTGGGTGATGGAAAAATTTTGGTAATGGATGGCTGTGATGGTAACACAATGTTGTGAATGTAAATTAACACAATTGAATTATATATCTGAATGTGGTTAATGGGGGAAAATTTGGGTAATATATATGTTGCTAGAACAAAATAAAAAAAACCAACAACTGTACAATATAGTGAACCCTAATGTAATTATAGACTATAGCTAATAAATAGTATGTTATAATAATGTTCTTTCATCAGTTGTAACAAAGCTACCACACTAATGCAAAATGTTGAGAATGGAGTCTGGGGTTGGATATATGAGAACTCTGTATTTTATATGAACTTTCTGTAAAGCTACAACTTCTCTAATTAAAAAAAAAACCCAGATGAATGGATAAACAAAATGTGTTAAATATATACCATGGAATATTATCAGTTGTAAAAAGGAATGAAGTTGTGATGCATGCTACAACATAGATGAACCTTGAAGACATCACTTATATGAAATAATGAGAAAATGCCCATTCCTAGAGTCAAGAACTAGAATAAAGGGGGTTAGGGAGTGGGTGGGGAATGGAGAGTTAATGTTTAATTGGTATAGAGCTTCTGTTTGGGGTCATGGAACAGTCTTGGTAATGGATGGTGGTGATGGTAGCACAACATTGTGAAAGTAATTACCACTGAATTGTATATTTGAAGTGGTTAAAATAGGAAATTTTAGGTTGTATATATTTTACCAGAATAAAAATGAAAAACAAAACAAAACATAGAACTGTACACCACAAAGAGTAAAACTTCTATGGACTATGGTTAGTAGTATAATTATAATAATATTGTTTTGTCAATTGTAACAAAAGTGCCATCCTAATGCAATCTTTTAATAATAGAGAAAACTGTGAATGTGAGGGAGGTAAATGGGAACGCTGTACTTTCTGCTTAGTTTTTCAGTAAACTTACAACCTCTAATTTTCAAAAATGAGGAGAAAAAAAGTTGAAAAACATTTTAAACTCACGAAATTGAATGAGTGATTGAATAAAAGTCAAATGGTTTCCTCATTCATTGATTCATTTGTCTCACTTATTCATTCATTCAAAATTTTATTTAGCACCTACTAGATCCTGTTCTAAGTATTCAGGGAAGGGGTTTGAATGGGACACTCTCACGGTCATCTGAAGGCTCAGGTTCAATAAATGAGAAACAATAAATGCTCCTGGGCCTAAGGAGCATGGTGGGCATAAGATGTAGTGGCAGTATGGAAATACTAAGCAGGAAATGGTTCACTCTGCCTGAAAGAGTAAGGGAAGTCTTCTCAGACCAGGGGACATTTGTGCCCAGTAGTAAAAGACACACCAGGTGGACAGGAGGATTTTATGAGTCTTAGTTAAACTGGACCTAGTTTAAGCGAAAAGGTGGGGTTTTTTGGAGGAGGGTCTGGGACTAGGATGCAGACAGAGGCTGGGAACCAAGTGTGAGATTTCGTCTGACTCACCAACAGCTCCTGAGCTGGCCCATCTTTGTGTCAAGCAACCAGCAGAAATGGACTCATCTGTTTAAGTCCCATTTCCAAATTGTTGAGGGAAAAATTCTGACTGGCTCTGCTTGAGTAGCTATGGTCAGGGTAGGGGCAGGGTCGCTGGTGACAAAATGGCTGCTGGTCCCATCTCTGAATGAGCCGTGACATTCCAGAGTGCCCTCCGTAATGTGCACTAGTGAGGAGTCGAATGAGGATTTTAATTTTAAAATCATTCAAGCAAACTGACAGATGATGAGATGAACTGGTCCAAGTCATATTCCCAAATTAACCAAAATAAACAAACACAAGGAACTATGTAACAAGGCTTAGATAACAAATACCATAGGATTAACTAATAGAATCTTGTGGGATTTCCATAGTCCGTTTAACTAAGAGGGAGGAGGGATAATCATATTCAGGGGGTCAGGGAGGTGCCCCAGAAAGGAGCTTGAAAGTTGAGAGTAGGAAATGAGCAGAAAAAAGAATATGAAATCTTTCCAGCAGAGAGATACGGGAGAAAATCAGGGATGCACCATCTATGGGGGTCTCTATTATCACTGTTGATCTGTGACCTTGCTACAATTTAATCAGTTAGAAGTTTAGTCAGATAGAAGTAACAGGGCAGTTTTCCCAGAGAAGGAAAATTCCTTTCCCTTTCAAGTCCAAGAATTTCCCAGAAGGCTTTGGGGCTGCAGGAATTTCTGTTATTAAATTCAGAAATCCTGATGCTATTTGTGCAGCACTGTTGTTAGCAATACCAGGATGTTTAAAAAAAAAAAAAAAAAAAGATGAAGAAGAAAATTCATAAAATATGGCTAAAATATACCAAGTTATGTCATTTTAAAGATGATATCATCAGAGAATTGGAAAGATGATGGTTATAATTCCAGCCTATATTTTCAGTCTTTCTTATGAATGTATCAAAGAAAGCCAAGAGTGTTATCCTTGAATCTCTCTTTCAGGGTTAAGCTGAGATAACCAATGAGAAAAAGATAAATAGAAAAATATAAGAAAGTGTGTTTAAGGCTGCCACACCTCTCCTGAGTGATTCTCAAAGTAATGGTCTGCGGAACTCTGAAGAGGGGAGTGCTTCCCCAAGGAGGGGACGTCCACGGGGTCAGAGCTGTTTTCATAATAATACTAAGATTTAATTTGTCTTCTCACTGCATTTATGTTTGCACTAACGGCGCAAAAGCAATGGGGCCTACTCGGCACGAAATCAGGACAGCGGCACCAGCCGTCCTTGGTTCCAGTGGTCATTATATTCTTCACCATCCTGCACTTGCAGTAAAGAGAAATGCCAGTTTCGCTTAAGAATGTCCTTGATGAGAAGTAAAACGTATTAATGTTATTAAATCGTTAGTTACCGTCAAGGCATGTCTTTTTTTTTTCATACACAGCACCATGTATAAAGTATTCTTTTTTTTTTTTTTTTTTTAAAGATTTTATTTATTTATTCATTTATCCCCCCCTTGCTGCTTGTGCTCGCTGGGTCAGCCAACCACGCTGTGTGGGCAGGCTTGCCTTCACCAGGAGGTCCCAGGAACAGAACCCGGGGCCTCCCATATGGTAAACGGGAGCCCTACTGATTGAGCCACAGCCGCTTCCCATGTATAAAGTATTCTAACCATGACAAATGCATGCCTTTTTAATACTGTGTAGCAAAATGGGAAGTACTTGTAAATACTGTTGCTACACAGTGAAGGACCATGGTCATCTTCGGAAAATTTAATTGTGCACTGAATGAACTAGATGCTTTTCCCATGGAACATCAGTTTCACTTGAAAGAGACTGACAGACAAACTATCATTATTCAGATTTGGGTCTTGGGCAGATGTTTGCATGAAAATGAATGAGGTAAGCCTGTCACGTTAAGAAAAATAAATGATGGTATTTGTCACCAGTGATAACACTCAAGTGTTCAAGTAAATCCAAGAATTTTGGAAAACTTCTAGCCGCTATTAGGAACTTTAGCCTTTTCCATACTTAACTTTTCTGAAAATATTGCTGGTGATATTAACAAATGTGACTTTAAAAAAATTGTGTAATAACATGGGTCAACATTTGCAAGATCTGTATAACTCAGTGAACTACTATTATCCAAATGAGCAATGGGTGAGATTACAAAATCATGCATGGGTAAAAGAGCCTTTCAAAGTGCAGGATGGACCAATGGGATTTTAATGTTACAGAATGTGAAGTTTCTGGTTAGACATTGCAACTAATCCTTAAGAGACTATTACTCATTGAGTTTGGATGTAGTAGGAAAGAAGAATGTCCACAGCTATCTGAAAAGCTATTAAAATATTTTGGGTATCTAAGCACCTCTTAAAATATATTTATATATATACATAAATAACATTTTTGTAAGCAAATGCACATATATGCATATATATTTATATATCATTTTGCAAATGTTGGTATGTATTGTGAAAATTTTGATTTTTACCCACAATAAAAAAAAAAAAAACATTTTCAATAGCTCTATAATAATTATAATAAATAAAGAAATACTGGAAGAATAAAAAAAAAATACTCTTCTTTTTTCAACTATATACCTGTGTAAGGCTGGATTTTTTTCTCCATGTACTTGAACCAAAACAATTAATCTCCAGATTGAATGTGGAAACCGATATGAGAATCTAGTTGTCTTCTATCAAACCAAATATTAAAGAGATTTGTAAATACATGAATAATTTTTTGTTTTGTAAAAGTTATTTTTTCATAAAGGTACATTATTTATGTTAACGTGTAATGAGTTTATTCTTTTTTTTTCTTTTTATTTATTTATTCTTATTCTTAAATGAATTAATAAATTCAGTAAATAAGAATAGATATAGTCTATCTAAACAAAATTCCTTGGGTCCTCTATACTTTTTAAGACTGTAAAGGAGAAATGTAAAGACTGTAAGTTTCAAACTAACAGAAGTTCTTTTTTGCTCATGTAACAGTCCCAAGTGGAGAAGACAGCCTGCCGGCAACTGTCCTCCACACTCTAATCAAGTACTCAGTCTTCTTCCATGTTGTGGATCTACCACCCCTAAAATTTGGCCATCATCTGCTTTCAGTTAATGGGAAAGGAAAGGGCATAGAAGAAGGCATTTGAGAATTTTCTGTAGGCCAGCCTGAAAGCGCTATCCATCCGATCCTCACATTCTTTTGGCTAGAACTCAGTTACATGGCCATTCTGAACCTCAAAGGAGGCTGGGACATGTAGTCTAACTGTGTGCTCAAAAGAAGAGGAAATTGTCCCTGACACAGCATCCCAAGTTCCTGGTACAAAACTATTTCTTGCCTTAAATTGTGCCTGATCTCCCTTTAATTTCTCTCTCTCATTTAACTTTTTATTTTGAAATAATTATAGACTCATAGGAAGTTACAGAAACAGTACAAAGAATCTCATGTACCCTTTACCCGGACTGCCCCAATGGAGACATATTACATAGCTGTAGTACAATAATAAAACCAGGAAATTGAATTGGTAGGTCACTGTTAACTGGACTACAGACCTTACTCAGTTTTTACCATTTTTCATTTGTGCATTCATTTGTGTGAATGTGTATGTATCCCTTACTTTTTAAAAAAAGATTTATTTATTTATTTTACTTTTATCCATTTAACCTCCCCCCGCCCCCCCTGCCGTTTTTGCTGTTTTGTGTCCATTCGCTGAGCAATTCTTGTGTCTGTTTTCTGCTCTCTCTTCTCATCCTTCTCCTCCTGTCTTCACCAAGATTCGATCCTGGCAACCTCCAATGTGGGAGGTGTTCTACCACCTGCACCACCTCAGTTCCTAGTTTTCCCGTGCATCTCATCTTGGCTCTCCCTATATCATTCTCCTGTCATGTCTTCATCTTGCTGCGTGGTCGGCGGGCCTGGTGCGCCCACTCGCCTTCTATATTTTTTCTTTTATTTTACTGGGAGGTCCTGGGGATCGAACCCAGGTCCCTCCATATGGGAGACGGACGCCCAACCATTTGAGCCACATCTGCCCCCTATCCCTTACTTTTTTTTTTTAGTTTTTTTTTTTTTTTAATTGTGGGTGAAAATCAAAATTTTCACAATACATACCAATATTTGTAAAATGATATATAAATATATATGCATATATGTGCATTTGCTTACATAAATGTTATTTATATATATATATTTATTTTATTTTATTTATTTATTTATTAATTTATTTTTTTATTTTACCGGGAGGTCCAGGGTATCGAACCCAGGTCCCTCCATATGGCAGACGGACGCCCAACCATTTGAGCCACATCCGCCCCCTATATATATATATTTTAAAAGGTGCTTAGATTACCTAAATATTACACAGAAATTACAGGGATTCCCATGTTCCCCATCTCCCACACCTCCCACAACATCCCACACAAACATCCTTCATCAGTGTGGCACATCACCCGCAATGGATATACACATCCTGGGGCCTTGCCACCAAGCATAGACCACAGTTCACATCGTAGACCACACTCTCTCCCACACAGTTCTGCATGGTATTTGCTGATGTAAAATGGCTTATATCCGTCGCCACAACGCCACTCAGGACAACCCCCAAGTCCCGAAAAAGCCCCTGTATTTCAACTGCCCTTCCTCTCCCTGCCCTGAAAGCATCCAGTGGCCACCAGCTCCACCTCACTGTTATAATTTCTTCCATTGCTTGAATCACAATATGTCTACAACAGAATACCATTAAGTCCACTCCAGTCCATAGCTCTTCTCCCAGTCCTGAGGGGACTGGGAAGGTGATATCCACTCCACCTCCAAATGAGAGGGGGTTTATATCCCATGGGTATGATGGATGGGATTATCCTGCCTGCAGCTGCAGGCCCTCTCCATTCCCTGGGATGGCCGTTGCCCATCGTTGTCTCCTCACCAGGTAACTTGGATGAGTCCATTGAGCTGTAGGGTAAGAGTTGAAGCTCCACCGAGATTCCAGGCACAGCTGGCACATAACTATCCCTTACTTTTAAAAAACTGTTCTGTATTATGTTTTTTAAAATTTTCTGGGAAGTGGCTGTGGCTCAATCGGTAGGGCTCCCGTTTACCATATGGGAGGCCCCGGGTTCGGTTCCCGGGGCCTCCTGGTGGAGGCAGGCCCGCCCGCACGGCGTGGTTAGCTGACCCAGCGAGCACAAGCAGCAAGGGGGGGATAAATGAATAAATAAATAAAATCTTAAAAAAATAAAATTTTCTTAGGTACTGGGGCTGGGGATTGATGGGACCTCATATGTGGGAAGCAGTTGCTCAACCGCTTGAGCCACATCCACTCCCTATATTATGTTTTAACATTTTGAAATATCTTAGATACATATTTGGAAGTAAGTGGGCTGTAAATTATAAAGACAGGAAAATATTAAATGGTCTCTGTTGCAGTTGGGCAGTTTTATGTAATTATGAATTCCAAAAATATAATTGGACCATGCTTGTAAACTGTTCTGTTAATCTGGGCATGATTAAGTTATGATTAGGGCATTGACTGGGCCACATCAGTAGGGCATTGAGCCCCACCGCTTCAGTGGGTGAGGAATTGAGTATAAAAGGCAAGGCAAGAACAGAGTTGAAGCAGTTTTTGAGAAGCAGTTTTGATGTTGGAAAGAAGGCCCTAGGAGAAAAGAAGCGAGCCGTTCACCTGATTGTCTACAGCTGACCTTGTGGAGGAAACAGGAGCTAAGCCTGGAGAGAAACACAGCCCCGGGAAGAGAGGAACCCAAGAAGCCTGAACACTGGCAAACGTCAGCAGCTGTCTTGCTCTAACATGTGGCAATGGACTGTGGTGAGAGAAGAAACTTAATGCTTTATGGCCTGGTGTCTGTGGACTTCTACCCCAAATAAATACCCTTTATAAAGACCAACCCAATTTTGGTATTTCACATTAGCACCCCTTTGGCTGACTAATACAGGCTCTATCTTTAATCTTTCTGATTATGTAAATGGGAGGGGGCGGCGGGAGACTCATTTTGCCAACCTTGAGACGTATAGTCTGGTGCTGGAGAAGGAATGTGGGAATTGGAGGCAGATATATTTGGGTTGAAATTGGACTTCTTCTACTTCCCAGCTGAACGGTTTGGGGTAAATCACTTATAAACTCCCTAAGCCCTCTCTATTCATCTGCAACATGTGGATAATAAAGTGTAGTTCTTACCTCACAAGCTGTTGTGAGGATAAAATGAGATCATGCACATAAAGAATTTAGCACAATGCCTGGCTCATCTGTACTTAGAAATAGGAACATGAAGAAGTACAGGGATTATTGGGGCTTTTCCTAGGTTATCCGGCAAATTAGTGCAGGAATTGGGATTTCATAGTCCAGCCCCAGGGAAGCAGCACCATTCAGTGAAGATGTGAATGTAAGTTCCAACCTCTTTGGGTGTAAAGACCCCTTTCAAATGTCAAAATTTCCAAGAAGTCCTTCTCCCTCCCCTCCACCCATAATTGCTGCATTCTTGACCTAATATAGATAGCCAGGATCTTCAGTTGTTCAGGTCAATGATTCTATGGAATTCTGAAATTTGGGATCTTAAAGGAGCCTTTGATGCCGTCGGGTAGAGAAACTTCAATTGACAGTTGAGAAAATTGAGGCTCAGAAAAAGTGAAGGTTATTGCCAAAGTCACGCAGCAAGCTCGACTCAACCTATGTCCCCTCCCTGAGTCCTTCCCACTAGGCATGCTTCTTATGTCCTTAACTGTTCTTTGCCCTCTCTCTTCTTGCTGCACCCCCTTTTCCAAGCCCCACTCTGAGAGTGTGGGTTTTATAGCTTCTTGGTCTGAATGTCCTTGATTTGAGCTCTTTTCACCAACATTTATCTATTCCTTCATGCAGGCCCTTGTTCATCCATCATTTACCAAGTGTTGATTGGTGCCCAGGGCCAGTCCAGGCGTTGGATGCACAGCTGCTTGTCAGAGGGTCCTAGAGAAAGAAGGCTTTATGCTGCTTTCATTTTCAAGATTAGTCGCCAGACATAACAGGACAGGACCGCCAGTCTCTCAGTGTTACTTGAGAATATCTAATGATTTGTTAGCATCTTTGTTCAGGGGTTCAGAAGTCCTACAGGCTTCAGAATGATTTTAAACCAGTCCAATAGTTTGCTTACATTTCCTGTTCTGAATTATTTTTCTAGGTTAGTAACCATTATTTATCTACCTAGCCAGCTTGAAATTCAACACATTTTCCCTTAGCACACAGTTAAGGAAACCGGTGAAAGGCTCACGTTTGATTAATCAAGGAGGAAATAGGCATAGAAAGGCCTAAGGGATTGAGCGTTTAGCTCTTGAGTTCATTGAGTTTTCTTAAAGTAAGTTTTCATGCCTTCTCTTAAGAACGGCGGAAAAAGGATGGAATGTTAAGACTTACTCAAGACAAAACCATACAAAATCAAAGCCTTCACTACATTCTTTCCAGGAAGCAGATACTTTAAAATATTAAATCAACCACTGGCATCATGTTTCTAAAATAACACATGTTTTCTTTTCATGTTATTCCAGTTGTCAAAGAGACAGATGAAACTGATAGTTATTTGGCTGAAAATATTTGTGTTGGGTGATGACCCTGCACTCAAGATGAATATTTATTTTAAAACAGAAAAAAAGAACTTTTAGCATTAAAGAAAGCATTTTAATTTTTTTCTGTATCATTAAAAAAATGATTTTTTAGGGCCCAAGAAAATCTATTATGTTGGGAAGGGCTCAGAAAGGCCAAATCCTACCAAAGTCTTACCGTGACCCTGATCTGGTTTAATTGGTAGGGTGACTAACTTGTTCCAGTTTTAAAACGCAAAGTCCTGTAGCCAGGAAACCCCATCAGCCCCAGGCGAACCAGGATGGTTGGTCATTGTACTGAGAAGGTTGCTGTGAGGATGAAATGAGATGATTGTTGGCAAATCGTAGCAAATTGCCTAGCACATCAGTGCTCAATAAGTGCGTTCCTATGTGTCAGGCATTGTTCTGGCCTTTGGGAATTTTAGGACGAATAAGACACAGGCTTAGCCCTTGCAAGGCAGCAGAGTGTAGTGGTTGAGTGTAAACTCGGCAGTTAGACAGCCTAAGTTCAAATCCCAGCTCTGCTACTTACCCACTTCATTATTTTGGGCAAGTTATGTAACCTTGCTGAACCTCAGATACTTGATCTGTATGATGGATAGGATCATAATTGTACCTACGTCACTGGGAAGTTGTGAATATTAAAGGAATTGGTACCTTTAAGGTATTTAGGACAGTATCTAGCATACGATAAACACCCAGTAAATCTATTTAGTATGTATCAATTAGGGTGCCTTCAGCTGCAAGTGGCTGAATAGCCCCCCCCCAAAAGTAATGGGAACCCCAAGAACATGTTTATAAAGCCAGATGTCTGACTTGCTTCTCTTCCTCTTTCTCCTGCTAGTGCTCCCTGTTGCTGAAGACAATGGGGTTCAGGAGGAAGAGAGCCCCCTCACTCCGGTCACACAATCCACAGGGTTCAGCCTCCAGGTACAGAGTAGGTGTCCACCAGGCTTGAGGAGTAAGCCTGGAGCAGTTTTTCCATAGAAAAGAGTTGTCAGCAGAGGTGGGCATAGCCTTTCAAAAATTCTAGGGATCTGCAGTGTGATTCTCATATTGTGACCTGCCAATGATTCTGTACAGTGTCTCTTTCTGCAACAGACACTCCAAAAGTATTGGGGGTCCTGGTCATAAGGCTCAAATGACAGGCAGCTTGCGCCATACCCTGAACCTTCTGCAGAGCCCGTTCCTGCTCTAGGCCCCACTCAGGCGCAGCCCGTCCATGAGTTCACAAGTGATATCAATAAATATATAAGCAAAAAGCAAATAGAGGGAAGAGAAAACTCTTTATTACAGTAGAATGCCAATTGAAAAATGTAGAAGAAACTATGACACTTTAAAAATTACTGTTTGGCAACTGTATTAGTCAGCTAAAGGGGTACTGATGCAAATTACCAGAAATCTGTTGGGTTTTATAAAGGGTATTTATTTGGGGTAAAAGCTTACAGCTATCAGGCCCTAAAGAGTCCAATTCAAGGTACCATAAGAGGTATTCTCACCCAAAGTTATTTACCATTTGTTGAGCAAGATGGTGGGTGATGTCTGCGAGGGTTCAGCCTTCCTCTTCCCCTTAAGTCTCCGTGGTCCCAGCTTCTTCCAATCTCAGCTGTAGGCTGAGATAAGTCTCGTCTTTCTCCTGGGGCTCATTTCTCTCCAGTCTCAGCTGCAGCAGTAGGCTATCAGACTCATTCTCTTCCTGGAACCTCTGCTGTGTCTACGGACCTCTGCTTTGTCTACAGAGCTGTCTCTGAGTCTTCTGTGTTCTTCTCCTGTGCATTTACTTCCCCGAGCTCCAGCATCAAAAAAACTCCAACTCTCTCTTCTGCCGTGTCATTTTCTCTGTGAGTCCCTACCCACCAAGGGGGCGGGGACTCAACAACCTACTGATGTGGCTGAATCAAAGTCTTAATCATAATTTAATCAAGTAAAAGTGAAACAACTGAATATAATACAATATAATATGCCCAGAGGAACAGACCAGTTTACAAACACAATGCAATATCTATTTTTGGAATTCATAAGCAATACCAAACTGCCACAGCAACCACGAGAGTAATAATGGCTTCAGGCAAGATTCATTATTCAGATTCAGGATGCTGAAATTAGTAGATGAAAGTCTGAGAAGTACAGGATTTTTACATAGTACCCAAATATCTTCCCACAAATACTTACTAATTAGAAAGGGGAAAACGATAACTCCATAGTGGAGAAGCTTGGCACACATCACCTTAACTAAGTGATCAGAGTTAAATCACTAGTAGGGGGACAAATTAATTCCATGTGCCTCTTGATCAGTTTTATGGCATTTTGATCCAAAGTGCACTACTTGAATCTAATCTAGAGGAAACTTCAGAGAAACCCAGACTGAGGGGCATTACATGAAATAACTGGTCTGTGCTCTTCAAAAATGCCAGTGTCATGAAACACAGACAGAAAGACTGAGGACTTTCCCAGACTCAAATAGGATAAAGAGACATGATGACTGAATGTAACCCATGATCTGGAACTTTCTTTTTCTCTAACGGGCATGGCTGAGACAACTGGTGAAATCTAAATAAGGTCTTTAGATTGGATAATAGTAGTGTTATCAATGTTGGTTTCCTAATTTTGATCATTGTACTGTAGGTATTTGAAATAATTTCTTTATGTTTAAGAAATATTCATTGAGTTATATAGGGGGTGACGGGATGTCATGCCTGCAACTGATTTTTCAAATGGTTCAGAAAAAAATTACTTAGTTTAGGGAATTTTGAATAATAAATTTTTAATTTTGTTTCAGTCAATGTTTGCTAGTTAAAATTCATAGAACTAAATAAGTTTAAAAGAAATTTAAATACTCAACTTTCAAATGTTTTTCTGTAAGCTTGTAGCATTTATACTTCTGAAATTGAGAAAGCTTTGAACTATATTAAAACTTTTGGGATGGATAAGCTATCATCTATCTAGAGAGAATGTTAACATTTGTGGAATCTCAGTTACATGTATATGGGAATTCTGTGACTATTCTTTCAACTCTTCTCTAAGTCTGAAATTATGTCAAAATAGAAAGTTCAGAGAAAAAACCTTGTAGCCTTATGGGCTGATGGTTCACAGCAACATGACCAAATAGTGTTTGAGTTGCCTCTGAGAACCAAGCTTTGTGCCCCTTTCTTCCTGGTGACTGGTATAAAGTACAACGACTTACCTTTCACTTTTGAGAGCCTATCCTAACAAACCCCAGACCATTGTCTCCCTAGAAGTATCACCCATGTGGCAGACGCTGAGCATTCATGTCCCACCCTCTGGCATGCAGGGGCCTCACTAAGGCACACAGGTGCCAGCTCCTTTGGGATTACTATGTCCTATAAGCATGATGAAAAATATACTGAATCAGCATGGTGCCCTGTGGGTCCCTCTAGACTACCCTATGACAGTGCAGGAAAGTGGACATAGCACGGAGGCAAGACTGTAAAAGTACACTGTTGTCCCTGTCACAACAGGGCAGGGGAGGATGGAAAAACAAACATTTGCTGAGGCAATAGTGGCACACCAGTTGTCAGAGTGTAGCAGTTTGATATTATTTATGAATTCCAAAAATAGATATTGGATTATGTTTGTGAACTGGTCTGTTCCTCTGGGCATATTAGATTGGATTGGATTCAGAGGTTTTACTTTTACTTAATTAATTACGACTAGGGCTTTGATTGGGCCAGGTCAGTAGAACATTGAGTCCCCACCCTCTTGGTGGGTGGTGACTCATGGAGAAAACAACAAGGCAGAGGAGTTAATTGGAGTTTTGATATTGGTGCCCTGGGAAGTAAATACACAGAGAAGCAGATATGTGAAGAAAGAGAGAAGGCTCCATTAGACACGGCAGAGGCCCCAGGAAGAGAGATGAGCCATTTGCCTGAGAGTTTACAGCTGGCCTTGTGGAGAGAGCAGAGCAGCTGAACCTGGAGAGAAACAAGCCCTGGGAGAGAGATGAGACTTATCCCAGCCTACAACTGATATGGGAGAAGCTGGGACCATGGAGCCTTAAGAGGAAGAGGAAGCCTGAACCCTTGCAGACATTGGCAGCTACCTTGCTCCAATATGTGGCAACAGACTTTGGTGAGGGAAGTAACTTACATTCTATAGCCTTATGACTGTAAGCTTCTACCCACATAAATATCCTTTATAAAAGCCAACAGACTTCTGGTATTTTGTATCAGCACCCCTTTGGCTGACTAATAAACAGAGGCTGTATGGATTTACTTAGCTGCCATTCTTGCTGTGATTTGCTTCACCACCTGAATACACTGTGATAATCTACATTCACCATGACCCATCTGCCTTTTGCACTGACCAAACAGTAAGTTTATTGTGGACATGGTAGGAATCACCATCCTGCATCTTTCAAATATTTGGTGATGGCATTAATCTCTTATGAGAAACAGAGAAAAAAATCTGTAAGGAGGCTGGCACAAGGTAGGAGCTAGATAAAGAGCAGCTATCATCATTGTTGTTGTTAGTGTTTTATTTTTGTTATTGCTGTAGTTTCAGCCAAAACAGAGTCAAAACTTACATTACTATTTTCTTTTCTAATGCACCATATTTCATTGATCCTAAGAAGCACATCAGTTCACATTTTACTATCTTTTAAATCAAAATGAGATGGCAGATGATGGTATATTATTATTGCTGTTGGGTTGGATTAAAATTGAGCTAATTCACAGAGAATTTCTGTCTGCTTCCGCCAGTCACTTGAAAGAAGAGGCAGATTTACCAGAAGCCAATGAAACTAAAGCTTCAGGGACCCTCACTGACTCACTGGCTCTTCCAAGGCACTCGGAGGACATCTCATCATGACTTCATGTGATTATATGTTTTTGTACAATTTGTCAGAATAAGATATATTGTATTTCTTTCCTTAAAGAAGGTTCCCAGTTAAACAAGCTTCAGGCTCTACCCTTGCCAGGGGACTCATAATAACATGAGACCACTTTAAATTAAATTCTCTGCATGACTTTTTTTCCCCCTAGCACTAAGGTCATTTATTTAGAAAACATATAATAAGCCCCTATTATTTGCCTTTTATTCTTATTTATTTATTCACTTATTTATCTGATATTTTTATTACAGAAGTTGTGAACTTACAAAACAATCATGCACATGTGTGGAATTCCCATACATCAACCCTTCACCAACACACCACACCATTGTGGAACATTTGTTACAGATTAGAAAATAATATCATCAGACTATTATCACTAACTGTGGTCCATAGAGTATATTTGGTATATTTTTTCCATACCCCCCTATTATTAACACACTACATTTTTGGCATTGATGCAAGAATATTACAGTATTGCTGTTACCTCTAGTCCATAGAATACATTAATTGTATTTTTCCCATGCTACTCCATATTCCCACCTCCCTGCAATAGTGACGTGTATCTGTTCTAGTTCACAGAAGGACATTCTTGCATTTGTACTATTAACAAAAGTCTCATCCACCTCTGGGTTCACTGTGTTATTCAGTCCCTGGATTGTTCTCTAGCTTTCTTTCAATTGACATTTACATCCCTAGACTACATTTTTCAGCCACAAATAAACCAGCTGCTACTCACTATGTGTTACCATAAACTATCCATTTCCACACATTTACGTCAAATTAATTAAAACTTCTACATACATTAAGCATCAGTACCCCTTCATAGCCCTCTTCTCATCTCCTAATAACCTATACTCTAGGTTTTAACTCCATCTGTTTAAAAATATGGAACGCTTCATGAATTTGCCTGTCATCCTTGTGCAGGGGCATGCTAATCTTCTCTGTATTGTTTTAGTATATGTGCTGCTAAAGTGAGTATTCCATGAAGTTTTTCTCTTGCTGTCCCACTCTGCATGCTCCTTTCTTGCTCTCTCAGTATGTATATTTCTCATTTACCCTTTTCCTGAGGTGTCTGCCTTTGGTGTCTCAGCTTTATCTGGGGTCTCCTAATAGACTTCTATCTAGATTTTATATCTTAGTGGTACATCTAATATTGGTACTTCGTATAATCAGTGGTGTTTTAGAGTCCATGAACATGGTATATAATAGGGCATTTAGGCTAAAACAGTAGGCTGGCCCATGAAGATGGACAACACTTCCTCCCAATGCCCCTCTTGTATTCTGACCACTACCAACAGTTCAGGAGTTTCTTAAAACTCAGGAAATGGGTGGTACATTGAAACAAATGCCCAGTTACATGCCCTGATTTGCACGGGGCTGAGGAAAGAACATGAATTAAGCCCAGAGGTGGGATGCATACTTATCCAAGGAAATGGGTCTTGATGACGTCTAGATTCAGGGAGAGGCTCTGAGACCTTGCAGAGAAAATCACCATGAAGGGGGAAGAAATCTGGCAGAGTGGTCTGGCTAAGCAAAACACGGTCTTGATGTGAGGCCATGCAACCCTCTTTTTGATCCATCTTACCGACTGCCCCCCACCCCCAGGGCTTGTGTAGTTAGGAGGTTAAGAAGACGGGTATGGCATAAAACAAAAGACCTGTGTCACTGGAGGCCCAAAAAAGCTGGTTATGAGAAGTAGTGCTGTAAAGTAGAGGGATTACCTAAGTCAAGTAGGAGCCCTGTAGAACTGTTGGAATGGCAGCCATTCTGTTTATAGTTGGAATAACCACCTGTGTCAGACATTTCAGACATATTTGGAGAGGTAAATTGGTTTGAAAGCAGGATTTCTCGCAAATAATCATGTAACTAAGGCCTCCATTGTTTATACAAGTGAGTAGAGCCCATTGTACATCCTCCCTACCTCTACTCAACTTTTATCTGTGCTGTCCAATATGGTAGCCAGTAGCCACATGTGGCTATTGAGCACTCGAAATATGACTAGTATGACTGAGGAACTGAATTTTAAATTTCATTTAATTTTAATTAATTTAAAGTCTTAAAGCAATGTAAAATATTTTTACTGCAAAACATAAAAATTTTTGAAAAAAAATTGATACTTATAAGTTTAGTGTTGTTCTCAATTTATGCCATACCTCTTTGAATATGATGTTAATAATACTGAGTTGACATAAGAGTTAGTGAATTTACTTAACTTGAACAGGTATAGTTTTGAAACAAAATGCTTTTGCTTCAAAATCAAATGAATTCTTCTGAAAAAACAAACAAACAAACAAACAAACAAACCAGTTTTGTCAATATGGATATGGCCAACAAAAGAAAACAAATTATCTTATCATTGATGCAGCTATGGGAAAACTTTTAAGTATGTTTGGAACAACTTGGGTAAGTGAATGTGCTTTTCAACTATAAATTTTATGAAATGTAAATGCAGATCTGCATTATCTGATGAAAATTTAGTGTCTAGATTAAGAGAGCCATAAGCAGACCAGATGTGAAGACTTAATACAGACACAAAAAATTTAAAAATATCATTAATAATTTCAAAAATTAATTAAACATTAAAATGATAAGATTGGCAATATTGAGATATATAAAATATATTATTAAAATTAATTTTGCTTGTTTCTTTTTACCTTTTTAAAATGTGACCACTAGAAAATGAAAAATTACATATGTAGCTTCCGTTCTTTTTCTATTGGACATTGCTGATCTAGGTTATTTTAAAGGCAGGTCCACGTTTTGTGCATCTCCATATCCTTGGCACCTAACATGGTGTTGACACATAAGGGTTACATAACCCTTGACTGAGGAAGAGGATTCCATCTTGGAGATAGTTTTCATTACACAGCATGATGATTGCTCAGGGGAAATGGCTAAGACTGAATTCCCAAAATAATATGCAAAACCACTCTTTCACTTCCTCAGGGCACTTTATTACCCCATATGTTTCCTTTGCCTCTTCTTGGCCACTGGTAGCTAAACAGACGAGGCACTGAACCGAACACTAGAATATCAATTTCCTGCCCCTCCTTGTTTTGTTTTCTTCTTGAAGCACACACAGTACCACTAATTATCATAAAGGGAGTTATTGACAACTGAAGTCTTAATCATCTAGTCAAGCTGACATATAATCTTTTTGGTTTAAAATTGCAAACTTCACTTATGCATTTTTATTGTCCAGTCCATCAATAAGAACTTCAGCTGAAGGGAAAACAATTACAACGTACTTATGACTGGTCCAAAGAAAAATCTGGTAGTTTGTTGCTCATCCACTTTGCAGTCCATGTGACAGTCCATCTTACAGAACTCGCTCTCCTTGGAAAGCCCCTTCCCTTAGATGCAACATGGGTTTTGTGTCTGATCCCTGATTTACATGTGAAGCTTGTTTCTCTCTGATCTGAATTGCCTTCCTTGTTTAGGAGGTGACAGAGAAAATAGAATATTTCCTTTCAGGCATCTTAAGGGAGATTGGGTTTTCTGTCAACCCTGCAGCACAGCAGATCTAGGTGGGGTGGGGATCTGCAATGTTCCTGCTCAAAATGGCCCATTTATAATGGTCTAACTAAATTGGTCACTTCAGCAGAGAAAATAATTTGCTTTATTTTGTTACTCAACTAGCAGGTTAATTTCTTCAACTTGATTAGATCTGCTGGGTTGTTGAGTCAGAGGAATGTTTCCAATGAAGACTAGATAAGGACACAGTCTGGATCACCCATTCAATCGTCCTATGTGTTGGGATATCCCAGCTGGAAATGCTGGGCAAATCTTCATGTGATCCTTGAGGTCATATAACTATGTGGGTATGATGGTTTGAAGCTGGATGGATCCCAGAAAATCATGTTCTTAAAGCTAATCAATTCCTGTGGGTGTAAACCTATTGTAGGTGGGGCCTTTTGGTTAAGTTACTTCAGTTAAGGCCCTTTGATTAGGTTACTTCAGTAAGGCATGGCCCAGGGTGGGTCTTAATCCTCTTAATGAAGTCCTTTATAAGAGAATGAAACTCAGACAAAGAGTAGAGAAAAGCCACAGAAGCAGAGAGAACATCACCGAGGCCAGACGCTGAAAACAATGAAACCCAAAAGAGAAGGAAAGAGCAGCAGATGCTGCCATGTGCCTTGTCTTGTGACAGAGAAGTCCAGAATTGCTGGTGGCCAGTCTTTGGGAAGAAAGCATTGCCTGGTGATGCCTTGATCTGGACATTTTTATGGCCTCAGAATCGTAAACCTGTAAATTAATAAATCACCATTGTAAAAGCCAACCCATTTCTGGTATATTGCATTTTGGCAATCTAGAAGACTAAAACAGTGGGGAATATGAACTATGGAATGTTCCTATCTGCTATGACTAGGGTTGTTAAATAATTTTTTTCATAAGTATGTCCTATACAACATAAGGGATATACTTACACTTAAAAAAGTCATTTGTTGTTTATCTGAAATTTAAATGTAACTGGACATTTGCTAAGTTTATTTGCTAAATCTGGCATCCCATCCTATTTTGCTATTTCTCAAAACAGTCATACAGATCTTGGTAAATTTAAATACTGCATGTTTTAGTAGCTTATGAAACAGATATTAAGTTGGAAACTTCCATTAGGTAGTATAGACTTGGGTGGATATCAGGGAAAAGGTTGGATGCTAAATCTTCCTTCCCAACTTCATGCCCTACTAGTTCCCTTCACAAATATCCAAATCCCATCAACCTGGTCCATCCCTAGGGTATTCTCAATCACACCCCTCTGACATCATTCCCCTATTACATACCTCCAGCCCTCTTCCCTGGCCAATTCTTCAATTGCTGTCCAACTCAGAGTGATCTTGTCTTCCCACAAACCTAAGATAATTAATATTTATGCAGTTCAGTTAGTTTTTGAGCTTTTCCCCCCACTTATATCTTCAGAGTATAAACTTGAGAAAGAGTCCTTCAATTATGTATTCTTGTATTTGCCATGACATCTAATATTGATGGTATATATAGAACACTTAATAGGACAAGTGAACATAAATATTACATGTATGATTTTAGGAAGTCTGTCATTGGGAATATGTATTCTTAAAATTGTTATTGCCCTCTTTCCCCAATTTATCCTTCTTTTAACCCCTTAACTTATTTGTTTAAAAGATTTATTTATTTCTACCCTCCTCATTGTTTTGCACTCGTTGTCTGCTTGTCTTCTTTTTAGGAGGCATCAGGAACTGAATCCAGGGCCTCTCATGTGGGAGGTTGGCACCTAATCACTTGAGCCACCTCCTCTCCCTGTTGTGTCTCTCATTGCATTTTGTTGCTGTGTCTCTTGGTTGCATCATCTCACTGCGTCATCTTATTGTGTCAGCCTGTCACATCAGCTTGCTGTCTTGTGTCTTCTTTAGGAAGCACTGGGAACCGAACCTGGGACCTCCCATGTGGTAGGCGGGAGCCCACATCTGCTTCCCTCAACTTATGCCTGTCAAATTTCTTCAAATCAGAGAGAAGATCCAAGAAACAACTGAATATTCCAGATACTGTCCCAAACACACGATGGGAAATGAACTGTTTGAGCTTAAATGAATTGAGTCCAGATGTTTTATGGAAGAAATAACAGTTTCTCTTAAATAGAGCTACCAGGAGTGGCCACCATGTTGGTCCAGGTTGTTAGTGGATGGTGACAATGTAAGGCAATGATAGTGGAAGGTCAAGATGTCAAATAGTGCCCTGAGAACAGGGAGTTGTCAAAGTCCATCAGTCTGGACAAAGTGTCCAGTAGGACAAATGACTGAGAGTAGCAGACAGTGGGGTCAGTGTGGGGTCCATGTCATGCCAACACCTTTTGCCCACTTTCCATCCTTGTACTATATGGGCTTTGTGTCTGTGTGTCTTTGTGTGAGTTTGTGCCTCAAGATGGCTGAAGCCAGAGTAACCACGTGGGTAGGGGATTGTAGGGAGAAAGCGCAGAGATGGGCTGTGAGAGCAGGATGTGCAGTAGCACTGTAGACATGGCTAAGCTGGGTGATGTGGATGGAGTGCTGTGAAGAGAACGTGGAGCTTAAAATCCCAATACTGTCAGCTTCAGAGGATAGAACAGAGTCTATCCTGCCTATGGATGATGCCTGGAGCCCTTTCTGGATGAATGGCTGGAATCAAAGTGCTTCATCTTTGCCCTTGTTCTGGCATTTTTAGGGTCATGGTTGTTTAGACTTTCTAGGTGGTCTCAGTTCACATGGCTGTGAAATGGGAATGAAAACCCTGCTTCACACCTGTGGCAGAAAAGATGCTGTTAGGGTCCATTCAAGAATACCTGTGGGGTATTTAGAGATTATCATTGATCAGCAAGATGATTGATGATTCTTCTTGCTGAAAACCAACTGAGATCAGTCGTGGATGGCTGCTTTTATGCCTTCAAGGACAGAATGAATTAGATGAAGGTCTCAGGCAAGCTGTAATGTGCTCCTCCACTTGCTCTGCCAATGGCTTTATTCTTTTGTGTGTACATCTAGACTTCCCCAAAACAAGCCCACTCACGAGGGCAGAAACTGGGTCTTCTCTTTTTTGGTATCCCCAAAGCCCAACAAAATGCCTGAGCAACAGTAGGTGTAAAGAACTGTTATATGTGATAATGAAGGTGTGATTTAAGGTCCTTGGGGTAAAAGATGTTGGGTCTACAAGCCAATGGCTATTCTAGAAGTCTCATCGGGAGTTCACACTCTGCTTCAACAGCTAGACCAGAAGTAAGAGGGGTTGTCTGGTTCTGAAGCAGAGCTCGACAGTGCTTTAGGATGAATCCATGGGAAGCCCTTCTCTTGTCTGCTCCAGAACAAGCGCTGTGTCCTTGATACCAAAAGAAGCTGCAGTCTCCCCTGCCACCTGTCAGTGAATCACCGCCAACGTGTAATTGTACCAGGATGCTGTGAGAGAAAGCCTGATTTAAGTAAGGCCCTGGCGGAGTCAGGGGGCCAGCAGTGCCTTTTCATACCTGTTAATGAAGCCTCATTAGAAACAGCAGGAGACTGTGCTGAGAACTGGAAGTACCAGTCTGCCATCGCTCTCTCTGCCAAAGGATGATTAGCTTAATGATTTATGGCAGCTGCTCTTTAAGATTACAACCCAAAGGAGACCAAGTATGTGCAGCCCTGTACAACCTGCTGTCTGGTAGAAACTTAGGAGGGTGTGCAAATTCATTCCCCCAACCGCCAATGGCCGAACGGGCTTCTGGGTTCTGGAAAGCACATGGCTGTTCAGCCACAGAAGGGCCTCCTTTTGCTGACTGGCCTTTAGGTTGCCCTCCCCTTTCAAGCCCCCAGATGTGTTTACGATAGGGATTTAGGTCTTAGTTGGAGGGCAAAAAAAAGTAATAGTAAGAAGCAAGAAAGAAATGAAGCTGACCTCAGTGTATAGTGCACCCAACATAGCTAGGCCAGCTGTACACTCTGTCTTCTGGTGAGGCACTTGTACCCGGGTGACCCAATTGTGGGCAGCCCCATAGTGTGTGGCTATGGAGGGGACCGGTACCCTCGATGAAATGCAGTTTTAGGTGGCATCTTGCCCATTTCCATGCCTCAAACATCAAACTGAATTATACACCAAGGTGCTGTGCAAAATGTTCTGCTGCTCTGCCAGGTGACTTCTTAATACAGTTCCTTTGATACTGCAGACGAACAAGAAAACCAGTGGGAGCAATTTCAATCAGGAGACCCCGATTCTCGCCTTGCTTCTTTCTTAAGGATAAACCTAGTTTCTTAAGTTTCTGTCGGCTTTGGCTATTGGAACCTCAGGTGTGCAGGTCCTCAAATGTGCCCGTATTGGATACACCTCTCTGTCTGGATTAGCAGCACCTCATGAGGACAAAGACTCAGCTTGGATATTTTAGTCTGTAATTTTGTGTGACAGGTGGGCTGACAGAAGCTTGAGGGAAAAATTAAGAAATTAAGGCTCTGTGTGTGTGCACGCGCATGTGTGTGGTTTTGGAGGCATTGCAAGCCTGTGGCAGAACACAGGTGGTGGTTTCAATTTTAATCAGAAGGCAGTGGAGTCTTGCATGGGTAGGTGGCAGATGCGTGAACTATATTTGGCTGGCCCAGGCCCTGAGCGGGCTGGGGAAAGGACCTTGGAAGAAAATTCTGAGGCTGCACAGTGGGGTAAGCAATCACAACCTAATTAATTCCCCACAGGCTTAAACTGAAGGCTCTTCAAACTGATTGAAAGATGCTTTGCCAATAGCAAGCGCAATGTGTGTGTATGCACATAAACACACATGCAGAGGACACTAAGGATGTCTGAATATGTAAGTATGTCTATGATGTAAATATGATACATGCAATAAAGCACCACACTAACCCACTCCCAAGCAAGGGTCTTATTTTTTCCCCAAATTGCGGCACTTTTGCATGCCATGAGCACATCTCTTGCCTGACTGGCACATTTATGTGGGCAGTGGACCCTGAGGCAGATGACATCACAGTCAAGGACCCTTTAAGAATGGCTCCGAAATAAAAGTGAAAAAAACAAAACAAAATGAAACAACACAAAAAGAATGGCTCCAGGGGAGCAGATGTGGCTCAAGCGGTTGAGAACCTGCTCCCTACATGGAAGGTTCTGGGTTTAGTTCCTGGTGCCTTCCAAAAACAAACAAACAACAAGCAAACAAAGGTAAAAACCCACTTATGGAGCCAATGTGTCTCAGTAGTTGAGCACGCTGACTTCCCACATAGGAGGTCTCAACTTCAATCTGTGGCCCCAGTACTGCAAAAAAAAAAAAAAAAAAGGTTCCACTGGCAAAGGCCAGCAAGGGAAAGTGCTACCCATCTTGACCCATTGGTGAGCTGAACAAGGTAGGTAGACTGGAAGCCACAAGCAAAGCATTTTATTTGAAGAAGGGCAAGGGAGGTTGCTAAAGCTACAGACCACTTAAATTAAAGCAGAAGGACCCTCTTGACCTCCAGGAAGCTTTTCAGCTCAAGCTGAATCAACTGGGGAATGTGGCAGGGACTGAAGCTCCAGGGAAAGCCACTCAAGCAATTTCACTGGTCACTTGGTGAAGAGGCAGCAGTTTCTTCATGAAACAAGGAAGCTTCTCTGTTAGCTGGAAAGAAACACATAGGAGTCAGAGAAGCCATGGAGGAGGAAAATCAGTTAGGATATCACAATGCGATTATAGGAAAGGCAGGTGTGCCATGGGAAAGAACTTGGCCTTTGGAACAAGACAGTTTTGGATTTCAAATCCCTGCTCCATGGGTATTACCTGTGACCTTGGGCAAATGACTTAAGCTTTGTTTCCTCCTCTGTAAAACAGGGCTAATGATGCAGTCCTGGCAGGTTTGGGGGAGAAATGAAGATAAAGAGCTTAGGACCATGCTGGCACGTAGAAGGTGCTGATTAAACACGGTACTCATGTTCTTGGAGTAAATTCAGCCCAACATGCTACTTTCTGTGTTTTTAACAAAATGAACGTGTGTATTTATTCAGATGCTCATAGGCATCTGAAAAGAAATTTGCTATGTTAGGAACATCTGGCTTTTATAATCAACAGAAGTCAGTCCAATAAAAAGTCAGTTGGAAAGGAGCTGGATGACCTATTTTCCATTTGAAAGGAGGGAGCTTAGGTCTCTCCCATGTGGCTCTTTTGCCTTCCCAAGAAAGAGATGTTACACCGTGCACTGGAAAGAGCCGGAGACATGGGCTCCAGTCCCAGCTCTGCCTCCATCTCCCCGTGTGGTCATGGACAACCCTTTCTCTGCTCGGGGCCTTGCTCTTCTCTCGTGAATCATGAGGAGTTGTACTATACAATTGCTAAGTTGCACCTTAGAAGTGATACTAATTCCTTATTCAGTATGCCATAGAAGGGACCTTAGGAGGACAATATTAAGATATAGAACTATGATAAAAAATAAAGGTGGGGGAGTGGGTGTAGCTCAGTTGAGCCCCTGCTTCCCACGTACAAGATCCTGGGTTCAATCCCCAGTGCCTCCTAAAAAAAAAAAAGTGTAGCTCTTTTAGAACTGGCAAGGAAGCTAAGCTCTAAGGCTGATGTATGTGCTCCTGAGTCCTTACCATTTAAAAAAAGACTAAATATATATATATACATATATATACATATATATATACATATATATATATATATACACATATATGTATATATATATATGTATGTATATATATATATATGATTGTGGCAAACTCTGTGGTTGGCCAACCCAGCTGCCTTTCCCAACTCTTTGCCATATCTCTACTAGAGAGGCTGGAAAAGCTAAATAGTTGCTTTCTCAGCATCCCTTGCAAGTAGGTGTGGTCATTTGAGTAGATTCTTGTCAATGAGATATAAGAGAAAGTTCACTGGAAGCCTTCTCAAAAAGTTTTTCCTTCACTGATATAGGAAGGGAGCTACTCAGGAAAACTTTTTTTTTTCTGCCACCTCTTTCCTCTCCCTCATTCTTGTCATGAATGTAGATGAGATGTCTGGAGCTGTGGGGGGCATTTGGCAACCACGGGGTGACAAAGATGAATACAAAAAGCCAACTTAAGAGGGATGGTGTATCCAAAAGATAAAAAGAGCTTGGATCCTTAATGAAATCATTGAGCAGCCTAGACTATCTGTCATGGTTTGGAGCTACATACCTCAAAAAAAATATGCTCTTAAATTCAATCCATCATGAACGTTAGTAAATAGGACCTTTTGATAAGGTTACTTCAATTAAGGTGTGGCCCAACTGAATCAGGATGGTTCTTAATCCTGTCACAAAGGCATTATAGGGAAGGCCACACACAGAGAAAGCTACAGGGGAGCAGCCAGGAACTGAAAGTCAACGGAACCCAGAAGAGAAAGGAGAAGCCAGGAGAGATTGCCGTGTGCATTGCCATGTGAGAGAAAAGCCAAGGATGGCAGCAGTCAGCCCCAGAATGCCACAGTCTTCTAGGAGAAAGCTTCACCTTGATGATACCTTAACTTTGGACTTCTCCTAGCCTCAATACCATAAGCCAATAATTTCCTATTGTTTAAGCCAACCCATTGCATGGTATCTGCGTTAGCAGCCAGGAAACTAAAACACCACCTATTTCTGGGACTCTTAAGTAAATGTGATTTATGACTTTACTACTCAGAGTGTGGTCTGTGGACCAGCAGTATAGACATCATCTGAGAGCTTGTTAGAAATGAAGACTCCGAGGTCATACCCCAGACCTACTGTAGCAGAATCTGCATTTTAAAAAATGCCCAGGTGTTTTGGGTGAACATTAAAGTTTCAGGAGCACTGGTTTAGAGCCCCATCAATTAGATTCTATTACATGCAGCCGAAAGCATTCCTAACAGATACAATGTATGCATGTATATGTGTGTGAGTGTATGTATACGTATGTGAATAGAAAAATCCTGGAAAGACACAGCTAGGCTGAGGGATGGGTATATATGTTGGGGGGTTGGGAGAGTGTGCGGTGATTTTTCTTTCTACTATAATTGCTTCTATAATGTTGGAAAAAATAATTATTTTCAAAACCATGAGTTTTGAAACTCCTTTTATGATTAAAGAAGAAAAGAGAGTGACCTGCTCTCCTCCCTGTCCAGCAGGGCGTGGTAGGACGCGACGCTCTTCTGCAGCTGGCACTCGTGAGCCAACAGACGCTCCCGCTCCTGCTGCTGCTGCTCCACCTCCGCGTGGATCTCCTTGAGCTCTGCTTCCAGCCTGCCAACCACAGCACCCAGGTTCTGGAGCTCAATGTCATGCCAGTGCTTGGCATCATGCAGGGTGTTCTCCAGGCCACGTTTCTACAAAAGGGCGAACATAATCTAAACCCAAAGGAGGAAGTCTTGAAGAGGGAGGTGTGCGGAGCAGTGGGAGGGGCTGGCCTGGCCCTGGTCTGTCCAATTCTGCCAGGGTAACAACCTTGCCAGTTATGGATTCTGGTATGGGGGTCAATCTGCCACGGTTTGGTGGGAAAACAATGAATCCTCCTTGAGAGGACACACTCTGGTTTAGTCTGATTCAATGATCTTTTGGATAGGAAGGAAGGTGGGAGAAGGAAGGAAGGAAGAGAAGGGGTGGGGGTAGGGGAGAAAGAGTGAAAAGCGAGAGCCAGTTTGTAGGTGCTTCTGGGTCTTTTTACCCAATATTTCTTCACACCTAGGGGAGACCTAGGGGTCTCTCCCATGCCACTGCTGAAATCCTGTTTATCAGTCAAAAAAAAACAAAAACTGTTTTTTCCAGTTTTCCTAGATCACCACAGTTGGAAATAATGTCTCTGGTCTTTATATACATGGCAATTTTTTATTTTTTGGCCCCATCTGGAGCCCACTTTTTTTTCTGGGTCTGCCTTGGTCTCCTCCACCCTCATGATTTTAACGGTTTTCTCTATGCTAATGATTCTATGTTGGTACCTCCAGCATAGACTTCACCCCCAGCTAAGAACCTACTACCAAAATTCTTACTGGACACCTACATCCAGACAGTCCCTGAGCACCTCAAATCAAGGTGTCCAAAGTGGAGGCTTTGGCTTCCTTCTGAACCTTTGGACTCCCTTCCTATTCTGTTCTTCGGATTGCAAACTCATCTGAACCAGAAACTGGGGAAATGTATTCCTTACTGCTACTCTTCCTTGCTTTCCAGATTCAATCACCACTGAGGCCTGCCCCTTTGTATAATCAGAAAAGCTTTCCTATCCATCCTCTCCTCTCCTCTCTAGCTACCATGGCTTGGAACTAGCCATATCACCTCTTACTGATGGTACCTGCAATGGCTCATCTCCCTCCTGTTGTATCTGCTCTGCTTAAACCTTACTGACAGCTTCACAGTGCCCCTAACACGGCACACATGATTCGCTCCAGCATATTTCCATTTTCACCCCCCACTTCTCAGCAGTAAAAATACTTCAAGTTTTTGGGCTCATTGGAACATGCTGCTCTCTACAAATCCACCATTCCGCCAGAAGGAGATTTCTCACACCCTTTTGACCACTATGGTTGCTGTGCACATATATGGAAGATTCTCAACAGGATGTCATCTTGAATCTTAGCTGCTATTAAATAGGGGTCATCATATGATGATATTATTATTATTATTATTATTATTATTATTATTTACCAGGAGGTCCCGGGGAACGAACCCGGGTCCCTCCATATGGGAGATGGATGTCCAACCATTTGAGCCACATCCGTCCCCCATGATATTATTTAAAATCTTCTTAAATTCACAGGATATGAGGATGTTGAGTCATATTCCCATCCTAGGTACATTTACAGGGGGCAAAATGTGATTAGTAGAAAATAAATCCAGGTCAGTATCTGGACTAGGGATATTATTTGACTGGGGGGTATTGAAAAACCCCTCTGTGGTAATGAGGATGCAGAAATGGCCAGCTGAACTTTGATAATCATTTTTTCCAAACTCCCTGGATTCCCTCCCTTTGTTTCTCAAGAAATTTCTTTGTTTGTGAATGAGTGTTGACATTAGTTGTCAACATTGGCTCCGTAGACACCTGTGATTTGGAAAGACCCTTCACAGTATCATGATTGGATTAGCCACCAGTTTTTGCTCCATGTTCTAGGTGACTTCTCCATGTGGCCTGGGTTTCTCCCTGATGATGTAGGACCCACTGCCCAAGGGGGAGTTCATGGGAAGGCCTTTCAGAGATCCTACATCTCTTCCTTCCCACCCTCAGAGTCCAAGTCCCTGGCATTCTGGGAGAAAGAGGGGAGACTGGTTCTCACAGAGATGCTTGAGCTTGAGTGACTATGTTCAGGCCACTGCTACAGGTCTCCTAGCCCTGGCCCATCTGTGACAAGGATAGCATCAGCAAGGAAACCGAGATCACAAAAGCATACTTGTTCCCCAGGTCTCTGGAGATTTGCAGGGACTTTCTTGAATTCCAAAACATAAATAACATAGTGACTGTCTGTGATTTCTGGCCTTAAATTGCATTCCTGATTTGAGTTGACTGAACACATTGCTCAGTAGGCCTCCATTATATGTGCCTGGCTGCCTTGTTGGCACCTTGTTGGCAAAGGAAGCTGAAAGTCTTGCCAGCTCAGTTGTCCGAGGCTTATATAAACTGTGGGGGCCTCGTGTGTGCACAGGTTGCTCTTACTGAGGCTAACAGGCTGCTTGTAGTCTGCCATGTTTGAAAGCTATTGGAAGATTTGCTACCTATTCCAGCTCAGTCCAGAGTCTTCACTCCTAACCTTGGCTGCAGGGCCCAGTGACCAGAACTGTCATGTACTAAAGCCAGTGGGGACAGAGGCAGCCCATCCTGGGTCCCGGACACAGCCATAAGGCATAATTCCATTACTCCTAAATCTTCTGCTTGGAGGTGTGAGCCCTTTTTCCATTTGTTACAATGGTTAGGACCACATTTTCTGAGGTTTCAGTGAGATGACCAGGTAGCTGATGATGCCAACTTGGGGTTACTATACCACTGATTATAATAATAATTTTATAATGATAATAATAGATACCATTCATTGAATGCTAATTCTGTGTCTGGCACTGTGCTTAAGGCCTTGATATGCTTTATTAATCATCCCAATAGCTTTATTAGGTAAAATCTATCATGAACTTATGGTAGATCACATTTCTGAAGGCAGCTGCCATGGTGATTTCCATCCCATGCAACTGCCTCATCAAGAGGTAGAATCTATTTTCATCCCCATTGAATCTGATCTGGTTCTGTGACTACTTAGAATGTGGCCTGAGTAATCTTTAGGGTTTTTCAAGCCCAGGTGTGATGAAGGCCTGGCAACTTCTGCACTCATGTTTTTAGGGAAGCCAGCCACCAGGTTAGACATCTAACATCATGCTACGAGGAAACCCAAGCTAGCTATATAGAGAAGGCACATGGAATGAGAGAGAGACAGAGAAAGAGAAGGAGGGAGAGTGAGAGAGAGAAATAGAGAGAGGAACAGCTGAGGCACCAGACATGAGTTGAAGCCACCCTTGAATGTCCTAGCCGCAGAAGATGGAACAGAGAACAGCTATCGCCACCTAACCCTACCCCAGATGTGGAATGAGTGAACAGATGACTGTTGTTTGCCTTAAGCAGCTAAGGTAGGGGTCTGTGAGCTTGAAAAAAGCCAACTTATTATCTTCATTTTTTCTCACCTCTAACTGAAATCTAGCATTTCCTTCACTTATGAATGTATGCAATAAATAAATTACAGTAGTTTTCATTTCACCTAGCTAGCAAAGAGGTCCATGGAACAAAAAAGGTTGAGAACCCCTGCACTAAGGCAACAGGCAGGTATGAGAACCAAAACAGATGCTCACCTAACAACTGAGGAAACTGAAGCCTAGAGAGGTCACATAGCTAGTGAGTAGAGGAGTTAGTATTCAAGCAAGATTCCAGATCCCGAGCACCAACACACGATTGATTCCACAGGACTGCTCTGGTCTAGTAGAGTAACTGAGTCAGAATGGCTGGGCTCCTCCATTTACTACTTGTGTTAATGGGAAAATACCTGAGCTACGGCTTCTTTCACTGTAAAATGGGGATGGCTGCCACAGTCCACCCCACTTCTCAGTGTTTCTATGAGGATCTAATGAAGGAATGCTGGCTGGCATGCTCTAACTGTTCATATCACTTCCCCCCTGCCCCAAATTTGTTTCCTCTAACAGGATACAAGACAAAATACTCAGTTTGCCTGAGTTTTAAAAGGACATTTCCTTTACCCCACTTGATCATATCACCTTTAAAAACTTATTATGCTTCGGGGACTGTACCAAGTGCTTTGGGACATAAAACTAATCAAACATAGTCCTTGCCCTCAAGGAGTCAACGTGGCTTCAGCAAAGGAGCTGACAGAACTGTGCAAAGCACAGGGCTTTAAGGTGTGTGGGGTGGCAGGTGGGAGAGATCACCCCAGCTGTGGGACTCAGCATCTGGACTTATTGGTGGACGTAGCTCTTCAGTGACTCTCCACCCATCTGCCCCGAGGAGGTGGAGGAGAGGAGCAGGTACAGTCAGGCAGAATCAAGGGGAGGGGTCTCCTTCCAGCAATGGAAGAACGTACCCATGGGTTCAAGTGTAGGAAAGCAAAGCGTGTCCTCTGCAAGACTTTAAAATGGAGCTGAGTGGCACCTAAAGGTCTGGTCAGGAAAGGCTTTCTGTTTTTTGCCAAGCCTGGGAATTCCCAGATGGTAGGACAATGAAAATGCAGAAGAGAGGGGACAGTAGAGGAATGCCTCAGGTGGCGCAGGGGACAGGTGGCAGTTTCACTACTGAAAAGAAAGCCATACATTTTTCTCTCCAAATAGGAGAAAAGGAGAGAGCAGGTGGAGATAGTCTCAAAGCTATTCTAGGTGGGATAAGGGAGGCCAGTGATGACCTGTTGAGGGACCCTCAATCTTCTCTGCAGAGTGGTGTCGAGAAGAGTATTTGCTGAAGGACAGAGGTAAGGGCGGCTTGGGGGATTGCTGAGACTCCACAACCTCTCAGCTACTCAAGAATGGCCCCAAGGAGGGGGCATCTAGAAGGAGCTGTGCTTGACACCCAGCTAGAACTTCAGACCATCCTAGAGATCAGAGGGTAGACTGCTGTATTATAATAACAATGCAAGACACCTGCCTGCAAACCACAGGGAGCCTGAGATACCAGGGGACTTAGGTCGGCTTCCTGGGAGGAGGCAGAGCCTGAGATAGGGATTAAAGCCCCAGAACACGTGATTAATTAAGGGATTGCTTTCAGGAAAAGGGTGAGGAGCTAAGCAAGGACGTGGTTTCAGGAGGAATACGGTTTTAGCCTGACCCCGTGGAGAACTCTGAATCACGCATTAGAGTTGGTTCCACTTTTAGGCAAGTGGCCTAGGCTGCTAACGTCGCTTTCAGTCAGTCATTGGCTAAGGGCTAGGGGGTGGGGCTTAGCTGGGGGTGGGATGGTGGGGTGTAGGTGGCTCCTGATTGGCTGAGGGCAAGTCTCTGGAGAAGTGGGGTGGCTGTAAAGGGGCAGCCATGGCCTTAGCCCCCAAGATGCACAGCAGCTGGGCGAAGGGTCTTTTTTGGCACCCTAACGGTGTCTACTGTAATTGCTGTGAGTCAGTAGCAGATGGTCCTGGGGAGTCAGAGGCCATTTCAGGCTTCAAAACTCACATGCTGTACGATGGGAAATCCCTCCCAAACTATGACCCATATGTCAAGAATTCAACAGCTGAGAGTTAAAATGGACACACCAAAAGCCAGGGCTCTTCCCAGTTCACTCACCAGAGCGCGGAAGGATTCCACCTCAGCCTGGAGGCTCTGGACTTGGCACGAAGTGTTGTGTACCTCCACCCGGAGGGCAGCGGCCAGCTTCTCTTCCTGAGTCTGGGTCTTGCTCGCCGCCTCCACCTGTTGCTGTGGAAGGTCAGGTCAGGTCTCAGTGTGACCAGATATGAACTAAGAGCATACACCTGTCCTTCCCTCTCACCCTTTCTAACCACCACCCCACTGCCTCTAACTCAGAGGAAACGTATCTGTCAGATTTAAAATTCGCTCTTTTTTTACAGGCCCCCTCACAAACATATTTACAAAAATATATTTATTTTGAACATATAATCTGTGCAAATGGAATAAAATTCAGAAGGTTTCCCAAAGGGTATATAGTCAAAAGTTTTCCCAAAACGTATATAGAAAGTCTTCTTACCTCTCTGTGTCCTAATTACCCAGTTCTCCTGTTGCCAGTTTCTTCTGCCTCCTTCCAGTAATATTTCATACATTTTACAAATAAATGTGTATAATTATCCCCCTTGCTTTGGCACATAATATATCAAAATTATTTGGTATTAGTGTATATAGATCAATTATATTTTTTTCTAGGATTGCCTTGTTTGGAAGTACTGTAATTTATATAGAAGTCCCCTGCTGATGGTCATTTAGTTTCCAGTGTTTTGCTGTTACAAAAAAATGATGCAAAGAACAACCGGGCACATCCCTCATTTTCCATACATGGGGGTGTCTCTGTGGTGTAAATATTCCTCTTGTGGAGCTGCTGAGTCAAAAGGTTATGCCTTTGTAATTTCGATGAACATTGCCCAGTTGCCCTCCAGGAGGATTAGTGGTGGCTTCCAACACTGTAAAAAGTGCCCGTTGCTCCACGCTTTCCTCCAACACGAAGTTATCCAACTCATTGATCATTGTCAATCTGATAGTCCCTCACCTTCCTTGTAAAACCAGTCTGGCCACAACTGAATCCAAAGGGGAGGGCTGTATTTTGAACCTTCTCCCCAGAGCAAGATGGGCATGTTCTGAATCCTTCCCCATATACACAAGGGGGGCAGGTCATTGTGACTCCCTCTCTTTGTTGGGAAAAAGGGTAGAAATGGAGACATCATCCTCATTTTCTTCAATGCAGCCCGGTCTGGTTTAAAGCTGCTGGCCTAGCATGTAGTCTCAGTTCCCCATGTGATCTGTCCCTCCTCTCAACCCTGTTTTTTTTTTAAATCACATATGTGGTAAATGGATGTGGCTCAAGAGGTTCGGTGTCTGTCTACCATATGGAGAGACCGGGTTCGATCCCCGGTACCTCCCGGTAAAAAAAAAAAAAAAAAAAAAGAAAATCACATATGAATACTGATTTATAGAATTATGCAAAAATAGTCCAATCTGGTCAACTGGCTAAGGAACCCATCAAGAGGCTCATATCTCAGCAGTAGTTCTTCCCCAAACTTTTCTGTTATTTTCTCCTTCAAATTTTTTAACTGTTTATTTTGAAATAACTTTAAAGTTAAGGTCAGTTGCAGAAATAATACAAACCCCATACTGAGAATTCCAACACATTCCTGTCCGCCCAGATACCCAGATCCACCAATTGTACCCAGATCTACCAATTGTAACATTGTGCCACTTTTGTAGTATTGTTCTGTCATATCTATCTATCTATCTATCCATCTATCTTTCAATCTATCAATCTATTATCTATCTGTCATTTTCTGAACATTTGAGAGAAGATTTCAGGCATCATATTCCTTGAACACTAATACTTCCTATGAACAAAGATATTCACTTATGTAATCACCTTAGGAGTTCTTATCCAGTTCAAGAAATGTAACATTAATATAAAGTTTACAGTCTATATTCCAAGGTTTTCTTATGTCCCAATAATGTCCGTTTGAGCCTTTTGTCCTCCATTCTTAGATCTCATCCAATATTATGCATTGCATTTAACTGTCATTATCTCTTTAGTTTCTCTTTCTTTTTTTTAAATTGTGGAAACGAATATACAACATAAGTCTTCCCATCTCAACCTCTCCCAAACTTCTCATTCAGTAGAATTAATCACATTCACAATGTTGCAATACCCTCATCACCATCTATTACTAGAACTTTCCTTTTACCCCAAATAGAAAGCCTACACTTATTTTGTATTAACTCCCCATTGCCCCTGCTCCCACCCCTGGTAACCTATACTTTACTTTCTGTCTCTCTAAATTTGCATATTTTCTGATATTTTCTTTGTGATTACTATGGGGCTTACATTTAACAGCCTAAAACAAATCACATTTGCTTTGATAACAAGTTAACTTCAATAGCATACATAAACTACATTCCTATACCCCTTCATGTAGTTCTTGTCACAATTTACACATTATACTTTATGAGTCCAAAACCATTGATTTATCATGACTTTTTATGCATTTGCCTTTTAGATCCTGTACAAAGTAAAAAATGGAGTTACAAACCAAAAATACAACACCAACAAAACAATAGTACTGGTACTTATATTTATCCATGTTGTTGTCTTTACCAGGGATCTTTATTTCTTCATACGGCTACAGTCAGTTGTCTAGTGTCCTTTCCTTTCAATCTTCAGAACTCCTTTTAGCATTTTTGTAGATCCAGTCTGGGGGTGACAAATTCCTTCAGCTTTTGTTTATCTGGGAATGTCTTAATCCTTCCCTTTTTTTTTTTTTTTTTTTTTTTTGGCAAGGGAGTAAAGAGTTTATTAAGAAGCAAGAAAAGATAAACAGTACACAATCTGAGACATAGATCGTGGGCATGCTACAGAAGGAGTCACGCAAGTGGGGCCCCAGGTTAGGCCTTTTAAGACCTATCCTCCTCCCCTTTCCTAATGTTGGAGAGGAGTGCCAGCTGTTTGCTGTTCTGATTGGTTGCCTTATGATACCTGCATGTTAGCACTCAGGGGCCCAGTGAGGAGGCCTGTTGTTTGGGGTTATCTGGGGCTTCTCTTTGACCCCGGAAAGAGTTCCAAATGGGGCCTTGTGGCCCGGGTCCCTCTGGCTTTCTTAGTAGCAGGGGGTTTCTGGGTGGGGTCTCATGGCCATGTTCTCTGCTGGGTCTCAGCTGCCTTCCTTCCCTCATTTTTGAAAGCCAGTTTTGCTGGACATAGAATTCTTCGTTGAATTCTTGGTTCGCAATTTTTTGCTTTCATCGTTAACTGTTTTCCCACTGCTGTCTGGTCTCCATAGTTTCCCATCAACACTTGCTGTTTGAAGGCTGGAAAGAGCCCTACGATAGACCCTCAAAGGCTTGGGAGCAGCTGAAGGAGAACAGAAACTGTGGGCCCAGCGCTGACTCCCTAGTCAACGGCTGTGTCATTCGACCTGGCAGAGTCTCAGCGCTTGCCCACACAAGTTAGATGGCAGTGAGTCGAGAATGAGAATCAGATGATGAGGCCCCCATCAGGTTATGCTTGTGGATACTTTAAGAACCTTAGAAGCATGCAAATACTAGCTGTATATATTTTTCCATATGTAAAATTAATAATGAGTTTGTCAAAGCCTTTATGAGTTGAATTCTGTTAATTATTAGTAATTTAGTAAGCACTTACTTTGTCCTAAGAGTGCTAACAGCTTTATGTTCATTTTCTCACTTAGTCTTCACAACCCTAGGAGGTGAGTATCATTATTATCCATATTTTACGTGAGGAAACTGAGCTCGAAGAGATTGAGTTATTTGCTCCAGGTCCCATGACCTAGGGAGGACAGAGCTGGGATTCCAGCCAGGCAGCAGACCCCAAAGAACTATGCATTTTCTGCTGCTGCCTCCAACAGTTCATCAACCCAAGACCCTTGAAATTGGAGTTGTGTTCCCCAAAGTTAAGGTTGGAGCACTCCGAAATATCCTCATTATCTTCCCTCCTCCCTTGTAATCAATAGTCCAGTTTTTCTTCCTCTGTCTTTGGGGTTGGGGCTCTGCCTGATGAGCTATTTGGGTGGGTGGGAGGCAAAAGAGAGCCTGTCCTGGGATACAAATGGAGTCAGGTAAGGTAGCTACACATCGTGGCCAGGAGTGGTGCTGATCTAGAGCTAACTCCTAACAGCCCACAAAAGCTGATTGCTAAGTTTTCAGGAATTTTTGTGAGCCGGTTGTTAGACACGGCCATCATTAAAAATTAAATTATATCAAGTTAAGATTAAATAAGTTATGTTAAAAACAAAGGTAATAAATACTCAAACCCATCTCTTCCTAATGATTTTACTACATTTTTTATCATTATCAACGCTATTGAGATTATTTATTTCTATGGTAGCTATGTTGTGAAAATAATATGTAATGGTATGCTATTGTGCATCTCTTGCCAACTTTGTGTTAAACTCAGCTATGGTAAGAGTATTTACTCCATGGAAATCAGCAAATACTACAAAACAGGGATTGATTTATTGTTTTGTTGATCATGTAGACAAAAAAAAAAGGGTGGAGAAAATGTTAAAATTAAACTTAAAAGTGTGTATGTCTGTTGCATTGTGAGTAGCAGAAAAAAAGCACAGAATATTCTTCCTGTATTTGAAAACTATTTTCTGATTTGCAAAGAAGTCACTCATCTCATGATGAACAAACTTATTATGGTAAACAAAAATGTCACCCAAAATGTATATCTGAACTATTCCCATTCATCAATGATGTGAGTTACTTCTTGGCTGAAATGGATATGAGTAATCAAGCATTTTTTTTTTTTTTTTTTTTTTTTTTTGTGGTCTGATTTTGTGACACTATTATAGATGATAGAAATATAAAAACTGACAGTGGGTTTTGTGAGAAATAGAAAGTGAAATTGAAGTTATAAGTGTAAATGGAAAAGCAAAGTAAATATTTTAGTTTGAAAGTTATGTTACTACTTTTCATAAAAGAACTTCAAACTGCCACAGGTGATATAAGTTTGCCACAGGTTGCCAATGCAAAAATACCAGAAATGAGTTGGCTTTTATAATGGGAAATTTATTAGGGTAAAAGCTTACACTTCCAAGGCCAGGAAATGTCCAAATCAAGGCACCATCGAGATGCTTTTTCATCAGAGTCAGCTAATGGTGAACCCCGTGTCCTGCCACGTGGCAAGGCAAGATGGTAGATAATCTTTGCCTAGGTCCCGGCCTTCCCCTCCAGAATCTACCATCTCCCAGAGCTCAGCTATGAGCAACCAGGTATATGGCTTGCCTCTTTCTGGGCCTCCTCTCTCTGTCTCAGCTGCTGTGCTTTCTTCCTGAGTTCAGCTGTGGGCTATCAGGCCATCTTTTTGCTGGTAGAGGGTCTTGCCTTGGGTTGATAACTGCTGACTGAGCAGGGTGGTGGTTGCTCAAGGTTGGGGAGGCTGTGGCAATTTCTTAAAATAAGACAACAATGAAGTCTGCCACATCGATTGGCCCTTCCTTTCATGAAAGATTTTCTCTGTAGAATTCGATGCTGTTTGATAGCATTTTACTCACAGTAGAACTTCTCTCAAAATTGGAGTCAGTCCTCTCAAACCCTGCCATGGCTTTATCAACTAAGTTTATGTAATATTCTAAATCCTTTGTTGCCATTTCAACAGCGTTCACAGTATCTTAGCCAAGAGTAGATTCCATCTCAAGAAACTACTTTCTTTGCTCATAAAAACAACTCCTCATCCATTCAAGTTTATCATGAGATTGCAGCAATTCAGTCACATCTGCAGGCTCCACTTCTACTTCCAGTTCTCTTGCTGTTTCCACCACATCTGCAGTTACTTCCTCCACTGAAGTCTTGAACCCTTCAAAGTCATCCATGAGGGTTGGAATCAACTTTTTCCAAACTCCTGTTAATGTTGATGTTTTGACCTCCTCTCATGAATCATGAATGTTCTTAATGGCACCTAGAATGGTGAATTCTTTCCAGAAGGTTTTCCATTTACTTTTCCTGGGTCCAAAGGAATTACTATCTATGGCAGAAATGTACTTCTTGAATAATAATACTTGCAAGTTAAAATGATTCCCTGATCCATGGGCTGCAGAATGGATGTTGTGTTAGCAGACATGAAAACAACATTCATTTCCTTGTGCATCTGCATCAGAGCTCTTGGGTGACTGGGTGCATTGCCAAAGAGCAGTAGTATTTTGAAAGGAATCTTTTTTTATGAGCAGTAGGTCTCAACAGTGGGCTTAGCATATTGAGTAAACCATGTTGTAAACAGGTGTGCTGTCAACCAGGCTTTGCTGTTCCACTTATAGAGCACAGGCAGAGTAGAGTCAGCATAATTCTTAATGGTGCTAGGATTTTCAGGATGGTAAGTGAGAATTGGCTTCAACTTAAAGTCACCAGCTGTATTAGTCCCTTAGCAAGAGTCAGCCAGTCCTTTGAAGCCAGACATTGACTTCTCTCTAGCTATGAAAGTCCAAGATTGCATCTTATTCCAATATAAGGCTGTTTAATATCCATTGAAAATCTGTTGTTTAGTGTAGCCTCTTTCATCAATTATCTTAGCTAGATCTTCAGGATAACTTGCTGCAGCTTCTGCATCAGTACTTGCTGCTTCACCTTGCACTTTTATGTTATGAAGATAGCTTCTTTCCTTAAACTCATGAACCAACCTCTGTTAGCTTCAGACTTCTCTTCTGCAGCTTCCTCACCTCTCTCAGCCTTCAGAAAATTTAAGAGAGTTAGGGCCTTGCTTTGGAGAGGGCTTTGGTTTAAGGGAATGTTGTGGCTGGTTTGATCTTCTGTCCAAGCCACTAAAACTTTCTCCGTATCAGCAATAAGGCTGTTTCACTTCCTTATCATTAGTGTATTCACTGGAGTAGCACTTTTAATTTCCTTCAAGACCTTTTCCTCTGTGTTCACAACTTGGCTAACTTTTTGGCACAAGGGGCCTAGCTTTTGGCTTCTCTCAGCTTTTGACATGGCTTCCTCACTAAGCTTAATCATTTCTAGCTTTTGATTTAAAGTGACCGATGTATGACTCATCCTTTCACTTGAACACTTAGAGGCCATTGTGGGGTTATTAACTGGCCTAATTTCAATATTGTGTCTCAGGGAATAGGAGAGGGAGAGAGACAGAGGAAGAGCTGGAAGGTGGAACAGTCAGAATACACATAACATTTATCAATAAAGTTCATCACCTTATATTATGAGTGTACTTTCTGTAACCCCAAAACAGTTACAGCAGTAACATCGTGATATATAATAATAATGAAAAAGTGAAATATTGTAAGAATTACCAAAAAAATGACACATAGACAAGAAGTGAGCACATGATGATGGAAAAATGGCGCCCACAGGCTTGCTCAACACATGGTTGCTACAAACCTTCAATTGGTAAAAAATGCAATCTCTGCACAGTGCAATAAAGCAAAACAATAAAACTAGGTATGCCTGTACGTGTTCTTTTTAGATTTATGCTTCCTGGTTACTGTCATGACTCTACTTCTGTTCCCATCTGTGCCAGTTTGATATTATTAAAGAATTCCAAAAAGAAATATTGATTATGTTTGTAAACTGGTCTGTTCCTCTGTGCATGATACCCTTCGATTGTGTTAAATCTAGAGGTTTCACCTTTACTTGATTAAATTAAGATTAGGGCTTTGATTCGACCACAAGAGTGGAACGTTAAGTACCCGCCCCCTTGGTGGGCAGACACTCACACAGATAATGACACGGCAGAGGAAAGAGCTTAGTTTTTGATGGAGCCCCAGGGAGAGAGCCAAGCCATTTGCCTGATAGTTTACAGCTGGCTTTGTGGAGAGAGCAGAGCAGCTGAGCCCGGAAAGAGATGAACCCTGGGAAGAGAGAGTAGACTAATGCCAGCTTACAGCTGAAATAGGAAGAGGCTGGGACCATGGAGCCTTAAGAGGAAGAGGAAGGCTGAACCCTCCAGAGACCAGCAGCTATCTTGCTCTAACACGTGGCAACAGACTTTGGTGAGAGAAGTAACTTACTCTATATGGCCTTGTGACAGTAAGCTTCTACACCAAATAAATACCCTTTATAAATGCCAACAGATTTCTGTACTTTGCATCAGCATACCTTTGTCTGACTGATACACCATCTTAACCTGATACCTCCCAATTTCTCCTCACAGAACAAATAGTAGGTCTTTGATTATAAACCCTGAGGATAGGAAGACAGGGATGTGTTTCCCTGTTCAGTGCCGTTGCCAGGATGTGTAATGAGATTCCAATATGTTGGTCCCCAGGCTTTCAAAGCAGCTTGAGATCTTGGCTCCATTGTACAGGAGCTGAGCTGCTCATGTTTGCACTCCATCTGTATTTCTGGGGCAGGAGAGCATGTTGACATTTTGAAATATGGTAAAGATTTTCAAATTAAGAAAATTTTAAATTAAGTTTGCATGCTATTGCATGTGAATAATGGATATGAGAGGAGAAAAGCTACATGATTTCTTTTCCTTTCAAAAATATGTATTGGAGAAGTTGTGGTTTATAGAACAATCAAGCATAAAATACAGGAGTCCCATATTCCATTCTATTATTAACACCTTGCATTGGTGTGGTACATTTGTTACAAATGATGAAAGCCCATTTCTATAATTGTACTCTTAACTACTTACTTAGAACTCACTGTACTGGATTTAAAAAAAATATTCTAGTACTATACATACAACCTAACATTTCCCCTTTTAGCCACATTTAAATATATAATTCAGTGCTGTTAATTACATTCACAAGGTTGCACTACCATCCCTACCATTCATAACCCAAACTTTTCCATTGTCCCTAATAGAAACTCTGTACATTTTAAGCCCTTGACTCCCTCTTCCCTACCCCACCCCATCCCCTGGTAACCTATATTCTAGATTCTGACTCTATGAGTTAAGCAGCATGATTTTAAGTAAGTCACAAGTATTTGAGACTGACTATTGGAGATATAAATGGGGGTGTGGGCAGGGCAAAAGAGCCATCTCCAAACCCAACCCACTTTGTGATTAGCACTGCCATTGCTAAAAACACCCTTGGACAATGACCTGGAATCAAAAGAATTGGTACTTCATAGTGTGAAGGAAGAGAGTTCAGGATGAGGCAGAACGGGGAGAGCAAAGATGATCCCACAAGCTTAGACACTGCAGATATGTTCTTTGAAGAATCAGGTATCAGGCTGAGTGCTCAGGGGTCGTGAAGTGTATTCTGTCCTTCCTGAGCAGTTGCTGAGTCGGTGTGCGCAAGTGGCTCAAGCTTTCTGGTTTTGCAGCTGGTGAACAACAGGTTTACAAGAACATTGTTCTGTCTCAGAGTACAGTGAAGCACCTTGGCACCGGTGCACTCTTTAGTTCTCAAGGTCATACTAACTTCACTATATTCACTATCATGGAGAAAAGGAAACCACAGGCTCCCCACTCATATCATAGAGGAATCTTCATTTTGATCCCACAGGGAGGGCACAGAACCCCAGTTTGGAAAGTTCCTGACAGAAGCCTTCTGCCCCTCCCTTCCACAAAGGCCTCCCCAAACTCATGATCCACAAGATGTCACTTCCTTCATCCTTAAAAAAAAAAATCATTCAAGGGCCCTCTGCCCATGTGATCTGCGTAGTTCAGCTTTTGAGAGCATTGACACTTCAGAAGAAGGGGAAAAAAAAGTGTTGACTCTGGAGTCAGATGTGGAGTCTGCTACTTTGTAACTGTGATCTTAGATCTTGGGCAAGTTAACTAAATTGTGATCTTAGATCTTGGGCAAGTTAACTAAACTCACTGTGTCTCAGTTTCCTCCTCTGTGAAATGGGTAAAATCACACCATCTCGTGTTAGGGAGATGAGATGAGCACATACATGATCAAGTGCTTAGAACTGTGTCTAAACCTTGGTAAATGCTCAGCAGATGCTTTGCTGGTCTTGCTTTCATGGCCCTTCTCAATCTGTTTTATAGAAGAGTGAGTTGGATCTTTCTAGCCAGTCTTTGCTCCCCCACCTCACCCCAACCAACCTCTGCACTAGATTGTAGGTACCCTGTGCACAGGAACAATTTTTCATTCACCTCTGTGCTCCCCTGGAGGACCTAGCATGGCTTTTTACACCTCAGACATGCTCGACAAACATTTATGGAAGGTTGGTAATGTGTGCTGGGCACACACAAGGGCCTGGGGAAGATGAGCAGGATAGCTCAGGAATAGAATTAAATTCAATCTCCTTTTCATTAGGAGGATTAGCTATGATTATTATAGCAATTGTAAGTCACTTCACAGTCACAGAACCTCATATAAATGTTATTTAGCTAAGGATAGCCTTGACAGGCAGCACACACAACCCTGATCTACCCCAGCCAGATGTAGGATTTTCTTCGGAGAAGGCTGGATGCCATCCAGTTTTCAACAGTGACCTGGATTCTCCTTAGCAGGAATTAAATAGATGTGCACGTCTGACTCAGTTAAACTTCAACATTGGCAGAATCACTGGCTGGGCTGAGCCACATTTCTCTCTTAATTACACAAGGATTGCCTGGGGGTAGGACCAGTTCCCAGCCTCTGTCCAAGCTGCCAAAGGAAACAAAGAAGAGCAAATGGCTTTGTGGACTTGCTGCCCCCTTGGTCACTCTGTTGATGGAAGTACAAGAGGCTCAGCAATGAGTTCAACATTTTTCTTCTTAAAGTAATTATTAGAGTTTGGAATTTAAACACCCCAGTGGGACAGAGTTGAGCTTAGTAATGGTTTCCCTACACATGCCTCTTCTGCCCCTTCTATTTGAACCTATAGTCAGTACTAGAACTGATAGGTTTATGTCCAAGAAGCTTAAATCTTTGGGCTGTCCATGTGCCAGTTGGGTCTTGAATCTCAACAGACTTGCAACACCTACTCTCCAGTTCTTTGGATTCATCCAGGACAACTAACAAAGAAATGATGATGGACAATGACCATCCCAAGGAACAGAGAGAGTCTACAACTGCAAGCAAGATAGTCCCATCCATCTGCCCCATGGGATCTAAGCCCCCTCTCAATTAGAGGTGGAGTGGGCATCATCATCCCAGAATCCTCAGGATTGGGGAATGAACGATGGCCTGGAGTAGACTTATTGTTATTCTACTATAGACTTATTGTTATTCTAGCAATGAAAGAACCTTTATCATTGATGTAGAGGCAGTGGCCACTGGAGGGTCTGAGGGGAGGGGGAGGGGAAAAATAGGTGTAATATGGGGGCATTTTCAGGACATTGGAATTGTCCTGAATGACATTGCAATGACGGATACCGGTCATTATATATCTTGTCATAACTTACAAAATTGTGTGTGAGAGAATTTAAATTATAATGTAAACTGTAATCCACACATAGTGGCAATGCTCCAATATATGTTCATCAATTTTTTTTTTTTTTTTTTTTTAAAGATTTTATTTATTTATTCATTTATCCCCCCCATGCTGCTTGTGCTCACTGGGTCAGCTAACCACGCCGTGCGGGCGGGCCTGCCTTCACCAGGAGGCCCCGGGAACCGAACCCAGGGCCTCCCATATGGTAAACGGGAGCCCTACTGATTGAGCCACAGCCGCTTCCCTATGTTCATCAATTGTAACAAAAGTACCACACTAATGAAGGATGTTGTTAATGTGGGAAAGTGTGGGAGGGGGAGGGAGTGGGACATATGAGAATCCCCTACATTTTTAATCTATCTTTATGTAATCTAAGTATTTTAAAAAAATTAAAATTAAAATTAAAAAAATAATTATTAGAGAAGTCTAAATTATAATATTTTTGTTCTGGTTTATTGAGATTGCCCCTTCCTAAGAAGAAGGGGCTCCACTGCTTTGTCTTATTCTAGAAGACTGCTAAATGTTGAATATGAATTGCAATATCTTCATTTCTCAGGTGTTTTGTTGTTTTTATCTTTGCAAGTCTATTTTAAAAGTAGGGCTTACAACACTTCTTTATGGGAGAGAGCTACTATTAAAAATTTATCCGAGGGAAGCGGCTGTGGCTCAGTCAGTGGGGCTCCCGTTTGCCATATGGGAGGCCCCGGGTTCAGTTCCCGGGGCCTCCTGGTGAAGGCAAGCCCGCCCGCACGGCGTGGTTGGCTGACCCAGCGAGCACAAGCAGCAAGGGGGGGATAAATGAATAAATAAATAAAATCTTAAAAAAAAAAAAATTTTATCTGAGGTAAACTTTGAGATCAGTAAAGACAGGTGGCCAGGGATGAGCATTCTTTAAAGCCAGGGATTTGGTTCCACAGTACCAAGTGCATGGCCCGCTACCTGGTTCATGCTTGATAAGTGGATTTTGGATGAATAAGTGAGTGGAGATTCCTTGGTAGAGGGTGTCAGGAGGAGTTGCAGTGTTGGGCGATCCCTTATATAAAATCTCTTGGGTATCTGTGGTCATAAAGTTGTAGGTTTGCAAACACAATATGGAGGACAAGGGCCTAAGAATGCCTTCTAGAATGTAAATATGTTATCTTAGGTAGGGTAAAGAACAGGCAAAGAATTGGCAGGATCTACCTCAATGACAGTATTTTTATTTTCCCTTTCATAAACTGCTCTGATATCCCCCATGCTGCCCCCCAGCCCCACCAACTGGGATACATTATTGTATTATACAACTATAGGAACCAAATACTGGCCTGTCTGACTCCTAAAATATTCCTTCCTCCTTGGCTTACAATATTTTTGTAAAGCTAGCTGGAACTACCATAAATTAAGTAAAAAGACAAACAAAAAGTTGGAAATATATTTGCAATTCATATCACAGAGAGGACTAATTTTCCTAATATACAAAGAGCCATTACAAATCAATAATAAAAAGTTCAAAACCTAATAAAAATGGGCAAAAGATATGGTCCGATAATAGTCAAGAGGAAATAGGTATGAAATCCACATGTAAAAAGATGTTCCACCTTCTTCATAATAAGAGAAATGGAAAATAAAACTTTTTTTTAAGCCTGTAATAGTGACAAAGATCACAAAGTGTGAGAACTAACAATATTGGTGAGGATGGGCACTCAAAATATTTCTGGTGGTGAGAGCCTCCTTGTTGCTCAAATGTGGCCTCTCTCTAAGCCAAACTCAGCATATGAATGTATTACCTTCCCCCCAACGTGGGACATGACTCCCAGGGATAAGCCTCCCTGGCAATGAGGGATTAATACCAAGTGTCAACTGGCAACACGACTGGAAAAAGACCTTGAATAAATGGGGGAAAAGGTAAAGAGAAATGAGTTCATGTGGGTAAGAGACTTCAAAGAGAGTCAGGAGGTCATCCCAGAGGTAACACTTATGCACACCTCAGTAGGATCTCATAGAAGACCAAAGTGGATATCACCCCACACAGAGGGCTCCTGAAGGCTCTGGAGACACCCAGGTCCTATATAAGGGGGGATAGCCCCAGAGATTGATGCCTTATCAGTGGGCTCTACTTTGGAATCTGTGCTCCTGAGAGTGACAGAGTTGGACTCAAGTAAGTCCTCCCTGCACACGGTCCATCAGTCCCTTCTATTCAAACCTATATGTGATGCTGGAGTTTTTAGGTATACTTCTAGAGACTGGAGCCTCTGGCCTACCTATGTGCCAGCTGTGCCTGGAATCTCGGTGGAGCTTCAACTCCTACCCTACAGCTCAATGGACTCATCCAAGTCACCTGGCGAGGAGACAACGATGGGCAACGGCCAGCCCAGGGAATGGAGAGGGCCTGCAGCTGCAGGCAGGATAATCCCATCCACTGTATCCATGGGATATAAGCCCTCTCTCACTTGGAGGTGGAGTGGACATCACCTTCCCAGTCCCCTCAGGATTGGGAGAAGAGCTATGGACTGGAGTGGACTTAATGGTATTCTGTTGTAGATATATTGTGATTCAAGCAATGGAAGAAATTATAACAGTAAGGTGGAGCCGGTGGCCACTGGACGCTTTTGGGGCAGGGAGGGGAAAGGCAGTTGAAATAGGGGGGCTTTTTCGGGACTTGGGGGTTGTCCTGAGTGGTGTTGTGGCGAAGGATGTAGGCCATTTTACATCAGCATATACCATGCAGAACTGTGTGGGAGAGAGTGTGGTCTATGATGTGAACTGTGGTCTAGGCTTGGTGGCAAGGCCCCAGGATGTATATATCCATTGCAGGTGATGTGCCACACTGATGAAGGATGTTTGTGTGGGATGTTGTGGGAGGTGTGGGAGGTGGGAAACATGGGAATCTCTGTAATTTCTGTGTAATATTTAGGTAATCTAAGCACCTTTTAAAACATATATATATATATATATATATATATATATAACATTTATGTAAGCAAATGCACATATATGCATATATATTTATAATCATTTTACAAATATTGATATGTATTGTGAAAAATTTGATTTTTACCCACAATTAAAAAAAAAAAATTTCTGATGGGAATGTAAATTGTTACAACCCTTATAGAGGGTTTGGCAATATTCATCAAAATTATCAGTACATGTACTTTTTGATCCAGCAATTCCATATCTAGGAATTTATCCTACAGATATATTTCCATGTTTGGAAATGGAGGATATACAAAGTCAGTGACTACAATCTTATTTGTAATAGCAAAAGACAGAAAGTCACTTAATTGTTCACCAGCAGTGCACTGGTTAAATAAATTCAGGCAGATCCATTCTGTAGAAGAGGGCTTGGTAACTCTTTCTGTAAGTGGAAGATAGTAAATATATTAGGCATTGCAGGCCATTTGGTCTTTGTTACAACTACTGAGCTCTGCTGGTGTAGTTCAAATGCAGCTATTGACACCATGTAAACAAATCTGAATAAAATTTTGTTTGCTGTAAACAAACAGTGGGACAGATTTGGCCTCTAGGCCATAGCTTGCCACTCCTGTGGTATAGTATGCATCTATTAAGCAGTAAGTTCTGCATTTGTGTAAAGAGAGAGAAAATATATAAATACTTCCTTTTATGTGTACTAAATATCTCTGGAAGGGTACTAAAGAAAAGGATAACATTGACTGACCTCATAGAAAGAAACGGGGTGGGTGGAACAGGAGTTGGATTTGAATTTTGAACCAAGTGAATGTATTATATCATATTATCTAGTAAAATGCTTCAAAAAAATAAAAGTAAATTTAAAAAAAGAAAAAGTAAGCTAGGACTCCTGTGAAGCTTCCTCTATTACCTACTGTGAGGTGTAGAAATGCCAGGTGACACCCCTTCAGTGGTTGCTGTGAGCAACCCAGATTCAAACCATGGCTGACTTTACTGAGGAGCCATCGGGGATCCTAGGCCGCTAGATTACAAGATGCTGTCAGGGGTTCTGCTCTTTTGATTCTCATGGAAAAGCACCCTCCCACTTGGCTAACATGGCAATACTCATCAGGCCATCTTGCAGACTAGTCCCAATAATCTCAGAAACCCATTTTAATCCAATTTCACATTTCCTTGAAAATACTGACTTTTCTTGGTAAAAGCCAGCAAAGAAAAGGCATAGACAGAACAGCCTCAATAAAATATTTGTCTTTACAGAGCAAATTATTGTTTGTGAATAAGGGTGACATGCAGAGATGTTATATCCAAGGCCCCTCTTCTCCTCCTGGACCTACACTGTCTAATAGGGTAGCCACTGGCCACAAGTAGCTATTTAAATAAAATAATAATAATTAAAATAAAAATATTTAGCTCCTGAGTTTTATCAGTCACATTGCCAGTGCTCAGTAATCAGATGGCCAGAGGCTACCATATTGAGCTGCTGTGCAGATTATGGAATATTTCCATCAGCTCAGAAAGTTTCTATTGGTAGACAATCTCTACTGTCTCTTCCAGCCCTAAGACTATCAACTGGAAACCTCACAATTCATTTCAGTCAGTTCACCTTTCTTCTAAACAGTTCCTTTGTTTAAGGCATAATGGTGACAGCTCAGATAAAGTTCCTGGCCACAAGTACCTTAAACTGATGAGAGGCAAACACAGACCTCCAGTTAGAAGAGGGTAGCCTGGAGGTGAATTGTTGGTTATGGAGCCCCTGGCCCCTAGGCTCTTGTCCTATTCTCTCTCTCATTTTCCCTACCTGCCCTCACTCCACCCAGCTTTGCTCATAATTAAATAAACTTTTGCTTCCTGTACACATCATCCAACTTCAGTGAACAAGGGGCAGAGATAAGAAGCTTCTGGAAATGAAGGTGTGGAGTGAGTCATAGGCAAAGGGATGGAAGGAACCTGCCAGAGAGGAGGGTAAAAAGGCAAAACAGAGCCTTCCTTGTTGGGAGGAGACTGCAGACCAGGCCTAGTGTGAGAGGACAAGGGCTGCTCAGTGTCCAGGCTGAGAAATTGGGCAAGGAGAAGATGAGCTGGACTCCCCTGGAAAAGGGAGGTGAGAAGGCAGGAGTGTGTGTGGGTGCAATTTTACTTCACGGCTTCAATATTGGGAGCCTGGTGTGGATGACAGAACCCTAAGATCGCCTCCATGATCTCTGGCCCCTTGTGTTATGCCTGTGGTTAGGTTATGTTCTGTGGCGGGGGATTTTGCAGATATCAAGAAGGAAGGTTATCCTGGGTGGGCCTGACTTCATCAGATTGAGCCCTAAAGGGTGACACTTGAAGAAGCAACCAGACATGTTGTGAGTGGTCTATGGAGAGAAGCAGCCTCTAGGTGAGGGCCTCAGTCTCCCCCACAGCTGCACTGAATTCTGCTCCTGAGCGCTTGGTAACCATTTAGTGGTTCTTTATCCTGGTTGCACAGCAAAATTACTTGGTATTTAAAAATGCCTATGTTCAGGACCCATCCCCAACAAATTAACTCAGAAGGAGGGGAGGGGCTTTGCTTTTTTTTTTTTAAGTTCTTTAGGTGATTCTAATATGTAGCTAGGGTTGAAAACCACAAGAGTTATAAAAGCTACCAAAAGAAACATAGTAGACCCTCTTCTATTCTTCCTTGTACTCAGCTTTCTCAACCCCCTACCTCCCAAGTATCAACAGGAACCTTCCCAGAAGGGTGTTCACCAATTCTGGACCCTCAAATGCTCTCCAGCCCAGAAAACATCTTTCACTTCTCCACCTCCCATTTTCCCACCCTTTACCCCCGTCAATACTTCTTTTCTTTCAAACCTTCAATTCTTTGAGCTAGGTCACTACAAACATTTTAAAAGACAAATAGGTACCTAGTAACTCAACAAGATAAAGCCCCACCCAACTTCATAGAGGTGGAACAACACAGAGGTAAGGTGAATCCAAACCATAGCTAGCTCCCTTCCCTTCCCTTCCCTTCCCTTCCCTTCCCTTCCCTTCCCTTCCCTTCCCTTCCCTTCCCTTCCCTTCCCTTCCCATCCCTTCCTCTTCCTCCCTTTCCTCCTCCTCGTCCTCCTCCTTCTTTTCTCCCTCCCTCCCTCCCTCCCTCCTTCCCTCCCTCTCCCCCCCCACCCCCTCTTCTTTCCTTCCAGCCTACTGATTTTATTTCTGAATTTTAGGTCTTTTAACAATGACCCATAGGCTGATTTCAATGTGTCCCAAAGTTCCACAAATATTTTAGCAAAGAAAAGCACTGAGAAATCTTCAGCTGGTCAAAGTCAGGGCAGGGCATAACTGTGATCAGGATATTTTTTTGTTTGTTTGTTTATCCATCTACAGAATGGACACTTCTCAGCCTGTGAATCCTAGGACATAGGGAGAATGATAGCGGGCCCTTTGGTATTTCCCAAGGTAGTCTTTTTAAGATCTTTTGGTTGCAAATTGGGGAATACATTCCATGGTGAACAAGGCCATCTAGAGAATGGTAGGGCACATTGTCTGAGGTTCCTGAGCACCCCCAAATACCCCGAATTGGGTAGCCGCAACAAACAGGCAAGGAAGGTCCAGGCTTTAAGACCCTCCAGAAGTTCTCTGGACCAACCTGACTCCCCAGTCACTGAATCATGCAACTTCAGAAACATCAGTCTCTGGACCACAGTCTGAGCCCGTGACCCTGGGGCTGGAGAGAATGTGATTACTACATTGACCCTAGCCAGGACCTCCCAATAAGCTTGTTTGTTTGTTTGTTTTCTTTTTTTCCCCTATAAGCTTTTAAGATAAAAAAAATTAAAAGAGTTGGTGGTTAAGTGGTAGCAGATGCTGATGGCATCACCTAGATCCCTCAGGCCACCACCAGGGTCTACATCTCTGCTTTTCTGGAAGGCTATAAAAGGCGGCTCTGCTAGCAGAGTGCAGGCGACTGATCAGATACAGTTGTAACATCTCAGTTCCCTCTCTGTCCCCTCCTATTCTATACCTTTTCCTCGAATTCCAGGGTTGGGGCGTGTAATGGTCCCACAGGGGTAGCTGGTTTGATAACACTCTCTTTATCAGTTCCCTTCTCTGTCTCACTTTTCTGCTCTACTGGTGTCCTCCATCCTCCTGGACCCTCAACTTCCAAATAAGCTGCCTCCACTCCAATATTTGTCTCAGAATCTGCTTGTGGAGGAGCCCAAAGTAAGTCATAATTTAATCATGTCAATTAATTTTCATCCTCTCTGGGCTGAAAGGTGTAATTAACTGCATGTTTGCATTCTCTTTGCAAAAGCTTTTGAAAGCATGTTGCATGCTGAGCCATTGCACATTTATGCTTTGCCGCCAAGAAACCGACAAGAGATGTTCAGTACCGGCAAATGTCAGCCCCTGAAGGCACGGCTGCAACTGACAAAACTTTTTATGGCAGGCATTCTGACTGTCAGTTTTGATTTCTGTTGATGATCAGAGGAATTCACTCATTCTGTAAATATTTTCTGAGCTCTGCCTCTCTATAAGAGGCCCCAGCAGCAATGGCTAAAACAAATTCTATTTTCTCCCAGATGTAGCATTCAGGTTACTCTATTAAAACAAAAGCAAAGCAAAACAAAACAAAACACTAATGAATCTTTTCAGAATTAACGTTTGGACTATTGTTGGGCTGGTGATGATTATCAAGGGGGTGAAGGGTGAAAAGTAATCACCAGGTTGTTTTTTTCTTTTTCACACAATTAATTTCCGTTAATTATAATAGCCCCACCTTTTCCCAAGGAAGTAATTCCTGAAGTGCTGGAACACCACAGGAGAAGCAACGTAGCAAACCACTGGCTCCCGAGATTTATTATGGGAAACAAAGCCAAGGAGAAGCCCAGCTGAATGTGGAGTCAGGCAAGAGAGTTGACCTGTGTTCCCACCCAGCTGTGTGATCCCGGGAAGTCAACTGCAGTCTCTGGTCTCAGTTTCCTCACCTCTAAATTGAAGGAACGGGATTGGATGGTTTCTAGAGTCTTTGAGTGCAAAACATTCATGGGTCTCTTAAAAAAAAAGTTCATGTTTTTTCCACCCCTCATGAGGTTGGATAGGGCTACATCTTGCTGAGGTACTAGCCACCTATTTGTCACTGAAAATGTTTTTAGTGACCTATCCCAAAGAATTGAAGGTTTGAAAGAAAAGAAACATTGAAGCGGGGTATGGGGTAGAGAAATGGGGAAGTGAAAGATGTTTTCTGGGCTACAGAACATTTGAGGGGTCCAAAATTGGTGAACACCCTGCTGGGAAGGTTCCTGTTGGCACTTGGGAGACAGGGGATTGAGGAAGCTGAATGCAAGGAAGAACAGAAGAGGGTCTTCCGTTGTATTAGTCAGCCAAAGGGGTGCTGATGCAAATTACCAGAAATCTGTTGTCATTTATAAAAGGGTATTTATTTGGGGTAGAAGCTTACAGTTACCAGGCCATAAAGCTAAGTTACTTCCCTCACCAAAGTCTATGGCCACATGTTGAAGCAAGATGGCTGCCAGTGTCTGCCAGGGTTCAGGCTTCCTGGGTTCCTCTCTTCCCAGGGCTTGCTTCTCTCTGGGCTTAGGCTTGCTTCTCTCCACAGGGTTCCTCTCTTCCTGGGGTTTGCCTCTCTCCAGGCTTAGGCTTGCGTCCCTCCACAAGGCCAGCTGTAGACTATCAAGCGAATGGCTCATGTCTTTTCCCAGGGCCTTCTCTCCTTCCTCACGGCCAAGCTCGTCTGTCTGCTTACTTCCCCTGGCTCCAGCATTAAAACTCAGCATCAGAACTCCAACTAACTCCTCTGCTCTACCATGTAGTTTTATCTCTGAGTAGGACTCAGAGATAAAAGATTAGGCCCAATCAAAGCCCTAATCATAACTTAATCATGCCTAGAGGAACAGACCAGTTTACAGGCATAATCCAATATCTATTTTTGGAATTCATAACTATATCAAACTGCCATACCCATTTTTTTTTTTGGTAGCTTTTATAATTCATGGTTTTCAACCCTGGCTGCATTTTAGAATCACCGAAAGAGTTTTAAAAAACCACAAAGCCCCTCCTGTTCTTCTAATTGGTCTGGGATGGGACCTAGGCATGGGCATTTTTAAAAACAGCTCTGAAGTAGGCAACTTTCTGTGCAGCCATGGTTGACAGCCACTAAATGGGTGACCAAGAGCTCAGGAGCAGCCCCCTTGCATTCTCTCAAACACCAACCTTATTTTTCCCACTTTCTTCATGTTTTCCTTCCTCTTCTACTCTGTCTCAAAATTCCAAAGTTATGAATGGGTGGGAGATGGAGAAGGGAAGAATAAGCCTTATAAATTCTATTTGCTGTATAATTTCTTTATTATTTATCAAGCTTGATGAAAATGGTTTTCCCCTCCATTTTTATATTCCCTCCATGAATATTATTCATGCAAATATAGAAAAAAGTGAGAAATACTCAAAACTAGGAAAAAACAAACAAACAAAAAAAAACACCCAAACATCTCAGACAACCACTGCTATTGCTATTGATATTTTAATCATTTCTTTCCAATCTTTTCTTGATGCCTAGTTCTTTGTTTGCATGCTTTACTCCAATGCATACACCAGGGGTTGTAGGCCTGTAGGCCAAATCTAATCTTACTTTTGTAAATAAAATTTTATTGCAACCAGCCATGCTCATTTCTTAGGTATTGCCTATGGCTACTTTTATTCTACAGCAGCAGAGTTTAGTAGTTTTGACAAAGACCCTCTGGCCCACAAAGCCTAAAATATTTGCTCTTTGGTCCTTTACAGAAAAAGTTTGTCAGCCTCTCTTTTATCCTCTTTGACCTTACAGCATGAGCATTTTCCCCATGCTATTATGAATGCTTCATAAACATCTTTTCTAATTGCTGCCTGATATTTCATTTCATGGTTTAGTTAAAATTTTATGTTTTCCCCTATTTTTTTTCCCAATCTTATAAGACTTCAATGAGTATTTTTGGACATAAATGTTATCTGTATTGTCAATTACTTCTTTAGGATAGTGCTTATTCAACTGGTAGATATGGATATTTATGAGATTCTTGCTACATATCTCCAAATCCGTTAGAAGTGTTGTACCAATGCGTACTCCCCAATAATATAGGAGAGAGCCTGCTTCTCCACGTAGTTGGCCAGCATTGAGTATTACCATTTCAAACATTTTATGCTTTTAGATAGGTAAAACAAAAAGCTATTATTTAAATTTGCATGTCTTCTACGTCTAAGGGGAGCAAACTTGTTGCATTTCCTCTTTTGCTCATCGCCTGCTTTTCACCTCTGTTTGGCATCCTTCTGCACTGGGCAGAGGAAGCATGCTGGCCCTGCCTCTCACCTTGGCTTGCAGCAAGGCTCCTGCCTCCACGCGGCTCTTTTCAACATCTCTCTCCCAGTGAATTCTGATAGTCTCAAGGATGTCATCCAGGCCAGCGCCAAGGGCAACGTCCACTTGTTCCAGCTCAGACCCTGCCAACTGTTGGTACAGCACCTTCACATCCTGAAAACAGCAATATACACCTCACGTGAGTTCCAGGGGAGAAAGAAAGGATGTGGAGTCTAGCTAGCAGCTCTGTGGGCAGTAGTCCACTTCTCATTCTGTCACTGCCACACGTGGGGCTTCACAAGTCTCTGATCCTCTCCCTGGCATGGGACCCGTGTTTTTTCCCAAGGATGTGTTTCTTACGTAACTGGTCTTACAAGCCCAGGCCCAAAGCAAACCACAACAAAACAGCAACAACAAAACTCAGCAACCACAACAGCAAACTGAATTTGGGCACAAAAATCAAACTAGGCTGAAAGAGATTTAAAGATAATTTTGGTGTCTTTGAAAGATTGATGTTGGATAGCGACGACAGACTCCTTCCTGAGTGAAGAACAGGAGGAAGTGGGCTCGTTGATTCTTGGTTGGCTTAAGATTGGACACAAGAAGGAACTTCCCATGCTGAGCATTGAAGGGAGCTTCTAGACTCTCACCTGGAAGCACCTTAGATCTTGTATGTGTGAGGAGGTCTAGAATCCTTGTACTTACTCAGGGAACTGGACCTTGCTGCCCTGCAACTCGTTGATCTGAACTAATTCCATTAATGGGTGTGTGTGGACTATAGGCTGGATCTACTCAGAGTTATTTTGTCATATAGTGTTGAAAAAAAAGTCTGAAGTAGAATGTCTTTGGGTGGGCAATGCACCTCCAACACAGACCCCTATGCTCACTATTGCTTCGATCTGCTACTTCTCCAAATTTATGTACCAGCCTGGCCCCTGAAGCCATTTCAGAATCCCAGAGTAACAATCCAGCCCACTAGGAAGATTTAAAAGAATTTTACTAGTCCTTTTCTTGCAGCCCAGGACAAGCAACGTGGAGAGGCCGAGGTGAGCTGCCAGCATCTATGTTTTGAAGCACAGCAAGACAGGTGAATGTCTCTGGCTCCTGGGGCCAACCCAGCATCACCCCAATCCTCCTACCTCTTCATAGTTTCTTGAAAGAAAGCCAAGTTCTTCGTTTAGGCTCTCTATTTGACTCTCCAGATCCATTTTTGTCAAATTAGCTTCATCAATGACTTTATACAGAGAGTTAATTTCCTCTTCCACTGCCTTTCGAAATGGCTTCTCATTTTCATATCTGCAGATAAAGGAACACAATCAGCATAGCTGGGGAACCCAAAAGGAAAAAAAAAAAACAAAAACAAACAGATTGTAGATGTTACCAGTGGGCCAATTATGGAATAGACATAGACTGTTGAAAGATATCACCATTCCAACAGTTTTGAGGGCAATGTTAGCACAATTGTCATATATTAAGTTATTAACATGAAAGTGATGGCAGCCTATTTCTGATAACCTGGCTTAACAGGGTGACAGCCTCATGGGGCATTGAAGCATAGAACTCTAGGGAAAGCTTCTCCAGAAGTTCAGATCTGGGCAAGTGGACTCTGGTATCTTAATCATTACCCTTTACCCTTGATTTGTACTCCTTTTCACCTGAGGAGCCTTTAACAAATATTACTGAGCACCTGCTAAAGATTAGGCTGTGTGCTGGTGATCCCAAAATGAAGAATGTTGTTTCTATCTCTAAAGAGCCCATGTGACATTCCAGCACAGTGGCCGAAAACCCAAATGCTTTCAGGAGCCAAGTGGAGAATGTAGATGAGGGATGTGGGCCAGGTATGGCAATAGGGAGTTGTGGGGACTGGGGCACACAGGAGAGCTCATTCTTCACCTGAAGAAAGCATTGCTGCTCAGCTCCTCCCCATGACTGCTGTGTGGGAAGGAGGCTTGGACAGGGATGCCAGGTCATTTCACAAGAAATGGGAAAGCTTGATTTGTATGTGAGATATCAAGAATTTTTAAAATTTGCAACTTATGAAAGTTGTACACACACACACACACACACATACACATCTGAAACTGCCCACACTGAGTTGTTTCAATCCTAGTTCACAAAATCTCTGGTTTGCACAGAACCTTCTTTCTAAACTTTATCCAACATCTTTGCCATTTTCTCCAGGTGTCACTCCTTTGTTTCCACAGCCCTCTACCCAGATGTACCAATCAGCCAAATTTTCACACTTTACCTTTATCCATCCATAAAGGAGATAAATTGCACACTTCTCATACCAGAAAGCATGTCAGAGTCTTACAATTTGAAGGGACTTTAGAGTTCAAATTCCTACCTAGTGACAATGCCTTGATGGCATTCCTGATAGGTGATTGAGTAGCCACTGCTTGAATACTTCCAGTGATGGAGGACTCATCACCTCACAAGGCCACCATTCCATTTTTATACAGTTCTAACTCTTGATCATTTCTTCCTTCAAGAGTTTGTCTCCATTCCTGTTAAGCGTCTGATTACTACCTTCTGAGACACCCAAGTCAGTCTAATCCTTCCTTTTGGCAGTCTTACAAATATTTAGAGACTAGCCCTTATATTGTTTTCTTCTTTTCCTCCCCTCACCCAAGTAAAACATTCCCAGTTCCTTCCTCCATTCTTCAGATGGCTTTGTTTACATATCACTTGTCTCTGAGGGCCAGTTCCATGATCTTTCCATCTTTGTATTTCCAGCACCCATCTCCAGGCTGAAGATACGTTTTTGGAATGATTAGAAATACTCCAATTGGTCTATGTCTGCCTTCAAATGTAATACAGAGAAGTGAGTGCAAAACTCCAGATGTGGCTGATCGGTTCCTTTGCTTAACCCTTTAACTGTATTTATCATGCAGATAGGACTTGCTTTGTGGGTTTTCATTTGTTTGTTTCGTCCTTTGATTTTTACCAGCTGTATCTGCTGCTGACTCATATTGAACCTCCTGTTCACTAGAACCTCTGGGCAATTTTCACAAGGGCTGCTTTGTGCTCAGTGTCCCTGTCTTTTCTGGGGGCACCTGGTATTTGAACCCCAAAGTCAAAGTTCATACTTACCCCTTTCAATTTCACTAGTCCAGCATTCCAATGTTTTAGGGTCATTTTGAGTCCTAATTCTGTCATTCTGCTTGTCACTGCCTCTCCTTGACTTTGTATTATCTGCCATTTTGCCATGCCTGCCTTTATCCTTCTTTTTTTTTTTTTTTGTAGGCAAAAATGTTTAAAAAATAGTCAAAAGAAAGGACCAAAGACAGAGCCCTGCGGTATACCACCAGAGACTTCCTTCAGATTTGGACCTGCGCCTTTGGAGTGGCACTCTGGGCCCAACATACGCCAGATAGTCAAACATTTGTTGACTTAATTCTGTCAACAAATATTTGTTGAGCACATGTCTTGGGCCTGGCACTGTTATAAGTGCTGGTAATACAATAGGGGAGCAAAATAGACCAAGCCCCTGCTTTCAGTGAGTTTACATTCTGCTCTGTTGATTGGCTGGACAAAAGTACAAGCGAAAAAATGGATGTATACATGAATTAATGAAGGAATACATGAAAGACATTTCAGCTCAAGTCTTACCTTAATTTCACACTTAATCAAACCTTAAATTTAGTGAGAATGGTTTCAAGTCTGTTGCCACCTATGTTTAATTGTACAGCCAGCATCAGTGACCAGGAAGATGACAGTGCTTCTTTGTGCTCCTGTGACCCTAGCTAGCACAGCTCCAGGGCAAACAGGAACCCGGGCTAGTGGAGAGTCACCTCAACCCCTGAGTGGCCATTCATTGGGTCCATTTAGCAGATGGAGAAACTTAGTTTTAGAGAAAGGAAATGACTTATGGGGAAACGGATGTGGCTCAAGAGGTTCGGCATCCGTCTACCATATGGAGAGACCGGGGTTCGATCCCCGGTACCTCCCGGTAAAAAAAAAAAAAAAAAAATGGAAATGACTTATGGCCTGAAAAGACCATACCATTTTTGTTCTAAGAGATGATGGGGTCATGGTCTGCCCCCCAAAACCCCCAATATCTATCTCTCTGAGTCTGCTATCTGTCTCTCTCTCTGTCTCTCTCTCATCTCTCTCTCTCTCTCTCTCTGTCTTTCTCTCTCTATTTCTCTATCTCTCTATGCCTTTCCTACTTTGTCCTTATCAAAAACACTTAGGGAAATAGTACCTTGAATAACAATTCTACCCGCTATCCATTTGCCCAACTTCCAGGACACCTTTCCCCAGAGAACATTTTCAGAATTATTGTGCTCCTACATAAAAGAGTCTTCATTTTGCTTCACTCAACCTCCATAATTTTGCCTTAAATACATATTTCCAGCATCATTATTTACTTAATATTTTTCCTTAAACTTATCCACTTAAAAATTAAACTCTAAACAAATAAAATTTAAAAGCTCCTTATACTAAATAAACTTTACATTGTTACAACCGTGAGTGGAAAACAGTCTCATGAGTCATAGGTAGGAGGTATCTATAAAAATACATACATAACAGTTAAAAATGAAATATTTATCCTTGTACCTCCTAGAATGATCTTCATCAGTGGTACACACATTACACTTTAGGGAGCTTTGCATTAGATTTCAAAGCACTCGTTTGTTCTCAAGCCTGGATGCACGTGAAGATCACCTGGGGCGTGTGTGGTGGCATTTTATAAGTGCCCCAGTTAAATCTAATATGCAGCCACAGTTGAAAAGCAGTGCTCTAAGCCAGCAGTTCTCAGGACTGGCAATATCAGCACCACCTGGGACATTGTCGTAAGTACAAATTCCCAGGCCCCACTCTAGACCTACTGAATGAGAAATTCTGAGGTGAAGGCCTCAGGGAGCAGTGTTTTGTGTAAGGTTCCCCCAGTGATACTTTTTTTTTTTTTTTTTTTTTAAGATTTATTTATTTATTCCCAAACCCCTTCGTTGTTTGCGCTTGCTGTCTGCTCATTTTATGCTCTCTGTGTCTGTTCATCTTCTTTTTAGGCACCAGGAACCAGACCTGGGACCTCCCATGTGGGAGGGAGGTGCACAATCACTCAAGGCACACCCGCTTCCTGCTTGTTGTGTCTCTCATCGTGTTTCCTTGTTGTGTCTCCTCGTTGCATCATCTTGTTGTGTCAGCTTGCCACGCCAGCCGGTTGTGTCAGCTCGCTGTCTTGCTCATCTTCTTTAGGAGGTACTGGGAACCAAACCCAGGACCTCCCATGTGGTAGGCGGGTACCCAACTGCTTAAGCCACATCCGCTTCTCACCGCCGCACCCCCCTCAGTGATTCTGATGCACACTAGAATTTGGGAACCCTTGCTCTAGACCAAGGAACAGTGGGCACATTATTGGAGCCGTTGGGGTATGGTTTATATATATAAGGAGGGATTTGAGCCAGATAATCTTGGCTTTGAATTCTCCGAGGGTGTGTTATCTCACCCCCAGCCTTCCAAGAGGTTGGAGGTGAGTGATGCAGACTCCAGGACTGCCTTATCTGCTTTGCCCAGGAGTCTGGGGCTGTGGAGGGATGGTCCCCTCTGCTGAAGAGCGTTACCTCTCTTTAAAGTCATCCGCGCCCGCCTGGATGTTCTCCATCTGCAGCATGAGCCGGGCATTTTCCAAGACTGCCTCGCTCACCTAGAACAATGACACAAAGAGTGGAGCAAGGTCACTGGGAATGCCTTGTGTCACTTACCCCCTGGAATCGACTCGGGCTCAGGCGGAGGCTCTGGCTAACTTCGAACACCTTCCTTACAGCAAATATTTTTATAACTAAAAAGTGTTCCCTCAAAAATGACAGGGACTAGATGAACGATTAATGAGCATAAATTGTGGGTTTTTTTCCAAAGTTTTAGAGTTGGAGTTTTGGAACAAAATGATTATTCAAAGGCAGACTTGTTGACAGCTTCTGTCTGCTGTAGTGATAAAATTTTGACTCTCCAGGAAAGATTTTTCTGGCCCCTTAAATGAAGTTTTACTGGCCTTATTTAGTGACTCCTAACATTTTTAATGGCCATGAATGCCTTTGAAAAGTGGATGAAATAAAAAAATAAAAAATTTAAAAATAAAATAAAATAAAATGAAAAATTTTCAAAAAAGAAAAAGAAAACAAAACAAAGCAAAAAAGTGGATAAAATCTCTTGAGTGGTGCTAGAACTTTCTATGATGGTGGAGATGGTCTGTATCTGCATTGTGCAGCAATGTGCAGCAATGTGAAATATGGCTAGGGTGACTGAGGACCTGAAATGACCATTCCATTTAATGCTATTAAAATGATGATTTTATTTAAATTTATTTACATTTAATTAAAATTAAACAACTGCGCGTGGCCAGGGGCTGCTGTACTGCAGCGTGGCTCTAGAATTTATTCTGCCCTCAAAGCATACGTGTGAACATAAACCTTGTGCATACAGTTTGGGGAACTTCCAAGAGGGTTTTTCAAACTTGGCTCCCCCATACCCTTATGGTTCCCCCGTATATGTGGCTTTTCGATAAGCTTTAGTTTGGGGGAAAAGAAGAGGCCTGTTACTTTAACAGAAGGATGCAAGTCCTGTTTTAAGTTATGATCAGTCCTTTTACACTTTAAGGGGAGTGAGTTACAAGTTCTTTGTTGACAAGAGGAAGAGCTTCAGGCACCAGGTCAGAGACAGCAGTGAGAAGAGAAAGAACTAGGTGTGGGAGAGACCACAGCCTTTGCCTGCTCCTCAGTTACTGGTGGGAAAGTCAATGGAAAAACATTCTGCCCTGGAACAAGGGCAGAATGAACTCATTTCCCTTCTCTTAGCTGGGCATGGCCCCACTCTCTCTAACCCCCTGTGTTGCGATGACCTGTCCCCACGGGTCAGCTCCTTGCTTGCTTCTGTGTCCCCGGGGCCTGGGGTGCGGCAAGCATGGATAAATGCTTGTTGAATGAATGCATAAATGGAAGCACACATGAATGAATGAAGTGCCCATGGGTTAGCAGTTCCCATCCTGTCCCCATTCCAGGTCTTGAGTCATTTCCCTGCAGGACCCGAATAGGGCACAGGTTGGGTGAGGCCTCCCTGAGGGTGGGCTTCGGCTGTTCTGCCCAGACCTCTCTTCATCAACTGCCCTCCAACAATGGCTGAAGCACATCCAAGAGCCCCCTTTCCCAGGTCTTCAGACTTGCAGCGATGCCATTTTGTAGATGACTAATCTGAGGCCGAGGTGATCACCCTGCTCAATTTTTTTTTTTTTAAGATTTATTTATTTATTTCTCCCCCCACACCCGTTGTTTCGTGTTCGCTGTTTGCTCTCTGTGTGCTCTTCTGTGTCTGCTTGTCTTCTCTTTAGGCAGCACTGAGAACCAATCCTGGGACTTTCCAGAGTGGGAGAGAGGTGCTCAATCTCTTGTGCCACCTCAGATCCCTAGTCTGCTGTGTCTCTTAATGTCTCTTTTTGTTTCGTCATCTTGCTGTGCCAGTTCTCTGCGTGGGTCAGTACTGCGTGGGCTAGCTTGCCTTCACCAGGAGGCCCCGGGAGTCAAACCGTGGACTTCCAATATGGTAGACGGGACCCCAGTCGCTTGAGCCACATCCGTTTCCCTCAATTTTTCACAATCACGCCCGTGGCAAATACCGCATTCCAGTGTGGTTCCCTGGGCCCTGGCCAGTGTCCAGATTGTAGATCCAGAAACCTCCATTACAGAGAAGATCGCTTTAAAGTGGCACATGTGGGACCTGCAGCTTGTACAATTTGGGGACCCTCTTTCAGAAGAAGAATTAAAAAGTCACAGGGCCTCAGAAGGGACAATTGAGAGACCTTTGTTTTTGATTTGTTTCTGTTTTAAAAACTTTGGATCCAGGAAAAGTGAAAAAGAGAAAACCTCTGAGGGTGGCTGGGATATATGTTTTACTGTATTCGTAGTCATGCAATTCTGGAGCAGAAAGTCGGCTGAACATGCAATCACCCTCAATCCTGCCCAGCCGGGCCAATACCACTAGCATTTGGGTATATGTCTTTTCAGCCCGTGCCCACAAAAAGCTTTTGCTCGGCTCTGCCCAGCTGCAGCAGGACTGAGTGTGTGATTTTGTAACATTTCCCCTAGTTTACTGTAAACTCTGCATAAATAAGAAGGTGCCTGGAGCAATCCGTGCAGGGGTGAGGTAGGAAATGGTCAAAGGTGAGGCGAGGTGAGGGTGCTTGGTGCCCTCCCTTCCAGCCCCCTCTGACTTCTCACTTGGACTGAGAACAGGAGGGCCTTCTGGAAGAACTTGGACACTGGCCAGCAGATAGGGCAGGGCTGCCCACATGTGTGTCCTGGGAGGCTCGTGCAGTGCCAGGGCTGGGGGAGCTGGAGGCCTTTCCTGTTTTAGCTGTTGTTTAACAACCAGGGGTTCATTCCAGCCTCAAGAGGAGGCTAATTATAGGCCCTGACTTGCCAAAGTACAGTTTGCTGGCTGGGCTTCTCCATCCCCTTCACAGAACGGCAATCCTAAAATAAACTGGCAGCCCCCACAGTTGGGCCACGGAGCCCCCTTCCCTTTTCTCCCCCAGCCACCCTCAACTTGGCAGAGGCAATGTCCTCACTGGCGTTAGCGGTTTGTCAGCCTCCCCAGCTGGAGAAGACGAGGGTCGCGGCCAAAAGTACAGCTTGCAGCCTGCCGTGGAACAGGGAACATCTTTGCCTCTACCTGGGAAAATAGCCACGAAATCTTCCCCAGGGCTGAGAACAGGAGAAGGAGAGAGAAAAGAAGTTGTAGCAGCTGAACACCGACAGACGGGCCCAGCGGTGAGCTGGCCTGTACTGGCTTGCTAGAGTTGACTGATACATGTGCAGGAATTCTGCGAGCCCGTTGTTAAACACAGCCATCATTAAAAATTAAATTCTGTAAATTTAAAATGAAACAAATTATATTAAAAGCACTGGTAATAAGTAGTCAAAATTCATCTCTTACTAATTGTCTTGCTATGGCTATTATCTCTGCTCTGGCGATTATTTGGACCTATTTTATCCGTGTGGCAGAAACACTAGAGATGCAACGCCATCTCTTCCCAATTGTGCCTCCAGGGATGTGCTGATAGCTTGGAATCAGCCATGGTGAGTGTAATTTACACCAGTGAAATTGGCAAACATTATAAATCAGGGTCTTTTTTTTTGCCCCAGAGAGCTTATTGGTAAACAGTTACCAGCTCACTGCCTGTGCCCCATGCTGTACTAGATTCTTAACATTCACGACTTCATTCGGCGCTCATGGTACCCCTTCAAAGCTGCTATCAACATATCTATTTTACAGATGACGATGCTGAGGCTCAGGGAGCTTAAGTAAATGGCCCCAAACCACACAGCTGAAAAGTGGCAGAATCCGAACGCCAAACCAGGTCAGTGGGACTGACCTGCATATTTTTGTAATCAGCTTTGGCAGCTAAAAGGCACATTGGAATCAAGAGAGAGAGAGCGTTGTGGAGGATTGTTTTCTTTTTTCCTGTGTCATAGAGTAATCGGGCCCCCTGGTCCCTCCTGGGGCTGCATCATGAAGATAAAGAGATATCATTCCTCCTGTATTTGAGGATGCCAACTAAACCAAACCAAATAGAATCAGACTAGACTAAACCAGACCAAACCAAACCAAATCAAACCAAACCTCCCCCTCTCAATCCCTGTGCTTTCAGTTCAGAACCCCCTAAATTGAGAAGAGCTGGGAGCACATCTCTGGGTCCAGCTTTGAGGGCTGAGAGGGCTTGGGCTGCCGAGCCCTACAGCAGAAAGGTCATTTGTACTTAAAACTGCAAGAGATGTTCATTTCCTGTCTGGTCTCTTCTGGTTTATGGCCAAAATGGATACATGGCAGAAATGGATGGAAACTAACTTTGCCTATCGGATCAACTTTTCTTTCCAAGGGAGAAGGCAATGAAAAGACCACGTGTTAAAGTGTCCTGTCACGAGACTGATGCAATGAATACCAGTATACTTACTCATGACCCTGGAACTGCTCCTGCCCAGCTTTCTAGCTGGAAAAAAGTATAAGCTAATGTAATGGACCCCTCATGGGTGAATGCTAAGGGTGGCAGGCTGGCAGCTTGCTACATGGTGTGACGGGAGGGGCACCTGGAGAAGTCCTTATCTCCAACTCTCTATCCCCAACTGAGTTTGAAACTCTACCTCCAATGCTGCGTGACTTAAGGCCACGTCCCTGTTAAAAAGATCCACTGCTTGTCATAGCAGCCATAATGAAATTTTGCTGTGTGAGATGAAGAGGGAATAGGCCAGCAAGTTTTTATGGAGAGGCAAACAAGAGACACCTATAAAGCGTAAAATTCTGCCCAGGGAAGACAGCCTGGGGTGAGCTCCAGGAAAGCAGCCAGAGGTCATTGTAGGCCATGCAGTCTGTTGTGGGAAGGATGGCTGCCGGCCTATGCCAGTTCAGCATTAAGCAATGCTTACTTTACTACCTCCGACCCTCCACGTGGGCACTTCCTTTAGCATACTTTATTTATTTATTTTTAAAGATTTATTTATCTATCCCCCCCACCCCCCGTTGTTTTTGTGCTCACTGTCCGCTCTCTGTGTGTTCTGTGTCTGCTTGTCTTCTCTTTAGGTGGCACTGGGAACCGATCCCAGGAACTTCCGGAGTGGAGAGAGGCACTGAATCTCTTACGCTACCTCAGCTCCCTGGTCTGCTGTGTCTCCTATTCTCTCTCTTCTGTGTCTCTTTTTGCTGCGTCATCTTGCTGCGCTAGTCTCCATGCAGGCCAGCACTCCTGAGCCGGCCGGCACTCCCTGCATGCCAGCTTGCTTTTCACCAGGAGGCCCTGGGAATCAAACCCTGGACCTCCCATATAGTAGACAGGAGGAGCCCAATCGCTTGAGCCACATCTGCTTCCCCTTTAGCATTTTATTTTTATTTATTTGTTCATTTATTTATTTATTTATTTATCTATTTATTTATTTACCGGGAAGTCCCTGGGATCGAACCCAGGTCCCTCCATATGGGAGTCAGACTCCCAGCCATTTGAGCCACATCTGCCCCCACCTTTAGCATTTTAGACCAGAGGTTCTCAAAGTTTGGTCTCCAGGTCAGCAGAAGTAGCTCCACCTGGGCATTTGTGAGAAATGCAGATTCTCAGACCTGACCTCGGATCTATGATTCAGAATCCCTGGAGGTGGATGCCAACACTCGACTTTGGGAACCACTGCTTTAAGCAGACCTGCTTCGGGATGAGGTTACAAAAGGAGGTGAGGGTTAGATGGTGGAGAGCAGGCTTTGGAGACAATGGCAAGGAGGTGGATTTATGAGGAAGCCCTGGAAAGGTTTTGAGCAGGGCACGAATGAGATCTGGCCTGAGTAGGAAGTAGAGCCTGCTGACGCTCATGGGCAGGTGGAGGGTGGGGGGCAGGAGGGGGCTGCTGGAAACACCCAGGAGACGCTTGCAGTTGTCCAGGATGGCTGGTTTAGCTAGGGTGGATGTAGGGGAGCTGGAGAGAAGCGGACGGGTTTAAGACCCATTTTAGGAATGGAACAGACAGTTCTTGGTGGCAGAGTTGGCATGGGAATAGTGAGGGAAAGGAATCAAAAGGACTCCTAGGTGCTTCCTTTGAGTGACCGGAAGCATGGTGGGGCCTTCGCTGATTCTCTGCCTCCCTTCCTGCATCTGACTCCCTCCCACCCTGGGCTGTTACCCCCAGCCCAACTCACTCAGTGTAGATGCCTTGCAGACTACAACAGATTTTTATTACTCAGCTCCTCCACTCACCATCTCTGGCCAGTTACTTAGGGTTAGTAGCTCTAAGCTTTGGTTTCTGCATCATAAAACGAGGATGATAATACTCCCCGCCTCCTAGGTAGTTGTGATAATTAAATGAGCAGATGAATGCAAAGCACTCGGCAGAGCCCTTGGCTCAAGACTAAGCATTCCACGAATGGCGGCCGTTTTGATCACTGTTGTTTGTCTCTGTACTGAGCAGCTAAATGCATGTTGAATTGAATTTGCTGGGTTTGTGCACCTGGCACCATTCTTGCTCCACTTTTTCTGGATGCACATGCTGCCCAGCGAAGACTTCCCTCCAATGGCTGGTTATTTTTGCCTTTCAATTTTTCCTGTCATAGTAATTTGAATAGCCCAGATCACTGGTGCTATGATGAGAATTTTACCCCTTTCTACTACGGTCCTCACTGTGGATGTAGTTATTAAAATAAATGGAGCTGGCAGTGGCAGGCAAGGAATGGACCATTAATTGTGTTTAAAAGGCAAGGACAAGCAGCATTTTAAAAAGGGTTATCATTTGAGCCCAAGGGGATAATTAATGCTCTAGTTGGAGTAGAAAATATTAGCATCCTAGCAGCTAGAGCTGCAGGCTCAGGGAGGAGGTGGGTAAGGCTGGATGCTGGGGAAATTAATCTCTGCCGATGCGGTGGCAAGATGTAAGATTCCCTTTGGAAACCCTTCTCACAGTTATTTGGTTTTCATGTTTAGGAGGGATACTTGGGGTGACTGCTTCGATCAACAAATGAACACTGTCCCCAGAATCCCAATGGTAAGCTCTTATCAAAATGGCAAACACCGCCATGTTACCAAGCCCACCAGATGCTTCTCCACTGTGGTCTTGACCCCCTCAGCAGCCTTTGTCAAAGACATACTTTTCTCTTTCTTGGCTTCCATGACACCACTCTCTCCTGCTCTTCCTCCTACTTTGACATTCTTTCTCAGTCTCCTTCGCTAGGTCTTTCTCCTTTAACTGAACTCTAAATTCTAGAGTTTCTCAGGATTGGGTCTTGGGGCTTTATTTTTTAATCTGCATTTTCTTTCCTGAAGTGATTGTGATCTGATCTATTCACATGGATTTAACTTCCATTGATGTGCTAAGCATATATATACCCATCTATCCATATGTATATAATCCATCTCTCTCTCTCTCTCTATATATATATATATATGCATCTATAACCTCCAGCTCAGAACTTTTCTCTCTCCTTAAAACCTTCATATCTACTCCATCCTTGATGTCTTTTCCATGTGGCTGTTCCTTAGACATCTCAAACGTAACATGTCTCATAATGGAATTACAGATTTTTACACTGAAAACTTTTCTTTCCCCATCCCTCTTAATTCTCTCCTTCTCAGCACCACCATCTACCAGTTGCCTAGGCTAGAAATCAGGGAGTCATCAACTTCTTTCTTTCTCTCAGATCCCTCCTCTAACCCAACACCAAGTCTAGCCAATGCCACCTCCACAATGTAGCTTAAATCCACCTACTTCCCACCTTCTCCACTGATACCATCCTGGTACAAGCCACCAGCACGCTCTCCTACACTCCCACAGCATCCTTCTCACTCCTTGCTGCTGCTCCTCTCTTCTCTGACCCATTCTCCATCCTGCCTCCAGAGTGACCTTAAACTCCTAAAAATCAGATCACGCCACATCTCAGCTCTATTTAAAACTTGTCAGAGGTGACTCTTGTACTGTACTTAGAACAGGGGTTCTTAACCATTTTTGTTCCATGGACTCCTTTGCCAGTCATATGAAAACCTCTTCTCAGAACATAGGAGTAGATAGTTTTATGACACTGAACTAGTGTCAGGTCTAACAACTGCCATAATTCCAAAGTATGGATAAGCGTAAGCGATTTTTCGAGATATGGAACAACTGTAATGTGATATGAAATGAATACTACTATAATTTATTGCACACATTCATAAGTGAAGGAAATGCTAGATTTCAGTTAGACGGCAGAGAAAATAAGGATAAGTTGATTTTTTAAAATTCAAGCTCACGGACCCCCTGAAATCTGTGGACCCCTGGTTAAGAGCCCCTGACTTAGAAGAAAACCCAAGTTCCTCACGGTGGCTTTCAAGGCGCCCCATGTACTTGTCAATCTTCCCATTGCAAATAAGCCATGGGCCATGCTGGCTCCAGGTCTCTCTGGCCCATGCCAGCCTCTCCCTGCCTGGACCACTCCTCCCCTCTTCCTTGTGTGGATGGCTCCCTCAGCCATTAAGTCTCAGGCACTCATACCCCTGACTACCTTACCTACAGCAGATCCTCCCCTTTATTGTCTGCCTTGTTAGCTTTTGAAAAAATGCTCACCACAGCCTTTAATTATTATTAATTTTTACATATTGGTTTATAGCTATTGTCTCTGTATTTGCCTCTAGAATATTAACTCCTTTAGGTCAGGCATTGCTTTTCTTGTCTTGTTTGTCTTCCCATCCCTAGCACAGCATCCGGGCAGGTAGGTGTCAGTTGAACTAACGTAGTCCAGCAATAGTGCCAGACTCCGTGTGGAAAACCAAAGCAGCAGAAGATGTGGTTCCCGCCCTTGGCCTCTGACCCCTCCCTCTCCTTCATCATATCAGCACATAGCTGTGTCTTAAATCCATTTCCGCCCCATAGACAGCATTGGGTGCCTAATCATCCCTTCTGGCTTAACCCAATAGCTGTTTCCAGGGGACAGAAGAGAAGAACCCCAAGCACGATGAACTGCTATTGCATCTGAGAGTGGAGTTAGGGGAAGTGTCCTCCAGTCAAGCAGAAGGTCAGCTCCAAGCACAGTCACATGCACTGGGTGTCCAGGAGGAATCAGAAACACCCGAGGGCTAGTGTTGAGTCACAATGGACACTGCCAAGTCTAGACTGAAAACAAGCCTTGGCCTCATCATCAAACCCTGCCCTGGCTGAAGAAGGAGTGTGTTTGCACAAGGGGTCAAGGTGAGCATGGAGCGAGAGGCCAGCCTGGTGGGTGGTGTTTACAAAGGTCCTTAAGCCTCAGCTTCCCTCCCGGTTCTGAGCTCACCCAGCATCCTGCCTCCCAGCTACCTTGGAAATAGGGGGGGCTTGCATTGGGCCACTAAGGAAGTTTAACCACTGCTGTATATCAATAACGTAGTCCTGGGTGTACATCAGAACCTAATGAGTTTGTTTGTGCAGCCTAATTTCCTCTGGACGCCTGGACAAAATCTAAGAGTTGAGCACCAGACACATCAAGAGCTGTGATGCTCTAAACAGAGCAGGGCAGCCGGCTGATCTCCCTCTGCGACATCTTTCTATATTTGGAGCAACTGCTTTCCAAATTCCCATCCCCCTTCCCACTGGAATGAATTTTCCAAGATGCAAATTTGACTTATCACTACCCTGAATAAATTCTCTCTTCCCTCGCACCCCCACCCCATCCTTTTTGAGTTCTTTAGCCGGCACGCGAGGAACCCTACGATCTGGCTCCTGACCGTCACTCTAGTTTTATCCCTTTCTCACTCCCCAGCATGAACTGAACTATTTTACTGAACAGATTCAGGCCTTTCCAGCTTCCAGACTTGACTCATGCTACTCTCTCTGCATGTGATGCCCTAACCGTGCCACCCTTATCTCCACGCTCTCTTTTTCCAGGTGAACTCTTACCCATCCAGCAGAACCCGGCTCAGGCCACACCTTCTGAAAAGCCATCTCCAAGATGGATGGGCAGTCTCAGCACTCCCTTTAGTCCATATGGGTACTTCTCAATCACAGCAGTTGTCATGCAGTATTTTATTCTGATCTTGAGCTCTCTATCTCCACCACTGATCCTTATGCTCATTGCCTCCTTAGTACCAAACTCAGTGCCTGGCACATATAGGTGCTCAATAAATGCTTGTTAACAAAGCAGACCAAGCAGGCTAGCTGAGGAGAGCAAACCCACAAGCAAAAAGGACAAACACACAAGGCAGAACATAGTTAGATGTGTAGAACTGAGAATAAGATGCCTGAGAAGAACTTAAGTTTTACAACCAAACTTTTATAAATAAAATCCCAAATAGAAGCAACCAAACAAGTCAAACCCAAACATGTTTTAAAGCACTTACTACTATACTATGCCCATGCTAAGCCCTTCACAGCATAATCTCATGTAATCCCCCCCATAACCCAATGCTCTAGGTCATGCAAAATGGGCATACTTTACTTATGCCCATTGCATGGATGAGAAAACCGAGACCCAGGGAGCTTAAGTAACCTGCATGCAGTACTAAGTGGCCTAGTTAGAATCTAAACCCAGATTTGTCTGATTCCACAGCCCATGCTTTTTTTTTCCTTTTTAAAAACCTTTTCCTATGGGAAATTTCAACTCTATGTAAAGGCAGAGAGACAGAATAAAGACCCCCCTCTACCCATCACCCTGCTTCAAAGTTATAATCTCATGGCTAATTTTTTTTTAACTCTACCCCCACCACTGAGATTATCATGTAGCCAATCCCAGACAACAGACCATTACATCTGTAAATATTTTAGTAGCACACGATCTCTTTATTTTGTAGTTCTTATATTTCAGTTAAAAAAAATTTCAAAGTAATATATGTACTTGGTTAAAAAATTAAACAATATTGAAGACCTTATAAAGAAAAACATTTCCCTGCCCCACCTCTTCTTATCCCATGTCTTCCTTCCTAGCAGCTTCTATTTTTCATTTGTTCAGGGCTTACCCCTGTATTTCTTCTTTAATATATATTTTTTATTTTTTAAAAGATACTTAGATTACATAAATGTTACACAAAAAATATAGGGATTCCCATATGCCCCACTCCCCACACCCTCCCACATAAACATCCTTCATTAGTAAGGCACATTCATTGCAATTGATAAATGCATCCTGGGGATTTGCCATTAAGCATGGCCCATAGTTCACATTGTAGTTTACACTCCCTCCCACACAGTTCTGCAGGTTATGGGAAGATATATAATGGCCTATATCTGTCATTGCAATGTCATTCAGGACGATTCCCATGTCCCGAAAAAGCCCCCGTATTACACCTCTTTTTCTCTCTCCCTGCCCCCAGAGCCTCCAGTGGCCACTGCCTCCACATCAATGTTGTAATTTCTTCCATTGCTAGAATCACAATAAGTCTATAGTAGAATAACAGTAAGTCCACTCTAATCCATAGTTCATTCCCCAATCCTGATGATTCTGGGATGGTGATGCCCACCCCACCTCTAATTGAGAGAGGGCTTCCATCCCATACAGCTGATGGATGGGACTCCCTTGCTTGTAGTTGTAGGCTCCCTCGTTTCCTTGGTATGGTGGTTGTCAATCCTCACCTCCTTTTAGTTGTCCTGGGTGAGTCCAATGACCTGGAGAGTAGGTGTTGCAACCCCACTGAGGCTCAGGGCCCAGCTGGCACATGGACAGCCCAAAGATTCCAGACTCTTGGTCACACACCTACAAACTCCAGCACCAAGTGTAGGTTTAAATAGAAGATACAGATGAGCCATGTGTAGGGAAGCCATAACTGAGTCCAACTCTGTCACTCTCAGGAGCACAAACACCAAAGTAGGGCCCACTGGCAAGGCACCAAACTCCAGCACTATCTGCCCTGACCATAGGACCTGGATGTCTCCACAGCTCTCAGGAGTCCCACTATTTAGGGTAGTATCCACTTTGGCAGTCTGTGATATCCTGTTGAGATGTACATAAGTGTTACCTCTGGGATGATCTTTTGATTCACTTTGAAGTCTCTTAGCCATAGAAACTCATTTGTCTTTCCCTTTCCCCCCTTTTATTTGAGGTCTTTTTCCAGTTGCATTGCTAGTTGGTGCTTGGTAGTAATCGCTTAGTGCCAGGGAGGCTCATCCCCTGGAGAGCTCTGCCACGTTCTCTAATGGAGCAGCAACAGTTCCCCAAGTGCAGGGACAGTGACTGGCGAAGAGGATGATCCACTGATGGGCCCTTGATATTGATAACTATGCTTGTGAGCCTTTGCTCTTGAAATTGAAACTTAGCCTAGTGTTGTGGGGTGCCTAAAGAGTTGCCTCCTGAGAGTCTCCTTGTTGTTTAAATGTGGCCTCTCTCTAAGCCAAACTCAGCATATAAATGCATTACCTTCCCCCCAGCGTGGGGCCCCTGTATTTCTACACATCTGCTTGTTTGCTTTTTTTTTGAGTATCAGCTACTGACATCATTATTGACTTTCCAGCATGACCGATGAAGATTTAGTCACTCACAGCCCACTGCCCCTTCCCATTATTGCTATCTTGGTAACTTTAAATCATAAAGCTCTATTTCTTGTTCTATCAATAACAGACAGTTTCTTTCTTGCACTCCCTTATAATCACAGATGTTTTATTTTCTAAGGCCAAAGGGGAGATAAAAAATAGTTTAATTACTAAATTATACTGATGCCTTTGTGAAATATAGGTCCTTTCTGCTAAGAATTATGATATAGACATCTATAGCTGTCAAAGTTACAGGCAGATAGCCAATTGGTTGTCTTATCTCCCAAGTGAGCATCCTGAAGCCTGCAGAATAATGTTGGCCATTTGATTATTTTCCATCATGCTACATTTTCCAGGGCAGGCCTGCAAAATGAACCCTCTTGCCCTACTACCCATGTCTGAATCGTGATCCTAACATGAATAACTCAGCTTGTAAAATGGGGACCTTATATCATGATAATACCAGGCACACAGAAATCTCTTAATAGATGTTTGTTTAATGACTAAGTGATAAACGTTTAAAGAGCTGAACCTATGAAATAACAATGAGAAGCCAATTCACAAGCATCAGATTGGCAAACATTTTAGTCTTACAATACCAGGGGAGGGGAGGCTATGAAGAAAGCAGAGCTCTCACATATTGTTTGTGGGAGGGGTAAATTGTTTTCACCACTTTGGAGAGTAATTTGGCAATGCCATATAAAAAATGAAGTTAGTCACAGACTTTGACCCAGCCACTCTCTTCCTAAGTAGTGACCCAGAGAAGGGGTTAGAAACTATTTCTTTACAGGGCCAGACCGTAAATATTTTAGGCTTTGTGGGCCATATGGTTTTTTTCTTTTAAAGATTTTATCTATATATTTATCCCCACCCCCTCATGTTTGCACTTTGCTGTGTCTGTTCATCTTCCTTGCTTCTTTAGGAGGAAGCGGAAACCGAACCCAGGACCTCTGATGTGGGAGGGAGGTGCCTAATTGCTTGAGCAACCTCCGCTCCCTGCTTTGTTGTGTCTCCATTATGTTTTCCTCCCCATGTCTCTTGTTGCGCTATCTTGTTGCATCAGCTCGCCGTCTTTAGGAGGCGCTGGGAACCAAACCAGGGACCTCCCATGTAGTAGGCAGGAGTTCAAGTGCTTGAGCCACATCTGCTTCCTGCCATATGGTCTTTATCCCAACTATGCAACTCTGCCTTTGTAGCAGGAAAGCAGCCATAGACGATTTGTATACAAACAGGTATGGCTGTGTTCCAATAAAATTTTACAAAAACAAATATATTTGTTGGAACAGAGTTGGCCCACCTATAGTTTGCTCACCCCTGGCCTAGGGGAACTCTTTTAATATATGCCTGAGAATGTTTATGCCTTCCTCCTCCGTGAGACAGGAAACTTGGAAGCAACCTATGCATCAACAGAACAAATCATAACCTATGATATATAAATATTAATATATAATGAAATACTACATGTATCAACATGGATAAATCTCAAAAAATGCAATGAGGCATGAAGAAAGCAAATTGCAGAAAGGAACAATTTACTATAAAGTTTAAAATCATGCAAAACCATCCTTTTACCTGCATATATAATAAATGCAGAACAACATTTGTGAGAATGATAAACACCAAATTTAGAGCAGTGGTGACCTCTGGGGATGGGAATTGAATCAGGATAGAGCACGAAGGGGGTTCCAATTGTATCTGAAATCTTTTATTTCATGCTAAAAAAAAAAAAAAAAGAAAAAGGTCGGTAGCAAAGTTGACACTGTTTGGTGTTGGGTACCCTTTCCATATGTTCAAAATGTTTCATAATTAAGATTAAAGATGAGATAACATAAACAAAACCAACACCCAAAAAAGTTAGTAAAGTGGTTGGCACATAGTAGGTCCCTGGTGTCCATAGAGTGAGACTGGCTGGGGCAGTTTGATGGATGCGTCAGAGGGAGAACTTGAAAGACAAGTAGGAAATGAATAGGTAGAGGGGAAGGCAGGGTCTCTAGGTTTCCAGAAAAGGCCTCGCCAAGCAGCAGGGAATGAAGAAGGAATGGAATTCGCTGGTGGAATCGGGTGGGAGGGCCCTGCAAGGCAGAGGGAAAAGGAGGCGCAAGGGCAGGGTGGTGTGAAAGTGTGGGCACAGAACCAGGGCACTGTCAGTCCTATGTGGGGACATAGTAGAAGCCGTGATGAGGGGGCTGTGGAGGGGAGGGCCAGTCACATGGCCACCGGCCCCACATGCTCCGGCTCTCCAAAAGGCACTCCGTGCTTCCCCGAAGACGGCCCTGAAGAAGTAGTTATCCGTGACTTGCCTGTGACAAGATTTGCTCCCTGGGCACTTGCCAATATCAGAAGAATTGGTGTTCCTCAGGAATACACTTGAGACTCATCAATGCAAACCAAATTTCAAGCTCGTCTTTCAGATTTCAGACATGACTGTTGGAGCAGATACTGTCAATACACTGCCCAAATCCTCCTAGATTTTTTTTTTTTTTTGGAAATTTATTTTTATTTTTTTTATATATATATACATATATTTTAAGAGGTGCTTAGATTACCCAAAATATTACACGGAACCCACTGGGATTCCCATGCTGCCCACCTCCCACACCTCCCACCACATCCAACACAAACATCTCCCATAGTGTGGCCCACCCAACCTCAATGAACTTACACATCCTGGAGCCTTGCCACCAACCATAGACCACAGTTCACACTGTAGACCACACTCTCTCCCACTCAGTTCTGAGTGGTGTGTGCTGATTTAAAATGGCCTACATCCATTGCCACAACAGTACTCAGGACAACCTCCAACTCCCAAAGAAGCCACTGTATTTCAACTGCTCATCCCCTCCTAGATTTTTAAAAAACCGTTTGTGTGTGCCTCCCACCCCCTCTTTCGGTGTACTTTCACTTCCAACAGTTGTATGACCTTGGAAAAATGATTTAATTCCTCTGTGTCTCAGTTTCCTCATCTATAAAAGGAGGTCATGAGATTATCTGCCTTGTAGGTTTGTTGTGAGGTTAAATTAGATAAAATATACTAAACCCTCAGGACAAATTTTGGCACCTAGTAGGGGCTCAATAAATGTTAGTTTTCTTAATCTCCACTGGCCCTTAGGGGCAATCAAAGAATAAATATGCTCTACCCTTGTGAGCTTGGGTCTTCAAACCCAGACTAATTTAATGAAGGGAGCAAACCATTCTCTGTTTTGTGGACATAGAATGTCAATTTGGGACAGAATGTACAGTTCTGTGGATTGTGGGTAACGTAGATGTTGCCAAAATCTGATTGAAAGAATTCTAGAAAAATCCTCATTTGTCCTTGCTTCTACTCCTTTTCCCATGCCCGGGGATCTGGGTCTGAGAATGGGATCCTGATAGGTAGAGGATTAAGGAAGGGCAGTGAAACACTTAATCTTGTGTGAACATTGGCAAGTGGGTATAAGGGCTTAAAGTATTAGATTTGTATTGGAAAACCGAAGTGCAAATCCTGGCTCTGTTTTTCACCAGGCACTATATTCCATGACTCTGTGCCTCAGTTTCCTTATCTATAAAAGATGAGTGATAGCACCTGTTCTGCTTACTCCAGAGGGAGGCTGTGAGGATCCAGGGAGACACAGCAGGGGAGAACACACCTGGTCCGAGTCCCATCTTGGGTGCTGAAGCCAGGGTGTTAGGAGAACCTTCCAATTACATAGTCAAGATTATCCTTGGGAAATCCCTTTGAAAGGTGCCATCTTGGAGACCTACAGTCAATAAGACCACCACAGCTGTTTTTGTTTTTGTTTTTGTTTTCCTTTCCAGCATCTGGATACATTGCTCTTTGTATCTGGATACAACTCCAGATGAGGTAGGTGATTTAAAGTAGGAGTTGTGCTATCTGGAAAACCCTTCTCTTGAAAAACCAGCATCTTGCTGGACATGGCATAATCCTGTCATCCTGAGAGGCATGTGGGAAGTGAGCCTGTTGGAAGGGGAAGCAAATTCATGCCTCCCATTTCCTGCTCAGTACACAGCAGATCATCATGGAAGGAGAAGAGATGTCAGCATCATCTCTCTCCTCTATACTTGCACATTTGTGACCTTGGGCATTAGAGCAGGAAGTAGAGATCAAGGCTGTGGGATTTCCTCTCACACTGGAGAGTGAGGTCTCTGTAGGATTCTCGGCCATCTGTTCCAGGCAACAACCCAGAAATTTTATTACAGGGTTTAAAAATGCAGAGGGCTCTCGGAGATCACGGAAGTTGAAGAACCAAGGCACGGAGAGATTTAATGGCTTATTCCAGGCCCCATGGTGGTTCCTTTGCCTTTTGGAGTCAGGCAGCAAGGACTCCTGGGAAGATCATGGGCTTTGATTTGTTGGAGACAGGGCTTCAAACCCTGTTTGTATCTTTGGTGATTGTGTGATGCTGTAAAACTCTCCCTATTTTTAGAATGAGATAAGGAACGTTTCTTCCCTAGGGTTGCAAGATGATTCAAAGAAATGTGTGTATAACAGAATGTTAAATTGCCTGAGCTGAGACTGGAAATTCACTGCTCCCGTCTTAGAGTGCCCCAAAGGTGCACCAGCCCTGGGGAACTGATGAGGAACTTGTGATAGGCATGGCAGCCTGGGGTCATTTGTAAGGGGTCCTTCCCTAGAGGGCAGCTTGCTAGGATGAGGGGCATTTGTAAGGGGTCCTTCCCTAGAGGGCAGCTTGCTAGGATGAGGGGATGCCAGAGGGAAGAGGCTGTGGGGCATACCACTAGGCGCCGAAGTTGGGGGATTGCAAGCAGCCCGCTGAAGGATGGGCTTGCCTTGCAGTTGGCCCAAACAGGGGAGTCTCAGAAGAACCCAGAAAAATGTTCCCAATAGAAAGAATCTAAACTGTAGCCAGGCCCAGAGACTGTGGAGCCATCTTACAAGAGTATCTGACAAGGAAAAGCTTTCCAGCCCTCCTTCCCTCTTCTTTCTTCCTGCTTAGACTTTGGCTGTGCAGCAAGGGAGAGGAGGCAGGGAGAGCAGAAAGAAGGAGAAGAAAGGGACCTCATCCCCTGCCCCCATGTTGGGCCCTGGTCCTCCTGGGGGAGGAGGAGAAATGAGGGTTGACATGTTGAATAATAAGTTGAGTAGACATTCTGTTTACGGAACTGAGACTGTGTTTTGCGACTTACAGTGAATGAGGAATTTTCAATCACCTACAAGCGATCCAAAAAATCATGAGACCATCTACATTTCCATCCAGGAATGAGAAAGTATATACCTCCCACTTAGCAGGTTGAAACAGAGAGAAAACCCAAAGCTGGTTTTATGACCATACTTCATGAGTCCTTCATGTTCAACGTACAGTTGACTCCATCACACACCCAGCCCTGGACTCGGCTCATGGCGGGCACTCAGTGGTGTTGGTTGATGATGATTCATCGACTTGCCATCCCTCCGAGAACCCCAGGTCCTGGATTCTTGGAACCATAACTCTTCTCTTTGGGTTCCCAGAGAGACTAGTGCATAGTATATCCTCATTCAATGCCTGATGCATGAACAGAATAAAACTGAACCTGTGTAGCTGCGGTGACAGATGTTACACTGTCGGGGCTGTGGGTGAGACGGGGGGCAGGGCCCAGGTGTGCCAAAGTCACTAAAGCTTCTGCACTTACCTGAGACACCCAATACACCTGCAGACAGGCGACGCAGACTTACTGCTGATGCTGACAACACCTTTTTTTTCACTCATGTTATTCTCCTTTAAATCGTAAACGAGCCCATGAGACACATTTAATTGTCTTCCTCCTTTTCCAGACAGGGAAGCTGAGGGTGGGAAAGTGTCTTTGGTGAGCTGAGGTGGGAACTCAGGACCCCTGACTCCAAACTCAAGCTCTGATGGAAAAGCCAAAGCCACACAAAATGCAGCTGAAAGGGGAGGAGGGTGAGGAGCTTCCTTCCATCACAAATGGAAGCAGAAGCCGCAGGGCAGAATGAAATTTCATGGTTGATTTATAATCACCGGGAAATTGGGCGCTGCTGTGGAAATTCTGACATGAGTGGAGCAGAGCAACTGTAGGCTGGTCTCAGGCTCTGAGTGGCTTCGGCAGTGAGAGGATGATTATAGGCATCCAGCGCTCGACACAAATAACATTTGCAGATGGGTGATTAGGTATGTGCGACAGTTCCCAGAGCAGCCAGCAGGTGGGGCCACTTGTCAAGAGAACCATGTCCGAGGCAGCAGCCTGGGACTCCCTCCAATCTCCCAGCCATACTGATTTGGCTTGGAGGCCACGCTAGGCTTTCTGCCACAAAATGAGATGCTCCCGGGACACCAGGGTTCTTTCCCTGCATGCCACTGTGCGAATGCTAATTCTTTCCCCCTGGGGTCCTGCAGAGTTGTCTGGGCAGGCGGTGGCAGGAGAGCCATGCAATCCTAGTTATTATTTTAACCATATCCTACGAATTATGACCCAAATTACTACCACAGTTTATTGAGCACTTACCATCACCAGGCCCTGTGCTCAGTGCTCTAAATTGATTTAATTCCTACAACAAACCTTTGGGGGTGAATATTATCATCATAATCTTATAGATGAGAAAATTAAAATTCTGGGAGATTTGTCTTAGGTCACAAAGTCAGTTGATGGCAGAGTCAGAGTTTGAACTCCAGTTCTTTTGGACTCCATAAGCTTGTTTTTTTGTTTTTTTGGTTCTTTTTAATTAAAAAAAATATTATTACCTTCCTTGTTGTTTGCACTTGCTGTCTGCTCTCTGTGTCCATTCACTGTGTGCTCTCTGTGTCTGCACATCTTCTCTTTAGGAGGCACTGGGAACCAAACCCAGGACCTCCCATATGGGAGAGAGGAGCTCAATCACTTGAGCCACCTCAGCTCCCTGCTTTGTTGCATCTCTCATTATCTTGCCTCTTTGTCTCTCTTTTGTTGCATCAGCTCGCTGCACCTGCCCACTGTGCCAGCTTGCCTTCTCCAAGAGACAACAGGGATCGAACTTGGGACCTCCCATGTGGTAGGCGGAAGCCCAATTGCTCGAGCCACACCCGCTTCCCTGGACTCCATAATCTCGTACCATTAACCACTGTGATGTACAAGTGTCAGTTTCATTCCTTCCATTCACTCCTTTGTCCATCTGTAATTTTATTCTGAGCTTTCTTCGTGCCTGGCATTGGGCCAGAAGTTAGGTTTAGGAGTGACCAGATTAAACACCTGCTTTGGGGATTCTCAGTGTAACCTGGAAGCTCAGAATGAAAGCGGTGGGGTGATAGGGGCCAGGAGGGCCCTGTGTTCCAGAAGGGAAGGGAGGTTCACATGTATCCAGGTTTGGCGCTGGGGCCTGTCCAAGTTAGAAATTGCAGCTGCTCCTCGGTTTAATTTAATCTGGGATTTTGTGGTCTTGGATCAGCTGTGGGCTTTGCTCTCTCAATAAAGCCCTTCTCTAGCCATTTCTCCTTTCACCATCAGTTGGCAAGACCTGAGCTGTATTTGTGGGGAGTTAATAAAACTGCTACTTCATCAATGTTGGGGCCAACAGGTAACCACCGGGCCACAAAGGTTTGGGGGCAGGGACTCCCTGGAGGGCCAGATCTTCTCTTTCGCTTCCGCCACTCTTCAGGTAACCTGGTGCAGCGACAGAGAGGTGGCTTGGGAGGTCAGAGCATATCACCCTCTCATTTTACAGATGAGGAGCCTCGGAGAAAAGGGATTCGCCCAGGGCACACACTTGGCCGCCAGAAGTGAAGGCAGAGCTGGGAGTCTGCTGCACCAGGTCTCTTTATGTCTCATGAAAAGGGACATAAAGTGACCACCTGCCTGCCAGAGTCACGGAGGAAAAGCTGGACTGTTCTCCGCGTGTTGGTTTCATCCATTCAGTTCATTTAATGCTTTAGGAAATGGAGGTTCAGAGTGTGGAGCTCAGTGAGTGCCTTAGTGACTACTATGTTTCTACTATGTGAACAGTACTTTCTGGACCCCAAACCAGTGCTTGTGATTTGATAAAGTTTGTTGAAACTTGCAAGTGCTATAGCCTGAGAGTCTTACCTGAGGCTGACTGTTCACAGAGAAGGTATTGAGTTTTACCTTCATGTATTTCTCAAAGGCCATGATTTTGTTAGGAAAGGAACTAAACATTGAAGGTGAACCTGTCGACCCCTCAGAGCCCCTGTGCCCACCCCAGAGGGTGGCTGGGAACTGGTAATCCTCCTGACGGCCAGGCAAGCAGGGTTGGCCTTGGGGAGCATGACCTCTGAGTCCCAGGCTCTAGGAAGAATGTCCTTAGCTTAAAGGGTGACTCCCAAGCACCTGTGGACTGCCTGAAACACCATCACGAGCATTTCATTCTCCAAGCAGAGCCGCTTCAGGGATCATCCGGAATCACACTCATGAACTGCTGAGGCCTTGTAGCGCCTTTTCCCTCCCTGTCTCATTTATCCCTCACAACCACACATGAGACAGACGATTTCATGTTCATCATGCAGATAAACAAAAGGTTCTAGTAAGTTAAGATTCTTTGGCAAGTAAGTAATAATAAATAGAGCTATCAGCTCACCTTCCTCCTAGGAGATGGCTGGGAGCAGGCTGGGTGGTGGGACAGAATATGTAGTACAATTATAGCTGGGATGATGCCTCTGGGCAGCCGGGGCCAGGAGGAGGGGCTATGGAGGTGTGGGGTAGACGGCCAGGGGCCTGGATGTTGGCGAAAGGCTGCACTCAGAATTCCCACAGATTACTTTGCCTCCTTTATAATGTCCCGCAGAGCCTACTGGAAGGGGGCCTGACTTCAGTTCATTTCTCTCCCCATGCTGTAGTGTTTCCCTTCAGACTTATTTAGATGGTTATTCCATGGCCCCTGCCATAAATAAAAATTACAAGCTGTTTTCCAGTACCAGGCCAGTTTTGCAATGGAGTTTTCCTCTCTGTGCACATGCCGCTTTTTACTACCTACTGATAGTAGCTGAAATCACTTCTCATTTCTGCTAAATAATGCATTCGTGGTAGTCAACCTTTCTAGCTCATTTACAACCAGATAAATGGGGCTTTATGTGCTTTTTGCCAGCCAGAAGGCTATAAACTAGGCTTTATTTTCCTAAAGTGAATCCCCAACTTCGGTGGATCAGCATAACCCTCTGGGGAAATGCTGGGGACCCTGTGCTACATTCTGCTTGGTTGGACCGTTCTTTCAAGAACTCCCCATAGAGAGCTACCACATTGGTGCCAGATGCCTGGATTACATTTTAATTTAGTTCTTCCGGAGAGGGTAGTCCATTAAAAGGTCTTTGTATATACAGAATTTTTATTTTGCTGGATTTTTGTTTTGAGAGGAGTTTGTTGGGATGGACCTTCTCCTCTTCTACTGGGACATGCCAGTAGAAGGGTTTGTTTGCTTCTTTGAGGGCCTCACCTGCCCAGACCTGACTGGGACCACCCCATCCCCAATAAACTGCTGGCAAGGGTTTTATTTATTGCTGCTGCTACTGTTTCTTAAGTTAAAACATTCTAACAATGCAAAAAAGTCTATAGCCCAAAGCAAACCTCCTTCTACCCGTTTCCAGCCACTGAGTTCCTTTCATCAGACACATGCCCCCTTAGGTATGCTTTGGTATGCCAGCCCACCTTTTCAACAACAAAAACAACAGCAGAGCATAGACATTTGCAACTTGCCTTTTCAGTCAATCTATCTCGCTCCACATCCAGATATAATGAGGCTCCTAGTTCTTTCCATACAGCTGCAGAGGATTCCATTGCAAGTTATTTAGCTATATCAGAGGTTTAGTTTGTTTCTAGTCTCTCTCTTTTCTGGTCTGGGATTTTGAAGCAGCCCTCCAATTCCTAACGTCAGCCTGCCTGGTTCTGTCTTCAGCCCTCACCGCTCACCCATTTGTTGAACACCTGCTGTGGTTCACCTGATCTAATTCTAGGGGGAAAAAATACTATGGTATTTTAAAAATTAGGATTGCAGGCCATTTTACATCAGCATATACCATGCAGAACTGTGTGGGAGAGAGAGTGGTCTATGATGTGAAGTGTGGTCTATGCTTAGTGGCAAAGCCCCAGGATGTGTATATCCATTGTAGGTGATTTGCAATGAAAGATGTTTATGTGGGATGTTATGGGAGGTATGGGAGGTGGGGAACATGGGAATCCCTGTAATTTCTGTGTAACATTTAGGTAATCTAAGCACCTTTTAAAATATATATATATATATATATATATATATATATATATAATTAATAAGGACTGACATTTATGCTAGTGAATCTTTCAAGAATATGGAATTTTCTTTCCCTTTGTTCAAGAATACTTTTGTGCCTTTCAGGAGGGTTTTATTATTATTCATATAGATTTGGGGATTTTGTTAAATTTATTCATGGGCATTTTGTTTTATTTTTTTGCTATCATAAATGAGATCCTCTTCCATCATATATATTCTTGAATAATTTTATTAGTGGTTGTTAATTAGCTCTGAATTTTTGCTTTTTATTTTAATTTTATTTTTTATATTTTGTTAATATATAAAGCCATTGATTTTTTTAAAAATTTTTATCATGTATCCTATTGCTTTACCAAATTTCCTTATTGTTATACAGTTTTTACATAGGTCCTTTTGGGTTTTCCAAAAATATAATCATTCATCTGCAAATAGACATAATTTTCCCTCTTCCTTTCTAATTTTTACTACCCCAATTGCTTTATCTTGTCTAATCACATTGGCAAATATTTCCAATCAATGTTACATAGTAGTAGAGATAGTAGGCACCCTTTCTTGTCCCTGACTCTGGGGGAAGGCCTCTAGTGTTCTCCCATTAGAGAAATTTGATCATATCAGGGAAGTCTCCAAACATCCTCATTATTCAGATGAGAAGCTGAGATGTAGAGAGATCAATGAAGAACTTGGCTCAAAGTCACAGGTTAGAAAGTGGCTGGCCCAGCCTTTGCACCACACCTCCTGATTTTCATCCATGGACTCCCTCCCCCATTCCTCAACCCAGACTTCACCTTTGAAGAGATCTTAGCTTTTAAGAACAGTTGGATGCAATGTATGGGAAGAGCACAGAAAGAGGCCCCAAGTGACGGGGCTCATCTCTCCTCAATTTTCTTGAGCAATTCTGCTTCACTCCGGAAATGATCTATTTAGCAAAACAAGAACCCCCAGGAAGTCTGAAACCCTCCTTCTTTAGAAAGCAGGTTAGCAACCACTTCGTATTACTTGACCAAACCCCTTGAGAGTGGTCTCGTCCCCCTTTCCCTGCCGTGGCCTGTGAAAACTTTTCTTCCAGTCTTCCAGTCCCCGAGAAGAATTCTCCTGAATATGTTTTTCTCTGTGTAGTTACATCTCTAACTACCCTGTAGTGTCTCTTGTAGCTTGGCTAACAGTAACTGCCCCGCTGACCTGCTCTGACCAAACAAGCTGTATTTACCCAGGACAACTAACAAGGAGGTGAGGATTGACAACCACCATACCAAGGAACAGAGAGAGTCTACAACTATAAGCAAGAGAGTCCCATCTATCTGCTCCATAGGATCACAGCTCCCTCTCAATTAGAGTTGGAGTGGGCATCACCATCCCAGAATCCTCAGGATTGGGGAATGAACTAGAGTGGACTTACTGGTATTCTACTATAGACTTATTGTGGTTCTAGCAATGGAAGAAATTATATCATTGATGTGGACGCAGTGAACACCGGAGGTTCTGAGGGCAGGGAGAGGGAAAAACAGGTGTAATAGGGGGGCGTTTTTGGGACTTGGAAATTGTCCTGAATGACATTGCAAAGACAGATACAGGCCATTATAAATCTTGCCATAACTTACAGAATTGGGTGGGACAGAGTGTAAACTACAACATAAACTTTATTTTTTAATTTTTAATTTTTTTAGTCTTTTTAAAAGATTTATTCACCCCCCCCATCATTGTTTGTGCTCACTGTCTACTCTCTGTGTCCATTTGCTATGTGCTCTCTGTGTCTGCTTGTCTTCTCTTTAGGAGGCATCGGGAACCGAACCTGGGACTTTCCACGTGGGAGAGAGGTGCTCAGTCACTAGAACCACCTCACCTCCTTGGTTTGTTGTGTCTCTCATTACCTTTCCTCTTTGTCTCCTTGTTGTGTCATCTTGCTGCGCCACTTTGCTGCGCCTGCCAATTGCACCAGCTTGCCTTCTCCAGGAGGCACTGGGAACCAAACCCAGGACCTCTCATGTAATAGCAGGAGCCCAATCACCTGAGCCACATCCGCTTCCCCAATGTAAACTTTAATCCATGCTTAGTGGCAATGCTCCAAGATGTGTTCATCAATGGCAATGAATGTACCTCACTAATGAAGGATGCTGTTAATGTGGGAAAATGTGGGAGGTGTGGGGAGCGGAGCAAATGGGAATCCCCCATATTTTTTATGTGGCATTTGTATAATCTAAGTATCTTAAAAAAAATAAAAAGACCATCAGAGACAGGGAAAAAAAAAAAAAAAGAGAGAGAAGGACTGAGTGGCTTCATCTTGGGTAAATGCAGGATTTCATCATTCAAGTGTTTGCAGATACTAAAAATAGCTCTTCCCTCCTCACCTACTTGTAGGAACATCTGGTTGTGAATCAGGAACAATGATCCTGCTGTTTTTCTTTGTAATAAGTGGGAATGGATTTTATTTGTTAGGAAAAAAACAACAACAAGTTACTAGGGTCACAGGTTCTGAGGGGAGAGAAACCTGGCCCTTAGATTGCCTGAGTTTCTAGCACTTTCCCCAAAGAGATAGATCTGCAGAGCCTGGGCTCTCTCCTTGCTCTGGGGATAGAAAGAGGCAAGTGCGCAGCAAGAAAAATATTCAAATGAGGCCCATCTAAAAATTCTAATTCTCTTACCTTTCAATAATTCTGATTTCCCCTTCTCCAGCTGACAGCTTTGCCGTTGGAGGTAAGCTGGTGTTTTCTCCCATGGAGACCACTAATTTCCCTTAACAGAGGGTATAAAACTAAAGCCTCCTCAGTTAGAGGTGGAGTGGGCATCACCATCCCAGAATCCTCAGGATTGAGGAATAAAATATGGACTAGAGTGGACTTACTGGTATTCTACTATAGACTTATTGTGATTCTAGCAATGGAAGAAATTACATCATGGATGTAGAGACAGTGGCCACTGGAGATGCTGAAGTCAAGGAGAGGGAAAAAGAGGTATAATATGGGGGCATTTTCAGGACTTGGAATTGACCTGGATGACATTGTGGTGACAGGGACAGGCCATTATATATCCTGCCATAGCCTACAGAATTGAGTGGGAAAGAGTGTAAACTACAATGTAAACTATAATCCATGCTTAGTGGCAATGCTCCAAAATGCAATGAATGCAATGCTTCAATTGCAATGAATGTACCACACTAATGAAAGAAGTTGTTAATGTGGGGGAAAGTGGGAGATGTGGGGGGTGGGACATATGGAAATTCCTTATTTTTTTAATGTAACAATTTATGTAATCTAAGTATCTTTTAAAAATAAATAAAAATTAAAAAAAAAAAAAAAGCTAAAGCCTCCATATTTCTCCTTCTTTCTTCCCCAGGCAGCCTCTAGCCTTACCCCGGCTTCAGCTTGCTCCTTTCACTTGAGATGCTGTCTCTGTGGGCAGCACCTTCCTCTCTGCTCTCTCTTTTCATCTGCAGCTCCGAGGCAGGGAGGCTTCCTACTTCCAAGCCTGGGTTTGGCCTATTTGAGGATGAAAGGGCCCAATGTTCCCCTTAGAGCTTATTACCAGCGCCATTCACTCAGTACGATGGGGAACACCTAGCAAGGGCAGAGAGGTTAACAGGCCACCTTCCTCCGGAGAAAAGGGCAGGGGCCAGGGATCTCCGTGGCCCCTGTGACCCGTGCATGTGATTTTTTTCAGGCTGTTTTAATTTCTTAGCAAATGCCTGGGAGGTTCTAACACAGCTGGGGAGGGGAGAGAGGACTAGAAAAGGAACTTTATAATACATTATACAGTATCACACATCAATACATCCACCCTAACCAGGACTTGACTACGTAATCTGTGAGTCTCAGTGCAAGATGGAAAAGTAACACCCTTTGTTCAGAAGGCAGGAAAAAAGTGCCATTATAGATACTAAAATATAAATCTTTTTCTGCTTCCCCCCTAGTGTTCTCTTCACCTGCTGGGAATTTATTTTTTCTATTTACCACCACACTCTCAGGCACGAGGATGCTTGTGGGGCAAGCGCATACACTCACGGGTCTCGGGACCCCGCCCTGCTCAGGGTGCATGGAGCAGGGGTAGGCGAGAGTCTCCCCACCCCCATCCCCACCCCCTGCAAGTCACCTGCCAATTGCACTGCGGCACTGTCAGTGCTCTGGGGCGGCTTTGTCATGCCTTACCACGAGATGCCACCTGGCCCTGTGGCCAGGCCCTTGCTGGGGATGGAGGAGAGCCACTGGACTGGGCTGGGGCAGGTCAGGTGGTTTCCGAGGCTCCAGGAGGCCTGGGAGTGGATGGCCAAGAATCCACTCTAGAGGTGCAGCAGGAGGTGGGATGTGTGTGAGCTGGAGCTCCGAGGGCTCAGTGCATGCTCCATTCTTGCTTTGGCCTTGGAAAACTCACATGCAGAGGTAGAACTAAAAATCTCAAGATGGTGACCACATAGCATTAAACCCGAAGGGCGAGGACACTGGTCACATACCCATTAAGCCCACACAGACCCTTAACTCTTCCAAGTCTCACAAACTTACACGACGAGTAAGGCTGGAAAATGTTTTGTTCTTTTTTCCCTCCCAGGCTGCTTTCCTGAACCTGTTATGCTGTGCACCCTCCCGCCCCAGAGATTTGTGTTGCTTTGCATGCTGTGGCTTTTTGCACAGCAACAACAATTTATTTTTCTCCTCTCTTGCTTGTGTTTCTGGAAGCCTGTCTTTGGTTCCTCACGGCTGGTGGGCAACTGCTCAGGGGGTGACGGGGAGGCTGCAGGGAGAGTCCAGGGCAGGTGGGTCCCCACTTGCCCTGAATGGCTTCAGGAACTTTCTGACTTATTTAGGAGGGCAGAGTCTGTCTCCTTTCCTTCCCAACCTTTTCCCCTCTCCCAAAGTAGGTTATTTTCCTACACATCCCCTGAAATGCCGAGCATAAAAGTAAGTTATGCTGGCTATTTGCTCTGAACTTCCCCACTGCTTGTCCCTGCCTGATGTGAGAAAGCACCACTGAAATGAATTTCCCAGCCCAGCCTGATGTGCTCTGGGATGACTGAAGTCCTTCCTGGACTCTATGTTTGGGGCCCACCCTAAGGAGGAGGCGGAATTTCTTTCCAGGTGCTCAGCCACCATTCAGAGATCAGTAATTGAGAGCTCACTCTGAGGCCTCAGGGGCCATGTTGGGCATTAAGGTGTCAAAGACCAGGGAGGGCTTCACGGTGGAGGTGTCGTTAGAACCGGACTTGAAGGATGTGCAGGAGTTCTGCTAGGTGGATGTAAAGGTTATCAAAAAAATCTTTATAGCAACTGCAAAGACTGCCGAGTCACTCAACCCCATTCAATTCTGACCCTAACTACCCCAAGTTAGACCAGACTGCACAGGTTAAGGACAATCCTCTATAAGATTGTCCTTCAGGCATCAGTCATATGTTTAGGAGCCCAGGCTACCTGCATTTCTGACCAATTGGCTACAAATTCGGGCATTCTCTCAATGACCCAGGGTAGTGATTTGCAGATGGGGAAAGGAGGCAAAGAGTGGGTGAGTGGTTGGCTGGTTCAAGGAAGCAGAAGCAGGATTCGAAGTGCAGTCTCACTCATTGTGGAGCATCTACTGTGAACAGGGCCCTAGGTGTTGGCGAAGCCATGAATGAAATAGTCTTTCTAAGCTGTTGGCCGTTGCATCTGTTTTCATCAGGAATTATGCTAGGCACAGTGCCATTCTGTTAGGCCCCTGAGCAGTTCTGCTGAGTAGGTATAAAGATCTCCCAATTACAAATGAGGAAACAGGATCAAACATGTTAAGTACCCAGTGCAAGATCACCCAGCCAGGAGGTGGCAGAGCCAACATCCAAACTTAAACTCACCTGACTTCCAATTTATGCCCTTTTCACTGTCTATAATCGTGCTGAGACCTGATCCTTGCCCAGTTGGGCTGAGAGTATGAGGTCATGAGAATGCAAATGGTTAGAGGACAGCATGGGAATTGCTGCAGGGAAAACACGCACAGGCTGTCCTGGACCACGGGAGGAACAGAGAAAGCAATCCAGAGAAGCAGGCGCTGAGGACACGCGGTGTGTTTTGGGGTCCCAGTAGGAGGTATGGCTGGGACACGAAGTGGTGTGACTGGGCAGAGAGGTGGCTTCCGAAGGGCCTTGTTGACTGAGCTCAGGTCATGGATTATGTCCTGTTGGTGACGGGGAGCCTGGAGGTTATGGGCAGGGTCATAACATGGTGGGCTTACAGATGGTTCTGGTGACTGGGTGGAGGCTGCTGGGATGGAGACCGGGTGATGGGCAAGGTCATCTATCCTTCTCTTCTGGCACAGAGGGGGATGTGGATAGTGAAGGTCAGGTTTGTGATAATGAAGGGGAAAAAAAAATCATATATGTTTCCTAAATAAGTATGGTTTTCTTTTGTTCTTTTTTAGAGGAACAGAGCCTAATTTGGGCTGGAATCCTGGGCTGTGTGGTACGGAAATAACAACTCTGTCTTTAAAGGTTGGCCTAACTGTATCTTTAAGTCCATGTTTTAAAAGAAGAGAAGGAGAACTCTATCTTCCTATCTAGGACCTCATTTACAGGCACGTAGGAGGAAAATGAGCCCCAGATAGGGTTCCGGTCGCCAGGGGGAAGGAGCTGAATGTCCTGGCCCCCATCCTTTGCTCCTGCAGCTCCCTCTATGCTACAGCTCTCTAGTTTGTAGTCTACTTCGGGGAGGAACCACTGTCCTAATTTTCTGTGAATTTGCTAGGATATACAAGGCATTACTAGATCCATCTTACAGAAGAGGAAACTGAGGTCCATAGAAGTTGAGTATGTTGCCCATGCCTCTGTAGCTAGCTGGGGCCAGAACAAGTAAGTATCTGTTGGGTATGGACCAAGGTGTGTAGCCGGATTTTTTGACCTAGAAATTGGGATGCCTGATTTCCCACAAAGAGTCTGTGTATCACCTGGGTGCAAGAAATCGTCTGGTAGATTCTGAAATGTTGGAATGACTAGAGGGATTCTGATGGGTTATAGGGCACAGATATTTGAAATCAGGTCTGTTGGGAAGAATCCTGGCAGAATGGCTGCCTCTTAGATTTGACAGGATTTAGGGCCCCCGACTGTTCTAAGATGGCTCTCCCTCACAGCCCCAATGGATTCAAGTAGACAGCAGGACCAGGGCAGAAAGCCTGAGAGGATAGTGTGGAAATCACGTGTGCTGTGCTCTTAGCCTGGCACTGACATGAGAGAAGCATCCTGGGATGATATGGGAGGCAGGAGGGGCAATGAGGTCTCCCTGTGAGCATCTGCTCAGCATCACCCAGCAACAATAAAGGTCTGTGATGTACTCTTGGGAGGATGCAGGCTGGGCCTCAGGAGGCAAGGGAGCCAAGCTGGCTGCTCCTGGCGGGGTCAGAAGCTGACTTAGCTCAGGTACCCCAAGGCCAGCATTTGGTGGGGGAGAGGGGAGAGACGCCAGTCACCCACAGAGAGACCAGCCGGGATGTGCAATGCTGGCTGGAGTCCCAGCCTTAGAACCACAGGCTGCAGGCCAGACACGAAGGATGTGCTGGCTGCTCTCCAGAAAATCCCCCTGGAGAGTGGGAGAAGCAGGGTCTGTGCAAGCAAGCCAGGAAGCTGAACCCTCTTGTCCTGCTCCATCCAATGATAGTTGCTAGCCACATATGGGTATTTAAATTGAAGTTAATGAGCATTACATAAAATAAAAAATTCAGTTTCTCAGGTGCGTTAGCCACATTTCATGTGCTCTATAACCATATGTGGCTAGTGGTTACCAGATTGCATGGTGCAGATATAAGACATCCCCATCACTGCAGAAAGTTCTATTTGAATGTAAAGTATTTCAATAATTTTTTTTGTAGATTACATGTTGAAATGGTAACATTTTAGATATATTGAGTTAAATAAGATAAAACATTAAAATTTCACCTGTTTCTTTTTTAATTCTTTTAACATGGCTAATAGAGACTTATGAACCACCTACGTGGCCCACATTGTATTCCTACTGGACAGTGCTATTATAGGCGGATTCAGGAACTTACTCCATTTTCCCACATAGACTTGGTGGTACCGAATTTGATGCCGGCTAAAAATCCCTTTTTCAATAGTACAGGTTGACAGAGTCAGCAAGTTCTGAGACATAAAAATTCAGGTTCAAATCTCAGCTCCACCCCCATCAGCTGTATGATCTTGGTGGAGTTACTTAACTTCCCTGTGCCTCAGTTTTTTCTTTTGAAAAAACGGAGACATCGCTAGTGAGATAGTGTATGTGCAGGGTCTGACCCTACCAAACCCCAGTAAACGGTAGCTAGTGTTGCTGTTACTATTATCTTTAGTAGTAGTTTCAGGATGGTAGTATTTTCAGGGTCATTTTCTCTGGCCTCATATCACGCATTCCTTTGTCCCTCAGTGCTCTTGCTCTCTGATGATGATCCCCCCAGAGATGGAGTAACAGGCAGATCTCAGCATTCCCATTAGGCCCTCTGCACAGCCCTTAGGTGTGGCCAGGTCACTCACCTGCTGGCAGCTGCTGGCCCAGGAGGCCTGCAGGGCACCCCAGCCTCCCGTGCGCGCCGCCTTGTTCTCCAGGTGCATACGCAGTTGTGCCTCCACCTCCTGGCTGACCTGCTCCAGGGCGCGCACCTTGGCCACATATTCCACCAGGCATTCCCCCAGGTCCTCGACAGCGCTGTTGTCCCTTTCCAAGCCCAGAGCAGGCGCTGGGGCCGGGCCTGAGCTCCGCAGGCCCTGCAGGAAGACGCTGCTGATGCCCAGGGCCCGGCGGGTCACGCGGGCACCCAGGCCACTTATGCTTCCAGTGGGCACTATACCGACATAGACACCCGGTGCCCGGGCCAAGTCACCCACGATGTTAGCCCTGAAGGCCGGGGGGCTCTCCAGGGATGAAGACTGTGAGCCCCTGAAGGATGCTCTCCATCTCTGGAGGGGCATGCTGGAGCTGGCACCGGTTGGCACGACCACTTCTCCCCTCTGGTTCATCACCCCTTCTGCCTCTGTCGTGCCCTGCAGGTTTACAAAGTCCGGTGGCTTTTGGGTTCCAGCCCCAGCGTCCCTGTGCCCCGGTCACCGGCCTTTTTGGAAGCACCCCTATCCCCAGGGCTGCTTTGTCTGCTGTCTTCCACGCGTTTCCATCATTCACTGAACTGAAAGAGAAATGGGCCCTGCCCCGGGCTGTGTGCAGAGATGTGCTTATGCATTCTTTGCAGGGTCACGCACTGGACTGCCTGGATTTTTCTGCTGGTCACGGTGGGGCAGGCTGTGGGGGTGGCTCAAAGGGGTTTGTGTTATGGACCTTGTGTGGACAGGGCTTTTCACTACCTGAGAGGGCAAGGCCCCGTTTTACAGATGAGTAAACTGAGGCTCAGGGCCTTCAGATCACAAGTGTAGTGAGGGGCTGTGCCAAGACACAATCCAGGTGTTCAAGGCCCACCAATCTCAGTGCTTTTCTACATTCCTAGGCGTGCCGGTGTGTGTGTGTGATTGTGCACACAGGTCCACATAGGTAATAGAGAATGAAATGGATGTGAACCTGCCAAGGGACAGGCAGCCCCAGGGAGTTGAAAGAAACAAGCCAAGCCCAGTGCTTCCTCCCCACTCCCTCAATCCTGGCAGAAGCCGCAGGTCCCTCCCTAGCTTCTTTCTTCCCTTCCCTTCTCATCTCTGCTCTGTAACACTTCTTTCTGGGAGTGAGTCGTTGAGGGCAAAAAGGAGCTACGTATGGTGGAAGGACTACTGGGTGGTCCTAGCTCTGCTGTCCTTCAGCTGCTTGGTCTTGGATAAGCTAATTCACCGCTCTGGACCTTACTTTCCACACACTGGTCAGGGGCTCTAACTCTCTGATGCACTAGATAAGGGACCTTGGGCAGATTCAGATCCCAGAGGTCGGGCACCTATTATACTACAGGCATTCCCTACACCTGTCTCACCATCTGTTGGAAAACAAATAAATAAAAACAACAAAGAGAGAGGCTTTCCAGTAAACTCTTAAAGGGTGCTTGATGATATCCCTGGGTTTCACTTCCTGCTCCCAGCATCCACCCAGGTATGTCATTAGGGTCATCCCTCAATCACTTTTTCAGATCCAGGAAGGATGCCCTGGCCCCACTGATGACAACATGGACCCACAACCTACTGCACTGAAGTTTTACTCTGAAGAAACCAGGTAACTAAAATCAGAGTTGGATATTTATCCCAGATCCTGCACTGTGGGAACATACCTTGAGTAATAGAAAGGGAAGGAACCAACTTCTAGTGAGTACCGAACCCATCCCAGTTCTGTGCATGGTTTTCACTCTTTATTTCATTGAATTCTCAATTCAACCTTAGGAGATAGGCATAGGGTTGACGTGTACTGCCATATGGGCTGCGCACTGCACAATTCTGGAAGTATCATCACATGCCCTACAATTGGCCATTATTCCCATTTTCTAATAAGAATGCTGAGAACTGCAATGACCTGCCCAGGGTCCCACGTCCAAAAAGTGGCAGGGCTGGAAAAAGGCCTCTTCTGATTCCTAGTTGAGTGACTTATCCAGGACCCTTTCTGTCTCCCATTACCCAGAGAGCAAAATGCTTCCCCAAGGTCACACAGGCAGAGTTAAAATCCTTGTTCACCTAGAATACTAGAATATTCTGTGTTCTCTTCATTACTCCTAATTAGGACACTACAAAACTTCCTTCCTTCCCCCCACCCCTTCTCTATGAGATGACATGGGAAGAACTTTATAAATATCAATGTTGGATAACTGATTAACCAATTAAAGAACCAACTTGATCAAGTAAAGGCTGGTGGTGTCCCTTGTTTGCTCTAGACGTGACATTTTTGCTGTAAATGCTACCTTCTGGGCTCCCTGAAGGAGCCATGGCACCCATGAGAATGAGTCACAACAACATCCTCCTAGAAGAGGTGATCAGAGCGGGGGCCCAAGGATCTGCATTCTTGCTGATTCCAAGATGTTTTGGGTAAAGATAAATTAAGGGTCCAAGCTAAGGATTAAGTTGTTTGCAAAGTTGTCATGTTTAAGCACTGTCGTCTCCAACCGAATGGTAACCCGCAGTGGTCAGGATAACTTTAGATCTCTGTCCTGAAGATAGTTACAATAATTTCACTGCACCCCGGGGAAGAGAAAATGATGAGGGAGTGCACCTTCACTGACATCAATGTCTCCAAAAACCTAAAGGATGTGATTCTCTTTTGGAGAAATCACAAACATGTCGTAAAGGATTTGTTTTATCAAATGATAACGTGCTAATCGTATTAGCTTGTTACACTCATAAAACTCGACTTACTGTTAAATCAGATTAAAAAAAACACAGATGGACATAAGGTGGTGTTGGTAGTGCTGAAGGAAGCCTTACAAAGTATTTTAAAATGAAAGGAACACAAAATGTTTTAGCAAACTTAATCCTCTGGCTAATAAAATAAGTTTATTTATATATACATGGTAGCTGAATTCTGTGGATAAAGAAAAATAAGTCATACATCCACATATATATATATATATAACATATGTATCTTGGATTACATATATTATATATGAATTTTACTCTACAAACATTTCTTTCTATATATACACACACACACATTAATATGTTAAATGCAATAGTGAACAGAAATGTTATGATAAAGTTAAAAAGGTCAGACAGCAGCATGTTAGAAAAATGAATCTCAGAACAACATTTAATCATCTGCTTCTTTGTGGGTTAAAGAGTCTTTGAAGAGAAACAACAACTGAACTCAGGTTAAGTAGGTCATATAACACAGAGAACACACATTTTTGAAGGCAATCTTTTTTTTTTTTCCCCTTTAAAAGCAAAATGTAGGAAGAAAGGAAAAATTCATGATAAAAAGACCACAGCTATAGCACTAACATATGAGTCAACATTCAGGTTCAATTCCCAATATGACAATAACAACATCTATATTCAAAATATACTATCAAACTATTTTTCTTTTAGAGAAAGGAAGCATCAAAGCAGCTATCTTCTCTCCCAGCCACTATCTATTAGAAAATAAATAGAATAGCAGCCCATCTCTGGAAGCCCTTCTTGTGCCTCTGAGGGCCTGAGCCCTGCTGGCGTGCTGGACGCGGCTTGGAACGAGGAGCAGCAGCAGCCTGCATGGGCCCAGGAGTAATATTCTGGGAAAATGCAAAGCTGGGCAGCAAGCCCACCCTGATGCCACCAGCAGGCCTGTTACGCTGAGTAAGGATATCACGGATGTCTTCTCCCAAGGTGTCCATTCGCTTTGGCACTCTTGCTATTTAAGATGGCAGGAGGAAGGTCTCTCAAATTACAAACCTACCTCAAGGCTTCTTCGATAAACACGTTCCTCAAGGGCTCAAGGATGTCTTTGGAGAAAACAAACTATAGCCCCAATAAACATTTGATCCTTGACAAAGGGTAAGCTTGAAGGCTGGGATGTCATCCCAGAGAGAAAGGCCATGAGTGTTTAGTACAGATGTTGGTGTTGGAGGGGAGACATTGTTTTCCTGCCAGGCGAGGCAGTCCTGTTGTTTGCACAGTGGAAGCCTGTGCTGGCTGGCCTGGGAGACCCTGCCATCTCATGGTCAGGGGATGTGGCCTTAGGATGCCTTGAGGGCTACGTGCTCTGCCTGTCACCCAGGAACTTGGATGGAATAAAGCGTGACAGCAAATGGTGCCGTTGTGAGGTTCCGGGATACTTCTGGGGTGATGAGGTACTCTCTTTCCCTACTTTGTTTATGAATCAGCCATCATCTCTCTGGGCAGCCCAGTATCCTTCACGGTGTGCATATGAGTGGGAGGAAACAGAGTCACATCCGACTAATAGGAATCAGAACTCTGAGGCCACGCCCTTGACCACATTAACATTCACCTTGGACCTAAGCTTCCATGGGAGAAGGTCAGTCTATTACCTCACCTGCTTGGGGCTACAGGGACTCCCAAAGACTCAATAACAGTTGTCAAGAGAAGCAATCAATGCAACTGCTTTGCTTAGAAATACCTTTATTTTATAAAGCCACGGATCGTTCCGTAAAGTTTTTTTTAAACCACACTTATAAAAAAGATGTCGACAATTCTTAGGAAAAAAAAGCTGAAAATGTTTCTCATTAAGTCAGGGTTACACAAAGGTTATATTTATAATATATATATATATATATTTATATTTGTATATCTATTATTTAGGAATGAAAAGTAGGGAATGGCAAAGCTCACGCTGCTGTAGTTAGATCTCAGACACTTGATCGGTCCCCACAAACAGGGTCTCTTGACAGAAAGGGTTCACCAGCACCATCCCAGTGTCTCTGTAGTCACCATTGGCAGGGGAGCGGGGCTCTGAGAGCTGGTCCTGAGGAGAGAGAGGGAGGAGATGCCATTCTTAATGAAACAAATGCATGGGAACATTTCTTTTGCAATGCAGAGGTGCAGAGTTTCACAGAAGCTTCATAAAATGTTTTCCTGCTTTCTGAATCAGCCCTGCCCCCAGGCAACAGAGACCTTATTGGTCTCCTCCTAGACGGGGATGTCTCACTGGGAACGATGCACACAGCAGTCGGCTCACTGCTCTGCTTGTTAACACTGGGTCCCCAGTGGACCCCAGACGCCCCCAGACATTGGGGTTATCTATCTGCTTATCCTCCCTGATCACACCTGTACCTGCCCACTTCTTTCCTCTCCTGTCAGAGCCTGAGCCACTCTGCAAGGGCTAATTCCTTCCACGCCTGAATCCTCCCAGACCCCGGTCAGAATTATTTGCCTTATTTTCGGGAGAACTTGATGTGCTGAGCTGAATGGATCTAAAGCCATGCATGACTGCATCATAGGTGGGGAGTGAAAAATTCAGCCTATTGGCACAACCCCAAGAACAGAAAGATCTGGAAAGTGACCCACTGTGCAGGGGGTCATCTGAAGGGCTTGGCAGGGTTTTGTAACAACCACCAGGGACAGCCAGCATTTGTGAGCCACTAAACGGCTGAACTCGGATTTAGTCTCAGATTTTAATTGATGGGGTAAAAAGTCATAGCTTGTTCTGATCCTTAACTAAAGCCTCAGGAGCCACAGGTTATTTCAGGGGTAAGGTGCAATAGGTCTAAGCATAATTGGCTTATGCCAGACTTGCTTAGAAACCTCTTCATTTTAAGAAGCCACGTTTAATCCTCTGAAGCTTATTTTAAAACAAAACACATACACTGTTTTGAGCAGTATGTCTTGCTCTATGGATAATAAGGTGAGAAAGGAAGAAGGTCATAGTTTATAAAATATCTTTTCAGAAGACAAGGCTTTTCTCCACTGTCTGGAATTAACTGAGTACCCATCAGAAAGGTGGGCGTGGGACCAGCCCTTTAACTAAGAGAGGGGGTGGGAATCACTTTTCTCAGCTGTCCTTTTGGTTTGAGCTGTGGAGGGAAATTCTGGAGGCTGAGATTTAGCTTGTCATTTTACAGTTCGCACAAAGCTGGTGTTTACTGAAGGCAAGCCAGTTGGGGATGTTTCATTGCATAAAAAAGTGAAAATTGTGTAGGAAGTAATGAGGGCAATAAAGATGACGAAGGGTGAAGGAGGGAAAAAAGAAGGGAGGAGGAAGGAGAAAAGAAAGGATGGAAAAGTTACCAAGCACCTTTTGGGTGTCACAATTTTGCCCATACAGTCCTAGATTTATGCTTTGCCATTCTTAGTAACACAGAAGGGGAGCAGGTCATCAAAGAAATCTGCTTAGGCAAAGCATTTGGCAGCTAACGGGCAGGCGGTGAGGAGATGCCTGGGGACACAGAAGAGGGTGGCACATGCCCTGGGACCTATGGCTGTCCACGTGTGTGCCCAGCTGCCTGCATCCTGGCTCCAGGCTGCCTGCCGTGGCCGTCAAAGGGTATGAGCCCAGAGTCAGAACAAACTGTAACATTACTTAAAAAAAAAAAAAAAAAAAAAAAAAAATTCCAGCATGAGGGGAGTAAATCTTTTGGGAAGGAAACAATGATAAAACCCACTCTGAAGCCAAACTCAGTTTTGTGCTACTGGCTCTGCAGTGACCTCCTGTTCTTGAGAAGACAGCTGGCTGGCATGGCCTCTTTTCCCAAGCCTCTGGCTGGTGTCCGACGGTGGCCCTGGGGCTGTGTGGGAATGGCTATCCAGGATGCTGTATGAGCAGGGACATCCACTATTAGCATGTTCACAAGCACTGTCCTTTGGCTTCAGTTTTCACTTATCAATTTGCAAAGAGAATGTGAGGAATTTAGAATTCAGGAATTCACAGTCTACACTCAAAGCAGGGCTGGCCCCTTTGCCAAGTTACCCATTTTTCTACTCACTAAAGCAATCATCAGGAATACTTCTTACCATGAAAAATGTGCATTGGCCATACTGATGGTCAACCCCTTTATGAAGCCTGTGCCTCTGTTTGTCCTTAGGTTAAAACTTTTTATTGAGTGTCTGCTGTGTGTTGGGTGCTTGGGCTGGAGCAGTGAACAAACAAGGTTCCTGCCCGCAGGCAGCTTATATTCTAGCAGGGGAGGCACAGCAAATTGGTCAACAGAGAGAATGATGCAGCGTCAGGTGGTGAGAAACACTCTGAAAGAAATTGAAGAAGAAAAGGGGGTGGAGGGTGCTTGGGGAATGGAGGGCAGAGGCTGGGCTCTAATTTGTACACCTGAGGAGGTGAATTTTGAAAAGAGATCTGAAGGAAGTGAGGGATCATCGAGGCATCTGGGAGAAAAGCATCTCAGATGGATGCAAGAGCAAAGTTCTAAGAGTACTGTGCTGAAGAAACAGCAAAAAGGTCAGTGTGGCTCAAGAGTGTGGTCAATAGGAGACATGGCAGGAAGGGTCGTAAGAGGAGGGGAGGGCAGAGTCAGAGCCTGGGTTTCATTCAGATGTGGAGAAAAGCCGTTTGGGGGTTGAGAGCCATGGCTGATATGATGTCCTGCCTTGAAAAGCTCATTTTGGCTACTCTGTGGAGGACAGATTGCAGGATGCAAGATGGAAGTGGGGAATCCTGTTTTCAGAGGCAACTGTGACAATCCATGATTTGAAAGATGAGGGTGATTGAGGAGGTGGCAGTCACGCAGGTGGTGAGAAGTGCTTGGATTTGTGGACAGACTAGCTGTGGGATGTGAGAGAAAAAGGTGACGGCGGTGCCATCTACACAGCTGAGGAGCAGCAGTTCAGCTTGCAGGTTTGGGGCAGGGCTGGGAAAATCAAGAGTTCAGTCTTGGACATATTGAGTTTGAGATGCCTGTGAGGCAGCTGTATGGGAGTCTGGAGTACTGTAGAGTTATCAAGGCTAGAGATGGAAATGTGGGAGTCAAGAGTACAGAGATGGTATTTAAAGCTACGGAACCAAGTAGAAAGAGAAGAAAAGCAGTAGGAAGACTGATTCTGGATACTCTATAGTGATCGGAAATCAGGGAAAGGACACAGAGCCAATAATGGAGTTTGAGAAGGAGCTGCCAGTAGAGGGTGGGGCCCCGGATGCCAGGGAAGCATGGTTTTAAGGAGGAAATGTTGGACCGTGTCAAAGCTGCTGGTGGATCGAGTCAGATGAGTGCCCAGAACTGACCACTGGGTTTAGCAATGTGGAGTCAACTGGTAATTCTAGTGGGAGAGAAAGAGAGACAGACAATAAATAGATATCATACCAGTAGCTATCATTACAACTCTAATTAGTGCCATGATGAAAGAGCAGAGGGGGCTGAGCCCACATAAGAGGAGAGCCAAACCCAGCCTGGTAGGTCAGGGAGAGCTTCCATGAGGAAAAGGCATTTAGCCTGGGCCCTGATAATGGGCAGGAGCCACTGAGATGAGCAAATGAAGGGGGTGCTGGGAATGTTTTTCCTCTCCTGGGCTCATGCACAGGGCTGGAGTGAGGATGCAACTTGATGCTACCAAGGAACAAAAAGAAATGTAATGTGGTTGGAGCTTAGCAAATGAGGAGGAAAGGGGCATGATGTGAGGCTGGAAAGCTGGGCTGGGGCCAGGTTTTATAGGCCCTGTGAAGGATTGCAAACTTTATCTTAAGAGCAATGGGAAGCTACTTGAAGTGTCTTGGGCATGGAAGTGATGTGATCACATTTGTTTACAAAAGCTTACCGTGGCTGCTGTGGGGAATGGATCTGCAGAGGAAGAGGGGGGCTGTGCCTCCGGACCTCTTCTCAGCTCTCACTGTCTTTATTCTCAGCTCCAATGTCTTTATTCAGATGTCTGCCATCTTTCTCCTGGGCCATCTAAATTGCAACCTAGTTGAACTACCTATTTCTAGTCTGTGTTTCTGTCTGTCCTTCTATCCATTCACCCATCTAGCAAACCAACCTTTTTTTCCTCTCTTACCCATTCATTGATTATGAATGGAGTGCCTTCATTAGGCCATCAGTACAGTCTTTCTGAAACTGGGTCACCCAACAGACCAAAACTTCCAATGACTTTGTGCTAAGATTAAAGCCTAAACACTATAACACCTTATTTGAGGTTGTGCTTAATCCAGCCTCCACCTACTCTTCCTGCCCTACCCTGGCCCCTGTGTGACACTGGAAGGATTCTCTGGCTCTGTGGTCAGGAAAAGGAACCAGGTGTCCTGGGCAATCCCCCCTCCCTTGTCCCTGACCCAGCGGATTCTTCTCTCCCTTCACGAGCCACACCCAGCATACATCCTACCTTTATTCAAGCTCCTTCATCTGGAACTCTTTGCCTTAACCTATTTGTCATCAAAGTCTATTTATCCTTCCTAGCACATCCACTGTGAAGGCGTCCCTGCTTAGGCGAATAAGAATTAAACTCTCCCTCCCCTGGGTTTCCATAGCTCTTTGCCTCTGACTCTTCTTGTACCTCCTACAGTTTGTTTTGGTTTTGGGTGATGCTTTGGGTCATCCCTTACCACATCTTTGAATCTGAGTTCCTTAAGAGCAAGCACTTATCTTCAGAGTTCCCAGAGAATGCCTGTCACCAAATAGGTCCTCAACGAATATATTTTGACTTGCTTCCTGGAACCCAAAGTCCCAGGACAGTGCTTCCCAAACTTTAGGGTGTGTGGAAAGCACCTGGGGATTCTTCCTAAAGTGCAGACCCTGATTCATTAGGGCTGTGGTGGGGCAGGTGGGGCTGATGCTGCTGGCCCATAGACTACCCCGGAGGAGGATGGCTCTTCTTGCGGCCTGCACTTTCCCCTGCAGTGGGTCCAGCACTACAGGGCGGGATCACTGGGTGTGGGGCTCAGTACCTCAGAGGTTTCAAGTGACTGGATCTCCCTCGGTAACTCCACGGCATGCTTGTTGAAGTAGTCCATGGTGATGGCGTTGTTCCAGTAGCTCAGGTTGTTCTCCGGGTTCGCTGTCTTCTTCTTCCTCCTCATGCAGCACACTGTCAGCAAGACAGCTGCGGAGAGAGTCTCCCAGTCAGAGAGGGGGACACGGGCAACCAGGACGGGCCGGCACTGGTGGGTGGGAGGTGCCAGTCCCCTAGGTGTGGCCGTGACCGTCCAACATTCAGCCATTCACCCCATTCATCAGTAAACTGTTCATTCTTTCAACAAATATCTACATATGTTAAATGCCTACTTTGTGCCAGAAACTGTTACAGGTATTGGGGAGATAGGGTTCAAAACAAAGAAAAGGTACCCCTGCTTTCATGAGCTTCCATTCTGGTGTGTGTGTGTGTGTGTGTGGAAGGTGCATAGAGGGGGCCAGACACTACATAAGGAATAAACAAAATGAATAAATAAAGTACATTCAGATAGTGATGAGCACTTGAAGAAAATAAACCAGGGTAAAGTGAGAGAAAAGAGCAGAGAGATGGAGGAGAGAGAGCTTTAGAGATGTCATGAAAGGTCCCCCCAAGGAGGTGATGTTGGAGCTGAGATCAGAATGCAGAGAAGGAGCCAGCCATGTGAAGTATGTGCAAAGGGCCTGGGGTGGGGACAAGCTAGATGTGTGAGAGGAGAAGAGAAAGGACCACCATGGCTGGAGAAGGACAAGGAGCTTGGGTATAATTCGGGGAAATTTGTGGATGCTGCAGTGCCACTCCTTGAGCTTGCTCTAAGAAAATGCCTGACTCATGTAGGGGGAGAGCTCCCCAGAGTTGGCTGCAGAACAATGGCTTGTGTGCGCTGAGGTGTATTGCCAGGATAATGAGGAGGGAATCTCAATCTGAGCAGGAGTATGGCAGAAAAAGGGGCAAAGCACAGAGTACTCTACAAAGGAGTGCTTCATTCCACAGAGGGTCCCCTTGAGGGCATAAGCTCACAGAGTGAAATTACTGGGCAGAAGTTTTGGACCCTGATAAAGAGCTTCTCTGGCCTAGTTCTCATTCTCATTATATCACAATAATAATGATGATACCTTCTAACAGTTATATGGCACTTACATGCCAGGCAGTGTCCCAAGCACTTTAGAAATATTAACTCCTCCATTTAATCCCACAAGGTCAGTACTCTTATGGTCTCCATTTTACAGACAGGGAAACTGAGGCTCAGACAGCAAAGTGATTTGCCCAAGCGCAAACCCAGACAGCTGGACACCAAAGCCTGTGTTCTATCTATCCAAGATACTGCTGCACAAAGAAAGGCCCAAGAATGTTGTAGAAGCCCACACTGCACAGCTGTGCCTACTGAAGCACTGCACAGCTTGACTGAGCACATGGCTTGGCGAGTGACTCCATCTGTTCAACCTTGAGGACTCATGGGCCCAAGAGGAAGAAGGACGTTTGGATTGTGTCGGTGACACAGGTGTGGCTTGGACATGCCAACAGGGAAGGCTTCTGAGGTTGGAAAGGTGGGGTGGCCTCTTCAGGCCCTTATAGTGGAATGAGTGATGCAGTGATGAGGGTGACAGAGAGAGCCCTCTTGGGGAGAAGCCAGTAAGTGAGGTCGAGGCTCACCACCACCAGACCCTTGGGGTGGCTGAGACTCCAGACGAGGGTGGGCAGGGCTGCAGCCAACAACCTGGTGGTGCCAACCATCTCTGCTGGGGAGTGGGGCACAGGCTGAACTGACCACAGAGGCCGCAGCACGGTGCCAGTGGTCATCAGGGGGCAGTGGAGGGTCTGCTCTGCCACAGCAGCCCGAGGGCTTGTCCAGCATCAGGGGGTGCAGCAAACACACCCACATGGAGCTGAGACCCCAGGCCCCTGGTGGGCTGACTGAGGAATTCTGTGATCTTCTTCCCAGCTGCCGGCCTTGCTGGCATCTCAATCTGAAAGGGTCTCTGAACAAGGTCAAGAGATGGGGCAAGATTCCATTTCATCAGATCTGCTTCAATCAAAAAAACTTCTAATTTGCTGACCATTCTTCCAGACCCCCTTAAACATGCTTTAAAAATATACAGAGATTTTGGACTGTTTGACCTACAAAGGGATTTCAGAGTTTAGCTGGTATAGACTTCTTCAAATTTTGTGGTCTCCTCCCTTCCTCTTTCTCTCCCATCCTCCCAGAGGACGCTTTCTTCAAATGATTGAAGGAGTGGGAGTGAGGAGGGTGGCTGGAGAGCACAGACTGACAACCCATTAGTTTAGGCACCTCCTGATTTTATGGGGGAGAAAGCTACGGTTCCAGTACCAAGCTGACTTGCTCCAAGTCACAGGCCTGCAAATGGCAGGGCTGGGACAAGACCCCAGGTCCTGTCCCCTTTTCTGATGTCTTATTCTTGACTTTCACCACTTTTCCACCCTGTTCCTGGAACTGGGATGCTGAAATAGTCTGGAAAATTCAAGCTAGGTGAAACAGAAGCCACAGAGAGAGGGCTAGGGAAAACATTTGGGAAGCAGGAAGAGTGCTGTTTTCTGAGCCCCAGCCCCATTTGCCTGGCGGAGTTAGAGCTCGGGAGGTTAGAGAAGGGGCTGTAAGAGCCGTTTCCTATGCTAGAACAAACAGAGCGACTCCTCCCTTATTTTTTAAGGTCACATCCCATCATGCCACACAAAACACTGCTATAGATGCAAAAACGTATGCCCGGGTAAGGGCAAAAACGTATATTCATATACCAGATTTGCCTGGTTTGCTTTTCCAAGGAAGAAGGATGTTTGAGCCTCTGATCTATTTAGCAATTATATGTAAACAGACAGAATCAAAGTGCTAGATGTGGCCTTAGGTTGCCTAGTCAATATATAGAGAAAGACACAGATTTAGAATCAGAATCCAGATGATAAGTACATTCCTTGCATGACCTGAGCAAGTTACATAACCTCTCTCAGCCTCAGTTTCCTCTGGGAAGATGACACGATCATGCATTTGGCAGCACTCTGCAGATTCCTGGGCACACAGCAGGTGCTGAACCAACACCAGTCCCTTCCCCCACCCTATATTCTTACTCTACCAAGTAGGAATGGAAACACAGAGAATCTTGCCCAAGGCTATGCTGCTGAGCCGGCTGGCACAGGCTACAGGTTCCAGGTCCTCTGGCCTCCGGAAGGGCTCCTTCTACCAGCACATGTTGCCCCTGGCTCTGAAGCCAGGGCCTGTTTAGAACCAGGCCCTGCCCCATGGAAGGGCTGGTGCTGCTGCAGGATGGCCTGGGGTCGGAACAGAGAGCCCTGTTCCAAGCTTCTTTCCCCCACAGGCTGTTTGCACTCTGGATCCTGATTATATTTCTCTCAGAGAATTTCCAGTGCTTCTCAAGTGCTATTTGCTTACTGGAAGCCAGTCTGGCTCTAGAAAGAGCAGTGTCTTGAGGCCAGAGAGATCTGGGTTCAAGTCTTGGCTCTGCCAGGTAAGTTGCATGTGCGCTCTCTCTGATTAACATGGACTTCAAAGGATTGTAATGAGGATTAAAGAGATTATGAAATCAAAATGCCAAGCACACTACTTGACATACAATAGGTTCTTTTTAAAATTTTTTTCTTATTACAGTAGGTTCTTAATTAATGATAGTTCTCTCTTCTGGCATCCTCTCCAACAGAGAAAGAAAAATTGGGCTGCAAAAATGTTGGGTGGCTTGAGGCCAAGATACCACCTTTGGCTTAGAACTTTTACTCTTTTGGGGTCTGAACTTTCTTCCAAGAAAGAAAAGTACAAGTCAGAGTTTCTAATACATTCCTAGCACGGACTTGTACTTTACAGTCTTATTTAACCCTCACAATCACTGTCTGAGGAAGCAGCTATTACTCTTCCCATTTACAGGAGCAGTAACTGAAGTAGACGGAAGTTAAGAAAACTGATCCTTATTACATAGCTCATTACTGGAGCCTGAGCCCAGGTCTGTGTGACTTGTAAGTCGATGCCCGTTGTCCTATAGTGTCCTGAACACTGGAGGGAACATACATTAGGCACGTAGAAGCACTCTGTAAACTACACACTTACGCAAAGAAAAGGTGTTATCCACCCCTTTCTGATTTAATCACAAAGGTTCAACTGCTCTCTTTCTCTGAAAGCAAAAGCCATCAAGAGGAGGACAGGTGGGGTTCCCATATCCTTAAGTTTTAAAACAGGGGTGAGGATTAAGAAAATCTTGTCTTCCCAGGAACACCAGTGGGGAACCATCAGTGGCTTAGGAAGGAGGAGGTTCACTGGCTTTAAGACGGAGCCCTGGCTTCCACACCTCTGGGAGGGTGTGCTTTCAGGTGATGGGATCCCTTGGGTGACGGCAACAGAAAGGAAATCCTCCAGCGCCTTGAGGACTCAACCTCTTCAAACACTTGCCAATATCATAACAACAATAAAATTATTAACAGCCTTTCTGTTATCACTGCCTTTTACTGAGCACCTCCTCCATGGCTGACACTGTGATGGGGCGTAACATGCATAGTCTCTGATTTTCACAACAAATCTCCAAGGTAGGTGTTGCCTGGCTCAGATCTCCTGCTGCAAGGAGCAGAGTCGACCAACAGCTTCATGTGCCACCCCCTTTGCATCCACCCGTTTGCATCAAGGCTACGTTTTCCCCAGGCTGCTCCTGCCGTGACTGAGCGAGGCAGCCTGCTGGCACAGGCCTGTTCCTGGGGGATGTGGGATGCCTGTCTTGCTTGAGGACTCCCGATGGCCTGCAGAAACTTCCTTATGTTTGCATGGAAACATATGCATGTGTGGCGTCCCAGACTCTTCCTACCTAAGCCTCTTTCTTCCCTTCTCCTTTCATAGTTGTCAGGCCTGCATTGCCTTTGGAGGGCTCTCCTGGCCTACTCTGATTCCTTCCCGTGGGGTGAATTATATCTCCCAAAAGATACATTCAAGTCCTCACCCCTGGTATCTGTGAATGGGACCTTACTGGGAAATAGGGTAGAGGTAATAAAATAAGATGAGGTCATACTGGATTAGGGTGTGCCCTAAACCCAATGACTGGGGGGGGCCTTCTGAGGAGAGAGAAATTTGGAGACACAGATACACAGGGAAGAAGGCCATGTGAAGACGGAGGCAGAGATTAGGCAGGGGTTCTTAACAGGGGGTTGGTGATCTTGAATTGAAATTCAAAAAAACATTATTCTTGTGGGGACGTGTTGGTGCAGGTGTGATTTATTTATTAAATAATCCACAGTATAGTGTGGACTTAGTAAGGGGTCTGTGGTTTTCACCTGACTGGCAAAGGGGGCCATGGAACAAAAAAAAGTTAAGAACCCCTGGATTAGAGTGACGCAGCTACTGGGCAAGAACATCAAGGATTGCTGGCATCTCCTAGAAACTGGAAGAGGAGAGTAAGGATTCCCCCTAGAGCCTTCAGGGGAGCATGGCCCTGCTGACATTTTGATTTTGGACTTCTGGCCTCCAGAACTGTAAGAGAATAAAGTTCTGTTGTTTTAAGCCACCAAGTTTGTGGTACTTTGTTACAGCAGGCACAGGAAACGAATATCCTTCCCTTTATGCTTCACAGGTATTTCCCCCAATAAATCTTTTGCAAGCCTAATCCTGTTTTGGTGTCTGCTCCTCAAAGGACCCAGACTAACACAGCAGATACTGGTTCCATCTTACAGAGGAAACACGGGATCCGTGCTCAAGTAACTCATCCAAGTTCTTTAGCCGATGAGTGGCAGAGCTGGGATGACATCTGGTTGTGTCTCATTCCACAGGCCAAGTTTTTAAACTTAGATTTAGGCCAAGTAGATTTAAAGTTAGCAAAGTTAGAGAGGACAGTGAGCTCTACATATTTTAATTTGGCCCCTTCGTTTTACAGATGAGAAACTTGAGACCAGGGAGGGGAAAGGATTAGTCCAGGGTTGCCAGGGGAGTGAGCCAGGGCTGTGGACAATCATTTCCCTCCTTTGAGGACTGAGGGAGGAGGCCAAAGGGAGGCCGAAGGGTATGGAAGGAGGCCAGGCTGGACACGAGGACATGGGCCTGGGAAATACAGGTGTGGATTCTCCACCCTGGCAGGTGGAATATGCCTGTGGAGGGCCCAAAGGAGGGGGCTCCAAAGTAGCCCTTGGAAAGCACAAGGAGGAGCTGCCAGTGCTGACACTCTGGTCCAGCTGAGGTGACATCCCCTGGACAATTTGCCTTGCCCTGACGCTTCTCCCCTCCTCCTCCTCCTGTTAGTTCATGAGCCCCAAGGAGATAAGCTTCTAGGCCAAACTTCCTTCTGGCCCTAATCTCTTCTATTCTTTCCATGGGCAAGAATAATCCTGACGCACATTTTCTTAGATAATTATTACAAAGTCATTTTGGGCTGTGAGTAAAAGATACATATAAATTCGGACTTTTGACGTACATTCACGGAACAGTTAGCACAGGAGAGAACCATATTAGGCACAGTGAGGGGCTAGCTCTTTGAAGGCTGCCCCCCAGAGCAGCCCAGATGAGAGGAGCTCCTCTGCTTCTGCCAGGTTCAACTGGCTTTGCTTCCTGCTCTCACCCTTGCAGGGGAGAAGACATTCTCAAGAATGGAAATAGGGCACGCAGGAAGGCCAGGGAGCCTGGCAGAGCCTCACAAGTGATCTGAGTTAACAACTCTGAGCACTGACAATGGTGAGGAGGATTCAGTTCCAGGCCCAGAGGCTCTAGCAGGAGCCATCGGGCTCTGAGTGTCCTGACGGTGGCAGCAGAGACCAGCTCAGGAGCTGCATGGTTCCCTGGCTCCAGCAGGAGTGTGTCCTGGATCCAATCAATTTCAGTACTCGGTTCATCGGAGAACCTGTGTGGCTGACAGTCTCTAGCACGGCTCTGGAAACAAAGCACTTCTCAGACCTGGCACACGTACCGCTTTCCAGCTGTCGAGTGGGGCTTGCCATCTGGAAGGGCAGGGAGCGCTGATGACCCTCCTCCTTGGGCAGCCTGGATTTGCTATGCTCACTCCCCAGCTGACAGCAGAAGCTGGGAAACCACCTCTTGACCAGCACCCTAGAACTCTGGCTTCTGGTGAATGCAGGAAAGCAGGGCCAGGGCCAGCGCAGGCATGAAGAGCCAGAGGAGAGGAAATCCATGCATGCACTTGGCTGCCAACCCAGACTGCCTGAAGTGTCTGGCCAGCTGAAATGGATTAGGCCCTTCTTTTGGGGGCTGCAGAGTAAGCTTCTGGACAAATGCAGCTGCCGGGGAAGTCTGACACATGGGACCCTTGGATCTGGGTGAGGTCTGCTGGCCTGACAACTAGCGTGGGGCTGGGCTAGGAAGTAATATCGGCCTGGATATTTACCTCCAATGTGACTAACATCCACTGAACACCTAGTATAGCCAGGTGCATACTGGTCACAACATGCGCTTTGAAAGAGCACCGGGCTCTGGAGCTGGAAAAAACATCCCTCTCTTGGGGTTCTCATGGGCCCAGGACATGAGCCACGTTGAGGCAGGAACCCTGACGAGTCTGGGAGTGAGGGCTTATGGGGGCATCCCTTGTGGATGGTGGAGACATACGACCGATGCCAAAGGAGTGTTTGCGATTCCATAGTCCAGTTCAAACATATGTTCTTCTCTTCCTTTGGAAAGCCATATGTTATATCCCCAGCACCCAAAAGCTCCTGTCAGCCAGAAGCATTCCCAGGGTGCAGTTCCAGGCTGTACCCAGCTCTTGCCTTGGCTGGCATTTTCATGCATGGTTTCGGCAGCCCATGGGCTTTCCAGCTCTGCAGTAAGAGCTGATCTAATTTCAAACTCATACATAGCAGAAGTGCTGAGGGGAGAAGGAATCTTTTTAGAATTGCAAAACTCTGGTGGGTGTGGCCCGTGGGGGTGCAGGTCGAGTCTATTCTGGGTTGTCCAGCTCAGAAAAGAGGGAGGCTTAGGTAAGGCGAGGACTCTGGGAGTTGGGGAGGGAGCTGCACCATACATCTCTGATTTCCTCAGGCCTGACACACAATGGGCACTCATGGATTGTTACACTGCATCAGACCAGTGGACCCCACCCCCAGATCTGGACTGACTCGCTGTGTGATTAGGACTCTGAGCAAATCACTTCCTCTGGAGATTTATTCCCCACCTGTATGGTGTGGACAATGGCCAGAGCCTCCTTGGGGATATGTATGCTTGTTTCTGATTTTTATTTGTCCCTCTTGCTAGTCAGATTAAGAATGGAATTATAAAAAATAATGGAGGGGAGCGGCTGTGGCTTAAGCATTTGGGTGCCTGCCTACCACATGGGAGGTCTGGGTTCTGTTCCCAATGGCTTCTAGAGAAGATGAGCAATACAGCGAGCTGACCCGACAGGCTTGTGTGATGGGCTGGCATGGTGAGCTGTCACAACAAGATGATGCAATGGGGAGACACAAAGAGGAAACACAATGAGAGACACAACAAAGCAGCGAGTGGAGGTGGCTCAAGCAGCTGAGCGCCTCTCTCCCACATGGGAGGTCCCGGGTTCAGTTCCAGGTGCCTCCTAAAGAGAAGACGAGCAGACACAGAGAACACACAACAAATGGACATGGAGAGTAGACAGTGAGTGCAAACAATGGGGCGGGGGCGATTAAAAATAAAGTAAAATATCTCCTTTAAAAAAAATAATGGAAACTCACTGACCTATAGACATGTAAGGAATGGCATATTGGAAAGCTGTCTCTAATGTAGTTACTTCTCAAATATAACCATTATTAATAATTTATTGGCTAATCGTGCTATATTTTTTTTCAGTATCATTTTTCTGTTTTAAAAATGAGCAATTAGGTTTTTAAGAATATGCATGTTTCCACGAGAGACCAAAAAAAAAAGCTGCTTTTCATTAAGAATGAAATATGCAACCTGCAAACATTTTTACTTCTGAATTGGGTACTTGAACAGCACCCCACCCTCACCTGACATGGAAAGTTTGTTTGCTTATTAACCTGAAGGAGGCAGAAATCCGGGAGAGGGGGCTCCTTGAAAGAACCCAGATTCCAGATTAGAAAAAAATCATGGAGTACAATGTTGACTGGAAACATGATTTACGTTAAAGGCATAAACCTCTAGCATTAACGTTCAAATCTCCACAAAACAAGGAAAGGCTGGGGGAGCCTCTGCTGTGAAAAGGAGCTTCGTTCCTCTGGAATCTGTGTGAGGTGAGGGTGAGCACGCAGCTGCCTGAATGGGACCAAAGAGTCCAGACAAAGGAGTCCCCGTCCCGCTGGCCTCTGGCATGGCTGGTCACATGCAGAGTGCCGTGCTCCCTTCTGGGAGAACGGGGATAACCTGGAGGCCATGTGGGGGCAGACAGAGAGGGAAGTCCTGTGAAGAAGACTTGAAGGGAAAGGGATGAGTAGCCTGGAAAAAGAGAAGACTATCCTTGAGGACCATTTCAAATGTTTTGGGTACTGTTAAATGAATGTGTTCTAGGTGGTTTCAGAGGACAGAGCTTAGGAACACAGAGTGGAAATGTCCTGCTACCTTATTTCCTGGGACTCTGGGAATTTTCTGCAGCTCACTTAGCGGGGCTGTCCAACTCTGGGGGTATAAGTGGGATTTGGAATTCTGAGGCAGAGCAAGTTGAAATGGTAGAGGGAGAGGAAGGAGGGAAGAGAGGAGTGGGAGGCACTTACAGCAGGAGGAGATGGGCACACTGATGGCCAAGATCACCCAGGCGATGTCCATCTTGCTCAGGCAGATGGTGGCTCTGTGCTGGGGTTTATCCCCTTCGGCCACATGGGAGATATTCCCTGCTGTTCCAGGCTTCCAGGTCTCGGCAGGGACCAGGCGGTTGAGGAAGTTTCCTGTGGCTGTGGACACCACTGTGGAAAGAGGACTGGGCACCCTTTCGGGCAGAGTGGGGGTGGCCGCAGTGTCCTCCCTGGCTGGGGATACAGTGCTTTCTGAGGTCCCAGGGGGGTGGGCTGAGGGCTGCAGGGTTGTGGGTGCTCCCTGAGGAATCCCCTCGGAAGGGGCTGAGATGCTGGCATCAAAGGCAGCCTGGGTGGGCCCCGTGGTGGCCGTGAAGACCTCAGAGCTGGCAGACAGAGGTGTGTCGGTGCCAGGAGTGAAAGTAAGCCAGGAGTCCTGTGGGTCACTGCGCGGGTGCTGAGAAGGCACTGGGGCGGGCTGCGGCCTGGCAGAGACACCTGAGGCTGCGGTGGCATTCGGCTCCCTTCCGTGGGTGGTAAAAGTGGGACCACCCCCAGAGTCTGCTCTGCTAAGGCTTGGCTTGCTCTCTGCAGGCACCGAGGGGGTGGCAGATGATGCCCACGAGGTACTGCTGGGTGCCACGGCTGCAGCCACTGTCTGGGGCTGTGGCGAGGGGGAGTGTTCCCAACGTGGGTTCCTGGGGGTGAGGGCGGAAGGGTCTGGCTCCACAGGCCCTGTGAAGTTGCCCTTGTAGATCTGAAAGATTTTCCCCAGGGGCCGCTTCTGCCCCGGATATGTGGAGCTCTGATTTCGCCCCCGCTGGCTTTCCTTCCTCCCCGACTGGCTACCATGTGCAGGTGGGACAGGGCGTGAGGAGCTACCGGCTCCCTTTCGGGAAGAACCTGGGGGCCTGGGGGGCCTGCGTGTGGTGGCCCGGGTGGGTGCTGTGGGGGGGCGGCTGGCGGCTCCGGTTGGCTTCATCAGCAGGATGGTACGGACAGTGTCCTCGGGGGCACGGCCGTCTGAGGGGGATGATGTGGTTGCCACGGCAGCAGGAGGGCCTCCTGTTGTTGGGGGGCCTTCAGAATGGGAGGTGATGGCAGTCACCATGATGGTGGAGATGGTGTTGGTAGGAGGGTGTCTGTCTGGATGGGGCGTTGTCGCCCTGGGAGCTGCATCCTGTGAGGAGGATCCGTCGGGATGGGGTATCAGCATCACCACAGATGCAGGGGCAGCCACCATGGGTGAGTGTCTGGTAGAGCTGGGAGGTGCTGTTGCCATGGTGCCTAAGGGGAGGCCCTGAAGAGATTCCCTGGGAGATGGTTCCTGGACAGCAAATACCAGTGCTTCAGTCAGTGCCAAGGTCAGGAGGAAGCCTTGAGAGGGAGACAGAGAGAAGAGGTGAAATACCTGGGAGTAGGTTACGGCCTGGGCCTTCCCTACCCGTGATCTTGAAAAGCTCTGGGAGCTGAAGGGAAATGCCAGGAGTATTCCTGAGACCCACCCTGCTTTCAAGACACTCAAATCAGATGTGGAACTATGTGTGGAAATGGGACAGGTCTATGCGGTAGGTGCTACTAGGTTGGGAAGAAAAGCCAGAATCAGGGGAACCAGAGGCAGCTACACTGGCCTCTCCCATCCTTTCCCCAAGGCCTCTGACATGCTCTCCACCCTCTGCCCAAGGGCAACTTCTCAGAACAGCCTCAGGCTGGGGCTGAGGGAGAAGGTTTGTGGTCTTCTCATCTGCCTCCAGTGCCTCTGCCCCTTTACAGCCAGGGAGTGGTCAGGGCCAAGGGCTTGGCCTTAGGGAAACCAGCAGCTCTGGGGAAGCCACCTCAAGCCAAGTGAGGAAGGCCTGGGTGGGCAGAGGTGACCACCTCCCCATTTATAAGCCAGACAAAGGTTCAAACAGACAGATCTCTTACCGTAAAAGCCCACTCACCAAATAACTAAGGAGGGCCTACCCTCTCCTGGACCCTGGGGGGCACAACAATGAGCAGGCCCTCAACGAGCTCACACAAATATACAAATAATCCTAAAACAAGACAGAGATGGCTCTGTGCATAGGAGATTGGCATGCAGAAGGGGTCAGGGGTCCAGAGAAAGGACCAGCAGACCTGGGGCACACAGAGCTTAGCACAGAGCCTGAGAGGAGATGCATTCTGTAAAAGCCAGTTGGTTTTATGGCCAGCATTCCTGTCTGCTTTTCCTATGGGGCTCATGTGGCTGAACTCTCTGGAAAATCTTCTCTGGAAAATTTTTGAGTAGGAGAAGCCATTTTGAACATTAAACAGAAATCATGGATTTTGCATGTGTGTATATTTTTAATTCACTAAGAAAATGCACAAGGACAAAAACCTTCAGTACGTTTAAAAATACATCTAAATCTGTGAGGATTTTATTTCATCACAACAGCATGTACCTCTATTTAAAAATACTACACCTCCTATAAATGTAGGCTCTCTTGAGACGATCGGTTGGCACACAGGGTATGCCCTTACAGCACCATGGGTTGTGAAGAGTTGGTCTCTACTGCTGAGGCCTGTTTCTGACCTGTTGACTTCTCCTTGTTCCACACGAACCTGCTTCCTTAAGACCCTGCTAGTCTTCAGGACCATGAGCAGACATCTCTGCCTCTACCTGATAACTCTTTCAGAGCCACCGTCTCCTGCCACCAGATCACAGCAGGACAAATGGCCAGCGAGCTCCCTGGGTGTCTGGTGTGGTCAACAAAGGCACTGATAGGGGCAGGCCTTTGAGATCGGGCCCAGGTCCAGCACTGAAGCTGCTTCCCAGTTAGGGATAGCTGGACTCTTGGAATGGGCCAACGAGCCTCTCACCCTGTACCCATAAATTTGTGGGTGTGGGGAGTGTAGCTCCAACCATCTCTAGACCAAGAATCTGCCTTAGACAAGCTGTTTTTTACAAACTTTCATTTGTGATTCAGACTGTACACCAGCAGTGTGATCTGTGTGTTCACATAAAGCCTCAAAACTGTTTACGGAGCACCTGCCCTCTATCAGGCTTTGACGCACCATTTAATTCTCACAGCCATTCCACGGGGTAGGAATGAGAGGTTCCAGGAAATGAGTCTTGTGTTTCAAGTCACAAAAGCAGAGGTGGGATTTGAAACCAGGCCTGTCTCCCAAATGCATGCTTTCCCTGTTCAACCACCACCAATCATGCCAAAGGGAGAAGAGGACTGTAAGTTGCCTCCACGGAACAAACACTACCACACCAGCATGCTCTGACTGCTTCAGGGCTATTCCGGCCCTGCCCTTCTCGTCCCTCCACAATCTATCCTCAGGGCTCAGGGTCCTGGCCTCCAAGGTTTTGACAGACATTCCTTTATCACCGTGCTGGCTCACAAGGGTCTTTGTTCAACATAAGGGCCTTATATTTGGGGTTCCCCCACAAAGGAGAAACTGAGACAAGGGCTGTGTGCATGCAGTTTATATTGGGAAGTGACCCTAGGGGACAGCTGTGGGTGACTGAGAAGAGTAAAACAGGGAAGGAGGGAAAACCAGCTCAAGGGTTGGCTACCAGCTGATCAGGGTGGGCACCTCTAACCCCCCGGGGACTTCTGAGTTGCTGAGCCGACGTCTTCTCAAATTGTCTGCCTGAAAGGAGACTGTAGCTCCTATCCCCACTGCTCAAGGGTTGCCTCATGGGTGCTAATTCCACTCGCTTCCCTGCTCATATGTGTGTCTCACATGGCCCAGTCAGAGAAGCCCTGGGACAGAGGCGCTGTCAGGTTAGCCAGCTGAGTACTACAGCAACAGCTGGAGTTACAACTGTGGGCCCAGAGGGTCCCTGGGGTGGAACACGTGGGGTGGAGCTCGAGAGGTATCGAGCACAATCCCAGACCAAAGACCAAGGACTCAGCAGTGTCCTTTGGCGGCAGTGCTAAGGGCAGTGCAAAGGTTTAAGAGGGTCATGGACTGACCCCAACGACAGGCCTGGGTGGGTCAGGCGCCACTCCTGCCTCCAGGCAGCACTCCAGAGACAGTTTTTAAAATACTCAGGGAAAGAAATTTCACGGACTTTCCCACCAGTGCATTCCGGGGGCTAAAATCTTCCCAGCTGGGAAGTATATGACTGGAATCCTTCTTGCTGTAAGAGTCACAGTGTAAGTAAATAGGTTTGGCCAGTTTCAGTCACCAGCAGCCTCTGAGGTTATTTTTCTCTCTCTAGGTGGGCTGCCAAATTAGCCCCGGCCCTTTCTCCTCTAGACTTTAAATCTCAGGCACAATGAATGAATCATGCCATCCTAGGTACAGGGTTTTCACCTGAAGAATGACATTTAGATGTCACAGGAGTGGGGCCCTAGAGCTCATCTACTCCAACCCCCTCTCTTCTTAGAGGGGGCAACAGAGGGCATTAAGTGACTTGTCCGAGGACATACAGCTGGTCAGGGATGCAGTCTGGACCACAGCCTGGGACGTTATTTCAAAGCAAATCTCTCATAAAAAATTGCCACAATGTTGCACTGCCCAAACACCACTTTCAACCTCTATTGCCATCTTCAGTATGGAAATCAGACAAGCCTTTCTCTCTCCTCCTTGGTACAAAAGGTTAATGACTGAATGTGACACACACGCTGTCACAATAAACATGCAAGGCCTTCAACCCAAGGCTCCCCTAACAGATGCAAATTTTCATTCAAGGCTCTTTGTGCTAGCCTGCCCACTCCCCCTCCTCACAATCTGGGGCTACCTCCTCTTTGCATACCATTTGCATGGATTTACATAATGGGCTCTGGAGGTTCTAATCCCAAATATGTAAGAGAGACTAAAACTAAAATCAAGCTTGACGTGCTTGAAATGTGGAACCGATTTTTTAAAACATGTTGGAATAAGGACAAGTGTGGGGGTGGGATAGAAACCGGTGGATTGATAGGTGGCCAGATATATCAGGAAGGCTCCTCCCATCCAGAATTCCAATGCATACATGATCCCAGAGCCCAAGGGAGGGAAAGGCCCTCCTCTTTTTATTTGGTTGGCTGCCCACAGCCCATATTGGGCAAGATATTTGCATCTGGCAAAGGCAAGGAGGGGACTGATGAAGGGAGACATGGCTAACATGTACTGAGCCTTATTATGTACCCCACACTGCCTGAAGGGCCAAGCTGGTATTGATGGGTACTCTCATTAGCTCTATGTTACAATCGAGGAAAAGAAAAGCACAGAGAGGTACAGGAAGCTGCCCACGGTCACACAGCTGGGCGTGGAGCGCTGGGACTGGAATCCTGCAGCATGCTCCAGGGTACACACTCTCATCCACCCCCACTGTCCGTTCTGCTCTGCCCACCTCTCCTGGCTGCTCGCCACTTTCCTTTTGGGAACTGACTTTCTATTGTTGGTCTTTTGATTTTTCTTCCTTCTTATTTGCTTTCTTCTAGTTCCATTTCGGGACTCTATATGACACATTTGGTGTTCTTCTAAAAATCCAGTTAATTAACTTCATTTTGTAAGGAACTGGGGTGGGGTAGAGACATTTTAGCAGTAGAATATAAGGGTTGGGAACCCCCTGCTTTAAATCTTTAATTATTTCCTTTTCCCCAATCCTGGCATCTCAATGCACACCGTTTTTTCGGGAGAGTAAAAATGGGAAATGTATGGGGAAGCGGCTGTGGCTCAATCAGTGGGGCTCCCGTTTACCATATGGGAGGCCCCGGGTTCGGTTCCCGGGGCCTCCTGGTGAGGGCAGGCCCGCCCGCACGGCGTGGTTGGCTGACCCGGCGAGCACAAGCAGCAAGGGGGGGATAAATGAATAAATAAATAAAATCTTTAAAAAAAAAAAAAAAAAAGGGAAATGTATTTTATAAATATAAAAAAATTCTTAAAATTGCTTATTCAACATGCACTGCATATTCATTACACGGATAAATTTCCCCTTATACATCTAAAGGGAATTCTATCTCATTTTCCTAGTAATTTAAAGTATTTTCCCTCTTGATAGGTAAGGTCTATGGGTGGTACAGCGTCTTGCTGGGTCTCTTGGGACCTAGCTGCCAGGCTGTGAGGAAGCAAGAGTAGCTCATGCAGGGGCCATGTGGTGAGGAACTGGGCCCCTGCACTCTTCCAGGTGACAACCACCACCAACTAGCCACATGAGTGAGCCATGTTCAAAGCAGGTGCTCCAGCCCCAGTCCAGCCGACAAGCTACAGATTCACGAGCAAAAGGAATGGTTACTATTGTTTTAAGCCACTAAATTTTGGGACAGTTTGTTAGGCAGTACTAATAGCTGGAGGACCATACACATGGAAGTGAAACAAAGCCCTTTCAATGACCATTCTGGATTTAAAGATCAGGCTTTTCCGGTTAGTGCTGGAGATCATACTGTGCTGATATGGACTTGGGACCCCTTACTCTCCTCCTTTCCTGGCCAGGAAACACCCCAGGAGCATGGGAAACACCCCAATTTTGGGTTCTTTCTACAGCATCCTGATTTCTCTGATCTACAGCCACAGGCTCCTTCTAAGGAAGAAAGAAACAAATGTGTACTAGGAATAGCATGAAGCTTCCTGGTACACACTCACTTTGTGGACTGGGGGACTGATGTAAAGCTGGCAGCTGACATACTGTGCCTGTATGTTAAAGGCACAGCCATTCCCTCCAAGGAGCTGGTATTCTAGAAGAGAATAAAATCAGTTGTGACAGGGGCACAAACCTCTACACAAATGTTCTCTCAACTATCTTCCTTAAACAAACAAGGATGAAAGTCAAAGAATTAGATGGATGAAAAGGTCAACTCAGCCTCTAATAAAATAACAAGGTCATTAATATTCAGGGAACATCTTGCTGACATCATGGGAAAGAACACAAATGCATCAGCCAGACTTCTCATACTCTTCTAAACTAAAAGGAAGGGGCTCATAAAAATGTTCTATGCTTGCAAGTGAAAAAAAAAACTGACAGACAGCACCTCAGCCAGGTGGTCAAGAGGAACCTGACAGCGATGCTATGTTGACAGCGTGTACCCCTGATACGATGTGATGAACACCGCACTTCACGTCTGTGGCCTTCCTCCCCAAACCCATAACCCCAGTCCAGTCATGAGAAACATCAGGCAGATCCCAACGGAGGGACATTCTACACAGTATCTGACCAGTATTCCTCAAAATTGTCAAGGCCGCCCAAAAGAAGGAATGTCTGAGAAACTACAACTAAATGTAATGTGGTGTCTTGGCTAAGATCTTGGAATAGAAAAAGGATATTAGGTAAAAACTAAGGAAATCTGAATAAAGCATGGACTTTAGCTATAGTAATGCATCATATTGGTTCATTAGTTGTGACAAATGTACCGTACTAATGTTAGATATTAACAAGAGGTATATGGAAACTATCTGTACTGTCTTCACAACTTCTCTGCAAATTTAAAACGATTCTAAAATTAAAAAAAATATATTTAAAAACTGTTCTACAGAGGTCAGACAACAGGGACAGTTGAAGGCCATCCTATGAGGTGAGTCCTAGAAGGGGACACAGATGAAGGGAGATTTGTAAGCAGGTTTTCTAGCAACCTGGAATGAGATCATGTGCCCAGACTGTTGACTCGGGGAGGGAGACTGAGACCCTCACTGCCCTAATGCCGGCTTGTGTCTCCTCTGATCTTTCTTAACCCAATGGGTAGATTTTGATCTAGTGCATCTACTGATATGTCTCAGAGCCTATTAGGAGAGGAAAAATAATTCCACGATAATGCCACATCTATGTATATTCCCTCTCAATCCCATGTTTTAAAATATTCTAATTCAGAGTCCAAGTGTGGAGTTTGGGTGGGGAAATGGTCAGGAGATCTAACAGTCTGAACACAGTTTTTTAACCTGCTCTAATTCCAACTGAGGGATCAGAGTAAATGCTACCTGCGTAATATAAACAGAGTTTTCTTGACCAAAGAATCAGGCTGCATGAAAATCAAAGCTTATTCATCTTTACCGTGGTCTAGTTTGCCCTGTCTTTTAAACATGGAAGCCACAGAAGGTGTTGGACATGCATCCTCATTCAAAATTTCTGCCCATACCCTTTCCTACTAGGTGATGGTGTATCTACCGGCAAAAATGCAACTTGATGGTCACACTTTCTTGACAATGTCAAGGTCTCTCAACTCTCCTGGACAGAAATGCAGGCTCCTTGTGCAGTGGTCCCAGGGCATTCTGATCACGATCATACTGTGACCCTTCTTCTCCCCGGAAGACCTTCAGCAGAGGGCATGGTCTGGGGGTAACTGGGGTTTAGGTTCAGTCTTGGCTCTGCAACTTCCTATTTGTAGGATCTCAGGCAAATTAGCTAGCTTTGTTTTCCTCATCTGTACAATGAGAAGGATAATAATACCTAACTGAAGGGTGCTCTCAGGGTGAGACTGAGATGATGGGCAGAGGCCCGCACAGTGCCTGACATTCAACAGGTGGTAGCTGTCGGTTGTTTTTGTCTCTGTTACATATCGGTCACTGCTTTGGGGCCGAGAGCTTCCTCAGGAAGTCAATTGGAGCCTCAGAACTGAGTTCACTGTCTGACACATAATGGGAGCACTGTAGTGTTTTTGAAAAAAAAAAATGAGATTGAATGAATGGATACTTAAATAATTCCATACATTTGAGACAGTTATTTGCAGCTGAAGGTTTACTACAAAATTATACATGATTATTTCTTTGAAGACAACATCAGCCAAAGAAAGCAGGAAATAACGCAAATTCTGTGACGTGGTGGTGTGGGGTGCATGTGCGCACGCGCGTGTGTGTGCATTTATCTCGTTTTTACCTGGCTCGTCTTTGTGATTAATATTAACCGGTTCAAAGCAAATACACTTATCCCACAAGACAGAGTGAGGCAGTGAAAAGCTGTGCTGCAATCCACTTCCTGCTGATCTAACTTCAAGACCCTCTTCTACAACTGCAGGGTCTATTCCTAATTACATAAGCAAATAGTCTTCATTTCTTCCCAAAGTTCTACAGGGCAGTGTGAGAGTGTTTGCCAAAGTTTTACGGAGTTGAGTATGAGCTTTCAGTTTCTGGTTCAAGCTATGCTTTTGGAAGGTTTTGATGAGCACTGTAAGGAAGTAGGGACAGCTGATAAGGCAGCCCCATGGGGACCTTGGCACACCCCACTCTAAAGAAGCAAGGGAAAGGCCTGTGGTATCTCAAAAGCTGGACTCCTATTAACCCTCAAAATGGACGTATCTGGGGGCTGCAGTCCCAGCTTGGGGTCTCATCGAGTAGGTTCCTCAATAAGATAGAGTCTTTGAGCTTCCAAGGAAACCCCCTGAAGAGTCCTGGGAACAGTCCAAAAAGGCCAAAGAACGGGTCTGAACTCAACATTATCTGCCTACCCTTAGCTTCAAATGATGAAAAAATGGAAGAAGAGGAAAAAGACAAAAATTCTGGAGTGGTTATGCCTGAGAATCATCCACCTAAAAAGAGCATTGGGGCTTCTGACCTGATATCTTCATCTGCTTGCTGATGGCCTGAAGCATCAGCTCTCAGCACCTCCTCCTCCTCACAAAAGCATGCCCAGGAGAGAGGCGAAGAGGATGCTACCGGGAAGGGAGCAAAGTGTCTGGCAGAAGGGGAGTGGGTAGGGTGGAGGCAGACCCGTGGACATGCTGACGCCAAAGAAGAGTGTCTGCTCCGGCTGGAAAACCCCAGCTGGCCTGCTCCTGAGTCCAGAGGCTTCTCCCAGGGGCAGTGGGTAAGGCTGCTTGGTATTCTCTCTCAGTTCCCCTCTGGGGCTGGCTGCAGTCTGTCTGGCACTTCTCTCCTCAGTTGCCAAAGGTTCACAGCCTGCTCTAGTTTGCCTGGAACAAAACGGCTCAGGCAACACAGCTGTGCATCCTTGTGAAATTGCCCAATTTCCCATTTCAAGGCAGGATGCCCATACTCCAAGGTATAATTTAGGTTTCTGGCATGAGCTGTATTTCACAATTGAATTCTGAAACTCAGTCCTCTAACCTCTGCGAGCTTGGGCATTTAAGCTTTTCTCCCCTCTCCTCCCTCCTCTACTCTCCACCCCTTCCCCAATACCAATACTGGTACTAATGCTAATCTGTTTCTATTTATTGAGCACTTACTATGTGCCAAGCACTGCACTAAGCAATTGTCATATATCATTCACTCAATCATCACAAAACCCTATGAGGTAGAAAAGAACATGAATGATCTGATTATAAGGATAATGCCCTCCACCCCTTTATTATTCTTTTTTTGGGTATAAATCTGTGGATTTAGGTATCTGAATGATTCAACGCAGACTGGAATATAGCCTTCTGGTGGAAAACCTAATAAAACCATCTTGTTCATGTCAAGGCAAGGAGAAAGAACAACACAAACCAAACAAGAAGAGAACAACAGAAGATGGTCTATAATTCAGGACTGTGTTGAGTGGAGCAGATTTTATGTGTAGCACTTCCATGAAAACCAGAAGAACCTGGGAAGGCTTCCTGGAAGAGGAGAAACCAAGTCCTTTTACTTCTTCATTCACACTTTCAACAAACATTTATGGAAGCCTAAGCAGCTGTGGCTTTGTGTTTCTCAGATAAGCTGGTATCCTTATCTCAGCCATGGAGGTGGCTAATACTATCTTATTCACCATAGGCAATACTGGCAGGGGAGAATTCTGGCAAATTTGGAAAAGGTAAGTGTAGCAGTTTGATATTGTTTATGAATTCCAAAAATAGATATTGGATTATGTTTGTGAACTGGTCTGTTCTTCTGGGCATATGAGATTGCATTGGATTCCAAGGTTTCACTGTCACTTAATTAAATAATGATTAAGGCTTTGACTGGGCCACATCAATAGGACGTTGGGTCCCCACCCCCCTTGGTGGGTGGGGACTCACAGAGAAAACGACATGGCAGAAGAGAAAGTTAGAGTTTTAATCCTGGAGCCCGGAAAGTAAGCACACTGAGAAGCAGATACATGAGGAAAGAGAGAAAGCTCCATTAGACACGGCAAAGGCCCCCGGACGAGAGACGATTTCTTTCACCTGATAGTTTACAGCTGGCCTTGTGGAGAGAGCAGAGCAACTGAGTCCAGAGAGAAACGAGCCCTAGGAGAGAGATGAGACTTATCCCAGCTTCCAGCTGATATTGGAAGAAGCTGGGACCTCAGAGCCTTGGGAGGAGGAGGAAGACTGAACCCTCACAGACATTGCCTGCCATCTTGTGTCAACAGATGGCAAGACTCTGGATGAGAAATTATCTCTTATGGCACCTTGAGTTGGACTCCTTAGGGCCTTGTGACTGTAAGCTTCTACCCCAAATAAATACCCTTTAGAAAAACCAAGTGATTTCTGATATTTTGCATCAGCAACCCTTTGGCTGACTAATATAGTAAGTTTATCCATGGGTGGGTGACACTTTACAGTGTGTTAATTGTTCAGAATGGGAACACATATTATCTATTATGTTTGCAAGTATTTTATTCTTGCAAACTAATTTAATCCTCACAAAAACTTTGTGAGGTAGGTCTCATTCCCTAAAACTGAGGTTACAGATTTAATTAAGGTCACACATTCAAGGTGGAGCTAGGATGCACACCCTAAGTTATTTCTGTTTTTCTTGCTCCCCTTCTCTGTCTCTCTCCCACTTTCAGCTGTGCACACTGCCTGCTGCAAAGCCCCTTTAGTGGTAATGTTTGATTACGTCTGTTCTTGGAGACCTCACTGCCTGATCAAAGGACTCCTGGCTTCAGCAGGCCTTGAAGATTATGAGATGGAGACTGCACAGTCAGGTTTTCGAGGGTTGCTCCAGTCTGGTCCAGCCTCCACTGCAGGGCACACAGTTCAAAATTTCCTCTGAATTGAAGCACATGCCCTAAGAGGCTAACCCTGGGGACAGTGTGGATACTGACCACCACAGCCCAATTTAGGAATGTTGCTCCTTGTAGACACACTCTCCTTAGTAAGAAAAGGATAGTTGCCCCTATCGCCTAGGCAGGGAGAGAAGGGTAAGTGGTTCCTTACCTCTTGAGATTTGCTTATATCTGTTCTTTTACCCCAACCACAGCTCCCATCAACCCAGATAACCAAGGCACATAGGTAAGTGCACTCTACCCCCCAAATGCGGTCCAGATTTCTATTAGAATCTAGACCGTTTGGATCCTACACATCTAGGAACAGGACAGTTTGTAATAAAGGGCACTAGAGTCTCTTCTTCACATCTTTCCTCTCTTTCCTGGGGAGGTGTGGAAAGAAACTAGACAGAAAACTAGGTCTAAACCCACTCATAGCTGTATGACTTTGCACCATTTTCTCTGATGAGCTGGCTATGATGTCTCTTTCCATTCCCTGTGATTCTTTTAGGGTTAGGCAGTGAGATGGTAGAATCCACCACCCAGATTCCTTCCCTTACCCCCCCATCCCCCGCCCCCCAACCCTGAAGCTTTCATTCTATTGCTGGTAGGTGTGTTGGCAACTGACAGCACACAGCTGAGTTTCTCTTCAGGCACTGCCCTAGCTGAAGGGAGTTGCCTACCTCAAGGTCACAGCCCCTTCCTGGGCAACCTGTACCCAATGGCTGGATGCGGTGGAATTAAAAGGACTGGCCTCCTTGCCTCAATTTGGGAGGGCTTTGAAGGGCCATCTCAGCTCCAGAGATCCCCACGGGGATGGTGGAGGCCTTTGGTGATGACTGCATCACACCTTATTCTCCTAAAGGTGTTGACTCCTGGAGCACTTCCAAAAAACCTCCTGCATGCAGATTTCCAGCTCATAGTCTGCTTCCTGGGAACCACTCAATGCTGGCAGTGAGGGGGACGATGGTTCTTCCTTCTTGTCATTCTTTCCTTGCATCTTACCCCCTCATATTAATCCCATCCCATTTAATGTCCCTTTAAAGAGTCACCACCTCCACGTAGCCTTCTCTGGTGTATCCCTTCCTCATTCCCGTCACCCTAATTATGAATGCTACTCTTAACTGATGGCATGGGAGACTTTTTTCTTGTATTGTATATTTTCTTACATTTTTCCATTATCCTGGAACCTTCTTAAGAATGGGCAGTTTCAAATTGTAAAATATTCCCTCTTACACAGCCACATAGAGTAATAGTTGGAGGCACTTAATCCATTTGGGCTGAACATTTGACAAATTCCTTATCACTGCCCTGCCTTCCTTTCTTACTCATTTAATTCATTCAGCACACATTTACTGAGCTAAGCATGGTTCTGCGCTATGGAGACACATAATGCAATGTTCCCTCCCTTCCCTCCAGGGGGTTAGGGTTGAGCAGGAGAACCTTGTGGTATTGTGGGCAGAATGCCAAGGTTCAAATCCCTTTCCTCTGCTTTTCCAGCTCAGTGACCTTGGGCAACTTATCTAAACTCTCATGTCTTAGCTTCCTCACCTGCAAAATGAGAAAAACAAGAGTGTCTACCTCACAGTGTTACTGTGAGGATTAAATGAGTAAGTATATATGAGACTTATCACAGTGTCCGGCACACAGTAAGCATTACTGAAGTCTGCAATGTCCAGTAGCCACTGGCTACACATGACTATTTCGTGCTCAAAATGTAGTTAGTCCAAATTGAGATGTGCTGCATGTATAAAATACATACTCAATTTCAAAGACTTAGCATTAAAAAAAAGAATGTAAAATATCCGATTAAGAGCCCTGTATGATGTTATGCATGTTTGTTTTGTAAGTTCACAATGTTTACTAAACACTTATTGTTTATGTAAAAAAAAATTGTAACTTCTGCTCTGCTGAGACACATTGCAAATGTCTGTTCCTAAACATAGCTTTCTGTGGGAATCATGCTTCCCTCATGTGCCCTCCCAATCTGCAGATAGACAAGTAGTATAAAAGACCCCTCTTGATTTGTGGCAAGTGTGATCATTGAGCCTTGAAAGTGGCATGCTCTCCTACCACCATTGAGGACAAGGATTCTAGGCCACGATCAGGCTCAGATCTATTACCATGGTAGAGCTTCCCCACGTAAGCCCCTAATAAATGCTTACTTGTATAAAAAAAAAAAAAAAATCCCATTAATGATTTTTTAAAATTGAGTGCATGTTGAATTGGTAATATTCTGGATATATTGGGTTTAGTAAAACACACTATTAAAATTGATTTCATCTGCTTCTTTTGTCTTTTGTTCATGTGGCTACTATACATTTTAAAATTACACATGTGGTTCTCATATTTCTATTGGGAAGTGCTGATCTAAGACTTGGTTATAAAAATCATAATGAAAAGCAGAGCATGATAAATACCATAATAGAGGTATATGGGTGACCAGAGCAGCTACTCTAAGTGTGGACCACGGATCAGCAGCACCAGCAACACCTGGGCACTTGGTGGAAATGCAGAATCTCAGGCCCCCACTCCAGACCTACTGAATCAGAAATTCTGGGACAAGCCTGGCAATATGCGTTTTAGTGAAACCTCCAGATGATTCTTATCTCACCAAAAGTTTGAGAGCTAGTGCCCTAAGGGAAAGCAAAGGTATCAGTAACAACTTCTGTTAGAGGAGATCAGGTTGCCGCTAAGATAGGAAGGGAGATGAGGCAGCTGTGCAGCTGAGGGCAGGGGAGGCTGCACAGAAAATGTCCCAGGCATTTTGTAAATTTTAAATAAAAGCAATTGTCAGGTGGCCTACAGCAAAGTTCTATCCCACTTTGCTGGGCTCTTTCAGAAGCTACTTTTTCTGGAAACAATGCCCTCTGGCCTGGCTGGGTCCTTTGGCTTTCTGCACCTTTTTAATAAAAAATGAACAAATAGAATCTGAAACGAACTTGCATTTGTAAAGCACAATCTCAAAAGGTGTGTTTGTTATTCGTGTTTTGTACTCATCACCAGGTGGATGTGCCGGGTTCAGAACTAGAGTGCAAGAGAGACATGGCAAGTACGCAGGAGCCAGCCCATGACAAGTGGGCCAGCTTCTAACTAGAGTTGCTTCCTGAGAGCACCGTAAGCCAGCAGACAGTTGGTGGTGGCTGCAGAAATCCTCTTCCATTAGGAAAAGATTTTACACTAACTCCATGATTTTGTACTTTAGATTTATGATCTTCCTTTTCTTTTGAGCTCCCACCAAACAGATCTTTCAATGGATGAAGCCCAAATTTTGCCCTTGGTGATCAGTGGGGACATAGGGAGGGACATAAGTCCAGAGCAGTGCATGCTTTGTGGCGTGGGTATGGCCTGGTCTGAATTAAATACTTGGTAAGCTTGTGCCATATTTCTTTCCCTAAGGGAGTGGGAGGCGAGAGCTGGGAGGAAGGGGCTCCGTGGGGCACCGTCACTGTTGAGGAGGCTGCAGGTGCATCACAAACTCATCTTTATGCAAAAGCCTTGCCTTTGCGCTCTGCTCCCCACATTTAATTTTATTTGCAGCTAGTGTATTTGCAGCCATCTCTGCTCATAATGGTGACATCACCTTCACTCACTATGAATTATGCGGCAGAAGTTTTGGGAGAGCAGTAAGGTTTCCATTACACTGTTTCCTGGAAGTAGCCTTGGGTCTGTGGCCTTCACCCACCACGAAAGGGCAAACATCAGAACATCAGCAGCATCACTTGCATACGGTTTACTGACAATGACGATAACAATGTTCATTATAGAAGTGTCAGCAGCAACAGTGGTGGTGGGCTAGTAACGATCAAATAGATACCCACTATGTTCCAGGAAGTGAATCTTAAGTATTTTACCTAATGTGGCAGTTTATATTTTCCAGACATGGCTGCACCAAAATAGCTCACCCCACAGGTGGTTCTTACAAGGTGAGGCTGACATTCAGTGAGATGCATGGTCTGTGTTCTCTTCCCTTGCATCTGGGCAGGCTTATGGCTATGGCTGAGATGACAATATGCGTTCCAAGTCTAGGCCATAAAAGGTGATGTGTCATAAATCTGGCTACCCTGGAGCAGCCATGCTGGAGAGATCACAAAGAGATGGAGGAAGATGCCCAAGGAGCTCCAGCTGTTTGAGTCTTCCCTGCATCAACTGCCAGATATGTGAGTGAGCAAACCTTCAGAAGATTTCAGCTCAGATAATACCAAAGATGAGCTGCTCTCCTAAGCTGTCAAGTCCGTAAGCTCAGATTGCAGGTTTGTGAGCAAAATAAATCATGTCATTGTTCTAAGTCACTAAGTTTTGGGGTGGTTTGTTACACAGCTATAGTAAATGGAACACCTATTTTATCTCATAAAACCCATACTAGGTGGGTTTCAAACTAGGTATAACTATTATGGCCACCTTACAGATGAGGAAGCAATGCAAAGAGGTTAAGTGGTTTGCTCTGGATCTCATAGCTAGATTGTGGGAGAGCCAAGCTTCAAGCACGGTTCTGTCCTGCTCTGAGTTCAGGCTCTTTATTTTTTTTTTTTTTAAAGATTTTATTTATTTATTCATTTATCCCCCCCTTGCTGCTTGTGCTCGCTGGGTCAGCTAACCACGCCGTGCGGGCGGGCTTGCCTTCACCAGGAGGCCCCGGGAACCGAACCCAGGGCCTCCCATATGGTAAACGGGAGCCCTACTGATTGAGCCACAGCCGCTTCCCAGTTCAGGCTCTTTAAGTAACACCTTGCCACCTTGTCTGCATGTCTCATTCATGTGCTACAGTCCCTGTTGGGTCTGTGACCCTGCCTAGAAGCATCTGTTAGATCACATGTGACTCATGTAGCATCTGCTGCAGTTCCTGATGGGTCTTTAATATGTCAGAGAAGAACAGACTTATCTTTAAAGGTCTGCAAATAAGGCTGATTCTCATGCCCAGCATGAAAAGACACTTGGCCTTGAGGTGGGAATGGGAACACAGGATTCTGGCTGCCTGGAAGCTAGATTAGGGTTGCATGTCCTAGAACTCTAGGAGTTTTCTATATCACATACAGGTTCCCAGGAAGCGGACTATGAGCTGGAAATCTGTATGAAGGTTTTTGGAGGTGTTCCTGGAATCAACACCTTTAGGAGAATAAGGTGTGACGCAGTCATCAACAAAGGCCTCCGCCATCCCCATGGGGACCTCTGGAGCTGAGATGGCCCTTCAGAGTCCAGGGGCCAGTCCTTTTAATTCCACCTCAACCAGCCATTGGGTTCAGGTTGCCTGGAAAGGGACTGTGACCTTGAAGGAGACAACTCCCTTCAACTAGGGCAGTGCCTGAAGAGAAACTCAGCTGTGTGCTGTCAGTTGCCAACATGCCTACCAGCTATGGAAAGAGAGCCTCAGGGTTGGGGCTAGGGCAGGGAGGTGCTTTCTTTACTGTCAATACTTTGGTATCCAAGTAGTTTGGAAGCTGGAGACAGTCATTTAGTAGAATCATTCAGGGCTGTAGAGAAGGCAAACATACTGCTTACATCTCCACAAGCTTATATACCCAAAATGACTTTGGAAGTATACTTGGAATTGGCAAGGTCTCAGAAATAGAAGGAAACACCAGCAGGGACAGCATAAAGCTTAGTTTGATCTGCTCTTGTAAGTGGGCAAAAGGGAAACCAGCCTCACTCATCATGAGCCATGTCCTTCAACCAGGATGAGCAGATTTCCTTCTTCAGAGCTTGTATCAAGACTATAATCCCACTCTGGTTTAGATGAACAAAGAATGTACGCAATCAGGGGCCACACGTTTCTCTCTACTTCTCTGGGGGTTCTCACACCATAGCGTAGGGATATAGGCCATTTACAATGACTCTGTGGGTGGCCCTGACCCCATTTTCTAATTAGTGAATAACCATTCCTCTTTCATCGCTGCCTTTTAAGTGGTTTAGGGAGACATCTCTTTCTTTTTAAAATTAACTTTACTTGAGGTAAAAAAAACTTTACTTGATTTATATCCAATAAAATTCACACATTTGAAGTGTACAGACTGATGAGTTTTGATGGATGTATACATCTGTGAAACCACCATCACAATCAAGATACAGAACATTCCCACCTCCCCAGAAAGTTCTCTCATGTCCCTTTGCAACCAATCTCCTCCCCACCCCCACTCCAGGAAACACATGATGTGATTTGCACCACTATTGATTTGTTTTGCCTGTTCTAGAATTTCACAAAGTGCAATCGGATAAAATCTTTTGTATTTGGCTGTGTTCGCTCAGCACAACATCTGTGAAAGTTGTCCATGTTGCTGAGTCTATCGGTGGTCTGATCCTTTTTATTGTTGAGTAGTATTCCATTGCATGGACGTATTCCAGTTTATTCATTTATTCATCTGATGATGAACGTTTGGGTTATTTCCAGTTTGGGGCTATTATGAATAAAGCTGCTATGAACATTTGTGTACCAATCTTTTATGGACATATGTTCTCAGTTCTCTTGGGTAAATACCTAAGAGTAGAACTGCTGGGGCATATGGTAAGTGTATTTTTAACTCTATGAAAAACTACCAAACTGCTTCCAAAGTGTTTTTACCATTTTACATTTTTGTTTAAAATTTAGTTGTATTGATAGAGTGATTGATTGACTGTTTAGGTAATAAAGCATATTGGCTTGATCCAAAAGTCAAGATGCCAAAAAGTACAGTGAAAAGTCTCCCAGCTTCAAGTCAGCTAAAGATGAGCATTTCAAGCATTCTCAAGCATTTAACTATATTTTCCTCTTCCCACTTTTTACACAGATGAGTATATGCTAGACATACCTTGTTTTTTTCTCACTTAACAATATATCTTGATATTGTTAGGGAGACATTTCCTTAAGTGTGTTCTGAGGAACTCTGTAACCCATCAGATGCTCTTCAAGAAAAGGGCTTCCAAATAAACTTGGAGAGATGCTGCATACTATGGCTACCTCTCAGAAATTCACAATGCAGATTAGCTTAGTAAAGGCTCTGAGAAGTCCTGTGATTAAAAAAGCAGGGTTTCCAAAACCATTTGACCTGACAATCCTTTCTTTCCAGCAACACCTATTTGACATTTTGTAGAACTAGAATTCTGCAGAAAGAACACTCTTGGGGAAGCACTTATCTAGACCAGGGGTCAACAAACTTTTTCTGTAAAGGGCCAGAGAGTAAATTTCTTAGGCTGGTGGCTAAAGTCTCTGTGGCACCTACTCATTCTGCCATGGTAGTGTGACAGTGGTCACAGACAATATGTAAGTGAATGGGGTAGCTGTTTCAATAAAACTTTAATTTTCAAAAAGAGGCAGCAGGCTGTAGTTTGCCAACTCCTGCATGAATATGGTAGAATTTGAGATGGGAAGGTTCCAAATAAATTTTTAAAGTGTTTTTTCAAGGCCTACTATTTGTGCTTTCTCTCTACCTGCCCCAACTCTCTTCCCCATCCCAACCAATATGCCACTTCCAAGAGGGATGAGAAGGGAAGAGAGGAGTGGACAAAAGCAAAGGAAGAAGATGGGGATCAGGAGAAAAGAGAAAGGAGAGAGGGAATTGCCAGGAAAGCGTCCTGGAGCAGAGGCTGAGGAAAATAAAAACCGCCAAGAGCTGAATGGACAACTGCTCAATCTGAAACCTCTTCCCTACTGTCTCTCCCCTCTGCTGCTCTCCTTCTTCCCCTACCCTTCCCCTCTACTCTACTTTATGCCCCAAGCATCAGCCTGGAACACTGGGGAAAGGGCATCCATCCTTCAAATTCTCATGCATTTGATGAAATACCCAGTGACTGAATGGAGGCTTATAGGATTCTGGGCTTCAGCATCCCCATCCATAAAACCATAGATTCCCCAAGATCCCTTTACAGCTTCCTTGTTCTAGGATTTCATGAAATCTTTGTTGTCCATGTCAAAACCACCTAAAGATGAATGAGCCTGTGATCAGATAAGTGAGAGACGTATGTGATTCTGTAGGTGAATTTTATAGGTTTTCTCAAGTTAACAACTGGGCAACAGGTATAACAATTACCTAAGAGAATTCTCCTAAGTTCTTCTGGTATTTCATCAAATATAAGAAGCAACACACTAGTGTTTTATGTTCTAAGAAAGAAAAGTTTACTGCCAATTAAGCCATAACACAATGCTTTCTTACATTTCCAATTTTTATTCAAAACTTATTGAAAGTGCTCTTTTAGCCTTAGGGAGCTTTACCATATATCCCTACTGCTGTCAGTTGCGTCACGTGGTGTATAATTGCCAATCCTTTTGCAAGCATCTCAGCAACAAAACATAACTCCCTTTTCAACAACTTTTTTAGGGTCTTCTTTTCTTTGGTCTCATTTAGAACTTGGTTGTTGCTTTGGAATATGAAATGAGACCATTCTTACAATGATGAACATTTGTTCCACAAATATCAAATTTCCACTCTGCTGCTTTGCTTCTACGCCCTTCGGCATATACAACAGCCTTTTGTTTTAATGCTGAGTCATAGTGAATCTTGGTGAGAACTTTAAAAAGAGCAGTTAAATACATATAGTATCAAGGATGCATTTACCTGAAATGGAGAGATGACGAGATGAACAGCTACAAACAAGAGTTGCCCACGCATGGGCAGTGATAACTATCACGAGTGCTGTCTGGCTGACAGTGCCAGGAAGATGCATCCTGGTTTCAGAGATACTAAAATGGACAGATTTCTAATAACATTAACCTAGATAAAGATGTGCTGCTTAATTAAACAAAGTTCCAATTTTGCACCTTAGGAAGAAACTACTAACCTCCTTGAAGCAGGATGTTCTAGCATTTTTCTTCTTTGCAACTATTCCCAAATACTCTCCGGTGATATTCGGATACTTCTAGCCCTATGTCTGTGTGCTGGAGGTCACCTGGATGGAAATAGGTCTAAGTATGGAATTCTTGCAGGTGCTAACTTGGTATGACCCACCAAACTGTATCTTCATATTTGCATTCCCTCCTGTAAGCTCAAAAGGGATCTTATGGTTTACCTAATGAATTATGCATAAGAATGTGAAGTGCTGATCATTTTAAAGGAAGAAGTCAGAATTGAACTACAGCTAGTTTTCTTAACATGTGCTTAGCACATATGCCAAAGGAATGTGCAAAGGAAAAAGCCAAACTGGAAATTTATATCCATGTAAAAAAATGGCTTTATGACATTTAAAACAAGATCTGACAAACTACTGCTACCAGTTAAGGAGGCTGCCTGGTTCCTTGAATGCCTTCTCTGAGCTTTGCCAGGTTCTGCTTGGTGGGGTAGGGATTGCAGGGATCCAGGGAAGTGTGGGTGCATGTTGGGGTGGCAGGGAAAGCATCATGCAATACAGCTGGCCACCTCTTTCAGTCATGGATCTTCTGTCTAGCTCCTGCCCTGAGTCAAACCCAAAACTCCTGTTCTTTCCACCCTACACTGCTTCACAGAGGTGCTGGTAGGATCCAATATACATCAAACCCGAATCAGGTATTTCTATTCTATACAACTCATTGTAGTAAACAAGGTTCCTGGCAAAGCTACCCCAGATGAGGCTGAGCCATGTGATGTTCCGGATGCCAGCTCTGGGTGGAATCTGTCAGATGCTTAACAAGATCTCTTGGGTGGCTCCACCTGAGTTTCCAGGTATCCTACAGCTGGATAATGCCCCCTGGCTTGGAAAGTCACTGGTACACACCTGATGTGGTATATGTCACACTGCCACTACAGACCTGGACACCTGAAATGACACGATTTGTTTATGATACACCCTTTTCATGCTTTCAAAAAGGTTTCAAGGTGCTTTACAACAGAATAGTCACAAACATGAGATTTGTAACATAAAAATTGAGATCAAGAGTTTATAGGGGAAAAAGACGACTAAAATAAGCTGAAGGAGAGGGTGGAAATACATGCAGCAAGGAGAAGCAAGAGCCACCTGTGAAATTCCATGCTGCTTGCCCTGCCTCCTGTGGTCTCATTGCTAAGCAACATTAAAGGACACAAGCAAATCAATGGGCACAAGCAAATCGATGCTTCTCCAGACTGTTAAGAAACAAAGTTTGAGAGAAATCGCCTGCCTTGTGCTTGTGAAGTACAGTTTGGGCAAAGAGTCTACATGATTAAACTGGATAGTAGGCAACACACAACACTGTTCTTTTACTGAAAGGGAGAGCTTGAACACAGTAATTAGGGAAGAAGAGTCTCTACCAGGTTCTTGGCTGGCTCCTAAACTGTCCCCATGGGTGTAAGTTTAAGAAGTGGTTATTCCTTTCCATCGTACCTCCTTTCTTCCATTTAAAATCTTACATCTAAGACTTCCTCTGTCAATCCGGAAGCATGAGGGTGATAAAGTTGGGTGAAACCTCACATGCTCACTTCAAGTCAGATAAAGGTCCTGATTTATTTAGTCAGAGATGGGGTGATTGCACAGGTTAGATGCAAATGCAACAATTCTCAGCATGGCCCTGCCCCCCTGGCTTCCAAGGCCCTAATCTACAGGATCTTTGTGGTAAAAGCCCTAATCTATAGAATCTTTATGATATCTGGAGTCATGTCAGATTCTTTTTATGTCACTGCTTTTATAGGCTCAGATCTTACATCTTCATTCTGCAAGAATTAAGACTAACACTATATATATGTGTCTGTTTAAGGAATATTGACAAAGAACAGGCTCTCCTGGCTCTTTAACTAAAATCAGAATCTGATTGCTCTCCATATCTTCAACTTTATGGGGTTTGGGCAGGTGGGTGGTGAAGGCAGCATAATCAATATCCTGGCATTCCTGAACAACATATTTGCCTTCAGCATTCAAATATTCTGGAAAGGGGTTCCCGCATTCCCTCATGTCATTTGAACTGCTCAAAAATCATCTTGACTGCCCTCAGTTTAAGGATAAATTCCAGTATCAAGATCACATAGGTGGTAAGTGGCAGAGGCTGAAACTTGAACCCAAGATTTCTAATTCTGTTCTAGAACTCCTTCATCTCCCCACTACAAATGAGCACGCATGGCAGCAGCTAAAATTCCTAAGCCAACAGAAGCTGTGTTTTGGTTTACTTTTTCTATGAGGTCAATATGAAAATAACCTTGTGTATTAGCCTGACAAAGGGGTACCTACACAAAGTACCATAAATCTGTTGGCTTTTATAAAGGGTGTTTATTTGGGGGTAAAAGCTTACAGTCCCAAGGCTGTGGAAAGTCCAACTCAAGGCACCGTAAGAGGTGCCCTCTCACTAAAGTCAGCTGCCATGCATTGAAGCAAGATGGTGGGTGATCTCTGCCTGGTCTTTCCTTCCCCTCCAGGCTTCCTCTTCCTCCTGAGCTCTGTGGGCCCAAACTCTTGAGGCTTTGTGTTCAAGTGATCCTGCAGTCCTCACTCTCCCGGCATAGGGCTCATTTCTTTCTGGGCCTCCAGTATCAGTCTTGGCTGTTCTGGTCTCGTCCCAATCTCAGCTGTAAGCTATCAGGCAAATAAATGGCTCATCTCTCCCCAGGGCCCCAGCTGTTTGAACTTTCTCCTTTCTGTCATATGGCAAGATAAAAAATGACAGAGCTCTCTCTTCCTGTGTGTCTGTCTGTCTATGTGAGTGTCTGTTTATATCAGACCCAGCAAGGGCATGGGAACTCAACCTGAGTGTTGCCCACTGACTTAGTCAAATCAAAAGCCCTTAAGGAATCTTATCAAATAATCTAATCAAAGGCCCTTCAATTGAATCTAATACAAATCAAATGGTATCACATCCAGAGGAATAGATTACTTTACAAACTATCTTTCTCTTTTTGGGATTCATAAAATAATCTTAAGCTGCCACACCTTGTAAATAAATTGTTCTTAAATTCACAGGATCTCTCCAATGATGCAGTCTTCTCAAAGCTTGGGAATGAGGTAACATTAACTTTTCTTTTTGTTTTTTAGGAGGTACTGGGGATTGAACCCGGGACTTTGTTCATGGGAAGCAGGTGCTCAAACCACTGAGCTACACCTGCACCCCTAACATTAACTTTTAACATGCCACCAAATCTCTGCTTTCTAGGTTACTGTTGTAACCAAGCCCAGTAAGTAGTGCTCAACTTTGGTTTCTCATTGGACTCACTGAGGTTTTTAAAAGCTCCCCAGGTGAATCTAATGTGAAGCCAAGCTTGATAATCCTTTATCTAACAATAGATGCATACTAGTCTTCCACCTGTGGTCTCCAGAACCTGTTACCTGAGCCTGAGAGGAATGGGGGGAGGTAGTGGAGTAATATCTCTGGAAACATAAAGATTTTAATCCATAGCCAGGCTTGGCTCAGGAGAGTGCTTTCAGCTGTGTGATCTTGGGCAATTGATCACTTTAAGCCTCACTTTCCTCATCTGTAAAACTGATATATTATAATCAACTCTGTACACTTATGAGGATTCGTGAGATAATATATGAAAGTGCTTCTCACAGTGTTTGGTACAGACATTGTGGCTGATTTTATCATAATTATAATTAACCCTGAGTAAGTGTGGTGGATTGAGGTTTTTTTTGGACCCTGGAAAAAATCATGTCCTTAGAGTTAATTTATTCCTGTGGGTGTAAGCTAATTGTAGGTGGGACCTTTTGGTTAGATTTCTACGGTAGGGCGTGACCCAGGGTGGATCTTAATCCTCTTACTGGCAACCTTTATAAATGGGATTAATATGGAGAGAGAGAAACCCACAGAAGGACAGATTGAAAAAGCCAGATGGAGAAAGAAAGCCACTGAAGAAAGCTGAAGCAACAATACCCAGAGGAGAAGGGAGAGCCCCAGCAGATGCTGCTATGTGCCTTGTCATGGTCCAGGAATGCCAGCAGCCAGTCTTTGGGGAGAAAAGCCACCACCTGATGAAACCTTGATTTGGACATCTTCACAGCCTCAGAACTGAAAGCTTGAAGCCAAAAAACCCCATTGTAAAAGCCAACTTATTTCTGGTATATTGCTTCCGTCATCTTTTAGCAGACTGAAACAGTGAGTCGTCTTCTTTCCTATATCATCATATTCTCTAATTACCCATCAGCCTGCTCAAAGGTTCCCAAAGTAGCAAGTGAGAACAGGGGCCACTGAGAGAGTATGTCCACAAAAAGCTTACCATTCTGGATGCGTAACAGCTTCTATGGCTTTAAGTTTCAAAACCAGACAAAGGAAGGTGAGGTGAGGCCATCCAGGGATGTGCAAGTTTCGGGAGAGGGAGGAATGCATGGGAGAATATTCCCTGGAGATCATGTTATTTTATAAGTATGTTGAGTTTGAAATAAGAAGGGCCCTCTGAGTCAATGAAGACCAGCTCCCCAACTCCACCCCATATCCACAAATGTGAAGTCATCCTGAGGGTCTCGCAGGAGCAAATAGCTCGGGCAACAAACCGAGGCTGACATGCTCTATTTTTCGAGGCTTTGAGAAAAGCAGCACCGGAAAAAAATCAGTCCTACTGATACCCAGTCCCGTGGGAAAGGGAGGTCACACGAGGCCCACAGTGATATTGGAGGTTTCTCCTATTACTTTCTCCACCCACATCCTACCCACCCACCCCACCTCGATAAAACCTATGATCACAATTGCCATGATTACTGTTTTACAACTCTTTTGATCTGGTTTGGACCATGTCACAAGACATAGTAGAAAAGACATGGGCTTTGTGATCAAATTCTCCGAACCCTGGATGTCAGTGAGTTTAGATCTTCCCTGCTGGTCTCCTGCCTGAAGGATGCAGGCCTGGCAGCTAGAGGGCTGGGTCTCAGCATTTAGTATATAAACATTCCTTTATCACCCTGTTTCCATACAGGACATGGCCTCCACTGTGCCTGGTGGTCTTCAAATGGTCCTCTGTTTTACCACCTGCAGAGAGCAAACCTCCAATTTTCTGCCGGGGTGAGAGAAGTACAAACCCTCAGTTGAAAAGAATGGTGACAGGCTCTAGAGATCCAACTGCTTCTTACATAGTCTTTCAACCTCTTGCCTGTGGAGCCACTTCCACCCCCATTTCCAGACGTTCCTGGAATCACTAACAATTCTTGAGCCTTCTGGGGGGTTCTGCAGTGTGAACTGGGGTTGGTTCTAGGTGTATCCCACTACCGATTTAGGATTTGCTAAGTTATCCCTTCTCTATTTGTTTTCTAGCTTCTTAAATTATATTGCTGTGTTTGCTCTCCTGTTTTCTTTGTTCTTGTGAGTCACTGCTTTGCAAAAGCAAAACCAAGTAAACAGTTGGGGTAAAATATTTGCAAAAATCATGCTTGTTAATGTATTAATATCCTTGACATATAAAAAGCTCCTACAAATTAAATTTTTAAAGACTAATGCTTCAGGGGGAAAAAATGGGCAATGATTGTGAGCAAAAGAAAATATATAAACCAATTAACTCTTAGAACAGTGTCCAGTTTGACTAATCAAAGACAAATTAATTTTTTTAGCTTTTTTATTCTGAAATACTTTCACACTTACAGGACAGTTACAAATATAATACAAACCCCATGCAGAGAATTCCAACATACCCACCTACTCCCAGATTCACAAATCCACCAATTTTAACATTTGGCCATATTTGCCATAAAATTCTACATATATCTGCATGTATTTGTCTATCCATTTCCTGAAAACTTGAGTGTAGGTTGTATACATCATGCTCCATTAACACTTAATACTGTCATGTATATTTTCTAAGAACAAGGTTGTTCACTTAGACATACAAATTTAATATTATTTTTCCTGTTTAAATTGACTAAAACCAAGCCTTCAGAGTCTCAATTGTTTCCTCAAAGTAACACCACTGGAAAATAATAGAGCAGGCTTTCAAATCTAAGGTTGAATTTCTGGTTAAATATGGCACAAGTACTCAATTAATTCTCCCAAAACTATTTGTTGAATGATCCTTTCCCCCATGCTTTGGAATGCTATTTTTATTATATTTTAAATTCTTAAAATACTAGTGCCTGTTTCTGGGCTAGCTAGCCTGTTTCACTAATCTGACCATTTTTTGTACCTGTGATACATTATTTTAATTTTTATTATATGAAAAAAAAATTTTTTTATAAGAGCAAATTCCTTATTACTCTTATATTTTTAAAAGAATCTTTTCTATTCTTAATTATTTATCTGTCCAGAAGAACTTTAGACTCGTATTCTAAAGGTTAATTAAAAAAAACATTATTAGAATATTTAGGTTTTATTAAGGCTATAAACGAATCCTGGAAATCTGTAATACTAAATCCTCCCTTGAGATAGACTATGAACTCTTTCTCCATTCATTCAAACTTTCCTTTATGCCACTTAGTGAAGTTTCATAGTTTTCTTCATTTATGTCTTGGCCATTTGGTTAAAATTGAGTTTTTTTTCTGTGTTCAACTAGGAAATAGAGGGTGTTTCTTATATCTTCTAAATGACCATTGCTGGTATACAGAAGAGCCATTAGGTTTTTTTTTTTCCTAGGAGGTCCTGGGGATCGAACCCAGGTCTCTCCATATGGAAGGCGGATGCCCAACCATTTGAGCCACATCTGTCCCCCCGCCATTAAGTTTTTATTACCTTATTTTATTGAGGCATAATTTACATACAGTAAAATTCATGGATCTCTAATGTACAGTATATATCTGTTAATCTGCTAGCACCCCAAGATACAGAACATCTACATTCTCCCAGAAACTCTCTATACTCCCCTTCAGATAACTGTCCTGCTGAGAAGCAACCTTTGTTCCAATTTCTATCACCAGAGATTAGTCTTGCCTATCTTTTAACTTCATGTAAGTAGATTCATTAGCTATTTTTTTTTTTTTGTATGTGGCTATGTAACTGTACACTTTACCAAAGTTCTAATGGTTTAGTATTTTTCAGGCAATGTTCCTATAAATACTAATTTTGTACTACTTTTCCAAAAGTTTGTAATTCTGTCTCTTGTTTTACATCTTATTGCATTGATTTGAATATCCAGAATAAAGTTTTCAAATAGTGATGGTGGTTGACAGACTGTTTTATCATGTTTTAATGACAATTACTCTACATAATAACAGCTATTGGTGTCAGACTCCTTAGAATAAGGAAATATTCCTCTCTATCACTAAGCAGGTGTTTTTAAGGAGTGGATATTAAATTTTATCAAATGCTTTTTTTGGTAATATGCTGAGATGGTCATTCAACCACCCTCCTCAGACCCTATGGCCTACTATTAATAGGCATTAACAACAATCCATTCTTGCATTCTTAGAATAAAACTTATTTGACCTTAAGGTATATAATAGTATAGAACTTTGTTTTGAATTGTTGTATCTGAATTCATATTAAGCCTGGTCTGTAAGTTTGGAGTGTTTGTGTGTATGTGTGTGTGAATGTGTGTGTAGTTTAAGGTGCCATGTTAGGTTTTGGTAACTAGGTTATATGAGCTATGTAATACAAATTGAGAAGCTTTAAATATTTTCTGTGATCTGTGCCACTTTATACATCATGTGAAATATTTATTCATCAAAAAATTTTTACACCTATTTGTAAAATAGGAAAATCACCTTTTGGAGATAATTCTTTGACAACTTAAAAAGTTGAAATTTGACAGCTTAAAAATACCTCCATGTTTATAATTCTATCTGGTTGTCAATATAATTTTGATTATTTATCTTTCCTCAGAAAATTGTTAATTTTGTTGAAATTTTCACATTAAATATATAAGGGTAAATTTTAATGTGTAGCTTTATTTAAAAATCTCCTGTGTTATATTCCTTTCTCATATCAAATTTTCTGTGCCTGTGTTTTCTTTTTATTTAATAAACTGGTCAAAGACATAATTATTTCATTATTCTTTCAATAATAAAAAATATTTTCAAAATTAAGGCACTGCTATTTTTCTAATTTCTAATTACATTCTCATTTTATTTTATTTTATTGGCTTTTATAATAGGAAATTCATTTGGCTAAAAGCTTAAAGTTCCAAGGCTGTTAAATGTCCAAATCAAGGTATCAGCAGAGATGCTTTCTCACCAAAGTAAGATACTGTTGATCCTGGCATGTTGCCACATGGTAAAGCAAGATAGCGGGGGAGCTCTACCAAGGTCTCCGCCTTCCCCTTCAGAATCTACCATCTCCCAAAGTTCAGCGACAGGCAACCTGGCATATCTCATTTTATTTTTATCATTCCTCTTCATGCTTTCTTTAAGTTTATTTTGTTGTTCTTTTGGTTTTTGGAGCTGAATTCTTAGGTAATTTATCTTCATTCTTTCTTACTAAATGATGAAAGCTCTCAAGGCTATGGATTTGTGTCTGAGCACAGCCTTAAGGGATTTCCCCCCCCTTTTTGCTAATGAATTTGGAATTTTTTTTTTTTAACCAATTTTCCTTCCTTCAACCTTTACATATCCCTTGTCTATTTCTAGAAAATAATATATTTTGCTCAGCTTTCAGCCATAAGTTTTGACATGCACTTTCACAATACCATTATTTTCTATGCAATTTGTATTTGAACTTTTCATTTTCTCCATTGTCTAATATTTATTTAGCATGTGTGTTTTAATGCCCAAATAGCTGTTATGGTTTGGTTTAAATTTTAATTTTTAAATTTCTAACCCTGGTTTTTATTGAATGAAGGAAAAAGTTCACCTTTTTTAAAAAAATTGAGGGCTTTTTTGGGCCCAGTATAGATTAATTTTTATAAATCATACATGAATATTTAAAAAGGTTATATTATATGTAGGATATAGAGTTTGGTATACAGCTATCAAATTAAACTTCTAAGCATAATATTAATATCCTATTTATTTTTTGACTCAATAATTTACTGAAGACTAAAAATGTTATGCTAAGTTTTCCATAACAATTTTGTTTCTACTTTTTCCTTGTCTTCTAATTACTTTGCTGTCTCTATATTTTTGTTATGTTAGAGAACATTATAAATTCATTGTGGGTTGTACCTTTTATAAAACAACCCTCTTTACCCAAATATTTTCCTTGAATTTTATTCTGATATTAACATTGCCACTCCTGTATTATAGTTTTTCTTTTATTTGCTTGTTTGATTTAAAATTATATTTCCGCTTTATTTTTGCCTGATTTTCTCTGTGTGTTTGTAACTCTTTTGTGTGATTTTGTTTTAGGTGAATAAAGCATAAGGCTAAATTTTGTTTTAGATAAAATGGGAAAGTCTTTGTCATCTGATAGGGTACTTTAATCTATTTAATCTATTTATTTATATAAATGATGTTAGGCCTTATTTCTCTCATCTTGCTTTATGATTTCTATTTTATTTTAGTTTTGTTGTTGTTTTGATGTTTCCTTACTTGTTCCTTTGTTTAAAAAGTATATGTACTATTATTGTCCTATCATAATTACAGTTCTGTAATTATTCATGCCAAACATGAAACTTTGATTCTCTCCCTTATTCTTCCACCAATCCTATGTAAAATAGGAAACTTATCAAGCTGGGTTTCACCATATCTGTTTTTAAACAATTGAGTTTATTTAAACTATTCCAGAGAACTACCAGCAAAAATACCAATTCTTTTTCATTATTCTACTAATTCATTTTTCTAATTAGCCCTGGTTCCAGGGATATTGTTTATCAGTTATGCTTAAAATGTCATTAAAATTAAACTTGTTGAGGAAAAATCAGAAAACTAGGAGATTAAATTTTTTATTTAATCACCACAAGAGATCTTGGTCATAGTTTCCATGTTCTACTTCCTCTCCCTGTTACAGACTGAAATAATGTCCCCCTACTACAGTTACAGATGAGACCCAAGGAATGGAGGAGAGGGCCACCAGGAATGGAGAGAGGGCCATCAAGAACTCCACTCTTAGGACCATAACTTGACAACCCTAGCTCATTCATCTGTTCTTCCTGAATGAAGCCAGTCATTGCTATGGCTGATCCCATGCCCATGACTTTGCTCTGGCTACTTTCTACTTTCCTACATCCATAATGTTCTTTTCTATCCACCATGTTTTCAAAGCTCAAATCTCACCAATTTTCTTGGCAACTCACTTCTCTGAAAGTCCAAAGCAGTGGGTAGTTGTTGTTCTGCTTATTGGATTTCATTTCCTGTCTTATGATGGCTATGCATTTATATGTGTCAAGTATGTCCTTGATTTGATTATAAGATCCTTCAAGGAAGAAATACTGTCATATACTTTGAAAATAGAAATCACTGGATTTCATGGTTGGAAAGAATCTCAAAACTCATTCTACGTTGAGGATCAGAGAAAGCTGGGTAAGAGCACCAGATCTGCTTCTAACTCAGTGACTTTCTGAAATTCACCTCATTTCTTTGGACCTGCATAATGAAGAAGGTGAACCCCATGGATGAGCTCTAAAGCCACTTCTTTTTTAAAAAAATATTTTTTAAAGAAGCTTTGGATTACGTAACTGTTACATAAAAAAATATAGGGGATTCCCATATGTCCCACCCCCTCCTCCTCCCCTACTTTTCCACATTAACAACATTCTTCATTAGTGTGGTACATTTGTTACAATTGATGAACACATATTGAAGCATTGCTACTAACTGTGGACTATAGTTTATATTATAGTTTATACTCTGTCCCGCACAATTTTGTAGATTATGACAAAATATATAACAGCCTGTATCCATTTTTACAATGTCATGCAGGACAATTCTAATGTCCTGAAAATGTCCCCATGTTACACCAATTCTTCCCTCTCCCTCCCCTCAGAACCTCTGGTTGCCACTGCCTTTATATCAGTGAAAAAATTTCTTCTATTGCTAGAATAGTAAGTCTATAATAGAATAATAATAGATCTATTTTAGTCCATTGTTCATTCCCCAATCTTGAGGATTTTGGGATAGTGATACCCACTCTGTTTCTAATTGAGAGGGAGTCTAATGCTACTTCTAAAGTTAACATTCTATGATTCCATAAGACTGTTATTTTACAAAGAAGGATCTGACCCACAGCCCAGAGAGGGGGAAATGACTTGCTCAAGTTCACAGAGAAAATTAACAGACAAAATAAAACTAGAAGTTGAATGTCCTGATTCCCATCCTGCCTGGAGCTCTTTTCGAGTTGCCTTTTAGCTTTCCCAAAGCACTAGCATGGAACCTTGTTAAGAACAGGTAACAATGAAAATAGATGTATTCACTTACTAAGAAATTGAGCTCTCCACAAAGATGCAATTGAATCAAAACTTTGAATATCCTTAAACATTTATTTTTTCACATTATACTTCTCTATTTCAGCTTCTAAGCCCCTGTTCTCTTATGCATGCCAAAGAATTGCTCTTTGTTATAAAGTCTTATTCTTGACTTTAGAACTGTCTGTCAAGCTCAGTTGTTCGTTACATGTTTTTTGATTCTCCACTTGCTTTTATCCTTTCCACAAGAAAGACAATTTATAGCACGGATATATTAACCTCTTTGGGTCTCTGTTTTCTTATCTGTAACCAAAAGGCGTGGAAATGATTGTTCTCTAAAGGTCTTTCTAAGATTATGTTTGTTTGAATGAGGAGGCAGGGGCTAGATGGCAAGTAGAGTAAGGAAGGTAAAGAGAGAGTGAGTGTCTAAACCTGGATTTCCCAGAAAACAGGGTCCAAGACGGCATAAATGCGGGTAGTTTAATTTGGGGAGTGATTTCAGAGAATGGGTGGGGGGCTGGAAAGAATTACCAAGCAGATCACCAGTATGGGCAACTGGGACACAATCCTGCATGGGATTCTTTGGAGCTGCAGTGTAGACTATACCTCATTAGCCTTCCACTGACTCTGTCCTTTACTTGTCAAAGGTTTTGCCTTGCAATGTTAACCTGCTCACACGTCAGGAGCATGCATGCAACAGAATGGCTGAGTGGTTATCACAGTCATTCCACATGGCTGTAGCAGAATGAGAAAGATGTGGGGCTGAGGCAGGTGCTGTCAGGTTACTTCTTCATACAATTTATTTCTGCAGCAACAGCAGGAGTAAAAAATGAATTGAGAGGATGTGAGGCCAGTGGATGCAGGGGAAATGGATTTGCGATAGAAATCATCAGACCCAACTGGGACCCATCTGGGTGCCTGAGAGACCCAGAAAAAGGGGGCGTTAAATAAGAGTTCAGGGTAGACTGAGAGATAATGGGATTTCCCAGAAGGATGAAAAACAGGGGAAAATATCACCCAGAGAAAGATGATATTAAACATGTGATAAAATGCTACCCCCCTGTTGAAGTCCCTCCAGGACTTCCAGCTCACCTATAGCAAAAACGCAAGTCATAACAATTGCCATCGGAACTTATCTCTTCCTCTTTCCCTTCCCTTACTCTGTTCCAGCCACACTGACTTCCATGCTGATCCTCCAACTCACCAATAAACTTCTGTCTCAGGGTCTTAGAAACTGATGTTGCCTTGCACTGAAGGCTCCTCCCTCACTTGATGCTGATGGCCTTTCATGACCATCCCCCCAAACGAAAGTATCCTGGCTGGGAGTGGATGTGGCTCAGGCGGTTTAGTGCCTGCTTCCCACATGGGAGGTCCCGGGTTCAGTTCCCAGTGCCTCCTATCAAAAACAAAAACAAAGAACAAGCAAAACAAACGAAAAAACCAATGCAGGGGAGCCGATGTAGTTTAGTGGTTGAGTGCCAGCTTCCCACATACGAGGTCTTGAGTTCAATCCCTTGTACTTAGGGGGAAAAAAAAGTATCCCCTATCACCCTTTATCCCCTCATCTTACTTTATTTTTTCTGTAACACTTAACACTTTCTATATTACATTTCTATTTTTATTAGTTTATTTTCAGTATCCTCCACTGTAATGTAAGCACCACCAAGGCAACATCTTTTATAGTTTTGTTCACTGCCACATGCCCAGCATCTAGAACAGTGCCTAGAACACAGCAGATGCTTAATAACTTGTTTAAATGAATGGTTGTCAGACTGAATGAATGAAGATGTTGCCTTGCTGATGCTGAGTTTGTTACAAAAAAACAGGAGGTTCTAATATTTGTCAAAAGTCCTTGAAATAGAAGTACAAAGACTGTTTATATTCTTCCTGGATGGTCATGGATGTAGCCATTGTAAATGGCTGTGATATATCAAGAATTGAGCTTTTTGCTTTTTTGGACGTGGCAAGGCCATTGTGCAGACAGTGTTACCTGCAGCTGTGTGTTAATGTTAGAGACTCTGGAGACTAAAAGGAGATGTTTTGAGATATGTGACATCATCTTCTGCTCTTGGTGCCCACCCCCACTTCCCACCCCTCTGCTTCAGATGAGGTTTTGTCCTCTTGGCTAATTAAATGAGGTACTTAAGCTAAACATAGAGTATCTAGGTGAGCAAGTGTGTGTGTGTGTGTGTGTGTATTCATGTACGTGAATTCTCTACCAGCCAATCCGTACCTCAACAGAAACTGCAAGGATAAACGGGAACCTGAAGGTGGCAGGACCCTAAGTGTCACTATGGTAGTAGGACACACACATATTTGAGAATGAACAGAATAGCGGGAAGAAGGATGCAAATAAGGCTAAATGAAGGTGGTTCAATGATAAAGATCTAAGGGATCTGCAAAAGATGGGGAAAATTTAGGATGATGACAACTTTCTATGGATGACAGTTTAGGTAGTGAGCCTAACAAAAGAGCCATCAAACCCAGATTTCTAACAGAAAAGTTAAAAGTAGGAAAGTCTGGGACAACAGATTCCTGGGTCAGAGCTTATATTAAGTAGAAGCAATGGCCTGATTCTTAAATGGTCAGAAAAATAAAGAAATATCATTGATACTGTAGGAAGGTGTACCTATAGCACAACTCCAAATTCTGTGTTGGTATGAGCTTCTTAAGATGTTCTTAATCTTTTGAAATAGTATAAATCTGTATTTGTAGATGGCAGTAGTATTATATTGGGGGACTTAAAGATTCCAGAAAAGTGGAACTAGCAAAGAAGCTCATAACCAAGCTTGGATTATAAGGGTAAGAGTGAGGGGGTTCACTTATTTCCTAAAATTCTGTATAAAAATTTTAAAATTTGACTCTGTACATTTTTTGGGGAAAAGGGTCTAAAGCAGGAGTTGGCAAACATTCCCTGTAAAGGGCAAGACAGTATTTTCGGCTTTGTGAGCCAGATGGTCTCTGATGCAACTATCCAACCCTGCTGTTATAGCAAGAAAACAGCCACAGACCACACATAAGAGAATGGGTATAGCTGTTTTCCAGTAAAACTTTATCTACAAAAACAGGAGGTGAGCTGGATTTGGCCCATGAGTCATAGTTTGTTGGTCCCTAGTTTAGAGCAGTGCTATCTATAAGAAACTTCTGTGATGATGGACATGTTTTCTATCTGCACTGTCCAATAAGATAGCCACTGGCCACATGTGGCATTCAAGTTACACTTGAAATGTGACTACTGTGACTGAGGAGCTGAATATTAAATTAATTTAAATTTAATAGCCACTTGTGGCCATTGGCTACCACATATTGGACAGTGCAGGTCTAGAGCTTTCATCACAGAAGTAGAGGCATGGCCTCCCACAAAAAAGCCACAGGCTCTCAGAGAAGAGAAACCCCCTGCTGCAAGAGGTGCTGCATCCAGAGTGTTCCTAAGGCCCTGTCATTATGACACACATGGCCATTCCATCCTGGCCTCCTCAGATGGGGTACTGATGGATTTGTTTCAGGGACTGAGGAGATGGTCTGATTCTACAACAACCCCCCAGGGTTTCTGACACTTAGAGCACTACAGGGGATGGACTCTCTCACTCGCTCACTCTCAATTTATCCTCCTGAATAGTTTGCAAAATTGACACTAATAGTCACCTATTTTCCTAATGGTTCTTTTCCTTGGTTACAGGAACATGATGTGCAGTGTGAATAATCAGCTTAAAGGATAGGAAGAAGGCTGAATGTAAGTGATCAATAATGGCTAAAATAGACGGGCTGTGAAGTACACAGGAGGCCCCCACCCATCCTATAAAAGGTGTTGAAATACACCAGCACCTGGATTTAGATTTAATCTTGGGGCTCTAAATATTTCCCTAAAAGGCTGATTACCCTAGTATCAGAAAGATCTTGTTTTAATACTATTTCATTTACCCACAGCAAGGGTCCAAGTTGAGATCTCTAATCTCTGTGCATCACTGCTGATGTTTCCTGCTACATATTTCAGCTTTCCCAGTTTTCCCTGTTTGATGAGAAATGATGGTCCATTTCTTTAGGACCAGCCCTTGAGGTAGAAATAGATGTGTCAATTAATATTTGGTGCCTAGATTCCAGGAAGCTCATTCTTGTCAATTTTTGTCATGGCTGCAGGAAGGGTCAATAGAGACTTTGCCAGATATTCAGCATCCCTTTCAATAGAGTTCCTCCCGGTGGGATTGCTAGCCTAGATTGAATCTGCAGGTTCCTCAAATCTCTAAGATGAGAAGATCCAACTTGCCTCCCTCTTCTTAATACAAGGAATGGCTATTCCTGTGGCAAACTGGAACCCCTCACTCCCTCTCCAAGGATCCCAACTTATCCAGGCAGATCATGAACCAAAACCTCCAGCCAGGATATTAGATTCCAAGTTTCAGCATGACACAAATTGGCTTCTGGTCTGGTCTCTTGGTTCTTGAGACCTCCCCTTCCTCCATCACTCGAATTTCCCTGACAAAGAGTAACAAGATTGCCTTCTCTGCTTTTTGAGATTTAATTAGGTTTGTCCCCAGGGAAGTGTGCATCATGGAAGACAAGGAGCTACATTTGGGGAAACCAAAAGAAAGAAATTATAATCGAGATGAGTCCTTGGAGGACCTGGGGGATATGTAGGTTGCAGTCTATACATGGCTAAGGGCAAGTTCCATATGCCTTATGCTCCCTGAGGATGCTGACAGACCGAGAAAGGCAATACTTTGTCTATTCAACTCACCCTGTAGCCTGCACTCGATGTATTATTGTTGGTTTATCAAGTCTGAAGTCACTTGTCCAGTTTCTCTGGCTCTATCAGAATGTTCCATTTGAGGAATTTTCCATTAGTCTGGTAAACTGGCCCATAAAATAATGAGCAATGGAAGAGACCTAGTAAGTCTACATCAAATCCATATCCATTAGTTTCTTTATTCCAGCAGGCTTTTTAAAAATTACCAGTGAAGTATTTGGTAACAGCAAGCATTCCCAAATAAAGCAAACTACCTATGCTACATACTAAATGTCAATATTTTCCTTTTGGCAAAACATCTTACTAGCCGGCAGCCTGATTTCTTTTAGGTTTACTGTGATTTCTTCCATATCTAAAGGGCTGAGGGACATGGGTATAACAATTTCTTTTAACTTTTTGCTACAGATAAATGTAAACCTGCATTTAAAAAGTAGGTGGGAGAGTGGATGTAGCTCAAGCGGTTGAGCGCTTGCTTCTCCTGTACATGGTCCCAGGTTCAATCCCAGGTACCTCCCCTAAATAAAACAAACAAATGAAAAAAAACTAACTCTCATTGGGTTGTGGATGTAGCTCAGTGGCTGAGTATCTGCTTCCCATGTACGAGGTCCTGGGTTCAATCCCCTGTACCTCCTGAAAAAAGATATATATATATGGTAAGCAGAAGAGCATTATGAACTCTCCCATGGAGGTACATGGATTAATCAACTCATGGCCCGTCTTGTTTCATATAAACCCCTATCCACTTCCTGCCTCTTCTGTGTTATTTTGAGGTAAATTCCAGATATCATATAACTATTTTCTAAGGACCCCTCTTATTACCCCTAGCCTGATATCTGATATGTTATGTGTTCATGTATTAGAGAACAGAACCTACAGGAGATATAATATTAAAAGAGTTATATATAGATAGATATAAAATATCTATTAGTTATTATAGGAATTGGCTCATGAGATTGTGGGGAATGGCAAGTCTGAATTCCATAGGGCAGGCAGCAAGCTGGAAACTCAATGAAGGTGCTGCTGAATTCCCCAGAACTACTGAAATCCTCAGTTCCCCCTTTAAGGCTTCCAACTGATTGGATAAGTAGACTCCTCTTACTGCTAAAGGCAATCTCCTTTGTTGATTGTAGATGTGATAAGTCATGGATGCAATCAACTGACTACTGATCTACATCTGTCTATGAAATATCCTTACAGTAACAATCAGGCCAGTGCTTGATTGAATAAACAATGGAATACCATAACCTAGCCATGTTGACACATGAAATTAACCATCACAGTCCAGTTTCCACCGCTAACATTTTATTTTGAAGCAAGTCCCAGACTTCGTATTTTTTTAGGGAGCCCTTTCTTCCCGCTAGCCTGGTATGTTTTGCTGTAAAGTTATTTGTTCATTGGTTTCAATAGAATTGAACACTTTAAAAAACAAGTGTGACTTGGTCAGAATAGAAAGTATGAGTTAGAGTCTGGTAAGGCCTACAAAGCAAATTCTATCCTCTAGAAAGGGCTGAATATAATATGAAGACACAAGCAATTTATTTTAGCAAAAGCATCAAAACAAAGAAAGCAAATATATCACCAACAAAAGAAAAAAGAAAAAAAAAGAAGATATGCTCTATCTAATCAGACACTTGTCTATAAAACTAGATGGTTTTACTGTCCAAGATGTTCTATGTCATACTGGAAAAGGACTTTTCCAAGAAAACTAACTATAACCCATGTATTCAATTAAACATTCTCGCTTGCACACTCAAAGACTCTTGAATACTGTTTCCTCCCCTGCTCAACCTTTTTGACAGAAAATTTAGATTGAGAAGAGAGCTTTTGCCTCTTCCGTGGGAACCACTCCCTGAAGCCCCTCTCCATAGCAACTGGCAGAGAAAACCTCACACACAGCACTACGACTGCATGGCAGCCTTCTACAAGGGAAGCAGTGTTGGCAAAGAAAAAACTACTTATCTAAAGGCAACTTAGTTATTTTTAAAAGTTGTCTTCATGAAGGAAATTGATCTGGCACATTTTAGATTCAGTAAATAGCTCGAGGTATTTATGGCATTTTTAATGTCCCCTTTTCTCCTTGACTGCAATAGTTACTGCAGTAGTTCTCTTGAAAAGTAAAACTGCAGGATGCAAAAGGATGAAAAGATGGAGGGAAACTTTCCATAGAGAGCTCATATTGGCCCCTTCCCCATCATCTAGTCCCTCAATAAGGGGGATTTTGGTCTGAATGCTCTTTAAGTGGGGAAAATGCAATCACACATTGCCCTATCGCCTTTCTCCCAGGGAATACCGATCACAGCCTAGAAGCACATTTAATTAGCAATGAAGTGTTCATTCCCCGTCCTGGTACTGAGATGACACTGCCTCTGCAAGCGCAGTGTTGGGTGAAGGCTTAACCGAGGGCCCTGGGCCTTCATTTTGCAAATGGCTTTTACCCTTGTCCTTTGTGTGCCGGCAAGCTGCCATAAGAATTACTGGAACTTTCTCTTTGTCTTAATAAAAAAAAGAGGTTAGCTAGGCAAAAGAAAGTGTGAGTAACACCTTTCCCAAAAGATGTTCCTATGTGATTAGCACAGCTGCTCAGAGTCAAACCTGCAGGGCAAAGAAGCCACTGGAAGTTGAGCTTCTCCCACTTTTGGGATTTTCTTCCCCTTTTCATTCCAATTTTCTGCAAGGCCTGAAATCCAGGCTGCAGAGACAAAACCAAGCAAAGTCACAGCCAGGCTTGTCACAGGCTCTAGGCATCAATGAACTCATGTTGCAATACGTCACCTGCTTAGAGAACAATCTTCATCTTCTCAGCAAAGAGCCCCACCCTCATTTTCCAGGTTCCTTCTTTGATTCTAGCGAGACAGACCTAGAAAATACTCCAAGGTATTAGGAAGTACATTGGGGGTGTTATTGCTATTTTAAAGCAAATACTCCTTCTCCTGGTCTCCCCCACCCCCACGTACACACACAATGTAGCTGAATCGGACATAAGGTTTGGAGTTTTCACAAAGTACTAGTTTTGTCACATATAGTCCTGAATTCATGTACTTACTAATTTCTCAAACATTTATTTAGCACCTACTATATTCCAGACGCCATGCTAGATTATGAAAATGGTTAAAGCAATTCTCACCCTCACAGGCAGCTCACAGACGGTAGAGACATACAGACAGGTAAACACCCCCATAGTGTGATAATGGTTAAAAACAGAGGGGTGGATTTAACAGAGTGGGGCTAAAAAATGATTACCTCTAATCGTCTACCTCCTTTATTCCCTCCTCCCACCCCCAATTATTTGGGCAAACCTGTGGCAAAGAGGGTTTTGAAGGCCTTGTCACATCTAGCCAACACTGAAAGCAAAAATCATGTTAGTTTCTCTATTAGTTGCTATCTGGGAGTGGACAGACTCTGCTTTCAGTAATATGAGAGTTTAATGACATGGGATGAGAGAAGGTAAGATGAGGTTAGGAAAAATCTACCTCTGCTACCTGCCTGGAAATGTCTGGGAGCACTGTTCTCACCCTGACTGGGTAGGAACAACCAAGAGTCCCTCTGCCTCTCTCATGATGCAACAGAGGAAAGATGCCTGCTGAACCAGGGAACTCAAGACAGTGAGATGGTCACGAGGGCTCACATGGTTGTATTACTGGTAGAAACAGGAAAAACCAACCAAATTATAGGGACTTTCATTTATCTCCACCAGACTTTTAATTACAGGCGACAGGTTTCAAGTTTTCCCCACTATCACCTCATTTCCTGTGGTCCAAAGACACATGACCTTATACTTAGGCACAACTGATTAATCCCCTATCAGGTGCACACCATTGCCCTAAAGAGTTTCTTCTGACCTCTGGATATTAGGATCCAAAATTCAAAATAAGAAGAGTTCTATGGTTTGGAAAGCATGCATCCAACTTTAGATTCCCTTTGTACTAGCACTCCTAGATATCAAAATGTATTATAAAGCCACAATAATTGGAACATTAAGCCACTGGCATGAGATTAGAGACAGATTTATGAAACTGAGCAGAAAAGCCCTAAAAGATGGAAAAATTAGTTTACAATAAAAATGGCAATGGAAAAGGATTTTTCAATAAATAGCATTGGGACAACTGGTTAATCACTTGGAAAAAAAATTGCATATATATTTTTCTCCATGCATTTGTCATGCTTCCCTCCTTTCTTTCTTCTTTCGCTAAACTTCACTGCTCTTCTTTTTCAAAACTTTCCGGGCTCTTCTCTGCTTTGACCCTTACCCCAAACACATCCACAGAAATGAACCTTGGTTCTACCCTTTCCTTTCAGAAGAGTGGGTTCCTTACCTCCTAACTCCTCCTGGAGCCTCCGTGCCTCTGTAACCTTGAACTTCTGAGATGAACTAAGAAGAACGTGACATGTCAGAGAAAATGTGAATGCTCACACCCCATCCACACTGACCTTGACACCCACTCTGGGGAAGCTGCATTTCCTCAAATACTTCAAAGGAAACAACAGCCCTCAGACCTTCTTACCAATGGACATTTGCCAGGGCTTCTATTATTACACATACTGAACTGGAGAGATTAATATAGCCAAATCCCAATGAACCTATCACCCAGCTACCTCAGTGATCAACACATGACTAATCTTGTTTATTTATAATCCCTCCAACATATTACACTAAAGTAAATCCCAGACATATAATTTCACCTGGAAACACACCAATATGTACCTCTAAAAGGACTCTTTAAAAACATACCCACAATACTATTATTAAACTTAAAATATAAAAAAATTCTTTAGTATTATCAAATACCCTGTTCAAATTCCTCAATATATTTCACATATTGTTTTAAAATAGTTTGTTTGAATCAGGAGCCAAACAAGGTCCAAATAATGAAATTAAGTCACTTTTATTGTTTTTTTTTTTTTCCCCCCTTCTTTTCTCTCTCTTTTTCTTGCAGTTTATCTAGCTGAGGAAACCGGGTTATTTGTTCTATAGAGTTTCCCACATTCTGCCATTTTTTAAAGTGTATCCTTACCTGAGAAATTTTTAGGATAAAAAATGAGGCACTTATAATAACTTGACCCGTACACTGGAAAGATTGAAGAATCAGAGACCTGGAAATCCTGGAACTGCAACTCACAAATTGTATGAACTTTAGTAAATTACTTAATCTTTATTTTCAAATTTTCTAATCTACAAAATGGGCTTGAAAAACGACAGTGCTTGGTATTTAACAGATGATGAATTCTTAGAAAAAATATTAAAGTGGCAATTATTTAAAAAGTACAATTTCCTCGAGATGTAAACCAGTTAGTCCCTTTCTCTTCCCCATAAATCATCATTGGGGCAGAAAACAACTTTCGAGTGTGTTTGGAATACCCAAGGCATAAGCCTCTCCTCTGGGCAATCTGCTGCTTTGTTTTACTGGCACAAAAGGACACTACTTAGTGAATCACTTTCTGAGTTTGAAATCCAACTTGTTTCTTAATTTCTCTTGTGTCATATATCAAAGCATCGCCATTGACCAAAGCTGGAAGAGCTCATTTGTGATGAAGATCAGCTAGTCCAATCACTTGACTTTATAGTTGGAGAAAGGGAGACCCAGAGAGTGAAAAGACTTCTGAGTCTCCTGCCTCCCTCTCTGGAACCCAATTCTTTATGAAATTAAGGCCACTGGCTGCATTTCTTTCCTTTCTAAGCTGAAGCACCATTCTTCAACATATCTATTCCCCCTCTAGTTTTAGATTTCTTTATTCCAAGTATTCTATCTAACATCATATAGATTTTGCTTATTTTTTCTTGCTTACTAGTCATTCCCTACTAGAATGTCAGCTCCATGAGGGCAGGGACTCGGTCTACTTTGTTTGTTATCATGTCCCTGAATGGCTTAAAACAACAAAAATTAATTGTCTCTCAGGTCTGAAGGCTAAAAGTCTGAACTCGAAGTGTTGACAGGGTCATGCTTTCTCTGAAGTCTGTAGGAAAGGATCTGTCCCATGCCCCTCTCTGGGCTTCTGATGATGGCTTGCTAGCAATCCATGACATTCTGTGACTCAGTTGTCACACAGCATTCTCCCCTCTGTGTTCAAATTTCCTATTCTTATGAGGACACCAGTCATACTGGATTAAGGGCCCACCCTACTCCAGTATGATCTCATTTTAACTTGCCTAATTCCATCTGTAACAAATAAGGTGACTTTCTGAGGTACTGAGGATTAGAACTTATTTTTTGGGGTGGGGGAACCCAATTAGATCTATAACAGCCCCCAACTCCTAGAACAGTGTGTGGCACATAGAGAGCACTCAATTCAAATCTACTGGATTGAACTATATAGGAAAAAAGCCTTTTAATGTCTTGCTTTCTGGGGAGTCCACACCAAATAATATCTCTAGCCAAAATGACATTAAAGGTTGTAAGCAGGGGGACGGATTTGGCTCAAATGGTTGGGCATCCATCTCCCATATGGAGGGACCTGGGTTCGATCCTCAGGACCTCCTGGTAAAAAAAAAAAAAAAATAAATAAAGGTTGTAAGCAATTACTATTTGTGAACGTTCTTCAGATTTCTATTCAGCTTATTTTCAAAGTTTGGTTTGGTGTTTATATTCCTGACTGTAACATAGGTTCTGTTTCTGATCTGTTATTCACTAAGCCATCTGGTAAATCTGTAAATCCATTATCCACAATTTGAAGAATCTTATTTCGTATAAAAATCATGTCATTGATATCTGCCAGAATCTTCAAGACTTAGCAAAAACCTTCCCTTTCCTCCCTTTTAGATAATGTTTATTGCTTCCTTAGCAAAGGTGATGAAAGCACAGTAATTTTGCTGAAAGCCTGTGAAGCAGCATCTTACATCGAGAGAATGGTGTGTATATATATATATATATATATATATATATATTTATAACCATCGCAGTAATAAGGTAATAGCAATGCATGTGTGCTTGGGAGTGCAAATGGCCTTCAATTTCCCTATCGCCAGATTGAAATGGGTTGTGATAGAGCCGCCGACAGAGAATGTTTGTCAGGCTGGAAACCTGGAATGCCTTTTGATCACTCACAATTACATAGCTGTAGTTCACATTTGAATAAATCCTTGCTTTGACAAGCTCCAAGGGGTTTACAAACATTCCATCCAGGCCTCACCAGAATCTTCAGTGGCGTGCTTCTCCCCACCTATGATAAAAGAGGCTGCTGCAGATCCCCTTTTCCTACACAGGGAATTGTTCTCCCAACCATAACTTGATCTCCCTTTTGTCTAGGTCCCTGGGCTCTGTCTTCTGGCTTGGGATCCAGCTTTTCTGCTCTGTCTATGCCAACTCACTTGGACAGTCTGTATGACTTTTCGATTTGGCATCTCTCCAAGACCCCATTTTTTGGCTTGCCCCTTAGCCTTGCACACTGCCACGTATGCCCACCCCAGGTCTGATTTGGGTCCCTGGGAACCATGCCACCCGGGATCTGCTTGGGTAGGAAGAGAAATCTGGCATTTTGGCTCATTCTCAAAATTATTTGAGGGGCACTGGTAAGGCACAGAGTTTGGCCACATCTCTTTATCCTCAAAGAAAGTATATTTAGGTATGTTTTTTCCCCTTTTTCCTTTTTTGTTTTTTAAGGGGGGGAGTGGGAAGTCATGGGTTCACAGAAAAATCATGCAGAAAATACGAAGTTCCCATATACACCCCCTCCCACAGACAGACGATGTTCCTTAGTATTAACACTTTGCATCTGTGTGGTACCTTTGTACAACTGATGAAAGAGTAATACTATAAATGTACTAGTAACTATAATCCATAGTTTACATTAAGGTTCACTGCATTGTACAGTACTATGTTTTGTTTTGTTTCTTTTTAGGTCAAATCTGGCACATTGCCTACTTTTTTATTCATATAATAAACTTTTTTTTAAAAAAGAAGGTTTTAGATGACGGAAAAGTTACATTGAAAGTATAAGGGATTCCCATAAACCCCACACCCTACCCCTCCCACTGCTTCCCCTATTAGTAACATCCTACAATAGTGTGGTACGTTTGTTACAACTGATGAATAAATATTGAAGCATTGCTACTAACCAAGGTCTGTAGTTTACATTATGGTTTATACTTAATTCCAATGCCCTAAAAATGCCCTGTGTTCCACCTATTATTCCCTCTCCCTCCCCTCAGAATCTCTGGCAACCACTATCTTCATATCAATATTACATGGTCTTCCAATACTACAGTATTAATAAGTTGACTTTGTCCATGGTTGCACTCCCCCCTTGTGTTCGTTCACTGTTCAACCTTAAGGATTTTGGGATGGTGATGCCTGCTCTGCTTCAGATTGAGACGGGGCTTAGATCTTTGGGGGCAGATAGAAGGAACTGGTTTTGCTTGCAGTTGCAGATACGCTCTTTTTTGAGGGGGGATGGGTATTGTCCACCATCACCATTTTGTTCGCTCTCCTGGACGAATACAGTGACTGGACAGTAGGTGTTGGCCCCAACTTTTCTGAGATTCAGGGCTCAACAGGCATATGTACTGACCAAAGATTTAAGTCTCTGAGACATATATTTAATGGGTATAGTGCTAATAATAAGTTCAAATAAAAGGGGTAGAAGAATCATGTGTAGGGAAATTATAAATGAGTATAACACTGTTATAATGGGTACCAATTTTTTTCTAAAGAGATTTTGAAAATGTGTTTTTTCCAATTTCCATTATAAAATACATTCTTGTTAATTTATATAGGAAGATTCCCATAAAATGAAGAAAAATAAAACCTTAACATCCACAATCTCATCACACAAAGGGATTCACTTTTTTATTGGGAGGCGACAAGGAGATGGGAAGTGTATTTCTTTTTACTTTTTAAAAGCCTCTCCTCATACATGTGTCCCTTTTATTCTTTCTGTTTCACATGATTAATGCAATACCTAATGGAATGGGGACTCTAGTATAGTTGATTATTGGAAGCAGTGTTTGTCTTTTTATTAGCCTCTCTCTATCTTTTTCATTTGTGTGTGATACAAGAAGTTTGTGGGGCTTGGAGTTGTCCATGGATCTTAGCAATTGCGAGGCCTACTCTGAGCATGTGTGCTAGCTAAAGCTGCACAGTATGTGTACATGTTTTATATTTCTCCATATATCTGGATGATACCAGTGTTCACTCAATTATGTATTCTATGTTTTTCACTGATGGATAATATGAAAATGAAAGTGATTTGGAAACAAGTGCTTGTAGGGTATCTACTGTCAAAATCCCTTTCCCCAAATTTATCTGAATTTGATTTGCTTCTAAATTTGTAGTGTTCAAAAACTGGATCATATTAAATTTTAATTTGCTAAATATTTGAAGTTACAAAATCCATTTCTCAGATACTTCCTTGGTCCTCATTTCTGAGGGAGACCTAACACTCTACTTTTGCTACTGTCACTGTGGCTGCTGGGCTTGGAGAAACTGGCACATTAGCGAGGTTTCCTGCTGGGGTAGCTGTGAGCCTGGAAGGCGCCGGGGCAATGAGTGCTGTGTTGTCCATGCCGCCATCTTGATTGGCTCTTCATTGATCCTGTGGTGAGCTCTGGTGGGCGTGGGAGTGAGGGGCCAAGCGTTTCTGGCCCAGACCTTGCTTCGTATATCCAGGTGGGATCCTCAGGATTTGCTAGGCTTCAAAACCATTAAAATAAAGAAATGCTCAGAAGACTGGAGGGAGGAGGGATCCGCAAGCTGGAGCAGGACTCACAAGCTCTGAGTGGCTTTTCTCTGTCAGCTTTCCATCAATGATTGTGTGATCACAGGCAAAGCACTGAACCTCCAGCTTCTATTCCTCACCCACAGAAGCAGGACATTACTCCATGCCTTTACCTTCTTTTGTAGGATATTAGGGTGATAACTTCTGTTAAGCACTTCTTGTGTGCCAGACATTGTTCTAAGTACTTCATCAATATTATCCCATTTCATCCCACAACAACCTATAAGCAGCATACCACTATTATCTCCATATTACAGATAGGGAAATTGAGGTATAGAGAGGTTAACCAACTTTGTATATGATTACAAGTCAGGAGATAGTGATGCAAGTTTAAACTAAGGAAGTTTGGCTATATTGTCTCAAAGGAGATATTTCCAAGAGTGCTTTGGAAAGAGGAGAGGGCTCTGCAAATCTGGGTTGTTCTTGTCATCGTTGTTTCTCCCAGAGACATGTCAATACTGAGCTGATGGGGTTGAACTGAACCATTTCTGGGAAATGGACCACTCTAAAAGCTAACTGATGTTACTTGTTATGCCTATAGACCTTTAGGCAAAGCCAACTATCTACTAATCACTGTTGGATTACATACGACAAAGCATTAGCAGACCCCCACCAGCCAAACACTTTTGTAAGATTAGGTAGAGAAATGGCTTTACTTTACTGTGCATCTTACAGCCCTGTGGTCACCTTGCCTGTAATACATAATGGGGAATGTTTATATCTTTATTTCTCTTTTTTTTTGGAGGGGGAGTACATAGCTTTTTAAAAAATCATTAATTTCATTAAAAATTTTCCAAAATTCACAAACTCTTTACTCCCACTAAGCAACAATTTCCCCTTCCCCTTCCCCCAGTAACTTCTAATCTACTTTCTATCTTTACAGATTTGTCATTTCTATATACTTCATATAAATGAAATATAGTATTTGTCCTTATGTGTCTTGCTTATTTCCCTCAGCACAATGTTCTCACGCTTCATCCATGTTGTATTATGTTTCAGAACTTCATCCTCCTTATGGATGAAAAATATTCCATTGTCTGTATTTCATTTTGTGTATCCATTCATCTGGTATGGGCATTTGGGTTGTTTCTACTTTTTGGCTATTCTGAATAATGCTGCTACGGACATTGGTGTGCAAGTATCTGTTTGATTCCCTGTTTGCACGTTCTCTGGGTATATATACCCAGGAGTGGAATTGCTGGGTCATATGGTAATTCTGCAGTTAACTTACTGAGGAACCACCAAACTGCTTTCCACAGTGGTTGCACCATTTTACCTTCCTACCAACAATGTATGAGGCTTCTAATTTTTCCACATCCTTTTAAGAAATTAAAGAAACAACAGCCATTCTTTGTGGATGTAAAATAGTATTTCACTGTCACTTTGATTTGGAGGAATGCCTATACCTTCAGAGGCAAAAGTGATTTTGAGAATGAGGAGTTCTCCATGAAGACCAGTTGCACAAACCATTGTTTCCCAATGCATGTATGCTCCTAGGAGAAGTATCAGTTTGAAAATTGGAGATGGGTCTAGAAATTGTGTCCTATCCTTGAAATCAACATTAATAGTCTGAAAATGCCTTTGAAGGCAACTGATCCTTCTATTTGGTTATGCCATCAATTAGCATTTACATAATTTAATAACAAAGCTGTCATACTCTCCTATTAACTGGATGCTGAGATACTGATGAGAGGTGGCACACATGTTGGATTTGTCATTATCCTTATTTCCCCAAGCTAATAAAAATATTTTTTTCCAAGTATTACTCTTTTCCAATAAAGTCTGAGCTCTTTATTTTCTTTTGAACTGCTACTTACATTGATTTGATAGAATAAGAAAAAAAATAAAGCCTTAAAAACTCCTGTAGGAACACAAATCTATTTATTCCTGAACAAGGATGGCAGGTATCAAATCAGGGAAGTCTTTGACTGGAGATATTAATAGAACAACGGAAAGGAGTTAATCTTGTATCAGATTACAGTGGAGCAGAAAACTGTCATCCAGCCGGTAGTAGCTTTCTCTAATTCTAATCAACCATGCGGTAGGGAAAAGCCTTAAATACACATTAAAAAGGTCTTCAGACTTTAATGCCATTATAAATGCTTTCTTTGCAGGGGACAGAAAATACTTGCAGTGTTGCAAGTAGAGGAGAAGTCCCTCTCTGACAGGGCCACTGAGAAAATCTAAATATACTGGCTCCAATAAAAACTTAGAGGACTTACTAATTGTAAGAGAACAAAATGGTAATTACACAATGGAGAAATTGTACAACACCTTGGCTGGGTGAAGAAAATGAACATCAGGAGGGGCAGATGGACGCAGTATGCCTCCGTATGTGAGGCCCAGAGAAGGACATACTATCACCTAAGTGGTATTCTGGCTTGGGATGAATAACCTGAATGGAATCATGAGAAACATCAAAGACAAAGCAAGGAACATTTATTTTAAAATGTATTTTCAAAAACTGTCAATGTTAGAAAAGACAAAGAAAGGCTGAGGAACTTTTCCAGATAAAAGGAGACTCAAGAGACATGTCAACTAAATGAATTGTGTAATCCTAGACTGGATTCTGTTCAGGAGGCAAAAAATGCTATAAAGTACATTCCAACGGACAAAACTGGAATATGGAGACTGCCTGGATGAAAGTATTTATAACAATGTTAAAGCTAGTGAAGTTGGTAACTCTATGTAGTAACATGAGAACGTCATTCTTAGGAAATGCCCACTGAAGTAATTATGGGAAAAGGGCATGATACTTCAACTCATTTTCAAGTGGTGTGGAGAGAATGACATATGCATATATGTCTGTCTGTATGTAGAGAAAGAGAATGATAACATAAGTGGGCAAAACGTTAACATTCAGTGACTCTGAATAACATCTGTTCTTTATTATTCTTGCAACTTTTCTGTAAGTTTCAAATTATTTACAAATAAATAATTGTTTTAAAAAGTCACTCAATTATGTCAAGGTACCAATTCTCCCAAAACTGATCTATAAATTCACCACAGATCTTCACAAAATACCAGGCTTTTTGGTAGAAACTGACAAGCTGATCCTAAAATTTATATGAAAACATAAAGGATCTAGACTAGTCAAACCAATTCTGAAAAAGAAAAACAAAGTTAGAAGACTTATACTACCTGGTTTCAAAACTTACTAGAAAGCTATAGCAATTAAGACAATGTAGTACTGGCACAAGGTTAGGAATACAGATCAATGGAATGCAACTGAGAGCCCAGAAATAAATTCTTATGTTTATGGTTAATTGATTTTTGACAAAGGTCTCAAGACAATTCAATGGAGGGAAATAAATAGTCTTTTCAACAAATGGTGCTGGGGCAACTGGATATCATATGCAAACAAACCTAGATTCTTACACCCCATACCAAACAGAGACATTAACTCAACATGGACCATAAATCTAAATGTAAGAGTTAAAACTACTTCTAGAAGAAAACAGTAGAAAATCTTTGAAATTTTGAGTTGGGCAGAGAATTCTTAAAAAATGATAGCAAATGCATAATCCATCAAAGAAAAATCTTGATTATTAGACTTCATAAAAAATTGTACTTCAAAGATACTGTTAAGAAAATGAAAACACAAGCTACAGAGGAGAAAATATTTTCATATTATATATTTGATAAAGGACTTATATCCATAATACATAAAGAACTCTTACAAATCAGTAAAAAGAAAGCAAACAACCTAATTAAAAATGGGCAAAGTTTTGAATAGATATTTTACCAAAGAAGACATGTGGTGGCAAATAAACATGAAAATATGTTTACTATTACTAGTCATTAGGGAAATGAAAATTCAAACCACCACTAATATGTTAATGACTGTAATAAAAAAGGCAATTGTTGATGATGATGTGGAGAAGCTGGAATCTTCATACACTGCTGGTGGGAATGTAAAATGGTATAGCCACTCTGGAAAACACCTTGCAGTTTTAAAGAGTTAAACATAAATTTACAATCTTGCAATTCCACTCTTAGGAAAATACCCAAAGAAATGAAAATATATGTTCACACAAAGACATGCACATGAATATTTATGGCAGCATTCTTTTTTTTCCAGCAATTTAATTAATTAATTAAATTTTAAAACAGTTTTGTTGAGATATATTCACATACCATACAATCTATCCAAAGTGTATAATCAATGGCTTTTAGTATAATCACAATGTTGTGCATTCATCACCACAAAAATTTTTAGATCAATTTCATCACTCCAAAAAGAAAAACTCCACAGCCCTTAGAGGTCACCTCTCAATCCTTCCCCAGCCCTACATAACCACTAATCTAATTTCATCTTTATAAGTTGATTTAGATTTAGATTTTATATAAATGGAATCATACAATATATAGTTCTTTGTGTCTGGTTTCTTTGACTTAGCATAATGTTTGGATTTTTTGGATATGATTTTAACATCTTGTAACATGAGCATACTTTTGTTCAGTTTCAAAGAAAAGTAGTCTTATATATGCAATATTACCCATATTCATATTTCATATGAGGTTTTACTATGCTAAACAGTCCCATGTTACATTTTTTAGCTTTCCTTTTAGTAATATACATGACCTTAGACTTTTCCTTTCAACCACTATCATACCCATATAATAGCATTGTATAGCAACATTATTCTTAATAGTTCCAAACTGGACACAATCAAAATATCCATCAACTGGTTATTGGATAAACAAAATGTGATATCATCATACAATGAAATACTATTCAGCAATTAAAAGCAACGAAATTCTGATATACACTACAAAATAAATGAACCTCAGAAACTTTATGCAAAGTGAAAGAAGCCGAATACAAAAGACTATACTTTACATGATTCCATTTATATGAATGTCTAGAAAAGCAAATTTATACAGAGAGAGAGAGCAGATCAGTGATTGCCTTAGGCTGGGAGTGGGAGAGAGGAATTAACTGCAAACAGGCATGAAGAAATTTTTGGGGTGATAGAAATGTTCCACAACTTAATTGTGGCAATGGTTGCATAACTCTATACATTTATGATACGAAAACCATTGAACTGTATAACCCACAATAGGTGAATTTCATAGTAGGTAATTGATACTTTAATAAAGCTGTTTTAAAAACTCAGTGCAGTTCCTTACATGTTCCTTTTCCGCCAGACCTCAGTTTTCTTTCCAACACCTATTCTAATATTATGACATTCATTCCTATCCACAACCCACCATGTAAAACCCAATGAGGAAATCAACATTCCCTCCCATAGCAAATAACCCACGTAGGTGTTAAAAGCAGAAACTGAAAAGCTGAGCTGTTCTTTGTTGGCCTGGGCCCTTTGTAGTATGGGGAAGTAGGATATAGCATTTCAGGACCTAAGTTCCCTTAGTTTATTGCCTCTCTTTCCCCCTTTTCTCCATTTTTACCCATTGCTAACACCACAAACCAGATTTATTATATCAGAAGCAGAGAAAAGAAGTGGTGTACCATTTTCTTGTATTTTTTAAGGAAAAAGAAGTAATAGTAATAAAGATCAAGGTCATATAGGAGAGTATCTACCACTGCAAGCAAAACAGTTCCTTCCATCTGCCCTATGGGATCTGAGCCCCCTCTCAATCTGAAGTAGAGTGGGCATTGCTATTCTAGAATCCTCAGGATTGAGGAATGAACAAACATAAGGTGGGAATGCAAGCATGGACCAGAGTAGATTTATTATCATTGTAGTTATGGAAGAACTTGCAACACTGATATATAGTGGCCACCAGAGGTTCTGAGGGGAAGGGGGAGGGAAGAATAGGTGGAACATGGGGAACTTTCATGGCATTGAAATTGTTTTGTATGATACTGCAATGACAAATCCAGGCCGTTATACATTTTATCAAAACCTATAAAACTGTAAAGTGCAAAGTGTAAACCATAATGTAAACCATAGACCTTGGTTAGTAGCAATGCTTCAATATTTGTTCATCAATGTAACAAATATACCACACTACTGTAAGATGTTACTAATAGGGGAAAATGTGAGAGGGCGAGGGGTGGGGTGTATGGGAATCCTCTATACTTTGAATGTAACTTTTATGTAATCTAAAACTTCTTTAAATATGAAAAAAAAAATCATAAAGGAAAAAAAAACTCAGTGCTGTGACGTTCTGAAGGAAATGCAATATGAGGCTTCCACTCTATCAGAACATTTCTGTATGATCATAGTCAAATCAAGATGTCAACCACTGTTTTGGAGTGAGAGGACCAAAGCCTTTTTTTTTTTTTAAAGATTTATTTACTTTTTCTTTATTTATCCCCCTCCCTCAGATGGTTCTCTCATTTGTCTGCTCACTGTTTGCTCACCTTCTCCAGGAGGCACCGGGAACCAAACCCGGGCCCTCCCACATGGGAGGGGAGTGCCCAACGGCCTGAGCCACATCTGCTCCCTGCGGGCTGCAGTGTCTGCTGGCTTGTGGCATCTGCCTGTTGGGGCGGAGTCGGCGTCTAGCTCATTGCAGCAGGGGCGGCATCTGCTTGTCTTCTTTTAGGAGGCATGGGGACCTGAACCCGGGACTTCCCATTTGGCAGATGGGTGCCCAAGAGGTTGGGCCAATACACGTGGGAAAGATGAAGGACTGAACGTTTCTTGAACTCCTTTTATGCACCAGGCATTATGTGGATTCCTTTTCTGACCTTCTTATTTAATCATCACAACAGCCAATGAAGTTGAAATTATTCCCATTTTGCAGATTTGGGCTGAGAGAAGTTGTTAGGAGGGCACAGCCAGGTTAGCATGACTCGGTGAAGCCTGCCATAGATCATATCAGGTGACTTACTGGAAGTAATAGCTCCCACATGGTTATGCTGAATCATACAGTGGAGGCCTGGAAAAAGTAAAGTCCAAAGCCAGGAATAGTTAGAAATAGTGGAAGGGATAGGAGAGGCACCAAAGGAGAGGCATAAGTGAAGTGAGAAGAGAAGGTGGAACATAGGTCAGAACCTACATTAACAGAAAGAGATGCCAATTTCCTGATTAAGCAGAAGGAAACAGCAACCACATTACTATGCAACCATTTGTCTTTCCAAGAGATTAAAAAAATCCGTAACAAAGCAACAAAGCAATCAATTAAAATTGGACTTCCTTGATCTCTCATGCTATTAGCAGCAAAGTTTTTCTAAGAGAGCTGTCACATAATTACATGTGATTTGATCTTCATAGATCAATCTTGGGATAGTAAATCAGTATTCATTTTAAGGGTATGCATATGTTTTTGTTTTTTTGACTAAGACAGGCTTTCATGTTTCATTAAGATTGCAAAATGAATGAATGATGAGTAAACAATGACCAGATTCCTTCAGTGCTTTAGTTTCTTCCCGATTTTAGGACAGGGACATTAGGAAGTTATTTTCAGTAGTATAGTAAATCAGCTCCTTAATAAATTACACTAATTTCTACATGTAGTGAAATATTTAGAGAGGCAACAGAAGCTGCATCTTCCCAGCCAGACTGATGTGGATAAGAGCAGGATGCACAGTGGATGGGAGAGGACCCTGTGGGACTCTCACTGGACAAGTTGCTGAATCTTCCTGAACAAAAGGAGTCTGAAGAAGGTCAAGATGAGGATGGGCAGGGAAAGTGCTCAGAGAAAAGAGCATGGCTTTGGAGACTAATGGTCCTGGGTATGAACCAGATCTTAAGTGTTTTTGTGCCTGGAACCCCTTTTGGTGAAAGGGTCTGGTAAAGTCTGTTAAAGCACACGACCCCTCCTCAGAACAGTGTTTTTAAAGGCACAAAATATCTGTAAAAAAAAAAAAAAAAAAAAAAAAGGCACAAAATAAAATTCAGAGAGTTACAAAGGAAACTAATTATACGAAAATATTTAATAAAATGTTAAAAATTTTTGTGACCGAGTAATACACGTGCTTCTCTCTTTATGTCTGAAATAGCAAGATCCAGTAGCAGGTCTGGTAACTACCGTAATTTCAAAGTAGAAATATCAGTACGTGATATATTGAGATATATGTAGCACCTATAATAAGATACGACAAATCCTGCAATTTCTATTGGTGACAAAGTTATAGGAACTGCTAATACTACTGTGGTCTTTTGCCTACATTTTTTTTTAGGAGGTTCAGGGGATTGAACCTGGGACCTCATACATGGGAAGCAGGTGCTCAACCACTGAGTTATACCCTCTCCCTAAGTTACCTACATATTTAATGGAAGAAAATGCTTAATTTCATTTATTTATTTATTTAAAAATTTCATTGAGATATTTGAGAAAATATATATTTTTTAATAATCCAAGATCAAAGATCCCCTGAATGTCATCCATGGATCCAGGTTATGATCCTTGTTTTAATGTCTTCTTTATCCATGTATTAGCTCTGTGGCCTTGGGCAAGTCATTTTTCTGAGACTCCTTTTATTCATCTGTGAAACAGAGATTCCTGTTACCTTCCTCATAGGCAGGTTGTTGCAGTAGATATTGTCCATTTGCCCCTCTAGATCCACTCTCCACCCTTCTCTGCCATGCTGAGTGCTAATCTGGGCTTCTTTGTCTTTTGGCTTTCGTGAGGTTTAGCTAAATGGGAAGCATCAACAGGAAGTTAAATGGAAAGCATCAACAGGAAGTTGTAGTGTGTATTCCCTTGGTTCCTTCCCTGCTGGACCATGGGCGGTTGTGAACCTCTACAGAAGGCCAAGGTCAATGCTACTGCCAGGAAGCCCTCTCTCCCCAGTTCTGGTAATTGCTTCCTCCAATTGCCCCTCCAGGCAGAGGGATGCTAATGGCTCCCTAAGTTGCTCGTACCAGGGTGTTTCCACATTCTTCATTTCTTTTTTAGAACATGGTAATGGCTTCCCAATGTGGCTGCCCCAGGGTACTTCTCCATCCCTCATTTTCTTAAACTCTATCCACTGTTTTACAAATAACCCCTTATTAAACTTGCCCACTTGCCTCCGGTGAGTGCTGTGTTTTCCCTGTGGGGACACTGACTGCCACCGCTGATGTAAGACAGGCAGAATGTACCATATGGAAGTTCTCAAAATGGTGTTTACCATTGAAATGTATGTAAAAGTGTTTTGAAAATGACAACTCTAAGTAATGTATAAATATAGAGCAGTTACTCTTATTGAGATATGTGCCTCTGCTGTTGGCTCTAAAGGACATTCATTATATAATTAGAGTTATATTGTAAAACTGAAGATGAGTGTCATGGAAACATTCCCCATAGACCAGCTTTATTCTCAAACAGGCCTCTGTCCTGATCATTTTTCTTAGACTACTTCAGCTCCTCCTAACAGAATTCATTGAGACAGTTAAAAAAATAGGGCAGAGGTATGAGGTCCGATTTTCCACCTACAACCTCACTTCAGACCTGAGGGTCCACCAAGGAGCAAAGTAAGAAGAGCATGAGGCTTAATGCTATTCTTCATCTTGAGGGTGGGCACAGGGTGCACGTGGGGGTGCTCCGGGGGTGCCCAAATGTTATATGAGAATATTGACTCAGAGGGTCAATATTACCTGACGAGTAGAGTAAAAACACTGTAGTAGTAAAATGCAGATTAGAATAGAAAATTTGGAAGATTTTCTGGTAACATGAAATTTCAAGGAAATCTTATATTTAAAGGTGGTTTTGGAATATGTCTCCAGCCCATTAAGGGTGTGAATTCCCACATATGAAAGTTTGGTAAACTATTCTGTGCCCACATGTTCTCTTGCACTCCTGACGTGTCAAATTGAGTCTAGTTTCAGATGCCTGAAATCACACACTCAAACTTCAAAAAATGAAAGTGGCGAGATTATGGATTCATTGATCGTTAAGAGTTTGGGGTCTTACAGATTCCCCTGTTGCCTCTGTACCTTTTTTCCTCAGCCATATTGCAGCCGAGAACACTGAGATTTGAGGTTACCAAGTCAGAGGCAGAGGAAGGATAGATGGTCTCCTGAGTTGCCTCCGTGTATGTGCAACTCATGGCACCAAAGGTTAACGAGGAAGAGTGGATGATGCAGGGCTTAAAAGATAGCTTTACCCAATGTGTGTCTTAATTTGTGCTGGGCTTCGAATATTAGGAAGGTAGGATCAAATGCAATGAAAATGATGAATTTAGTTAGCACAGGTTTACAGAGACTATTGAACTAAAAATGGCTGTGCTAAATGCCTTTCTATTACTTGTCTTTTTCCCTAATCCCAACCGAATCATCACTATTATCTCCTAAATATGCATTAAGAATCCCCAAAGTAATTATTAACAAGTGAGCCAGCCATGCTTGTAAACCATTCAACAAACACAAAAGGCTCTGCAAATGTTTATTCTACTTACTGAAACTAATTCAGCAACAACATAATATAGTATTCCCAGATGATGCTTTTTAGCAATGTTCACTGCGTGCAGTAGAAAATGATATAGCTTATGCCTCAACTCTGGTTAAACCTGTGAGGTGAGCCAAGGAAAATGCATTTTCCATTTTTCTGTGTTTGAGATGACCCAAATGACCAGATATGAGCACTGCACAGCTTATAACTATTCTTTCAAGTCTGTGTCTTGTGGGCTACATGCTGCTACTGCATAAAATGTGTCAATTGTTCTTAAGGTCCAAAGAGCAAATCTTGAAATAAGAATAGCTTTCCCTGTCAGGTGAGGTGCCTTGCTTAGTATTAGAATTGAATATAGACCTGTACATGGTATCAAAGGACCATGGAACTGGATATCCTTCTAATATCTAATATTACTATTTAAAGTTTTTTTCACATGCTCTGTGAAAATCAGGCCCTAAAACACTGATGGCTTTTATATCTCAAAACAGAGAGTAAGTACCTTTACATGTTCGTGCGTGCGTGTGTGTGTGTGTGTGTGTGTATCCGGATCCCTTACACAACTGTCAGTCAGCAAACAGGGCTTTGCTGATTCTTCTGAACATACCCCCAATTTCCCTCTTTGCTTGGGCCTCAGTTGCTCCAGAACTGGCAGTAGGTTGCCAAGCAACGCCTTCTGGTATGTAGCATATAGCCCCTGGACATTAATTACTTTCTCTGGAGTCTTATTTTATATTCTTAAAATGTGGTTAGGACTCTTCCCCCATCCGTTTCCCCAAAACAAAACTAAAAACCCCAAACAAACCAACAGATCATTCTTGCTTTTTCGAACAAACATTTTTGAGGTTTTTCAATGGCTTCATAAATGATACAGTGAGCTATGGAGCATGGGTAGTGTGGACCTAAGGTAGCCACAGATTCTTCACTGGATCTTAGGCAAAAGGCTGAGAAGCTTCTAACTGCACCACTAACACATTTCATTGAGGCCTCACTGGCTCACCTAGATTTCCCTGAACATTTATGGGGAAAAATGCAGCTATTCCTCTTCTCACTCTGACATTCTCCTTTTCTCATCTCTGGTTTTCAGATTTATCACTTCTGTGTGGTAGGAAGACTGTTGTAATAAAATGTGCTAATGGGATATGATAATTGCATTTATAATTGGGGAGAACGTGGACCAGATGTCTGGTTGTTAATATTGGGATGGTCCAGGAGAAGAGTGTCTGGCAGAAAAGTGTGTGTGCGGCAGGCTGGAGGTGTCTGCTGGCCCAGGGGAATGCAATACATCTTTGGTTTTTGCTCTTCTGATATCATCCTAGACAAAGAACAGTAGGTCTGTGCCATAAATGAGAAAAAGCAAAAGTACACTCTATGAGCCACTAACACTTTTGATGGTTTTAACTCAATGTCATCTAAAACTCTTGAGCAGAACTTGACTGACGCAGTGGTGGGCCAAGGGATAGAGGGGAGCATGATCTTCATGACCTCCTCACTCCAAGCCATTCCTTAAACAAACATGCAGCAGAAGGAAAAACTTGTGCTTGCTGTGCAATTGTAGCTTCAAGATAGGTCCCCTCAGCAGCCCCTTTCAACCAGACTGCCCATCTATACTGAAATTCTGGAGAACAAGGGCTTGGCTGTCAAATCAATTTCTGCTTATAGGATGTCAAAACATCCAGGTTAAAGGAGAAAAACTAAACTCACCAATTGGTTGGTTAATCTACGTGCCACTGAGGAGTTATGAGTTTTATTTCCTCCACTGAAATAAATGAAGATGTGTTTTCCTCATTTAAAGAGTAACTTTTTTGGCTGGCAGGTCCATCAGGAGGCATTAATTAGGCACCAGTGGGCTGCAAGACATTGTCCAACATTTGGAACCTTCACCTTCACTAGGCTGCGAGCTTTATAATTTCCCTCATTGTTCCTCTGTTAGATTGGCCATAAATTAAGCACTAGCAACCTCATGAGAAAATGTCCTTTCCTCTACCCTGCAGATTTCCCCAAAGGGAATTTGTGACTGCTACCCCTCTCAGCTCAAAACATGGTAGTAGGGTGGGTGGCTCTCCTGCAAATCTATCCTATGCAAAGACTGCCAAAGGATAAATATGCCATGTGCAACAGGATATTCTTTGCAGTTAGTTGTAATTCCAAAAAAACTGTAAGCAGCCTAAACATTAAACAGCAGAAAAGTGGTTAAATATAATGTCAGCATAGCATAATGATTACAAGTATATCCTTGGACTTGAAACCGGTACTTACTAACCCACTTTTCAGAGTAGCCCCCCCTCCCTTACTGGTTTGTATTAGTTTCTAGAAACTTTCATTCTAATGCCCACCTCTTCCTGCTTATTCATAGGATGTTTGCTCCTCTTGAGTAAAGTTACTGTTTCTGAAGCTGGCCCTAACCAGTTCTGGTCACAGACCATGCTAGGCCTCCATTTTCAGACCAAGCATAATTGCGAAGAGCATGCTCTGTTTAACCCTGCCTTTCCCAAACTGGATTGGCATGTCATCCTTAGCTATGCCCTTAAGCCTACCTTTCCTGGATGTTATAAAACCCCAGTGCTCATTTTGCCTGGGGAGACTGATCTGAGGCTTGCCTCCAGTCTCTTTGCTGGTTGACCACACAATAAACTCTTTTCTCGAAGTCTTTTTGATTCAGTACTGGCTCCTATGTGCATCGGGCAAATGGACCCTCTTGGCAGTATCAGACCCAGACCACCTGTCTGCCACTCACTTGCTGTGTGACCTTGGGCAGGTTACCAAACCTTTCTGAGACTCAATTTCCTCATCTATAAAATGATCATAATAATAGAACTTATCTCATAGGATTATTATCAGTGTGAAATGAGTTAATATTTATGAGGATGAGTTAATATTTATTATAATATGTATGCACCTGATACACAGGAAACACTATATAAGTGTTTGATAAACAAAGTGGCACATTTTCTAGATGGAAAATTTTGCAGCTTTTACAAAGATCATTATCAAGGCTACAATAGCAACATGGAAAATGTTTATAGAAATGGTCTCATGAAAATCATGAGCATCCTATGTAAAATATGAATATGAAAAGTTATTAAGGGACTAGATAAGATGAAAACAGTCGCATTGGGATTGAAGGAATCTTCTATTTTCCAGACATTCTGTATAGCTTTTGTAAGTTTTTAAGTCTTGATGAGGCTTGACAAAGGGCAGTGGGAAAGGTAGGAGGGAATCTTTTTCCCAGACGTCTGGTTGGAGCTAGTCACCTTTTGGTAGAGCTGAGACAGTTGTCTGCTTTACCCAGAGAGTTTTGCAATCAGTGATTCTCCTTTATTTTGTGCGCCTCCAATAATAGGAACCTATTCATAACAGTTCCTTAAAGAGGAAGATGAATGGGGAGAGAGTGGCTTTAGCGGTAGGAGTTGGCATTTTCTTTCTGCCTACTGTCTGATTCTCTAGTGGTGTGGCCCATCAGCACAGGGTGAAAGCATCTAGGCAGGTTATGTGGCCAGACAATGAGATTATAGAGATCAAAGTATTTCAGACTTACCAGGAGAGCACGAAATAGCCTCACTTGTCAGGGACTTGTCCACATTTAGTGACATAAACTCCCATAAAAAAAAAAGGGGTGTCAACACCAAGAGCACCCCAGTCCTTCATTTCTCTGATTCTATATTTTATCCATTTCATCAAGGCAGCTGATTCTTCTACAGGATAAAGCATCCCGAATGCAGCTGTCCTGGCCTCTACGTTCATGTGGTCCCTCTTGCCCTACCTCCTCTTTCTTTCTCCCTCCTCACCAAGGCTTAAAAAAAAAATATTAGAGATGCCTCAGGTAGTGGATTTCAAGGCTGGCTCGTAGCTTACTGTGAGATGACTTGGCCAGAGTCTCCCAGGGAGCTTAAAAACATATAGCTCAGGGAGTGGATGTGGCTCAAGCAGTTGGGTGCCTGCCTCCCACATGGGAGGTCTGGGTTTGGTTCCCGGTGCCTCCTAAAGAAGATGAACAGATGCTGCAAGGAGCAGTGCCACAGACATTGCAAAGAGCATACGCTGCAAGGAGCAGATGCCGCAACCAGCAGATGCCGCAGACACTGCAACAAGCAGACGCTGCAATGAGCAGACATCACAACCACAGATGATGCAACCAGCAGATGCCACAATGAGCAGACATCACAACCAGCAGATGATGCAACCAGCAGGTGACAAAACCACCAGACGACGCAACCAGCAGGAAGAGGATGTGGTTCAAACGGTTGGGCACTTGCCTCCCACATGAGATGTCCAAGTTCAGTTCCTGGTGTCTCCTAAAGAAGCTAAGCATACAGATGAGGAAGCCATCTTGGGAGGGAAGGGGGAAGGGAATAAAAATAAAAACAAATAAACAAACAAAACCCCATATAGGTCCCTGGACCTCATGAATTAGTAGCTCTGGGGCAGGGGCCAGGATTCTGCATTTTTAATCCCCTCCTACCCCACCCCAACTCCATGGATCCCAGTTAAGTGTGAAGGAATAAAAAATAACCAAGGTCATTTTAATGAGAGGAAATGATTGGTCTAAAGCTTTCCCTCTTTCTTCTACCTCTGTCATTTTCTATCTTCTCTATCTTCACGCCAACTCTTCCATCTCCTTTTACGCCCCTCAAAATCTTTATTTTTCTGAGCTGGGACTTGCATTTTAACTACAAAAATGAAAAATTTCAGTTAGGGGAAGGGAGGCTGATAATCTACTGTCAGGAATAAACCTGCTGGCCCTGTTCCAGCCTGGCCCGATATCCTGACATCTGTTTGAGGCAGAGAGAAGAACGCCAGAGTGATACAGACATCTGTCCTAGCAACTAGGCAGGGACACAAATAAAACACTCTAAATTAAATTTGAGTGAGCCATAAGCCTAATGAGCATTATTAGCATATCTGCATGCTTTTAAGAAAAAGCTACTGATAATGTTCTGACTTCCTTCAGAGACCAAGAGGTTATAAGAGTTTTAGCTCAGACCTGGGCTAAAACTCTTCTGTCGCCTTTTGTTAGAGCTTGAATTAATATCTGAGGAATGGGCCCCCCAAGAAGGTGAGAATGGCTGATGTCAGGGGGTCACATTATTCTCACTAGCTCTGTACTCTCTAGTTTTCCTTTCACCTAACAGGAAAGCTGTTTGCTTAGATTCTATGTCTCTGAATCCACGAGACCCTCCTCTGCTCTGTCCACTTCTCCATCGATCCCTTGAGAGATTCTGCTCTCAGCGGCTCCTTCCAGAAATCAAAGGTTATGACTATTAAAGTTCTGGACAAATTTTGTTCTGGTTTCTGCATAAAAATTTTGGGACAACCTATATCAATCTCCAAACTTGTCTTAAAAATGAAACAAACATGGGAAAAGTGTCTATCACCTATATGCTAACAATATGTGACTTTAGCATCTCAAGTTACTTGAAGTCATTGTTTAACTATAACTTGTTATAAAAGTATACCGAGGAGTGGGAGCATTTTACCAACCAGTAGCTGAAAACACAGCCTTTAATATACTTGATAGATAAACCTCAAATGCTTTTTGCCTAAAGAAACATGCCTAGCGTTGGTGAAATTTGATTTCAGGCAAGGAATGTACATTATTCAGTTGGTGGATCTGCTCTCATTAGATTGAAATGGCACATCCATTCATTTCTTTATAAAAAATTCTTCAGGAAACAGTAAAAACATATGGATGCTCGAAATCTCAATAGTGAATCAGCCAACATCATTAAAGGGAATGGGCTGGCCTACCATTTCCTGAATTTCGCCATCTCAGGAGTAACCATTTAATAAAAGCTGATGTGCATTTAGTTTTAATTAGTTTCTCTCCACAGCAATAGAAGTTAAAAAAAACAACAACAATGAAGTAACCCATAAAAATTCATCTCAATATTGCTACTTGGGAATTAAACTGAATCTATCCTTCTGCAGATAAGAGAATTATCATAGGAAGCAAATCCTCCATCTCAAGAAATAATCCTTATACTAGTATTTAAATTAAATTGTCCAGAAATAATCATATTTGAGGGAAGTAGAGAAAACATCCTGAGATGAGTCATTGTGGGGTGATGGCTCTGTGACATAAGGCTGTGTTTTTGTGGTCTTATAGTTTTCTTTGGCTTCTCAACTTAAAATTGGAATTTAAAAAAAGTCAAACAACACAAAAATAACGCTTCACTTTTTATTGTCACATTCTTTGGAGAATTTTAGAGCCATGTTGCTATCAGCTCCAAACAGCTCTAGGGCTAGAAGATGACAACACTTTCTTCTTTACATTTAATACTACCCTTTCTTTCTACCCAAAAATGCCCTGTATTTTTATAAAAAAAAGAGAAATACAAATGTGCATGATCTAAAAAGGCCCTCTGATAAATTAAATTCAGATAAACTACACCAAAGGGGCATAGAGGTCCAAACATTTCAGAGAATGGGAAATTAATATTCAGACATAACGAATCTAAGACCTTCTGCATACTAGTCTGGTCTATCTTTGGCAAAAGGATGGCAGTGTTCCAATCTGCAGCAACTCCTCTCAGTGTACAAAAGCTGATTTCTATGCTGCCAGCTGCCTTTGGAAGTAATTCTAAAATTCAAGTTGACAACTTCTTTGCTCTGCTGTTATATACCAATTGAGATGATGGTCCCTGCTTCCAATCTGAGCTAGACCAGACTCTGATATAAGGAGAGTCTTCAATTATGTAAAAAACTCCTATACTCTAGATCTGAGCATGTTGCATTACCATTTCATTATATGGACTTATGCTGCACAAAGGATGCCTACGCTTGATGAGGTAGCTGGCAAAACAATTCAACACCCTTCTCAGGAAGGAACTGAAAATAAGGGATCCTAATTTGTTAGGCTCTTTAAAGTTGGCTCTGACTAGAGACAGGAAGTGGGTAATTCAGGAATGTACATTGTGCTAATCGTTGCTCTGAAGTATATCTAATAGAATACTGGCTGGTATCCAGCCTCATCCACTTAATAGCCAACATTTGTCAAGTAAGCTATGTGCCAGGCTTTGTGTTAGGCCTGGAGACAGATACAAAGAAGATGGTTTCTGTCCTTGAGGAGTGTGATAAAGGCTTTAATGGAGGGAAGTGCTAAATTCAATGGAAACCCAAAGAAAGGCATGCCTGATTCTATCTTTAGACTCAGTGTTGAAGAATACTGGGGGCTAGAGTCTTTGATGAATAGCAGAATGTCTAGATGTAAACTGTTTATCAGTGAGAATTAATATTTCCTGAAGGGAAATCCTGGTAAATTGATTCTTCTTTATGGTACAGTAAAAGCAACTTGTCTTACAAGATTGAATTCTGCAAGGCTCTTTCCCTGTTGTTCTTAAGAAATAATACCCCATTTGTAGTATATACAGCATCTCAAAATTCCATTCACGTAAGAGCTCATTCATTATTCCTGGCTGCAGAAAGTAAAGCAGGCTGTGACTCCAATTTTATAGAAAGTGACACTGAGACCAAGAGAATGTGCCATATGGCCAGGTCATACAGCTTAAGACAAAACAAGAAGGTAGCATTTAAAATAGAACTGGAAGCCAAGGGTCACCTATATCAAGTCCAGAGTTCTCTACAAGGCTTCGCTTGATCAAATTGATAATAACAACAAAATTCTACAGCAGGGAAGTTGTAGCTTGGGCATATGTTGGGGCAAAGAAGGGCAGAACTTTGGTGCTTTAGAATGTGGGACAGATGTTTGAAAAAACTTGAAAACTGTCTCCAGGATTCCTATAGTGGACAGGCTGAAATGCAAAATCACATAAAATCATTGTCAACTGCAAAGCACTTTGGGGAGGGCTGCATTTTAAAAGTATCTGAGACCCAAGTCCTAGCCACCTTGTTTATCTCTCTTCTAATGGCAAATCAGTGCCAAAGCAAAGAATAAACAAAGGTAGGATTAAGTCATGGTAGGATCAAAGGAAAGCTTAAGACCAACCCAGACAGATCATCCTATAAAGGCTGAAACATCGGAACTGGGGGGGAGCTAAGGGGTGAAACCTTTATTTAGAGAAATCTTAATAAGAACTCTAATATTTATGAAACAACTTCTTCCCCATCAGAGCCCCCCCTTTGGAGTACAGTTTGAAAATCTGCACTTCCTTGTCCCACACACTCCCTCCTCCAAGCTTTCACACTTAGCCTTTTACACCACTCACATCCCAATCTGGAATTCTCTTCTTGCCTTTGCCAGCCTGGTAAACTGCTCATTTCAAGATTTCCATGAAGCATTCTTTAACAGAATCGAGGCACTTGTAAAATCTAAAATCATGGGCCCCCATCTCAGATGTATTAAGCGGGAGTGGGGGTGGGGTGGGGGTGGGGTGGAGTGTGGGAGAATTCAGATGTGCAGTCAGGATTGGGAACCACTGCAGATTCTGCTCTTAAGATGGTTTAAATAAGAAATGATTTACAATGGGGTTAACTCAGAACTTTCTGGGAAGGGAAGGAGGTGGTAGAGGGATAATCTACTTCTATATCTTGCCAAGAACCTGAGCAAATATAGAAAGGAAAGGAGCTGAAATGGCTCCACATCCCTGGGGGAACCCTGTCCTCTGAGCGGTGGCTGAAGCTCGGAGTCTAATGGCTTCATCCAGGACACAGAAGCAAGACAACAATCAAGCCAAGGAACACGGGACATCCAGGGAAATTGTAATAGATGAATCATCCCATTTTCTCTTGGGTAAGGTTCAGGGAAATTCCATAGCTCCATAAAGATTGACAGCTGTCTTATAAAAGAATTCACTGGTGGTATTTTAATATTTTTTCCCTCTAATGTTTCCATTTACAAGATTTTGAAGGGGGGTGGATGTGGCTCAACTGGTTGGGCGTCCGTCTCCCATATGGAGGGACCTGGGTTCGATCCCTGGGACCTCCCGGTAAAAAAAAAAAAAAAAAAAAAAAAGATTTTGAAAGGGTGCCAGAAGGAAAACAACCTACTGCTTACTTTGAAGGTTCTAGCTGCTATTAACATTTTTGGTATTTACTTCTATATGTTACTCAAGGTTCAATTAAAAAAAAAAAATCCCCTCATGGCCCTCCATTCCTATCTTCATGAAATATCTCCATATAAAAACAAAATATTGTTATTAAACGAGCAGCTGGTATTAGTACAGTGTAGATCCCATTGAAAACATCTAAGCATTTTGGTTAGTGTTGTTAGAGTCTCAAATCATGATAACACAGTTTCTTATTTGCATTAAATACCTGGGCTCTTCTTCATTTCTTATTGTAATTGAGCTGGTCTGGTTATTTATTACCTTTGTTCCCTCACATACCAATTTCAGGTTCACTGAACGAAGTGAAGCCTGCCAACCCTTAGAGAAGAAAAGTTACATACCATTTTTCATTTGCTTTTTTCATTAATTACTCTATCTTGGATAGGCCAGTTCTCATCAATCTTCTATTTGATATACAACTTAACTTCAGGGCTCTGTTTCTGAATTGGTTTATTTTTTTTTTCCATCAAGAAGTATCTAAGAGGCCGATCGTTCCCTCACATCTTTCAGGTTTTCACCAAATTGTCCCCTGGCCACCTTATCTAAAATATCACCTCCTCCCTGCCCCATCACATTTCCTAAGCCCCTGGCCTGCCTCTGTTCCCTTCTTCCTAGCACTTGCCACAATCTAATATGATGCACGTTTTGCTATCTTGCTTATTGTCTGTTCCTACAGCAAGTGAGTGCCATAAGGACAGGGATTTTGTCTGTCTGTTCACTGTTATATCCTCAGTGCCCAGCACTGAGTAGATTTTCAATAAATATTGGTTGAGTGAATAAGGGAAAGAATCTGTCTTGCTCTTAACAAGGAGACTGAATTAGCTTAGAGGACAGACGTTCAGATGCTTCATGATTTAGATTCTACAACTTAGGCAGTGTAGTATAGTGCAGGGGTTACCAAACTTTTTTTTGGTTTAGGGGGTCCTCAGGTCCAAAAAACTTAAGTAGTATTATGTCCTAACAACTTAGTATCCATTTGAAAAAAACACATATACTTGAAAGAAAAATAGTATTTTCATTTTATTCTTTAATATCTGCAATTACTAATAGGATGTGTGTACCTATTGAGCACTGCACAACTTCTCAAACCTCAGAATCCAAACTGGACACCACTACTCTCATTTCTTGTTCCATAATGATTTTTCATATGGTACTTGCTTTTTATCACAAGTGCTGAAAACCGAACTTCACAAGGATATAAAGTCATCAAAGGCATGTAGTGCGAGCTAATGTGCAAACTGTGAACTACCTTGAGCTAGCAGTTCAAGTGGTGTAGCAGTTTGATGTTGTTTATGAATTCCAAAAATAGATATCGGATTATGTTTGTGAACTGGTTTGTTCCTCTGGGCATATTAGATTATATTGGATTCAAAGGTTTCACGTTCATTTGATTAAATAATGAAGGCTTTGATTGGGTCATGTCAGTAGGACTTTGGGTCCCTGCCCCCTTGGTGGGTGGGGCCTCATAAAGAAAATGACAAGGCACAGGAGTTAGTTGAAGTATTGATCCTGGAGCCAGGGAAGTAAACACACAGAGAAGCAGATACATGAGGAAAGAGAGAAGGCTCCATTAGACACGGCAGAGGCCCTCGGAAGGGAGACAAACTGTTTCCCTGATAGTTTACAGCTGGCCTTGTGAAGACAGCAGAGCAGCTGAGCCCAGAGAGAAACGAGCCCCAGGAGAGAGATGAGATTTATCCTAGTCTACAGCTGATATTGGAAGAAGCTGGAACCACGGAGCCTTAAGAGGTAGAGGAAGCCTGAACCCTCGCAGACGTTGGCAGCCATCTTGCTCCAACACTTGGCAACGGACTTTGGTGAGGGAAGTAACTTATGCTTTATGGCCTGGTAACTGTAAGCTTCTACCCCAAATAAATATTCTTTTATAAAAGCCAACAGATTTCTGGTATTTTGCATCAGTACTCCTTTGGCTTACTAATACACGTAGTATCTGATGGATGCTGAGTACTGCTGTGATTCCCTTGACAATGTAAAATATCCTACACCTACCCAGTTAGTATCCTGTGGCACCTTGGTGCAGCTTCAGGACTGAGGGAATAGTGGTTTAATGCATGCCCCTCTGGGCACTGTGAACGTGGACAAGTTTTTCCACCTATAAGAAAGAGACAAAAATAGTTCTACCTGCATTTTATTATGGAGAATTTCAAACCTACATAAAAGTACATATACTATGGGAGCGGATGTAGCTGAAGCAATTGGGCGCTCGCCTCCCACACGGGACGTCCTGGGTTTGGTCCCCAGTGCCTCCTAAAGAAGATGATCAGACGGTGCAACCAGTAGATGCTGCAACTAGCAGATGCCACAACCGCCACAACCAGCAGATGCTGCAACCAGCAGAAGCCATGCAACAAGCAGATGCTGTAATGAGCAGACACTGCAATGAGCAGATGCTGCAGCCACTGCAATGAGCAGATGTTGCAACCAGTAGATGCCACAACTGCTGCAATGAGCAGACGCCACAACTGCTGCAATAAGCAGATGCCACAACCAGAAGACAACACAACCAGAAGATGCCGCAACCAGCAGACAATGCAACCAGCAAGGAGTAGAAGTGGTTCAAGTGGTTGGGCACTTGCCTCCCACATGAAACAAGCAGACAGATGAGGGAGCCATCTCGAGGTGGGGGAGGGAGTGGGGAATAAAAGTAACAAACAAACAAAAAAGTACATATATTAAAATCGTGAACCCCTATATCCCATCACCAAGCACCAACAGCCGTTAAATCATTGCCAAACTTTTTTTATCCACACCCCTCTAAACTTAATCCCAGATACATATTATTTCCTCACACTATATTTCAATACCTTCTAGGTATTCTGTGAGAAATAAATGAGTTCTGAGCATTCTGAAATGCTAGGTATTGCTATTATGGTCATTTAACACCTCAGCTCTCTATATAGCACTCCATGCCTCCTCTCCAGGGATGTATCTTCATACAGGCAGAAGGTAGTGATTCACATGCTTTTTCCCCATCTAAAGGTACACTCATGCTAAAATGTACTTCCCACCAAAGGATTTTAGCAAACACTCTCTCCACAAGGAACTTCTATTTACTCACCTTGAATGGCATCAGTTGCTTTTTATAAACATCCAAGTCCCATCAAGTTTTGTCTGATTTTTTCGTTTCTGGATAGAAATATTCACTGGGTAGGAGAGAAGCTTAAGGAAATAACCTTCTTTCTTACTTGCTGGCACTTTGGATACAGTGTGGTTTTGATTCAATGCTTCAGAATGCTGCTTAACTGTTACAGCACAATTTTGGAAGAACCAGGAAATAACAATTTAGGGAGGGGGATCCAATCTTCCTAAAACTGCCCTGCATAAATATTTCATTGTGTGAGGGCACAGTGGCTAATTTATGGAGTTGCTCAAGCATGAGGTGATAAGATGTACAAATGACTATAGGGAGGTGATAAGATGTACAAATGACTATAGGGGCAAGAAACAATTGTTATTTTCTATTAACGATTTCACATAATTCTCCCTTCCCTCCTGAGTCTTGATTAAAATGCCACTTAATTAGTGCCCACATTGGGGTCTCTGGTCAATCATCCTGAACCCAGCCTAAGGCTCCCTAGTGAGTGAGGGAAGATGATGGGAATATTAGCATTCTTCTGATTTTTATACCACAAAGAAAAATTCTCCCCTCAGTTCTCCTGAACAAAGTTGAAAAAATTATTGATCTATATATTTTGATTTACAGTTTGCTTGGTATACTCATTTGAGAGAAGTCCTAACTAAAATTCTTTGGGCTTTATTCAGCCAAGAGTAAAATTTACAATTAAACCATCTATAGCCAGCATCATTTCTTTTAGGTGACAAGCATATCCTAGACTGAGAAGCTGTTTTGGAATCTTATCAACATATGCTGTCTCACAGCATTCATTTTTATCATCTGCCATCAATGTTACATCATAATATTGATCTAGCTCCCTCCAAAGACAACCAGAAATCTCATACAAATGAGCAAATGAAAATATTCTGGCACATTGGGTGAACTGGTTAGAAGTAACTATTAACCTCCATGACTTATAGGAGGGTAGGGACTCAATAAAATCACATTTGTCAGTAGCTTGTTCAGGGGGGAAATACATGTGAGCTACTGTATTAAATACTTGGCTACTAATTAATTGAGGTTACTCACATCTGTAGATATATTCAGCCTTGATACATTAAAAAAAATCTTTATAAATAAAGTTTTGGGGAAATTTTTAAGCCATATTCTTTATCAGTGCTCTACCCATTAACTACTGAACCTCACTACATAAAACCATCAGGAAGAGCTGAATTATTACAAATACTAAGAACATTCTTGCCAGCCAGATCTCAATTTCAGTAGCAGCAAGGCAGGTCTTTGGGGGACTCTAAACCTATTACTTGTTCACCTCCCTGCCTACCTTTAAAGCAAAGAGGAGAACGGGATCCAATTGCTGGAAGTGACAAAATAGAGAATACACAAATGCAGACATTAACTAGATGTAAATCCAAGAAAAACACAGCATCAGAGAAGCAGACAATAGAAAGAGATTATATGAAGAAAATCAATCCGATCCACCTTATATCTGGTCTGCTTACTGCTTTCCTGATAATAGTAGAATTTTCTGGTTACTAAGGCAGTGGAGATCTAGAGACAGGACTTAGATACACAGACATGCTCAAGAATGCTTAGCTGCCAAGGTTCCAGAGATTTCCCTACTGCTTTGCTACTCTTGCTGTTTTCCTATTGTAGTTCTTGGCTGATATAAGCTGGGAACTTGTGAATCATATCGAAGTCCCTTTCACAATTAATAAGCCAGATGTAGTTAATTAAAGACAACTAGAGATTCTTTGCTACTTCCTCCATTGAAAGTGGAATTTAATTCCCTTTCCCTTAAATCTGGGTTGGTCTTAGCAACATGCTTGACCAACAGAATGCAGTTTAAAAAACTTCTGGGACTTCCAAGACTAAGTCATAAAAAGCTTTGCAGCTTCTGCCTGGCTGTCTTGGGGCAGTCTCTCTGGGGGCCCGGAGCTGCCATGTAAGAAAACTGATTACCCTGGGACCGCCATGCTGGTGAGACCACATGTGGGTGCTCTACTTGACAGTCAGTCCCATCTGAGCTCAGCCTTCCAGCCATCCCTGTTTCGACACTAGATATGTGAGTGAGGCCATATTACACCCTCCAGACCAACTCATCAGCCAGCTGAATACCATCAAGTGCTTAGTCAATGCCACTTGGAGCCCAAGAACCACCCAGCTAAGCTCTACCTCTACTTCCTGACCCATTAAACCATGACATACAATAAAATGGTTGTTATTTTAAGCTGCCAAGTTTTAGGGTGGTTTGTTACACAGCAGTTGATAGCCCAAAACACCAGGTATATTTGTATTAGTCCGGGTTCTCTTGGGAAACAGAATCAACAGGAGATATCTGTCAATAATATGAGATTTTATAAGAGTCTCTCACATGACTGTGGGGATGCAGGCTGCAAGCCAGGGGCTCTGATGAACGTCCAATTAAGGTCCTTGATGAGTTTCTGGGAGAAGTTGGCTGTCCAACGATGAGCTGGGAAATTCTCTCTGAATGTTGAAATCACTTCCCCTTTTAAGACATTCAACTGATTGGATAAAAGCATCACCCGTTGATGATGCAATCTCCCTGACTGATGCAGATGTAATCAGCCATCCACACAGTAAACTCACTGGTGATCAAAGTCCATAAATGCCACTTTTAGAATTAGGGCAGCTGGTCTTGGAGAAGAATGGTTGGCACAATGTTAAATGACTAGTAAATCAGGTCAGTCATGGGCTTGCAGGGTCACTGCTGGTCTGGAGGAGAACACAAGAATGACGATGGCTTTGTTGGAGGGAGACCATAGACCCTGGGGGCTGCTAGCAACAGTGTTCAGGAGGAATCAGAGTGTGAGGAGTTTTGCTCAAGTGTTGTATAGAATGGATTACTTTAGGTGATTTGGGGCAGGTGGCAGGAGAGGAAGAGGTCTAGAAAAATTATTTTCTAGCTCCCTCCTTTAGACACTGAATTTTAAGAAAGACTGACAGATTGACTCTCTTTTTTGAGAGGAAGGGAAGACTGGATTCAGAAGTAAAGAAAGAGGGTATTCCTCATTCGGAATATCCACAGAGAAGCGAGCAAAAAGGGGAAGACACTTGCCACATGGGGGAATCTCATGAATTTAAACACCAAGCTGGCCAAAGGATAAGGTGACCATCTGGTTTGCCTGGGACATCCTAATTCATGCCTGTTATTCTGGGATAATTATTAAGAACATTCTCTTTCACTCACAAAAGTGCCTGGCTTTAGATAATAAATTATGTGCTGGCCCTATTCTTAGGGGCCTATGTGACCCAGGGGAAGAGAGTTTTGGAAACCTATTTCATATCATCCCATTAAGGTACCTACAGAAGAGTTTACTGAAAGCTGGCAGGGTCCTGCTTTGGAGGTAATGTTTGCCTTTAGGTTTGATATTTGATATTTCATTTATTCACTCCACAAAAATTTAATGAGAGTCTTTCATACTTAGGGCCAATGGTTGGGGAATGATGAATGTAGGAGGAAAAAGTCTTTACTTCTGTATAATTATTTAAAATATTACTCGAGGGGATACTACTAGTCAAAGTAGCTTTGTAAGCTCATGTTTTGATGCACCCCTTCTGCTCCAAATGTATAGCAATGTTCATTATAACATACACATAGAAAATGAAAAAGTCACAGCTGGGCTCAAAACCAAAATAAACATTCATGGACCGGAAATGGAACAGAAAAGTAAAGCAGTGAGAGGATGTGAAGCCACTGAGCAGCCTAGTCCTGCAGGTAAAAGGGACTAAAAGTGCTCAGAGGAGCTGGGGGATTGGAACCGGGCTCACAGCTTGAAGTTGGGGCTCAGGTGGGGCTCTTCTGTTTGTGAAAGTAGAGTGAAAAAAAATGTGTCCTTGCTAGCTACTGCTTGGGGCTGAGGTTTTAACAAGTGGAAGGTCTGGGGAGGGAGAAGAACAAAGACATGATAGCCTAATAAGGAACCAGACTAAGCTGGCCATGGGTTCTTCAATATTCACATGATCTCTCTGGTGCAGGAGCTTCAACATACATTTTAAGACATAGTTTTCATTTGAGTGTCCTGGTGGAGACACCAGAGAATCACCAGATAGGGAGGAGTGACTATACACACACATATATATATATAGAGAGAACAAACTATCTCCTACTTAAAATGAGCATGCAAATCAAAATTAAAAAACACATGAGGAAATTTAATATGAAAGTAATTAAAAAATTTACTCTAGATCTGTGTTATCCAATGTGGTACCCATGAATCACATGGATTATTGAAAATTTAAGTGAAAATTAATTAAAATCAAATATAATTCAAGTGTTCAATAGCCTCCTGTGGTGGGAAGTAGATGTGACTCAAGTGACTGGGCTCCCGCCTACCACATGGCAGGTTGCTGGTTCGGATCCTGGTGCCTCCTAAAGAAGACAGTGAGCTGGCTGGATGGGCAGGTATGGCAAGCTGACACAACAAGAGATACAAGAAGAAAATACATAATGAGAGACACAACAAAGCAGAGAGCAGAGGTTCCCGGTGCCTCCTAAAGAAGACAGCAAGCTGGAGTAGTGAGCTGGCGTGGCGAGCTGATGCAACAAGAGACATGGGGAGGAAAAACATAAAGAGACACCCAACAAAGCAGGGAGCTGAGGTGGCTCAAGCGATTAGGCACCTCCCTCCCACATCAGAGGTCCCAGGTTCTGCTTCCCGTACCTCCTAAAGAAACGAGGAAGACAGACATAGAAATGCAAGCCCGCCCGCACGGCGTGGTTAGCTGACTCAGCGAGCACAAGCAGCAAGGGGGGAATAAATGAATAAATAAATAAAATCTTTAAAAAAAAAAAAAAAAAAGAAAGTGAAAAACAACAAGGGGGTGAGGAGAAATAAATTAAAAAAAAAAATCTTAAAAAAAAAAAAAAAGCCTCATGTGGCTAGTTGCTACCAAAGTGGAGACAACACATATAGATGATTTCTTTCATTTCAGAAAGTTTTATTGTACAGTGTTGCTCTAGATGAAATATATTTTATGGGACAGTCCAACAAAGATTTAAAAATAAATATGTTCATGAGGCTCAAAAGATAAACGAAGTAATACCTTCCACTTGAAAAAAAGAGAAAGAAATTATGAGACAAAGATGCAAAAATCAGACAAGAACAAATAAGAGAAAATTTACCAATTAGAAATGGCAATTAAATACATAAACACATAATTATTGAAATAAAAATCTCAATAGATGTAGTCACTTAGACAGTGATTTAGTAGTTAGTGAATTAGAAATGGAGGAATTAACCCAGGACACAGCACAAAAAGACAAAGTAAAATGTTATTGCAAAAACTAGTGGAAAAGGAGGGCTGTAGATTATTGGCTTGAATAAGTCAGGGTTTTGGCATAAATCTGAGGTGGTCTGAAAAAGAGACAGCACTTCAGGAAAATTACATGGGAAGAAGACTGGAAAGCTACTTTTTTGTAAAGAGGTAAACTCAAAACCTCCGACCATCCACTAAGACCACCATCCAAGTCTTCAGCAGCCACTGGAATTGGGATTCAGCATTTCCAGCCATGTAGAGTGGGAGTGAGCAATTCCTCTCCCAGAAGAGGGGGATGAGGTAGGAATGTGTGCCACAGTGTAGTGAAGGCAGCCGTTTGAGGGTGAACTGAAGGGAAAAGGACAATCAGTTGCTAGTGCCTAGAAATCACTATTTGCCTGAGAGAGGTAGGAGAATCCCATTGAATCCCTATGTCGGCCCCTTGAAGAGATGGTGGTTTCTCTGTGTCTGCTAAAAGGACTCGGATGTGTTGGGAAGCGGGACAGCTACAGAGGGTGGGCTAGTGGAGGAAAGGGCTAAGCCTTCCGCCCTGCTACCTAAAGAGGGCTGGTGATACTGGGGGTACCACCAGAGGGCCTGGGTGATAGAGCTGGGAGGCAGGGGAACTCTGCCTCTTCTAGCTGCCTGCGAGCCGATGACCTAACAAAGGAGACCAAATGGCAGGACAAGGAAGATATGGCTGACCGGAAGGCAAGCTAGCGCCTTCTCAAACCTGGAGCACCACGCAGTCCCTGATAGCCCAATGGCCAGAGAGTCTTCCTGTTAGAATTCTGTAGAATTGTGCTGTGCAGTACAGCAGTCACTAGCCTCGTGTGGTTATTGAGCGCTTGAAATGTGGATCGGCCTCATCTGATATCTGGAACTACTCTGCCCACATCGCTTGATTCAGAGATGCTGAGTCTTTCTGGGTACCTGAGAGGCACTAAATATTTAGCATTATGAATCACAATTTCCAAAAACACAGAAAACATCATCATATGCCACACACAATTATATCTTTCTTTGAAATTACCAAAGGTGCATTAGGAGCTTGTGGTTTCTCATTGCCACTGTCATATACATCAGTTATCAGCCTCTGGTACCATAATTTCTGAAAGCGTAGGAAATTAAGCTTAATCCGAACTGACCCTATGGCAGAACGTGAAAGATGTTTTGGAAGCATTCCCTGATTTCAATCTATTTGTCTCAGTTTCAAAAAGCAGAGTACAGAGGAAAGCCTCTGATAATGTGAGCTTTGTGGTTGCTAGGTTCTGAATAAACAGTATTCTCTTGTAACTAAATTGTAAAGAGTTAACTGTAATTAAATCGCACAGTATTTGAGAAAATCTGTCACTTCTCAGAATTAGGTCTGAGAGTGAAACTGAAATGACAACATAATTAAAATGTGAAAAACAGCCATTTTCAGATGATCCTTGTCCAGGTTATAATATGTGGGTTTTTTATTTTCTCAGATCTTTGCTGTGCTATTTTCCCTCATACTGGTAGGTCAGAAAGATTACACATCTCCACTTACAGAGTGATGGGTTATTATTATTATTACTATTTTTCACCAGAAGGTCCCAGGGATAGAACCCAGGACCCTCCATATGGGAGACGGACGCCCAACCATTTGAGCCACATCCGCCCCCAGTGATGGGTTATTAATTTGAGAAAGAGTAAGCAATTTTTTCTTACTTTTTGTTTCTTTATTTGCTTATATCCAGAGGTAGACATAAACCAATCACTACCTTACTCTACAAAATTCTTTTTACTTTGCTCTATTAGTTTTTAATTTCAAAAGTAAATATGAATATATTCTGAATGTCAAAAATCTAAGTAACGTACATAAGGAAAAAATTCCCATTACTCTCTCTAATCCCCATCTTACTCTGATGCCCAGAGAAAACAGCTTAGTTGTTTATGTGTCCTTCTAGAGCATTCCAGCCTTACACCCATCTATACCTATATTGAAATTTATATTTTAGATGAACTTTTACATAAATAATACCATATTATACACATTGTTTTGTCTTTTTAATTTATACATATCTTTTGGAAATTTTCCATGTTAATATCTAGGAACTTTGCTCTTTTTAACTGCTTCATAGTATTCCCTTAAATAATGCTGCATTTTATTTCACCATTCCTTTAATGGACATTTTGGTGTGTTCCATTTTTCCCTATCACAAATAACGTTGCAATGGAATTCACCCTTTATAAAATGGTTTAATGGCATTGAGAACAATGAATGTATGTTAACTTCACAACACTTAAGAGAGAAATGAAAGGACAATGAGCAAATGGAAATTTACAGGTGGGAAACAAGGGCATGTTGTCTAGCTGGGGCCAAGTAAAGCAAATTCTTCTTTGGTATCATCTGAAGACTCCTTGGTGATCCAATCTATTAAAATGCCAAGCCAAAGACAGTTTTCTAAGCATGCCAAATATGAAGAATTTATGCTAAGCGGCCAGTAACAAAATGCCTGTGTTAAGAACCGTGGATGTGCCATGGGGGTAGGCCAGACACATAAATGGGACTGAGATCCTGAATCTCTGGGATCCAACAGGGTGGGATGTGTAACTTTAAATACCATTGTGAAGGGCAGCAGATGTGGCTCAAGCCAATTGGGCTCCCATCTACCATATAGGAGGTCCAGGGTTCGTTTCCTGGGGCCTCCTGGTGAAGGCAAGCTGGCCCACATGGAGTGCTGGCCTGCACGGAGAGCTGGCACAGCAAGATGATGCAACAAAGAGATACAGAAAAGAGACATAAGAGCCGCAGCAGACCAGGAAGCTGAGGTGGCACAAGAGATCGAGCACCTCTCTCCACTCTGGAAGGTCCTAGGATCGATCGATTCCTGGTGCTGCCTAAAGAGAAGACAAGCAGACACAGAAGAATACACAGAGAGCAGACAGTAAGTGCAAAACAATGGGGGAGGGGGAACGGATACAAATAAATAAATAAATAAATCTTTTAAAAAAAATACCATTGTGAAAACCTAGGAAAGAAGGAGCCTCTTCTGAATCTTATTTACTTAATTACTCCCTTAGCCAAAAGAAAAAGAGCTAAAGTGGATTTGGCAGAGAGGCACAGGCCAGGAACAGGCAGCTGGAGTTCAGGATTAAAATTTTCTAAAAATACTCTTTCCCCCTGTATATCTTTTGGGATAGCTGTTACGTGCTGAGGTATTCAGCCTGAAATGCTATCCTTACTATTGGAAGGAACCACTGGGAGGCTCAAAGCCAACCTCCTATTTGGTAGAGAAGGTAACTAAAGCTCAGACAGGGGAAATTAACCTTGATCAGCCCTCTGCTGCTTGCCTCAGTATCCCTTTCCATCCTACCCAGCACGCTATTGTTTCTGCCTGGAAGCAACACCTCTGCTTACAACATTCACAGCCTTGTGGCATCACATTTTTAGTTTAAACCAGGCCTCTCTGTCCTTGGTTACAGTGCATGGAAAAGGAGGTTCAGTCAGCCGTGGTTATTCCCAGCTGTTTGTGGTGGCTACCGCAAGGTTAATTTTTATCTGATGCTATGCTTTTTCATACCCTTGAAGCACAGCTGCCTGGCAAAAACATTCTAAAATGGTCATTCACATCTCCATGAAAATCTGTTTTGCAAACTCTGTCATTCAGGACTAATATTCCTTTTGTTGCCTATGACTCTGTGGTAGATTGCAGAAAGGGCTGTAGTTCTTACCTTTAGAATATTTATACCCCTTGCAATGTGACTTTGAAGCTCTTTCCATCAAGAGGTGAAGGGAACCTGGGCTGGTCTTGTGATGTGCTTTGGCCAAGAGAATGTGGTGGAAATGACAGTGTGCCAGTTCTGAGCTTAGACTGTAAGAGGACTTGTTGACTTCTGCTTGTCCTCTTGGACACCTGCTCAGTGTCCATGTGAAAAGTCTGAGCTAGCCTCTGGAGCATGGGAGACCACATGGAGCAGAGACAAGCAGTCCCAGTTAAAGTCATCTCAGACAAGCCAGCCCCCAACTGATCTGGCAGCTGGTCACAGAAGTCTGAGTTGAGCCCAGCCCAAATGAGAAGAACCACCCAGCCGAATCCAGCCCAAACTGCTGACCGATGGACTTTTGAGTTAAATAAATGGTAGTTGTTTTAAGCCACTAAGTTTTGGGGGGTGATTTGTTATACAGCAAAAGCTAACTGATACAGGGTCCTTTTTTCCTACCTGCAGGAATGTTTATGAAATTGGGCCTCGCAGAGAAAAAGGACTGTTTCCTACTTCACTTTGTACATTTTCTCTATGAGCAACTTTATGGGAATTTAGAAGAAGAATGATTTTCTTGGGAGAATGGAAAAATGGAAGACAGATGAAAATCTGATTCCTACTTTCCCCTACATTTAGCCCACACAGTCTCTGCAGCCTGTGATTAAGGAAACAAACAGAAATTCACTGGATGTGGGGCATGCCATTAATCAATACAAGAACAGCAAGACATCTTCCTTACAAAGAAAGATTTGCAGAGAAATCTTTCCTTACAAAAGACTGTACAAAAATATACTAGGGAAATTATCTAGGGACAGGGTGAAAACCCTGTAATTGTTCAAACATCTTGAGTTTCCTGATTTTTTCCTGTGCTATTTCTTTGCCACTGTCTTAGAATGTTATCTTTGGACCCTCCTCAGTTCTTTCAGAAAGGTAGCAGTTATCTACCCCTGCTCCAGGCTCTAGTGGAAGACTGTAGCACCTGACTGCTAAGTAGGGATGCTGTAAGTCCTTCATAGGCCCTAAACACTAACTTTTGGAGGGTTTATCCATCCCACATTTAACATCTTAAAATGTGCCCTCATCCCATATTAAATGTAATTTCTATATAACTCTAAGGGTCAAGTTGCATTTAACTAGTTGACACAAGAGTATATTTTATAGTCAGCTAATTATATTTTTTTAATGACTACTTTGTGGTTTCCTTTTTGTATTCTGGAGTCAATAATTTGTTGCTGATGTTCAGGTCTGAAACATTTTCATAGCCCCTTCAAGAGTTCTCAGGTTTCAGGCTTTGTGTCTGTAAGTACCGATTGGAAAATCACCCTGGCCTTGTCAAGTGTTAAGAACTGAACTGGTCCCCCAAAAAGATATGTTTAAGTCCTAACCCTCAGGCCATGAATGTGATCTTATTTGGAAATACGATCTTTGAAGATGTTATTAGAGAGGCCAAAATGGATTAGGGTGAGCCCCAATCCACTATAAGGAGAGGAAACTTGGACACAGAGAGACACAGAGAGAAGAAAGCCATGTGAAGGGAGCAGAGTTGAGTTATGCCACCAACCAAGGAAAGCCATGTTTGCCAACAAGCTACCACCCTACCGACTTCAGAGGAAGCAAGGCCCTGCCAACATTGCAATTCAGACTTCTACTCTTTACAACTGTGAGACAAAAAAATTTCTGTTGTTTTAAGACACACAGTTGGTGGTATTTTGTTACTGCAGACCTGGGAGACCAAGGCAAAAACGGGGATTTACTGAGCATCAAATACCTATAAAGCAACTATGCTGGAGTTCCCATCAAATTATTCACGGGGAAGCCAGTTCCTGTGGAGTTAGAAGCTGCCTCAGGGCCTTTTCCTTTAATCTTCCCCAAGGGTGAGCAGAGGGTCATTCCGGGGTCATCACCACCTTCTAACTTTGGCAGCAATGTGAGACAGGTCAGACAGTTCTATTGTCTATTGCAGCTGACCTTGGGTTAAGTTTTTACTTTCCTTCCCTTTCAAAGTCAAGATGGTCTCAAGGTGGACATGGTGGGTGGGTATCCAGGACCAAGGCAGGACTTGGGGGTGAGAGTTATTCAAAAATTCACAGACAGTAATCATTTACCCACAGTTGGGGCGGGGTGCTGTAGAGGACTTTTTCCACATGCTTAGACCTTCTGTTCTGAGGCAAAAGTTGTGTCATAGTCTATTGCTTTTTTAAAACAATTTATTGAAGTATATCATTCATACATGAACATACATAAAAAAGAAGTGTTCAGTAAACATTGTGAACTTACAAAACAAACATGCATAACATCATACAGGGCTCCCACACATCACCCCACCACAAATACTTTGCATTGTTGTGAAACATTTGTTAACAAATTATGAAAGAGCATCGTCAAAGTATTACTACTAACTATAGTCCGTATCTTACTCCCCTATACTTTTTTTTTTTAAGGATTTATTTATTTACTTTAATCCATTTTTATACCTCCCCACCCCCCTTTTTGCTGTTTTTGTGTCCATTCACTGGGCAACTCTCTGTGTCTATTTCCTGCCCTCACTTCTCATCCTTCTCCTCCTGTCTTCACTGGGATTTGATCCCTGCAACCACCTATGTGGGAGAGAGGCATCCTACTGCCTGCGCCACCTTAGTTCCTGGTTTTTCGGTGCGTCTTGTCTTGGCTCTCCCTTGTGTCACTTTCCTGTTACATCATCATCTTACTGTGTGGCTTGCGGGCCTGACGGTGCACCCGCTCGCGGGGTCTGGGGGGCTCACCCACTTGCGGGGCCTGGCGGTGCACCTGCATGCAGGGCCTGGCAGCCTGCGTGCCCTCTATATTTTCCTTTTTTAAAATTTTTACCAGGAGGTCCCAGTGATGGAACCCAGGTCCCTCCATATGGGTGGCGGATGCCCAACCATCTGAGACACATCTGTCCCCCTGCTATATCTCTTAAGGTTGACCAAAGATACCTAGAGTTACAGTCATTTCCCATAGAGGATGGTCATATAATAAATCAGGCTTGGTTTATCAACAGCATTCTAAAAGCCAGACCTAGGGAGGAAAACTAGGTCTGGGGACACATGCATGGTTTCTAATATAGCAAATGTTTAGCCTACACTGATTATCACAAAATCAGGACAGCGAGAATATTTGTACAGAGTCTATTGTTAAAGTGTATTAGAGACTATGCTGGTTTGCCAGACCCTTGCAAGACATACTTTTATGGGCACACAGGAAAAAGACTCAACAATCAAGCAGCTGATTTGGTTTCAGCCAGCTTTAGGCCATTCTGAAGGTCTAGTTTCAAGTAAGTTCCCTTTAAGGATCAGCTCAAGGTGTCTGTGTTTCTCAAACTTCATGAGCACGTGGATGCTAAGGGAAAGTGGCTGAAATGCAGAATCTGACTCAGTAGGTCTGGGACAGCCCGAGAGTCTGCATTTCTATGTAGCTCTCAGGTGATGCTGATGGTCTAAGTACTATACTTTCATAGCAAGGCTATTATATAGCCTTTTAAAGTTTACCAAGAACCTTCACGTACTTTAGCAAATTTGATTACTCCACCAACTATATGAAGCTTTAGAGTCCCCATCTCACAAAGTGATAGGCTCAGGGTGGCTTGCTTTAAAGCCACCAGCATTCAAATGCAAGTCGTCTGATTTTAAGTCTAGCAACACTGCCATCCAATCACAGCCCCAGAGGCATTTTCTTTTTACTTTTACCTCCCATGTCTTGCGAGGTCATTTGTCTCAAGGTTAAAGTCCAGAGTTAATTTCATCGTTTTAAAACCTTTGAGCTGATAACATGACCTTGCCTCTCATGCTGTGTGGCAGCCGCAGAAGAAAAGATTTTCAAAAGCATTCTAGAATGGACTTTGCAGTGTTTTTGTGTGAAATGATTATGCCCACTGGGAAACCAATCATGCTTGGAAACACTGTTCAGAGCTGTTAAATGAATAGGCTTTCGATGGGGTTTGCAAGAGAGGATTTCAAATGGGGCAGAGCCTGATTGCAAGTCCACAGACTTGAAGTCAGACTGTTGCTCCCCTGTGCCTGATGAAAGTGAAAGACGGTGGAGTCGGCAACTATCTTTCTGAGGAATCAGTGGTATATTTAATTTGTAGGGAGCACTTATTACAAGACACTCAGCCAGGCACTTTGCAAACATTACATCCATTTCCTTTTTTTTTTTTCTTTTTTTTTTTTTATTATGGGTAAAAATCAAAATTCTCACAATACATACAAACATTTGCAAAATGATATATAAATATATATGCATATATGTGTATTTGCTTACAAAAATGTTATTTATATATATATATACACACACACATATATTTTAAGAGGTGCTTAGATTACCTAAAATATTACACGGAACCCACTGGGATTCCCATGTTGCCCACCTCCCACATCCATTTCTAACCACAAGGCTGTGTGGTAGCTTATAGTACCGCCATTTTACAGATTAGGAACTGAGGCTCAGCAAGATTAATTAGCTAGGTCACTGCAGTGCCTGACTAACACCAGGGTGGCAGAGTCTGATGCCTGGTTCCTTTCCATTATACAACACTGCTTCTAAATTTGAAAGTTAGTGAAGTTAAAGGGTAGAGGAACCTAAAGCGACTCTAATTCATGCAGCTCATGATGCAGGGAGGCAGGGACCCTTACCCTGTCCCATGGCTATCCTCTTGCAACACTTATTTTTGAATGGTGACAGACTGTCATCCTTTTTTCCTTTTTTAATTAAAAAATTCTAACACTGATACTATACAAAAAGAGTACAATGAACTCATATACCTTTCACAAAGATTTACCAGTTAACTTTTGCCTTGTTTCTATGTACACATGTGTGAGAGCACAATTCTTTTTCTGAAACATATGGGATCATAAAAATAACCTTTGTCCTTCGTGAAGGTTTAAAGCTGTGTGGACCCCAGAAAAATCATGTTCTTACAGCTGTGGGTGTGAACCTCTTGTAGGTGGGGCCTTTTGATTAGGTTACTTCAGTAAGGCATAGCCCAGTATGGGTCTTAATCCTCTTACAGGAGTCCTTTATGAGAGAATGTAATCCAGAGAGGAAAGAGAGAAAGCCATGGAAGCTGGAAGCAAGGAAACCTGGAAGAGAAGGGAGAGAACAGTAGATGCTGCCTTTGTCAGATGGCAGTAATAGAGTAGGTACTCTATTACGCTATTTGACAGAGGAGTGCAGGATCACCGGCAGCAGTCTTCAGGAAGAAGGTATTGTCTTGACATTGCCTTGATTTGGACATTTTCACAGCCTCAGAACTGTAAGGCTTGTAAGCTAATAAATCCCCATTGTAAAAGCCAACCCATTTCACGGTATTTACATTTTGGCAGCCCAGCAAACTAAAACACCCTTAAAAACTAGAAACAAGGACATTTTCTTACATAATCACAGTACAATTATCAAGATCAGGAATTTTAACAATGACATAACTACTGTCTAATTTTTGGTTTATATCTGAATTTCACCAATTGTCCTAACACTGTCCTTTATAGCAATTATTTTTCTGATCCAGGGTTCAACCCAAGATCATACAGTGCATTTGCTTGTCATGTCCCTTTAGTTTTTTTTAATCTGGAACAGTTACTTGGTCAGGTGGCTGCTTTTTATGCAGCTCCTCTCAACGGCATTGGAAAAAGGATGTCACTCAAGTTAGCAGGGCTCTCAAGTCAACCCCTGCTGAATGAGTGCCAACTTTATTAGCTAGGGTTCTCCAGAGAAACATTATATATATATATATAAAATGAGATTTTATATGTATACATATATAAAATGAGATTTATTATATGAATTGGCTCATGTGATCATGGGGAACGGCAAGTCCATAGGGCAGGCCACAAGTTGGGAACTCCAATGAAGGTTTCAATGAACTCTTCAGGAATTGACTGAAATAGAGACAAATTATTTCTGATTGCTGAAATGATCAGTTCTTCCTTTAACGCCTTCAACTGATTGGATGAGACTTCTCTCATTGCTGAAGGCAATCTCCTTTGTTGATTGTAGATGAAATCAACCACAGATGCAATCAACTTACTGATGATTTAAATCCATGAAATACCTCCACAGTAACAAACAGGCCAGAACTTGCTTGATCAAATATCTGGACACCATAGTCTAGCCAAGTGGACACATGAAATTAACCATCATACCATCCTCTCTCTCATCTGTCAAATTTGCTGACTGCTTCTGCTGACTCTCTGAGATACATAAAGCCCCGAACTTGGGAGGAGTGCTGGGAATAGTGCTTTTCACAGCCAAAGATCACTTCTGATGCAGGCTACACATCTCGCCTCCTCTGCACCTGGGCGAGCCAGATGGTTCTTAAAGCAGAACTTCCTCCTGGCACCTCTTAATTTCTGAGGCATTTAGAGAGGGCATTACTATCTTTATAAAAGCCCACCATTTTCCACTCCTCATTGAAAAAACAACAGCAACAACAACAAGAAAAAACAGAGATTGTTCCTAATTCACCTTCCTTGGCTGCCTTTCTAGAATCCTTGGCTGGGATTAAGAAGCCCTCAAATCAGAGGCTGCAGAATTGATTTGTGGTTTATGACCTGATTGGGTTCTTAAAGGCTTTAAGACAGTCAATTAAGAATTTCCATCAGATTAGCCTTTGGCTTATCAAAGATTCCCTTGTAATGACCTATACCCATGTGAGGACTATGAATGCTACCTGGTTGCCAAATTGGTTGTCATTCTTAATTTTTTTTAGATTCTGGTATCAAAGCACCCAGATTTCCATTCTCCTTAACTACACAGGCTGCTTTATATGGTTTGAGCAAATGTGATACGTGATGAGAAATGAAGTTCCCCACACCCCTGGGGAACTGCAGAACTAGTGCCCTGCCTGATCAAACAATTTCTAACCTGGTAGGGTTGCCAGATTTAGGAAACAAGAATACAGGAAGCCCAGTTAAATTAGAATTTCAGGTAAACAACCAATAATTTTTAAATATAAGTATGTTCCGAATGGAGAGTAGAGGTGGCTCAAGCAATTAGGTGCTTCCCTCCCACATGGGAGGTCCCTTGGTTTGGTTCCCGGTGCCTCCTAAAAGGAAGACCAGCACAAACCAAACAGATAGAGCATATGCAAACAATGACGGGGGTTGGGAGAAATAAATAAATAAAATAAATCTTAAAAAAAGAAAAGTATGTCCCGAACGATATTTGGATTTCAGATAAACAAAGAATAATTTTTTAGTGTAGTGAATCCCATGCAACAGTTGAGTGCCCTGTAATTTATCTGGCAGCCCTACATCTGGGCCCCATGGAACCCCCTTAAGCTTGCTGGAGACAGTTATACTACTGAGATTCAAAATAAGGGAGAAGACTCATCAATCATCTAAGTCCATGGCTAGCAAATGGACAATTGTATGGTCATATCAATGCTGGGCCAACTTTTGACAAATAAAACAACTAAGTAAATAAAACAATTAAGCTCACACAGATTTCATGGCCCAGATCTGCAATCTTCTGTCTGTAATTTCAAAAGGCAAAACCCTCTGAAAATGAAAAGTTCTTCAATTTGGTAACACCCAACTTACATGATATTATTTGTCTTTATTTTTCTCATTAGTGTGATTTGTCATACTTTTTGTTGCAGAAATATTTGATTGTGGAGTGCTGCTCCAGATCACACTAGGAGTATTATATAATATATAAGCATTGTCTTGCCTTTGAAAATAGGAAAAGTTATGAATTCTGCATCTGCCCTCTAGAGTTCCAAATAAAGAACTATGGCAGAATAAAAAGAATTAGTAGGCAGAAAAGACTTTAGGTGTGCATATATGGCTTATATATAGTAGCCACTAGCTACATGTGGGCACTCTGAACACTTGAAATGTGGTTAGTCTTAACTGAAATGTATTGTACCTATATAGTACACATTGGATTTCATAGACTTAGCATGGGAAAAAAGATTATGAAATATCTAATTAATATTGTATATATTTGATTACATATTTTGGTTATATGGGATTAAATAAAATATATTATTTAACTTAGTGTCACCTGTTTCTTTTTCCTATTTTGATATACGTACTAGAAAATTTAAGTTTACTTATGTAGCTCCTATTATATTTCTAGTGGACAGCTTCTATTTATTTCTAGTGGACAGTGCTGTTTTAGAGAACATCCAAGTCTAAGACTCACTGGGGTGCGAAAGTGCCTTGGGTCATGTGGACAGCTGGCTGTAGAATTGAGGCTAAATCCTTGGTCTCTTGATTCCTGGTCCAGTGTTCTCTCCATCTCTTCCTTAAAAAAGACTGATTGCAGCATGAAAATCTTCAAATGATGGGTCTCAACACTTTTGGCTCTATACTTGGCATTGGTATTCTAAGACCATATTTAGGGTATAATTGAGTATTTGTGGTTTTTGCTGATGGAAGTAGGAAAATCAAGCACCAACTTGAAACCAATGGTTTAAGGCAAAATAGGATGAGACTTGGAGAAGCAAATGAAAAAGACCTTTAACTCACTAATTCCATTTGATGAGCTATTTCTCAATGGGTCCAAAACAGGAAGGGCTGTGAGTGTCCTGGCTGAGATGCAGTGGAATTTCACTCAGAGACTCTAAGCTAAGCTCCTTCATGAGTTCTGTTGAAAATAGGTTAGAGGTTCGGGGATACGTCCATCTCCCTGGTTGATGAACAATACAGACAAAGGTCAGCTGCCTTCAAAATCATCACATCCTTGACAAGGGTATTTCAGTTCATAAGATCCTAGTCACCTGAGAGAATGGTAAGTATTAAGTATTACTGTAGTGGGAAGGGAGTGACTTGTACAGCAATATCCACAGCTCCTCAACAGGAGGCAGTAGAAGAGGACATTTTGCCCAACAGCACACCACTGTTTTTAGCTGAACTCAGAGAGAAAGAAATCTCCCAGGGGAGCAGAACAAAGAACTTTGGGTGACAAACAAAGCCACCAGCTAAGTGGAAGCCACACTGTGAAAATAGGCGCAGACACCCTTTCAATGTGTACCAGCCCAGTCCATCCCCAGGCACTGTGCATCCAGCAATGGCCCTGTCTCTCCCATAAGTTTCGATGGGTGGGGGGAGGCCCAAATTCAAGAGAAAGAGAGAACGAAACCAGTGGTCAGCCTCTGAATGGCCTTGATGGATGTATGGATCAGAGGCTAAATGGAATCAGCAGCCTTGTCCTTGCATAGTAGAATGGGGAAGGTTCTGTAACAGAGAAGGCTGCTGTACTTTCAAGTTATGGAGGTTCCTGCTGAGCAGATAATTTTAGCTGCTTAAAAGGCACAACTGGCTGTGTTCACTCACACACACACAACTCACACTTGGGCATCTGGGAAGCACTGGGGTGGAAAGAACTTGCTTAGGAGTCACGCAGGGCTGGGTTTGATTTTTGACTTGACTGTGAAAAAGTTACTTAACCCCTTTCAGCCACTGTTTCTTCATTAGTAAACCAGACAAGAAAATATGCCCCAGAGAGTTGCTGTCAATAATAAATAAGAGTTAGGTAAAGCTCTGGAAGAGTAGATATTCCATGTGTCTGTTTGCCTCTACTTTTACACCTGACCATAAGTCTTCTCTCACAAAGTGGTAGAAAGTCATCTATCTTTCCTAGTTCCTCTCCTCCAAAGTAAAACCACACAGGCATGATTACCCACTATCTGCTGCATAAGGGAGGAATAGAGGGTTCTGGAATGGGGCATTTTGCCATTCAACTGATTTAATGAGTCAGAGATTGCCCACTTAATGATAAAATACAGCATATGATTTACAGCTTGGTGAGTATTTAAAACCTGTAGTCATTCCAACACTCAGCCAGAGCACATACTATTGGAGGAAAGTTTTCAGAGCTTGGGGAGAGGGGTCCTTTGACACACCCCCTCCCTTCTCAGCTCTTCTCCAAGTACTTTTTAATGCGGGGGCAAGGAAGGCAAGAAAGGTGCTAGCGACAGATTTGGTGCTCAGTTACCCACTGCTTTGGTTATCACTATGAAATAGCTATAATTCTTAAATGAATACAATCTAGGACTTCTGATGTATAAACAAGTAAAAGAGAGTCTGATACTCTGGATAGCACTGTGGCCACTTGATAGGGAAAAAAGAAAGTACATTTATTATTCATTTCATTAGGCAGACTCTTTTATCCATTAGAAAATATATACTTATTTATTATACTTTTATGTCTCTTTTAGACTATTACTCTGGGATTCATGAATGGGTTCCAAAAAAATGAAATTAAATGCAAAGTTTGGGTGTATGTTTTCTTGAAAAGGAGGTTTTTTTATTCAATTCTCAGATGGTTTTGTGACCCACCCACAAATACACACACAATGAAACACTATTGTTCTGTAAATTGCTAGAGTCCAGTTCTTTCTTGGTTCTAACTGTACAACTGTATTGCTCTCAACAGGGGTGCAGGTGACACCTGGGGCAGGATGATTTCTCATTGGGCATGACTGTTGCTCTCATTATAATATGTTCAGCATCCCTAGCACCTGCCAAGTAAATGCCTGTAGCACTCCCCAGTTACTATGAAAACCAAAAATACTTCTACACATTTCAAATCTCCCTTAGAGGGCAGTACCTCTCCTGGTTGAGAAGATTAAGTTCACTCTCCTGGGCCTCTCTTTCTTCATCAGGAAAATGAAGGAAGTGAGTGAGATGACTCTAGAGTCCCCCCCCCTGCTCTACGATGGGGTAACTTCTCACACACACACCCCTCCCTGAGTGTAACACTTGTTCCTATTTGCCCCAGTATGCTGGCAGATGTTTGTAGCTTGGAGAGATCTGCAAGGTATCATAAAAAGTACAAAACCAAGGATTTGGTCCTAGACTTCGCTCTGCCTGTGGTTAGCTATGTAACACCGGACAGTCCTTAAGCCTCCCTAGGAATTAACTTCTGTCAACTGTAAAACAGGATGAATCAATTTGGAAGGCCAGTTCAAGCTCTATAATGGGATGATTCTTGCAGTAATGAGAGAAGAGTCTATGGGATTTCCTGCACCTCAAGGAAATTTCCAGAAGTCTCGTCGCAGATATAATAATAAACACTGCTTTGGAAAAACAAAATGTGTATGGTGTTTCTCTAAGGCTGAGTCAGGAGACAAGGACGCTAAGTGATAGACCACTCAAATCAGGTATCTACTAAAGGAAAAAAAAGACAGGAAAAGTCCTAGGGGAGGGGATATCCTATTTGGCCTTATTGATGAGCATCCGGGAATCTGAACAGCCTTAAGGGAAACTGTGAGGCCCCACCCTCAGAAGTTAACTCCTCTCAGGGGCTCTGGAATCAGAGTTAAGAGGTCACAACCTAATTTCAGTGTATTTTTATCATGGCCCTTTAATTTTGCTTATTAGTTGTTAACTATGTGCTGACCTTAATTTACCTACCATCTTAGTCTTTGAAGACAGAGATTGTGTAGGATTCATCTTTGCCTCCTTGGTACATGCCAAGCCCAGAGCCCGACACACAGTAGGGACTTAGATGAATGGATGCATGAAGTAGGAATAATGCCACCTGTGGGCTAGAGAGGGCTGAAACGATAAAAGCGACTTGGCTGCCTCTAAGTGGGGCTGGCTCATGCTAGGCTGCGGATATAAGCTTCGAGCTTGTCTGCTCTAACTCCCAGGAGAGACAGGAATGCCTGGGGTGTTAATCATCTCTCCCTGCAAACGAGACACTTCCTGAACTCACACACTACTGGGGCGTTCCTGTAAAGCCGACTGAACCATATTTTTAGTTCCTGCTAGCTCACTTTTACGAACAGCATCTAATGGGCAGAAAGACCTACATTTTTCTCCAGAGGTTTAACACAATGCAAGAAATTATTTCTGAGCCAATCACTTATGAAATACAGAATTTAAAATTTCCTATTGGAAAATGGAAGCCCTGTCTTAGAGTATGGACCTTGTGAGAGAAGTTTTGAACAAAGTATTCAGTGGGTAATAAATTAATATTTCCTAATGAGAATGCAAAGTAGATGATTCAAATCACCCCAATAATTTGCCTCTATCGGTTGTAAAGGCCTGCCTGTTTCCTGGTTCTTCCCTTTCCACAGTAGAACACCTGACCCTCTTTAATCAGTGAGCTGAAACTTGCCTGGTTTCTACAGTTGTCCTTTTTGGCCTCTTGGGGATGGTAAGGGTGGCATGGGGTAGGGGAAAGGCCATGGCAAGAACAAGACTAGCCAGATATTGGGGTAGGGTTTGGGGGTTCAGAGCTGGATGGTGTGATCCTCTGAAGTAACTAGGAATTACAGAAGGTAGTACTAGAAAGGTCATATAGTGGTTGTATCAAAGAGACCTGGAAAGGCACTTCACAACCTCAATAGCTCCATCAGTAACTCCCCTGTCCAAGTTGCAGTAAGAAAACATACAGTATAATTATAAACAGTGTGCATGCTTCCCTTCCAATCAGACTGTTAGCCCCCAACTGCTCCTAAACGGAATTTTTGGAGCTGCTACTGGGTCTAGAACAGTGGAGCAAAATTCCATTATCCAGGCCAAGAGGCAATATAAGCCTGGAATTAGGAAGCATTGGTTAGAAGTCCAGTGAGCAATGGGGGTGTTAGGGCTTGACTCGTTTCCCCTGCAAGTTCCTCAGAAGTACTTCACGTGGAAATAGGGTTGTTGGCAGACGGAATTAGACAAGTTAAAATGAGGTTATACTGGAGAAGGGTGGGCCCTTAATCCAATATGACTTGTATCTTTATAAGAAGAGGAGATTTGGACACAGATAGCCAGAGAAAGAAAGAGGAGATGGCCACGTAATGGAGGCAGAGGTGGAGTTATGCTGCTACAAGCCAAGGAACACCTCCAGAAGACAGGCACGGAACCGAGTCTTCCCTAGAGATGTCAGTGGGAGCACGGCCCTTCTCACACCTTGATTTCAGACTTTCGGCCTCCAGAACTGGGAGACAACACATCTCTGTTGTTTTAAACCATCTAGTTTGTGGTACTTTGTTAAGGCAGCTCTAGGAAGCTAAGACAGGAGGTATAAGTCAAGTATTATGGATCTTTTTTAATGGTCAGTGAATGCACGGTGGAGCTCCTAGGAACAATCAATTCCCTTTTGTCTTCTTGGCAGCCCCAAAACAAATCATTTTCCATTGTGACCTTCTGCCCTTGGTCCCTGAACTATTCCTTAAAGTAGCTGAAGGCCGGTTCCCAAGTATGAATTTTATTACAATGCACCAGTTTAAATTTAGGCCCACATGCTATGGTGGTTTTTAGCAATTTTGTTTCAAAGAACTGGTGGGATACTTGTGACTAGGAAGCCTCTGGGAACCCCTGAATTTCTGAGCACTCTCAACAGAAAATAAGATGACATATTTGGAGCCAGAAACAGGAAAGAGCAAAAGGCCACCTCTCCAAGGCTCAGGCCACAGGTCATTGATGGCTGAGATCTGCTGCTAAGAGAGCTGCTCTTCCCCAGCCCCAATCAAGGTGAGATTCCTCTCTGTCATCAATGGGCACACATCCTATCAACAGAGGTCAGAAGGGGTAACCCATTTTCACCTTTTAAACCAGGGATCCTCGCCTTTCTTCCCTCTTGGGTCTTAGGAGGATAGGTAGTGGCACTGAAATGTGTTTTTGTTTAACTCATACCTAATGGATTTGTGTTCTCTGGGGGTGAGGGCTGACTCTGAGGAAAAAGATGTAACTTTCCTGTACTAGTGGTGGCATTAAAGAAAAGTAGTATGACTATGATCTTGGGCTATCTTTGTATAAGAATACAAGATGGAATAGGAAAGGACAATTCCTAATACTCTGGTGTTTGGTCTCAAAAGGCAACCTTCCTGTTAGCTCTGACCTTGTGTTCTAGTTTGAGTAACAGAGTGGATCTTAGTTCACATATTGGTTCTGGTGGGTGGATTCCCATCTGGTTTCCTGAGCTCCGTTTTATTTTACTACCCAGCCTCTAATATATGTAGTTCTGGGGCTTTACTCCCTCTTCTGGAGTTTAGAGTACTACCTTGAGCCCCACCCTAGAGGTTGGGATGTCCCAGCTTGTCAGTCTGACACCAAATGCCTGCCTCAATCTCCAAATCCTACCACCTTCTGGATGCTCCACTGCTGGGTACCAGCTGTCTGGTACAATATACCTGGAGCTTACTACTAACTGGCATCTAAGACTGTATACCCTCTATGTGCAATGTTAAAGTCTTGGAACCTACATGCAGGCAGGCATATCTGGAGATGAGGCAGGGGTGATCACAGGTGGGAGAAGATACTGGGTTTGTTAGTTTATTCACTTATTCCACAAGCAAGCAGAGCCTTCTATGTATCCAGCACTGTGCAGTGGAATGCGGGAGCAAAGGTACAGTTTTCCTTCTTAGACTTGTAGTGGTAGCAAAGCTCTAGGCATGAGCTCTTGATCCAGTTCTGGGTGGGGCAAGCTGTACAAAATTACACTGGTTATTTAAAATTTCCGAATATGCTTCTGTATCTGTAACATGGGTATAATAATGTCTTTCCTAACTGAATCAGAGTTGTGATGATCCAATAAATGGAAAAACATAATATATTAGGAATAAAAGGTCAAACAGGGGGTTCTAGCTGCTGAGCTAGAGGTGGTTAAAGTAATGATTTAGAGTTGATGTTAACATTTTCCCTATAGGGAACACAATAAATGAGAGCCAAAAGAGGGGTAGGCAGATTTCAAAGAGGGCTGGGGCTAAGGTTATACCCTTTTCCTGAAAGAGCTATATGTTGATGCCGGGAGACTGGAAAATTGTGTGTGGAAAGGGCTGGGAATTTTTCAAATGAGCAGTTTTATAAGAAGCAGGGAGAAAATCTTGACAGCTGAAATTGGCTGATATGACCAAGGAAAACCAGGCTGCAGCCACGTTCGACTGCCAAGGCTTCCTTTAGAGCAGAAGATGCTCATAATACCCACCTACTTCTGGGCAGGACCTGGAAATAGCCTTCATGTGGATTAGGATAAACAGCCTCTTAATTTCTAACCCAGCTCCTCCATGCAGAAGTAGCAGGGCATGGTGGAAAGGACATGGGCTTACAAGGGAGATCTGGGTTTGAGTTTCAGATCTGCCTCTGCAAATCAGCTGGGTGACTTTGGGCAAGTCACAAACTCTCAGAGTCTCAATTTTCTTAACTCTAAAAAAAAGGCACTTAAGTTTCAAAGTCCTTTAGTATTGAGTGCCTAATGCATTGCAGGTACTTTCTAGGTGCCAGGGATATAGAAGTGAACACAAAAGACAAGATCACCATCCTTAGGAAGCTTATATTCTACTGGGGAGAGGTAGACAATAAATATAATAAAAAAAGGTAATAAATGTAGCTTAGAAGCTGACCAGTGTTTTGGGATAAAATAGAACATGGCAGAGTAAGGATCAGGAAAGCTGAAGGGAGGATAAGGGGATGAATTGCAAATTCTGATTGCTGGTTTTTTTGAATCTCAAAAAATGCTTTAAAAAATAAACCTTCTCAAATCTTTTGCCCATTTTTTAATCCAGTAGTTTTTCTTTTTTTTTCTTATTTTTTGTTATTTTTCTATTTTGTCTTTTTATTGTTGGGTTGTACAATTGTCCAAAGAAGAAATACAAATGGCAAAGAAACACATGAAAAAATGTTTAACATCACTAGTGATTAGGGAAATGCAAATCAAAACTACAAAGAGATATCATTTCATACCTATTAGGCTGGCCCCTATTAAAAAGTTAGAAAACTGTAATTGTTGGAGAGGATGTGGAGAGATAGGAATGCTTATTCACTGTTGGTGGAATGTAGAACGGTACAGCTACTGTGCAGGACTGTTTGGTAGTTCCTAAGGAAGTTGAATATAGACTTGCCACGTGACCTGGCCATACCATTACTTGCTATATACCCAGAAGAACAGAGAGCAATGACACAAACAGACATCTGCATACTGATGTTCATAGCAGCATTATTCACAATTGCCAAAAGTTGGAAACAATCCAGGTGTCCATCAACTGATGAATGGATAAACAAATTGCAGTGTATACACACAATGGAATATTATGCAGTGGTAAGAAGAAATGAAGTTGTGAAGCATATTACAACATGGATGAACCTGGAGGACATTATGCTGAGTGAAGCAAGCTAGACACAAAAGGACAGTGTATGATTGTGCTATTAAGAACTAAATATATTGTGTAGAGCTTTGGAGTTAATAATTAGAATATAGGTCACTAGAAAATAGGAGGAGGGTAGAGAATGGGAAGCTGAGGGTTAATCTGTACAGAATTGGTAAAAAGGTCATTTGTAAATCTTTAGGAATGACTAGAAATGGTGAAAGCACATCACAGCGTTTGTAACTAGCAGAACTAGTATATGGGCATGACAGTGGTTGAAAGGGAAAGTTTAAGATTGTTTATATTACTAGAAGGAAAGCTAAAAAAATGTTACATGGGACTGTATAAAAGTGAAACCTCATGTAAAATACGAATATGGGTGCTATTGCATATATAAAACTTTTTACAAAATATAAATACAAGTAATTAGAGAGTTGTAAACAGAATCGCAGCTATGTATGGCAAAGGAAGCATAGAAAGATTGAGAGGTGATGAGTTTTTTTATTTGTCTTTTATTATTATTGGAATAATGAAAATGCTCTAAAATGATTGAAGTGATGAATGCACAACGATGTGCTTATACCGAATACCACTGATTGTACACTTTGGATGGATTTATGCTTTACTAATATGTATCAATAAAACTGAATTGTTAAAAAAAAATAAACCTTCTGATGAATAAGGGATATAATGCCCATCAATTTCACATAACCAAAAAGAAGAAAATAAGTTTTTTCTTTCCAAAAAATTGGGAATGATCTTTATTAGTACCCCTTACCCCAACTGTAGTTCATTTCTGTTTTCAACACTCACTAAGGGTTTGGGGTAGGGGTACTCACATGAAGTCCTGCAGAGGATGGACATGGTACTACTGAAAATTTCCCTATCCACCCACACTGGGGATCCTTGAAAACCCCAGAGAAGGAGTTTAGCAGTACAAAGATCTGCTACCTAAGGCTTGGTAATTATTGATCTCTTCTGATTTACTGGTTAGGGATCTGTCTAAACACAATGGCAATAGCTAACTTCATTTCATTGTGAGGAGCCCACTAAAAATAACTCAATAATTGGGCAATATCTCACTGGCAGCTATACTACCAGGGGCTGGCACACAGAGGGGCCAAGGAGAAAGCACCAGTTTCCCTTTGGCTCTTCCTCTTTCTGGACACGTCTCAGTGAAGCCATGAAATCTCTAGTACGCCCTAGAGTCAGTGATCCCAGTGCTCTTTGATGAATTTACCTAAAGTTTCTCCTTGATATTAGTAGGGACAGCAGTTCATGCCTGGAAAAGAATGAATCTCAGGCTCTGTTAAGTCTTAAGTCATTGGCCATCAAAGAAGCTGAACACATGGCAAGAGGAAACTCTCCTTCCCGTGAATATAGTACTCCCATTGAGCCAATGATTATAATTTTTTGGAGGTTTATTTATTTTTTTGCAGAACTGGCCAACATATTCATCTGAGTTCTGGGATCCAGAATGAATTGATTTATATAATTATCCCAATTGAAAAGGTGGGTGGAGGAAGGGAAGGAAAAAGCAAGTATTGACACCTGGCATATGAGGACAGATGGCACTTGCCAGCTGGCAGACAAGGACATCACATGATGCACTGGTATTTAACAAGTGCAAAAACCACTGGATGATAGTCACTGTTGACCATAAAGCAAGTAATGGATTTCCTGGCAGGCATTTACTGTATGAGGCCTGGAGTTAAGTGGCTCCTACATCTGATCCCAGAAAGACAGTGCTTGAAAAGGTCATCTGGAAATGAAGACATTTTCCAAAATGTGTGTTATCTTGTAGCTTTCCAAATCACTGTTTATCCTATTATTCTATTCCATGTGGCCTCTATTCTGAAAATTCAGCTATCTAGTCCTTCAGACTCTGAGATAAAGCAAATAAACTGGTTCTAAAATAATGCAAAGTTTTACTGCAGGAAAGCATTCAGGTGGTTTCCAATGCTTTAACCATTTCCATGATCGCAAATTATAAAAAAAGTGAAAGCCTTTCTTATTAGATCATATCATTAGTGACACTGTGAATGTCCATAGCTCTCTGGATCCATTCTGTAGATTCAGGTAAAAATGTTGACAAATATTCTTTCCAGCTTTGAAGTGGAGTAAACGTGACCTAGGAGACATCCTTCACTCTTTTATCTTCCTCAATGCTCATATTCCTACTTATTTATATTGCATCCCCTACAGTAGTTCTACTTAAAAATATTCTATCAGTATGTCTAGAGTAGAGCCTGGGATCCTGGTGATGCCAATGATGCTTGTTCATGGTCCACACTTTGAGTAGCACAAAGGTCTATATTTCCATACCACAATTGCCCTGTTCTAGGCCTGCATCGTCTCTCTGGACTTTTGTGACAGCTACCTGGCCTTTCTGCCCAAGCCCTTTCTCCATACTGCTCTAGAGGCCATTCAAAAATGTTAATGACACCATCAACTTCCTACCAGGCCTACAGCGACTCCCCATTACTTACAGATGAAGTCTCAGCTCCTTAATGATGGCCTTTGGGCTCCTTCATGATCAGACCCTAAACCATGCACTTCTTCTGCCACTCCCTATCTTAAGTTTAATGTCTTTTATTATTTAATCAGCTTCCAAGATAACCTCAGGGCTCCAAGCCTCCTGATATTAATGCCCTTGTGTAATCCTCTCCCACAGTGAGTAGGGATGACCTCTGTAACCAGAAATTTATGTGACTTTCAAGGTTAGGTAATAAAACACATTGTGGCTTTTACCTTGCTCTCTGTTGGACCATGAACTTTGGTAGAAGCCAGCTGCATGCTGTGAGGAAAGACTCACATGAGTAACTGAGGCCTCCTGCCAACAGCCATGTGACTCAAGCCTTTAGATGACTGCAACCTCATGACAGTCCCAGAGCTAGAACCTTCCAGCTAGGCTGTTCCCAAAATCCTGACGCATGGCAACTGTGAGATGGTAAATGTTTGTTGTTTCAGGCCACTAAGTTTTGGGGTTATTTGTTACGCAGCAACAGATGATCTGTCCTGTACACACAATAAAGCTTCCCACATAGTGCTAGTCCCTCTTCAGGGTAACTCCTATTCATCCTTTGAGAACTAGCTCTCTAGATGCTTCCTCCAGGAAGCCTTCACTGACCTCTTACCTCAAGATTTGCAAAGGTGCCTCTCCTCTTGGCTGCCATGATGCCCCGGGCATCTGTCTATTGTATTATTATTATTATTATTATTTTTTTTTTTTAATATTTTTTTTTTTTAAGATTTTTATTTATTTATTCATTTATCCCCCCCTTGCTGCTTGTGCTCGCTGGGTCAGCCAACCACGCCGTGCGGGCGGGCTTGCCTTCACCAGGAGGCCCCAGGAACCGAACCTGGGGCCTCCCATATGGTAAACGGGAGCCCTACCGATTGAGCCACAGCCGCTTCCCAATTGTATTATTATACTGTCTGGTTTATTACCTATATGTCTAACTTTCTCACTAGACTGCAAGTTCCTTAAATGGAGAGACTGAACCATTTTGGCATTCTTAGTGCCAATTATAATACCTGGCACATAGTAGGCATTCACTTCATGTTTGAATGAATAAATGAATGAAGTCAGGTTGATCCTGCTCTGAATCATGACTTTACGGCAACTATATCCTTGCCTTTAGAAGTTCTTTAAGCACTTGCCACTATCTGCTTGATCTGCTTTGTCACATGGGCCAGTTTTAATTCAATACACCGACTGGTTAATACCCAGCTTTTGGTCATCTTGCTTATTCATTGAGTTATTTCATTGGCTCTTAATGAGGAGAACAGATCAAAATCACCTGTGGACAGTGAAAAAAGTACATATTTCTCCGTCTTTCCCTCAGAGATGCTGATTTAGTAGTTGTGAAGTGATCTCTAGACAACATATCTTTTAAATTTCTCCACAAGTGACTCTCCATACCCAAGTTGATATTCATTGATTTATTGATATCTAATATATGTCCAAAAAGGATAGGATGTTTAAAACAACACAATTGCTAAACAGAAACAAACAAAACCCCTAAACCCAAACCTCTTAAAAAGGTAAGTACAATAACAAGAACACCTGGAAACCACTCATCTGTCCTCCATTTCTAAATGATGAGGTTGGGAGAGGAATGACTATCATACCAGAAAATCTAAGCTAGGGAAACAATTATAAATGAATATAAAATTTGCTCAGAGTTTCCTCAGAGTCAGGGCAAAAGAGATTTGGGATGGATTATACAGTTCTTAACATTTGAAAGAAGTAGTATGTAAGTTTGTTAATAAAACAACATTTTTGCTAGTATTTTATTAGGGGAATTATCTTACAGGTCTTTATATAAGAGGAATTGAGGACCATGATGAATGGTATCTTTGATACTTAAAAATAAACAGGTATAAAAACCTTTTAAATATTGCCACTTTCAAGAAAATCCCCAAACAATGTTAATTCTATGTTGGTGCAAGTATTTCTGTGATGAGCCAAATAATATAGTCCAGGTACGTAGTTTTCTTGTCATCTGCCTTGATATAAGGAAGAATTTATAGATCTGGAGGGAAAAACAACATGAATATGACATTTTATTTCAGTGGTCTCAGGCTTTCTGCAGAAGCTCAAGAGCAGACACATCTCTGCTCTATCTCCTCACTTGGCAGTCCAAACTTGGGATATTATCCCACTGCAGCCCTGCTTGCCAAGGATGGCAGGTGCAGATGGAAAGCTTAGAAGTGTGGATTAAGTGCTGGGAACACTGGTTCACAAAGGCCCCTGCACACTGTAGCCTCAACAAATGATGTCAGGATAGATCTATTTCATCTGCATGTGCCGCACTTAGTGCAGGTTACAGTGATCACACCCAATCCAAAGCATGTGTTCTGTCTACCAACAAGTTGGAACTCAAGGACAAATTTAAAAAATGAATAATTTCAAAGCTTCAAAGTAGAGCATTAAATCTCAAAGACACATAATGCTAGAGGCAGGAAGAAAAAGCTATTCAGAGAGAGTAAGTTAAAAAAGGAACACATCATCAAAGGATCCCACCTTGCCTATGTCAGGCTGAGGTGATTCTTAGTGTTTCCAGACTGAACTGCTCCATCCAAGGATACTTAACCCTTTGATTAATGGTCAATGAGTCAGTGGGGTATCAAATTGCCACCATCACATTCCTGGCTGTCCTCGCTAAACCCAAAGGGCAACTTTGGGGGTCACAGAAAAGTCCTACGACTATAGGTGCTGATCAGGAGAGGATTAGGGTCCTAGAATGATATTCATATTCCAGAAAACTTGCAAAGGTTATACACAGTTTAAGGATATGCCTGTAGGTTCTGATTCAGGTGTGGAGAGTTCTAGCAGCATTGCCCAATAGAACTCATGCACTGATGAAAATGTTCTCTATCTGTTTTGTTCAATATGGTTGCAATTAGCCACATGTGGCTACCAAGCATTTTAAATCATATTTAATAAACTTTTATTTAATTTTAATTAATTGAATGTAAATAGCCACGTGTGTCTCTTGTTTATCATACTGGACAGCACAATTCTATAGGGTATGGAAAAGACTATTTCCCCTCTGGAACTGTTGAGGGTCTTAACTTCATCTGCTGGTGAAGAGTATCCCCAAATAAAGCTCTATGTTCCATGGGTGACCTGGTCATGACTTGCACCCTGAGAACTTTGAGAGCAGCCTCGGTCAAAGGTCAAACCGGAACTCCCAAGCCAGTAGTGCCAACTGAGGCTCAGGGAGAGGAAACTCTCAGTCATTCTGTGGGTTTCTGGTTACCATTAAAGACCAACTAGTCAAAAGAGCCTTAAGAAATGACAGCTGACAGCTCTCTGAGATACTGGGATTAAAACTACTACCTTATACCTGCATATCAACAGAAACAGTAATAGGAATTTGACTTCAGCAGGCACAGTGTTAAGTACTTTCCTGCTGTAGTAATCCATCCCACCTTCTTTCTAGTTGGAGAGGCTGAAAAGCTTAAAAATCACATTTTCCAGACTCCTGTTCTAAGTGTTCTAAATGTTCTCTACACTCTGGTGGGGAAGCTGGGAGGCAGAACATTGTCCTGCTTCTACAGCTGCTGGCAGGCCAGGTCATTAAGGTGGGAGTGTTCAGAATAGGCAGCAGCTTAGGCAGCCTGTGGCCTTTTAGTGTCCTGGTCACAGCTTGGTGGGTGCTTACTGATGTTGTGGTGGCTGTCGCGGTGATTCCTGGTGACAGCAGAGGAGCAATCTCTGGATTGCTGCTACAGTGGTGTGCCCCTGGACACAAAAGTCTCTGAGTACTTCTGCCCCAGCCTTTCCAATGATTTTACAAACACCTAATTCCTTATATGCAATTCCTTTCTCCTGAAAGACCTAAAGAGAGTTGTTTCCTGTGCTCTTTTACTGACAGACATGCCTGCATTATCTCATTTAATCCCCTCAGCCACTCTCTAAGTTGGGTAATTTCACCATTGCCCATTTTACAGATGACCACTGAGTCGTGGTTCTGGTTTGTGGTAAGTGCATTTCACATCTGTGGTCTCATTTTTAACTCCTAACATACCTATAGCAATTATACTGTTTCAAAAGCCAGGGCAAAAGTATGTAGAACATCACTGCTTCCTTTTGTGATAAATTTGTACTCAAAGCAGAAAGGAACAGAGCATAATGGCAACCTGCAGAGGAGATCATGCTATCTATATGATGTTGTCACCTGTAGACATAAATTCAAAACCAAGCTCACTGGCTTTAGGTGAGAAAATCCTAGTTTCAAGACCATAGAATGAAAGTCTAACCACGGACAAGCAGCTACAAACATTGTTTTGCTCATGAACAATCTGGACAAGAGAATGTGGATGGTTGAAATTATCTATTACCATCTGGGAAACAGTCTAAAGGATCGCCTTCTCTGGGTCAATCAATACTGTTATCTACTTCTCTAAAGGGTGGCACATGGTTAAACTAAGAATCTTCACCTCCAGATCTAATACTTCATAATGCACCTATGAGCTAGACTCTGATTATCACCTTTATAGGACGAGATACTGACCATCCACGGATAGACCAAACAACTGCTCTGAAATATCTCAGGCTTGAGAGGTTAAAGAAGAAAACAATCATTTCTAATGGGATGTGACCTTTGCAGCAAATCTCCTGATCTCTCACCCTCTAGCAGTAGTTGTGTGGTCTGGAGAAGGACAGCATTATAGACTGCTTTCTCTACTTGACCCAAATAAGGCCTGCAGGCTTTATTGATACAATTTAGAAAATGACTATCTGTGTCATTCTCCCTCTTCTGATGCCAATTTCAGCCCACTTGATTGTTTAAAAAGCCCATCTTTCTTAAGCAGGCATAAATGATCAAATTCAAATTCAAACCAGCAAATTGGACTTTTTAGTATCATCAGAATATCCAAGTTTTTATCACTCTGAAAGCTTCTTTTAACTATGCAATAGGTCAAGTAACAAGTATTCAGTGTTCAGGGATCTGGTCACATTTTAAGAATTTGTAACGCCCTTTTTTTGCTTGACTTTATCTCATTTACCACAAAAATACTATATGAAGTTGATTTATTTTCAAGGACAGGATTATCCATAAATACTTTGAGGAAGGTAAATGTGCACGATTATAAACTACTCAATTAAACTGACAAATTTGCTGTCTGTTGTTCTTATCAGTGTATGCTCTTTAATGCTAGTCTTTTAATAACTTAAGAGAAAAATCTTGAGCTCATCCAGCAACCAGGACACTTTCAGATTCATGAGCAAATTTCACTGTTATGCGTAAGTCAGATTCTCCAAGCACTGAAATGATTTACTTTAACTGTAATTAGGAAAAACAGTAATGTAGTAAATAGTACCATACATAGCATACTAGAAGAACTGATGTAGTTTTCAAAAGTGCAAGCATGCAAGGAATAACTTTACTCCATTTTTCACATGATGTAAGTGCTCCTTGCTACTATTTACTTGCTTATGCAGAAAATGGAATTTAGCTGAATTTTTATATTCTCTCCAATTCCTTCCCTTTAATTTACAAACCACGGCAATTCCAAGAAACTACAAGCATTTCTAGTTCACCACATGGGCTGTCTAAGGATCTATGCTCTCCACCTCACCTGGGGTACCCTCAACAGGTCAAGATCTTTACAAAAGAAGAAAGGATTTGGCCTCTGAAGTATTTTAAGCCACCGCCTATGACTTATTGCAGTAGAGAACTTCCAAAAACTTGGGAGGTTTGTGTAAGTATTTCAAACGGAGGCTCCCATTTTCATCCTATTAACAGAATATTCAGGACAAAATTTTTATATTTTATACTTGTTTTATAATTATAAACCAAGAGCCCAAGCCCATTCTTCTCAAGAGATTTGGGAAAAATATGCCTGAAAGAATATTTGGAATTTGTTGTCAAGATTTTTGTAAAACAACCCTTTCATATCAAAGGAGCATGATTACTAGACTGCAAGTTTTTTGAAGGCAGCAACTATATATTCTCCTTCTTGCATCGCCAGCACCCCTCAGTGCTTGCACACAGTGGGTACTTAATAAATAGCTGATGAACTAAATTCTCAGAAACCTACAACTATTACAACACTCTCCTCTTTCATGACAGTCATTAACCTTCAGGATCAACTCCCTGCTTTCTCCAGAACCTGCAGCTTGGTTGGTGGGCTCACAGAAACCCAAAGCACTGAAGATGAAAGCTCAGTGCTGTCTCTTTCTCCCATTTTTGCTTGAACAATTTTTCTACGTTACTATGGTGATGCCTGGTACCAGGACACTCTGTAAATGAAAGTGGGAAGGAGGAGATCATGAGATTGATGCAGTTCATAGAAAAATCTGCCCAGAGGGCAACCTCCTTGGCAATCAGCAAAGCTTGTGCATGTCCCATTTTATAACAAATGCATTTAAATAATACATGACACTATATAGAACAGATACAATATGTTGAAACAGAGACTTAGTGAGCCCAGGGAAATAGCATTAACTATGAGATTATAAGAGAGGGAATATTTTAAGACATTTGAAGAAATACCAGAGGGAATTTAATCCATAGATAAGATATTTCTCATTTCAACACGTAAAGGTAACAGCTGCAGAATTCTAAAGATGAATACAAGGGGTTATGCTGAGTGGAGGTTGGATATTAACTTGGGACATGACCTGAACGGTGAAGTAGACTGGTTACTGTGGTTACAAAGGGCAGGGACAATCTAAGAAAACAAAGAAATCTGTTAGTGATACTTGCCCTCTGACATGAACTTCAAGGCTATGTATGACCAACGTGAGACAGGGGAGGAGAAAAGGTCATGAACTGTGACACTTAAACCACAAAATCAAGTTTCTCTGCACAGTTTTTGCCCTGAGCTGACTGTATCTTATTAAAATCCCATCTGAGAAAGCTTCTCCTTGCCTGAAGCAGGTGCTCTAACACTGCAGGAAACCTATCCTGTAGATAATTTTGTTTGAGGACATTTGAAGAAAGCTGCTATGTATGGCTTCTTGATTTACTAAATGATTTACTGACTTCATTAAAATGTTTGGGCCTCAAACCTCCATCAACATTTATTGGAATTAACAGCTTCTTAAAATGGAAATGTTTGATGATAAATTAATGCAGTTTAGATCTTGTGAGGGAGAAAAATGAGCACTCTACACACCCTTTATATTCCTCCAGGAAAAGAGTAGTATTTTCTGCCACTTCACACTAGCAAGTTTCAGGATTGGGTAGGTGAGAAGAGGTGAGTGAAAGCATGAGTGAACAATCACCAGTTTTCGACCAGGGAGAGTGGAGATGCTAGCATTCTTTTCAGAAATGCATTAAGGAAAAGGTCTAAATTGTTCCTGCTGTGGAAAGACCACACCGAATCAGTGACTAAAGAACTGCTGTGTCTATTACAGATATTAAGTGACTTGGTGTCCATAGAGGCATAAGAACAAAATATGACTCTTAGGTGGGCTGTCTGTGAAGATTACCATGAGGACATAAGAATGTGAGCTTACCAGAAAAAACAAACAAACAAACAAAAAACCACAAACAAACAAACAAAAACCTTTGTTGTATTCATCTTGTTATATTCACAGCACTTCTATGTCTAGCAGATATTAAATATTTGATGAATGAATGAATGAGCTCTCACTTCCAAAGAAAGCCCCAATTCTTTCCTTGTAAACTCTTGCTATCCACTATTCCAATTATACCAGGATCTAGAGATAATGCTGTTATTGCCATCAGCACCAAGGTTGGCAAAAGGATAAGGTTGGCAAATTTATTCCTTTATTTATAAACTCAAGTGTGTACAAATGGCTTGAATAATTAACAAGAAAAGTTGGACCCAAAACCTATCTGGTTGGGATATCTTTGACTGCCTGGGTTACTGACCTTGACTCCCTCACTCTGTATCATCCAATCCATCAGCAAGTCCTGTTGATTTTACTTCCAGGATGTTTCCTGACACTCCTTCCCCCATCTCCATGACTACCACCCTATCACCTGACCAGTGTAATCACATCCTAACTGGTAACCCTGTTTCTACTCCTGAGCCCCTACAACCAATTCTCCACAAAGAATGCTTTCAAAACATAAAGCATAGCATGCTATTTTTCTGTTTAGAAATCTCAAATGGATCCCCATTACACTTAAAATAATGGGTCATAAAACTACTCTAATAATAAACTTTTTCTCTTGGAAAGCCTCTTCCAGACTATGAAGTATTCTCACCTGATTCTCCTCCTGTGATTGCTAGAGCTCTCTGCTTCAGAGATGCCCAATAAACAGGATATGACACCATGAAGGAGCTGACTCCAAACTGTTGAGAGACTCACTAGAAAACACAAAAAGGAACCAGAGGTGGGGTGGGTGAGAGGAGCTAATGTGGGCACCAGGCACTGTGCATTTTTCACCGTGCTGGCATTTGCAAACATAATCCCTCACTGGGCCTCTGAGGAGTTATAATCTTTTCCCATTTAATACCTGAGAAGACAAAACAAAGACCCCCAACTAGTATGCTGCAGAGCCAGGATTAGAAAGTTCATGATCTTCTATATCATATGGCTTCCAAAAATCCTGCATTACTGACATTTTCAGTCCAATTTACTAGATTCTTAGGAGATCCTAAGAAAAGAAAAGGGGGAAAAGGATTTAATTCTCATACAGTTCTCATAGGCAGCTCCAAAACTCATAGGCTGCTGTTGGGTACACACCTCACTAGGGCACCACCCAAACTTCTGTCTGAGTGACAATTACACTATGTTTTCCTAAGTTTCTCATTCAAGTTCAGAGAGCTTTGTGAATAACGTCTATTATTTATTTGGAATCTATTAGGTGCCAGGTATTGTGCTTGCAATTTGTGATAACTAATCTCATTTAATCTCACAAAACTCCTGCAGGGTAGGTTATATTATTCCCGCTAGACAGATGAGAAAACTCAGGTGAGCCTAGTAAACGGCAGGACCAAGATTTGAATCTGTGCTGTGTGTCAGAGTCTGAATTGCAAACTCTTACCATAATTTTGTCTAGCTCACAATCAGTTCATTTTGAAGCAAAATAAAATTGGCATCTTGGAGACTTGAAAATATAGCATAAAAAGCAAAATTAAAGGTCAAATTAACTTAGCATTGTATTAGAGTTTGGCTTTGCTCCTCACTTCCTCTAGTCTTGCTAAACATAGGCAATATAAGTACATCTATAGAATAAGGATATTGCTAGAAAGATTAAAATTCTTTTGTAAATGCAATTGCTGCTTCTAATCACCAGCACCTGAAACATTTGTAATCTGAAAATCAGAGAGAATTCTGCAAACATAGCAATTGGGTAATTGAGTGTTTCACATTTACTTATAATTTAAAAGACAATGATACTGTAAACTCTTCCACTGTTTATAGGCTAGTCCCCAAGGTTCCCAGGTGCAGAAAGGGTCTGTTTTACTGCTTTCTCAGCTGCACTAAAAATCAGCTAATCCCCAAACTGCTCTTCACAGTCCAAATTTAGTTCAAAAGGCTTGAATGACTCCATTTTTTAAAAAACAGATCAACTTCATTGATACATACTAAAAAAGCATAAATCCATCCTAAGTGTACAATCAATGGTATTCGGTATAATCACATAGTTGTGCATTCATCACTTCAATCATTTTTAGAGCATTTTCATTATCCCAATAATAATAATAAACAAAAGCAAAAACTCATCACCTCTCAATCTCTTTATGTCTCCCCTGCCGTACATAGCTGTTATTTTGTTTCCGTCTTTCTAGTTTATTTGTATTTATGTTTTGTAAAAGGTTTTATATATGCAATATCACCCATATTCGCATTTTACATGAGTTTCACTATGTTATACAGTCCTGTGTTACATTTTTTTAGTTTTCCTTCTAGTAATATACATGACCTCAGACTTTCCCTTTCAACCACTCTGCTAGTTACAAACACTATGTTACCATTTCTATTCATTTCCAAAGATTTAAAAACAACCTTTTCAGCAATTCTACAGAGATTAGCCCTCAGCTTTTTACTCTCTACCCTCCTTCTATTTTCTGGTGACCTATATTCTAATTATTAATTCCATGAATTTACGTAATATATTTAGTTCGTAATAGAACAATCATACAGTATTTGTCCTTTTGTGTCTGACTTGCTTCACTCAGCATAATGTCCCCCAGATGGCATTATGGGTCAACTGGAAATGAAGTCAGGTAGCATATGTTACCTGACTTCATTTCTTCTTACAGCTGTATAACATTCCACCGTGTGTATTCGTCATAATTTATCCATTCCACTTGATGGACACCTGGGTGGTTTCCAACTGTTGGCAATTGTGAATAATGCCTCTGTGAACATTGGTGTGCAGATGTCAGATCGTGTCGCTGCTCTCAGTTTTTCTGGGTATATAGCTAGTATTGGTATGGCCGGGTCCCATGGCAAGTCTATATTCAACTTCCTTAGGAATTGCCAGTCTCCCAAAGTGGCTGTACCATTCTACATTCCCACCAACAGAATAAGCGTTCTTATCTCTCCATATCCTCGCCAACACTTACAGTTTTCGGATTTTTTAACAGTGGCCAGTCTAATAGATGTGAAATGATATCTCAGTTTTGATTTGCATTTCCCTAATAGCTAGTGGTGAACATTTTTTCATGTTTCTTCACCATTTGTATTTCTACTTTGGATGACTGTCTTTTGCCCACTTTTTAATTGGGTAGTTTGTCTTTTTATTGTTGAGTTGTAGCATCTCTTTATATATCATGGATATTAAACCCTTATTAGATATGTGATTGCCAAATATTTTCTCCCATTGAGTAGGCTGCCCTTTCACCCTTTTGACAAAGTCCTTTGAGGTGCAAAAGTGTTTAATTTTGAGGAGGTCCTATATACCTATTTTTTCTTTTGTTCCTCATGCTCTGGGTGTAAGGTTTAAGAAGCTACTGCCTACCACCAGATCTTGAAGATGTCTTCCTACATTTTCTTCCAGAAGTTCTATGGTTGTTGTTTTAATATTTAGGTCCTTGATACATTTTGAGTTAAATTTTGTATAAGGTGTGAGATAGAGGTTCTCTTTTTTTCTTTTGGATATGGCTCTCCAGTTCTCTCAGCATCATTTGTTGAACAGACTGTTCTGGTCCAGCTGGGAGGCCTTGATAGCCTTGTCAAAAATCACTTGACTGTAGATATGAGAGCCTATTTCTGAGATTTCGATTAAGTTCCCTTGGTCAATTTGTCTTTATGCCAGTAACATGTTTTTTTTTTTTTTTTTTTTTTTTTTTTTTACCACTGTAGGTAAGTAATATGCTTTAAAGTCAGGAAGTGACAGTCTTCCAACTTCACGCTTCCTTTTTTTTTTTCTCACGCTTCCTTTTTAAAAACATTTTTGGCTATAGCCTTCCAAATAAAATTGATAATTGGCTTTTCCATTTCTGAAAAAAAGGCTGTTGGGATTTTTATTGGGATTCCATTGAATCTGTAGATCAGTTTGGGTAGGACTGACATCTTAATGATATTTAGTCTTCCAATCCATGAACATGGAATAGCCTTCCATTTATTTCATTTAAGTCTTCTTTGGTTTCTTTTAGCAATGTTTTGTAGTTTTCTGAATACAAGTCTTTTATGTCCTTGGTTAAGTTTATTCCTAAATATTTAATTCTTTTAGTTGCTAATATAAATGGAATTTTTTTTTTCTGATTTCTTTCTCAAATTGCATATCAGTAGTGTATAGAAATGCTATTGATGTTTGCATATTAATCTTGTATCCCTCCATTTTGCTGAACTCATAGTAGCTCTGTTGTGGATTTTTCAGGATTTTAGTTCTAGTAGCTTTGTTGTGGATTTTTCAGGATTTTCTAGATATAGGATCATATCATCAGTGAATAGTGCAAGTTTTACTTCTTCCTTTCTTATCTGGGTGCTTTTAATTTATCTGGTCTAATTGCTCTAGCTAGAACTTCTAGCACAATATTGAATAACAGTGGTGCCAGTGGGCATCATTGTCTTGCTCCTCATCTCAGTGGGAAAGCTTTCAGTCTTTCACCATTGAGTACAATGCTAGCTGTAGGTTTTTCATGTATGCACTTTACCATATTGAGAAAACTTCCTTCTATTCCTATCTTTTGGAGTGTTTTTATCAAGTAAGTATGCTGTATTTTGTCAAATGCCCATTCTGCATTAATAGAGAGGATCATGTGACTTTTTTCCTTCAAATTATCAATTACATTAATTAATTTTCTTGTGTTGAACTCCCTTGCATACCTGGGATAAAACCCACTTGACTGTGCTGTATAATTCTTTTAATGTGCTTTTGGATTTGGTTTGCAAATATTTTGTTGAGGATTTTTGCATCTATATTCATGAGGGATATTGGTCTGTAATTTTCTCTTTTCATAGTTCCTTTACTTGGTTTTGGTATGAGGGTGATGTTGGCTTCATAGAATGAGTTTGGTAGCATTGTTTCCTGTTCAGTTTTTTTGAAGATCTCGAGCAAGACTGATATTAGATCTTCTTTGAATGATTGGTAGAATTCACCTGTGAAGCCATCTGGTCCTCAGCTTTTCATCTTTGGTAGGTTTTTGACGACTGTTTCAATCTCTTCACTTGTTTTATTGGTTTGCTGAGGTCTCCTATTTCTTCTAGGGTCAGTGTTGGTGGTTCACGTGTTTCTAGGAATTTGTCCATCTCGTCTACATTGTCTAGTTTTTTTGGCATACAATTATTCATAGTATCCTCTTATGATGTCTCTTATTTCAGGGTCAGTGGTAATGTCCCCCCTTTCATTTCTGACTTTATTTATTTGCATCTTCTCTCTTTTTCTCTTTCTCAGGCTAGCTAAGGGTTTGTCGATTTTGTTGATCTTCTGAAAGAACCAACTTTTGGTTTTGTTGATTTTATTGTTTTTTATTTCATTTATTTCTGCTCTAATCTTTATTATTTCTTTCCTTTTGCTTGGTTTTGGATTAGTTCACTGTTCTTTTTCTAGTTCCTCCAGGTGTGCAGTTAGATCTTCAATTTTAGCTCTTTATTCCTTTTTATTGTAAGCATTGAGGGCTATAAATTTCCTGCTCAGCACTGCCTTTGCGATGTCCCGTAAGTTCTGCACTTGATCTTATCCAAAAGGCCAAGAAGCAATTCCCATGGGTTTTTATATGTTGTGTTCTTGCTTTCATTCATCTCAAGATATTTGCTGCATTCTCTTGTAATTTCTTCTTTGACCCACTGGTTATTTAAGCGTGTGTTGTTTAATCTCCATATATTTATGAATTTCCCCTTTTTCCTTCCATTATTGATTTCAAGATTCCTTCTGTTATGATCAGAGAAAGTGTTTCGTATAATTTCAATCTTTTTAAATTTACTGAGTCTTGTCCTGTGACTGACTCAACATATGGTCTATCCTGGAGAAGGAACCATGAGCATTTGAAAATAATGTATATCCTGCTGTTTTGGGGTGCAGTGCTCTATAGATATCTGTTAGGTCTAGTTCATTTATCATATTTACCAAGCTCTGTTTCTTTACTGTCTGTCCAGATGTTCTATGCAATATTGAGAGTAGTGTATTGAAATCTTCAACTATTATTGTAAAGACATCTATTTCTCCCTTCAGTTTTGCAGTGTATGCCTCACGTATCTTGAGGCACTCAGATTAGGTGCATAAACATTTAGTATAGTTATTTCTTCTTGGTGAATTGCCCCTTTTATCAATATATAATGACCTTTTTAATCCTTTTTTAACAGGTTTGCATTTAAAATCAATTTTGTCTGATACTAGTATCACTATTCCATTCTTTTTTGGTTGCTATTTGCATGGAATATCTTTTTCCAACTTTTCACCTTTAACTTGGCTGTGTTCTTATGTCTCAGGTACGTCTCTTGTGGACAGCATAAAGATAGCTCATATTTTTAATCCATTCTATTAGTCTATGTCTTTTGATTGGGGAGTTCAAGCTATTAGCATTCAATCTTATTAATGTAAAAACATTGCCTACTTCATCCATTTTGTCCTTTGGCTATCTGTTGTCATATCATACTATTGTCCATATTTTTACCCTTTAATTTACCCTTCTTAATAAACTTCATTTCTACACTCTTCTTCAAGTCTCTCAACCTTGTTTTTTCCCTTCAGGATGCTGCACTCCCTTTAGTACCTCTTGTATTCTGGTCTTTTGGTAACATAATCTATCAGGTTTTGTTTTTTTTTTTTTTTTTTTTTTTTTTTTGTCTATGAAGACTTTGAAATCACCCTCATTTTTGAAGGACAGTTTTGCTGGATACAGAATTCTTTGCTGGCAGTTTTTCTCTTTCAGTACTTAAATATATCATACCATTTTCATCTTGCCTCTATGGTTTCTGATAGGAGATCGGCACTTAATCTTATTGAAGTTCCCTTGTATGTGGTGCTTTGCTTTTCTCTTGCTGCTTTCAGAATTCTCTATCTCTTATATTTGTCATTCCGAATAGTAGGTAGGTCTATTCAGATTTATTCTGTTTTGGGTGGATTGTCCTCCCTGGATATTGATATTTATGACTTTCATAAGGGTTGAGAAGTTTTCAGTCATTATTTCCTCAAATATTCTTTCTGCCCCCTTTCCATTCTTTTCTTCTGGGACATCAATAATGCATATGTTTGTTTTGCGTTGTCATTCAATTCCCTAAGACCCTGTTCCATTTTTTTCCCATTCCCTTCTCTTTCTGTTCTCCTGTCTTTTCCAATTTGGATGTTCTGTGTTCAAAATCACTAATTCTGCCTTCAAGCAATTCAAATATGTTCTTCTGTACCTCTAATGTATTCTTAATCTCATCCATCATGTCTTTCATTCCCATAAGGTCTGTTACTTTTCCTTGCAGGTTTTCAAATTGTTCTTTATGCTCATCCTGTGTCTTCTTAATATCCTTTATCTCTTCAGTCATATTTTCTTTGACTTATTTGAATTGATTTAGGAGATTTGTGTGAATATCATTGATTAATTTTCTTAAATCCTGTATCTCTTCAGGTTATTTGGCTGGGCGATCTCTTCCTGTTTCCTAGTATGGCTTGTAAATTTTTGCTCATGTCTACGCATCTGAATATGTTGGTGAATTTACTCTGGTGGTCTATTTCTCTCTCTTGCCTATTGCCTCTTTTTTTTCATAGCTCTTTGCTATTTGGTTAAATCTACTCTAAGTCTTTAAAACTGCCCAGCTTAAGTTATCAAAATCAGGCCAGGAATTCACTAAGGGGGTACAAATTTTCTCCCAGGAGTTTGGGTTAAGAAAGACCTAAAAGCTGTTTTTCTCTATGCAATCTCCAGACAAGCCAGCAGATGGCGCCCATTGGTGCACCTTTCCACAGAGATGCTTCTTTTTAAATCTCTGCTTTCCTGTGTTTTGGTCTGGCCAGAACTGAGATTCAGAGTGGGCCCTGCTGGCTGAATTTACTGATGAGAAGCCCCTTGACTCCTGTCCCCTTTTCCCTTATAACAGCTGACAGGGAGGAAGATGTCTGTTCCTCTCTCAGTTGGCTGCATTGAGCCAGCAGCTTTATCACAGCTTAATATCTTGGGGGTGGGGGATGGAAGCCCTTCCCAGCAGCTGCAGGAGTCTGGTAACTCATGTTTTTTTCTTTTTGTCTCTCTGTTCCTCGCCCTCCTGGGAGTTGTGCAGCACTGTCATGGTCTGCAGACCCCCAAAGTGGGTCCCTCAGACAGCTTTTGGCCCTTTCTCCATTGTATCTGTGAGAGAGTTGAGCCCTGCCTGCCTACTCTGATGCCATCTTCCTGGAATTCCCCATCTTTTTTTTTTTTTTTTTAAATAGAGATGTCATGCCAAGAACAAAGAGGACCCTACCTACCTCAAACAAACAAACAAACAGTTTCCCTACAGAATGCTTTGCCCTTGTTCACCGCATGAGATGTTTTACAAACATTTTCCTTCTCTCTCTCTCTGGATAAGAAGCTAGTTTTATTTCCCTCCAAATTTTGGAGGTGAGACAGTGGTGGTGGTGGAGAGTGCTTAGTGCTGATGTGGATGCCAGGGAATGCAGCTCTGCCCCCTTGAGCTGTAAGGACTGGGTGATTAGTTTGCACAGCTGCCTCAGAAACAAGGATGAATTAATTCTTGTAAGGAATTCTTAACAGGGAATTTGGCAGCACCTAAAGAGAGGTCTGGCCTTTGTCCCAGCTCTTGGGGATGGGGTAAACTCTAACACTTGGAATTTCCTGAGTGACAGTATTTTTAGTATTCATGAGGTCCCTTTGATAATTTATGTTAACAGGATAACTCAAGATGGAGGCTGGCCATGCTAGAAAGAGTAATCATGTCATTGGACAGTTGTGCTTTGGGCAGCTGATATGAGCTTGACTGACCTTCAGGAGAGGAGGGAGGCTAGGGTTAGAGATCAACTGCATGGGCAATGATTCAATCAATCATGGCCAAGAAATGGAATCTCAATAAAAACTCTGGACAATGAAGCTAGGGTAAGCTCCCCTGGTTGGCAATATTCTTTGAGTACTGCCACACATTGATGTGCTAGGGGAATAACAGGTAAGGAACAGAAACTTTCCATTTGGGACACTCCCAGACCTCGATCTATGTGTCTCTTTGGCTGGTTGTGATTTGTATCCTTTTGCTATAATAAAACCATAATTTTAAGTATAGTGTTTCCTAAGTTCTGCAAGTCAGTCTAATTTATAGCAGTTGTTCAGAAGTGAGGGTGGCCCTGGAAACCCCTGAACTTGTGGTTGGTATTTAAAGTGAGGGCAGTCTTGCGGAAAACTGTTCCCTTAGCCTGTGAAGTTTGGCCTAATTCTGGGTAGTATCAGAAGTCATTGCAAAGTGACTTATAAATATATAAGGGACTCCTCTGGACTTCTTACCACTCTGGTCCATCTACTTTTACCAAGAGGTAGCAGGGCCCAACAGCTAGCTTATTTTGGACTGGACCCATCACTGACCTTGGATTGGCTTTCTAAATCAGGCTCTAGAAAATCACCTAGTGCGCTTCCTTCCCTCCCTTCCCCAAATCCCCTTATCCCCTTCCCATAGTTTGATGGAATCACCAGTGAGGTATAAATGATATTTTTATCATGGGACTCAGGGATATCTGAATCCTGTCCTACCCATTACTGTTCCCAAAAAGTCCCTGAAGAAGATACATGAAGCAACCCTTTGAAGGCCCTTCATACTGGAGAGATCCTTTCCTCTTGTAAAAATTGTTTGGGCTTCTGACTTTATCCCAACAGGCTTACCTCAGGCCTCTGCACTCAATAAGTGGGTCACTGTCAGGAAGAAAATTCCCCACAATTGTTTCCCTTCTAACAGGGAATTGGCTGAAGTTTACAACTAGGCAGCATCTACTGTGCCTAGTTCATATACACAATCTAATCCTATCAGGGACTTTCACTCCATTTAATTTGCCCTTTATTTAATAACAGCTCTCATAGAAAGGGGAAGGAGAAAGCAAATTTAACCTAATTTACCAACCAAGCTTTAAGATACCATTGAATAGATGACAGATTTGCTGGATTCAGAGAGAAAAATCCAATATCCTTTAAGGTTTTGTTTCAGGGGGGTCAAATTTCCAGAGGCAGTAATATTATGTGGTCAGGTTTGACTGATCAAACTTCTGGATATGAGCAATGGCAGCAACAAAGTATTGCTTTTCTAAGGATTATTAATAATGCATTTGTAACGACTCAGAGACTGGGTATAAACTTTCAGTGACAGAATAGGAATGTACTCTGTCTGCAGCCACAGACATGAATCACTTTGATAAATTCTTTACGATGTTGCCTCATCTTCTGCAACTCTTGGATTGGTTAAGATTCCATAGTTAATCCTTCAATAACTTCCACAAGCACCTCATTACTCAACAGACTGTGACATCTTGGGTTGTAAAAGAGGTGCTGTTGTATAACACAGGCTCTGTGCAGCAGCCTCAGGTCATGAATATTAAGAGACAGCTTCAAATGAGTTGTTATCAATAAAGGCCTCCTGCCAGTCTCTATGCAAAAAATACACAGACATCAGGGGTGACTGGTACAGGTACTTCATGCTTTGCACTCTCCATGATCATCATCCTTCCCACCAGGCCATGCCTTAATAATTATGTTCATGGCTAAGACTGACTCTGCCATTTTCCTTTCTCCTATTGTCCTGTTCTGGCTTTTGTATTAAATTTGTAGTAATTTCATCAAGTGAATTGTGGAGCACTTAACTGGTTAGTTTGGTCAATTAACATTTATTGCATTTATTGTGTTTACTGGTATTTGGACTTCTATTTACCGAACTTTCTCCATGCCTTCCTCTTTGACTTGTTTTTCTTTTTCTTTTTTCCTAATTTTGCTCCACCTGGTTTGGAAGTCATTAATTCTATTTCTATACTTTTAGTGGTACCCTTGAAATTTTGCCATGCCTACTTAACTTGACAATGTCTAAATTAATTGATGTATTTACCATCCTTCTAAACACTATGAAGAACTTAGAAGACTTTGTTCTGTTCAATCCCTCCCAACATAAATGCAAATATTGTCCAGTATATTTCTTCAGTCTTGCTTGTTTCTCTTAACTCCACAAATTAGACATTATATTGTTTGATTCAGAAAATATTTGTTTGACTAACTCTCATGTTTACCAATTTCTTTGCTGACTATTCCTTTTTATATTTAAGACCTTCCTTTTGAGAAAAAAGTTCTTTTTCCTGAAGCATATTTTTTAGAAGTTCTGTAAATGAGAGTCTGTTAGTGAAAATGTCCTATGGTTTTCATTTTTAATGTCTTCATTTTGCCTGCATGCTTTAAAGACAGTTTCACTGGATCCATATTTCTAAGTTGACAGTTATTTTCTTCCAGCATTTTAAAGATATTTCACTATCTTATGGATTTCATGGTGGCTTATTTCTTTGTAAGTAACCCTTTCCTTGGCTGCTTTTAAGACCATCTCTTTATCTGCAATTTCATTGTTTCTATACCCAGGTGTGGAGTTCTTGTTAAGTATTTTTCTTGGGATACTCAGTGCTCCCAGATTCTGAGGATTCATATCTCTTATATATCCTAGAAAATATTCTCAGCCATTATATCTTCAAATATTTCTTCTCCCTCATTGTCTGTATTCCTCCTTGATCCTCCAATTACACATATATTAGATTTCCTCAAACCATCTTCCATGTCTCAATTATGCATTTAAATTTTTCACCTTCTTGTTTTTCCACAATATATTCCAGGTAATTTCTTAAACTCTGTCTTCTAGTGTGTTAATATTTTTCCCCCAGATATTTAATATGTTACTTAATCTATCCACTGAGGTTTTTAAGGAGGTACCAGGGATTGAACCTGAGACCTCATACATGTGAAGCAGGTGCTCAACCACTGAGCTACACCTGCTCCACTCCACGGAGATTTTTTTATTTATTTTTCTTGTGGGACAGGGAGATCAGAACCCAGTTAATCTAGAGCTTCTAGGCTCCAGAAGAGGAGTCTAGAGGGCTGGGTTGAAGTCCCATTTCTGCTACTGGCATCTCCATCACTTTGGGAGATATATATATACTTTAAACAATTTATTGAAGTATATCATTCATACATGAACATGCATAAACTATAAGTGTTCAGTAAACATCGTGAACTTACAAAACAAACATGCATAACATCATACAGGGCTCCCACACCCCGCCCCCCAAACACCCTGCATTGCTCTGAAACATTTGTTAACAAATCATGAAAGAGCATCGTCAAAGTATTACTACTAACTATAGTCCGTATCTTCCTACCCTACATATTTTTAAAAGGATTTATTTATTTACTTATTTACTTTAATGCATTTTTACCAGCCCCCCACCCTGGTCCCGTTTTTGCTGTTTCTGTGTCCATTCACTGGACAACTCTCTGTGTCCATTTCCTGCCCTCTCTTCTCATCCTTCTCCTCCTGTCTTCACTGGGATTCAATCCTCGGAATCTCCGATGTGGGAGAGAGGCGATCTACCACCTCTGCCACCTTAGTTCCTGGTTTTTCCGTGCATCTTGTCTTGGCTCTCCCCTGTGTCACTCTCTTGTTACGTCATCATCTTGCTGCGTGGCTCACGGGGCCTGGTCGTGCACCTGCACACAGGGCCTGGGGGGCTCACTGGCTAGTGGGGCTGGTGGCGCATATGGATGGGGCCTGGTGACCCACGCACCTTCTATATTTTTCTTTATTTTATTTTTACAGGGAGGTCCCAGGGATCGAATCCAGGTCCCTCCATATGGGAGACGGACGCCCAACCACCCGAGCCACATCCGTCCCCCTGCTATATCTCTTGAGCTTGACCAAAGATACCCAAAGTTACAGTCTTTTCCCATACAGGATGGTCATATAATAAATCAGGCTTAGTTTATCACCAGCTTTCTAAAAACCAGACCTAGGGAGAAAAACTAGGTCTGGGGACACATGCATGGTTTCTAATATAGTGAATGTTTAGCCTATCCTGATTATCACAAAATCAGGCCAGCGAGAATATTCACATTCCACAGTCTTTAACTTCAAATTCTAGCTGGCTCATTTTCCAGCTCTAACTGGCCAATTTCAATAGTCTATTATTTCATGATCACTCCTGCCCCCCTGTTTCCATCTTTTGTTTAAAGATTTCTACATAGTGTAATAGATTGTCCTTTCCTACAATGGTTGCAACAATATTTCTAATCCCATATATCCTCTCAGAACCTTGCCAACCCTCATGAAGAGCCTTCCCTGAAACCTGGGCAAGCCTTTGTGATTTCCCAGAGATGAACAGATAGACTGATGAAAAGAAAAAGAGGAGAGAGAGAGGAGAGAAGAGAGAGGGGAGGGGGAGGAGGGAGAGGGAGAGGGGGAGAGGGAGGGGAAGGGGGAGGGCGAGGGGGAGAAGGCTGTGGGAATGATGTTGCATGACTTCTGAACCTAGGCTGGAAAAAGTGACATGGCCTCTGAATGTATCTTTCTGCAGATGTTCACCCTTGGAAACAGTTACCATGCTGTCACAGGAAGAGGACACATCTAAGTGTTCTGGCTGGCAATCCCAGATAAGGTCCCAATCAACAGCCAGCAGAAATGAATGAACAAATCTTTAGAGTATTCTAGCTGCCAGCTATTGAGCCACCCCAGCCTCCAAGCAATCCATCTGAGGACATAGACATCAGGGAGACAATCCCCTTGTGTCCTGAGTTTCTGACCCATGCATGGTATCCATGAGCATAATAAATGGTTGTTTTATGCCACTAAGTTCTAGGATAATTTATTAAACATTAATAGATTATGAGAATACCAATTAGTTCATATTCTGTATTTGATCATTAACAACATCTGAGGTTCTTTGTGATCGAAATCAATCTCTCTTTCTGTCTCCCCCCCTCTTTTCTGCTCTCCCTCCCTTCCTTCTTCCCTTCCTCCCTCTTGTTGACTCTATCATACCTTGTTTCCTTATGTCTTTGGTAACTTGTACTGAGATTTCATATTTGGGTGAAGTTAATTTGTGGGTATCCTGAAGCCCCTTTGTTGAGAACATTTTCCTGCCAAGAGAATACCCATTTGTTTTGACTGGGCTCCAGAAGGTGTTACCCACAGGAACTACCTTAATTTTATCTCCTTTTGGAGTTACCCATAATGCATATATAATATGAATTCAAAACCCAAACCACAAGAGGGCAGGCCTACAATGACAAATTCTCAAGGGAAGCCTTTGTCACTACTTTTTCTCTACCAAGAGCCACGATAGGTTTGTTTGTTGGCTGCTTTTGTTGCAGACAAGTGAATTTTTCCTAAGCACATTCATTCAACCTATACATATTTATTGCATACCCTCTATATGTTCCTTTATAAAAATATGGCACATATACCTTTATATAACATTTCTAAGACCCCTAGCAGTATTGCAGCCAGGTTTACAATTTAGTCTTTAAAATTACCTTTCCAATTAGCTGTTTCACATACCTGTTGGAATTAACCAGAAGCTCTGTAAGATCAGGTTTATTATATTTTCCCTTTTATTTTCTTTAAACTCATAATGACTACAATAGTACAATACACACAGGAAATGCTCAGCACACATTTTTGAAGATGATTATTAGGCAACCAAGAGAAGCTTGGTAAACAAAACAGATGAAATTAAATTAACCACTGGCAACAAGAAATCTTCCTACAGAGAGATTTATAAAACAAAAAGTCTATAAGAAGGGGTGGCATGTGTTTCAGTTTTCTGTACAAGTCAATCATATATAAAGTTTTTAATGTTTAATAACCAGTAACACCTAGATGGACTAACTTGAAAAGACCACACACTCTCTTTATTTGTGTTTTTTCTTTGCTGGCTTTTCCTGTGCTATACAACTCCAAAGTGTAAATCTGAGGGCAGTAGGGACTTATTTTTTTTAAGGGCAAAAATACCCATTTTAAATTCTAGAATCAGAAAATATTAAGAGTAGGAACAACTGTATTGATTATCTGATACTCTTGTATAGTTGGATAAACTGAGATCACTTATTAATGGGTAAACTGAGGCTCAGAAAGGTAAAATGATCAATAGCAAGTTAGTAACAGAGCCAGGATTAGAATCTAGTTTTCCTTACTATCAGACAAAGGTTCCCACCAGTCTTCTTATTTTATGTGCTATTTACTGGGTAAAACAGCAACTCCTGCAATAGGCTGCTCTACATTCTAGGTTTCTTTGAACACTGGAAGCAGAAATGGATGTCGGAAACCTGGTCTAAGCCAATTTTACAGACGAGTGAGCAGAGGCCCAGAGAGGATTCTCCATCTACTCATGTTGGTCTCAAAACATCATATCTCCTTGACCCTTCCATTTTATTTTGTTCCTTTAAATTTCATTATACCCTCAACTCTCTTCCTCTTCATTTTACTCTCCATTTCTCCACAGAAACATGGACTATGTGCTTACAAAACAACACAGGCTTCCTGACATTCTGTTCAGAAAAAATATGCGATCAGAACTTGCATCAGAAAGACCTAAAAGGCAAGTTATCAGTGGATCCCAATGTAAACCCTTGGCTACAGCATCATGAACTGTGTTATGTTACTAAACAACTACACCATTGCTAAAATTTTCATTTGGGTCCTCTGCAGATGAGACACATAATCCCAAAAGGAAACCATTCACACAGTCTGCAATGTAAGTGGTGTCACTAGGATTGTGCAGTGCACAACATTATGAACCTTAGATGGTGGTCCTGATTTCATTCATTTCATATCCCCAGACTTTTTAAGGTCTTTTAATACTACCCGTAGCAAGAAGTTGAAATGAATCATGCTTGTCTGTCTCTTTCATCCTTTTCAATTTGTGAACAGCAATATTTACCCTCAGAGACTATCAAAACTTGAAATTAATGTGGTTTTGGTCACTCATTTATTTATTTCAAGGGCACCCACATCAACCAATGACAGTAACAGAACTCCATAACAGAAAACTATTAGTGAAGCAATGCTGTAGGAGTTCCATGGCAACAGTGGTTAGAACTAATGATTTCTGAGAAACATGCCTATTGCCTTTATTTTAATGTGTACTACAGGCTGTCCAGAGAATTGAATGCTTGACAGACTGTCTTGTTTCATCAGTTACCCTTCCACCTAGAGTTTTAAGCTTAGTGCCAAGAGCATAGAGGTGACTAGATTCTTGAGTAGTCTTGGTAGTCTTGGGTTGTTGACTATCCAAGATTCATTGTTTCCCTCCCATGGTATAGATATTTTTCCTGGGAAGTGGCTGCCCAGCCATAGACAACATTTCCTAGTCCCCTTACATCTAGATGAACTAGAACTAGCCAACGGGAAAGAAGCAGAAACTAATTATCTCTAACTATAGGGATGGAAGTGGTTTTAAAAGTTCCTCATATTGTCAACTCTTATTTTCTTTTCTGTTTCCTGCTTTTCTTCCTCTTTCTCTCATTTCTTTCTCTGACCTTCTACCATGTTGATCTCATCTTCTCAGATCTTCTTTCCAACTCTGGGCTCAGCTATGACCCTTTTTCTGATTCCTTGAACCCCTTTATTTTCATTAAAAATTTTTTCTTACTCTGAGACTTTTTTACTCTTAATTCTTTTTTTACTCAGCTTCTTCAAAATATTTTTATCACCTCCCCTCTCCTTCCTGCACTGTATCATTCTTCCTCTGGGGAAACAAAACAAAACAAAACAAAACAAAAAACAGATATTTTCACTGGTTCCATAGTCATATTTTATATTTTTCTCTTGAAATACTGTAAACACTAAAGGAAAAACCAGCTGTGTTGGGTGGGCTTGGCAGAAAGGCATGCTAAGCCCCTTAGCAATGAACCAGTGACGATGTAAAAGAAGAGCCAAGACCAGGCAGGAGAAAGAGGTGGAGAAAACTAACCCGGTTACAAACAAAGTTGCCGTCGACAACTTGGGAAGTCCAACTCATGATGTCCAAAGGAGTGTGCAATCTTCAGCCTTAATCTGGACAGGTACCAGGAGCTCAGTTGTGGAGTCTGAGCTTAAGCAATACCCAAAGACTCAAGGCCAAGTCTGCTTTCTTCTCACAGTCTGCGTAACCCAGGCTGTTGAGGCAGGTCAGCAGTGCTGAGGAATTATGGAAAACGGAATCCAGTTCCCTCTGGGACAGGGCTGGCAGGAGCTCAGTAGGCAATCTTGAGATGAATTAACAGCAGAGTTCTAATGTCCACAGAAAACTCGAGTGCCAGGTGGAGAAACCGAGGCAGAAGTCAGAGACACCTGCCCTAGCAGAGATATCAGGTGGGCCTCAGAGAAGGGGATCTGGGAGAGGGATGGCTGCTGAATGATCCAGGATGTAGCAGTAAAATACCATTTTACATCCTTGATGTATTCCTTACTCTACTTTTTTCTCACCAACTCCTTCAAAGCTTTTCTATAATTAACCACAATGTGAGGAAAAACCCTTAAAGGGCTAACACTCCCTGCTCTTCACTGCTTTGATGCAGCTCAAATAGTTTGCCATGTTTATTTACATCTTCAATTCCTTGTCACACACAGTGGGTCTATCCCATTACTGTCTCTTCCTCTTGTCAGATCAGCTTGAAGGAGGCTTAAATGCCCTGACTAGAGTATCAAACTCAACACCGATTGCTGGTGTTTTATTTGGCACTGTGAAGATGTCACAGTTACACATGCTTCCTCTCTGGCTTACCCCACCTCTACCCTCCCAGGAGCAGCTGGTACCCAGAATAAACAACTGGATGAGGAGGAGGACAGACAGCATCCCTGAAACATCTCTCATCATCTGGTAGCCCTGTCAGTAAGGGAAGCAGCTCTCAATCAGCAGCAGGGGTGGCTGTAGCATCCTTTGAGGGTCTGATGAAGACATATTTAATTCAAGAAACAATTAAGCAGGATGTATATTGGGAGCCAGATTTCTTTTCCCATCCATTTTCACAGTTGCTGTAATAATCTAAGACTTCTAAAAATACAGCCATAAGGATGGCACAACCAGAGCCTGCTAACTAAAATATAATGAGGCTAAATGAGCCACAGATTCATCAGCTTTTAACAGGAATGGCCCAACGCCTCAACATTTCTTTTCCCAAATATTACCCAGCCAATATCTGGCTTGAGAGCCAATACCTCTCTCCTGCTACTATTTGTTTTATTTCTTTAAAGAGACCCAAGGGGGAAACAAAAAGACCAACCACAAAGCTGCTGAAACAAGATGAGGCATATTGCAAGGGAAAGGCTGGAGGAATTCACGGGCTGAAATTGCAAAACCCCCAAGAAGAAACACAATCAGATGGCACAACTGTCTTCAGTGAGATGCAGAGCTTTCCCAAGGACTGTGACATGGGTGAAATACAGGAGACTGTAGGATTCTGGAAAAGATATTGGACTTGGAATCAAAATGCCTGGGTTCAAGTTCCTGGGTGTAGGATCTTGGGCATGCCAATCCTTGGGTTTCCATTTCCTTAATGGCAGTTCGGTGACAAGGTTGCTTGTCTTACAGATTTATCAGGATGAGTAATGGCATATTGGATGGGAAAACACTTTATGAAGTGTGAAAGAACCGGTGCTGGGGATTGAACCTGGGACTTCATATGTGGGAAGCTGGTGCTCAACCACTGAGTCACATTAGCTTCCCTGAGTTGTTTTCTTCGTTTGTTTTGCTTGTTGATTGTTTTTTGTGTTTTTTTTTTTTTTTCAGGAGGCACCGGGAACTGAAACTGGAGACCTCCCATGTGGGAGATGGGCGCTCAACTGCTTGAGTCACATCTGCTCCCCTAGTCAGTGTTCTTTGGTTGCTGTGTGGGTTATGGGGACCAATCATTGCTTCTCTCCAAGACTGGAAACAATTAAAACATACATAGAGGAGTTAAAAGGTGTATCAAAAGGTTATCTTCATTACTAGTTAAATTGGATTGAAGGACATGGCTTGACTTGTGGGGTCCTATGACTTCTGCACAGATTTAACCTTACTCACCTGCAAGTCATAGACAGATATTCTGACTATATCCTTTAAGGTATTATCATTTTCTCTCTTCATATTCTGCTTCTGTCTTTTCAATTATACTAGAAGGCTCTGGAGAGCAGAGATTATGCCTTATATTTCTTTGTATCCCCAGAGTTTTCCACACTGCATTCTGTCTAATAAAGGATTGCAATTAACCACATTTGTACTATATTTTTCTGTGTAAAGTCCCTTTCTCCACTAGCCTGTGAGTTCTTAGAGGGCAGGGTCATGTCTTTTCCTTCCCATTGTCTAGTACATAATAGTTTCTTTATAACAGTATGCTGAAGGATAATGAAAACAAAAGGGCACCAAATGTTCTGGTGCCACTCAGGGGTTATAGGGAGGAACTTAAAGTAGAGATGTCTCTAAGGATTCCATTCTTGACTGTAGAAATAACTCTACCTGAAAATTATTTAGCTTTAAGGATTTATTTGAGACAGTTTCCCCCTTGACAAACTTCAGCTTTTTGTCTACTGTCAGGCACCTTGGTTGTCTGGGCATGTGGGGCCCTGGACATCTTAATTACAGTAACTCTGCTAATATCCTTAGCAGGGAAGAACTGTCACTTGGTAATGAGAATCATAACAGAAGCCTGTGACATCCGATGTTCCAGAGTATAACACTGAACATTGTTCCTCTCCCAAGGGACACAAACATCTTGAAATAATTTCCTTTGGAGGTGCTGGTGGAATCAGCTCACAGCATGATATCCAGGCTCCTGGCCCATGTACAGGAAAACTGTGAGAAGTAACATCTCTACCCCCTGCGTCATCAGTCTCCCTGGTACCCAGGGGAGAGACGGCACTGCCGGGACTGGAATGGGAATCAGGGGTGTGATGAGGGAAAGCAGCAGAGGTGAGGATGAGATGGTGCAGTCTCCTGAAGGGATGAGTCCTCAAAACACTCTTCTGAAGAGTGATGCTCTTAGATCAGGGCCTCTCAGATCTGAGAAAGAATACTTTAAGGGACAGACAGGCTCTTGGTGCCTAAGTGGGGTGCCTGCTGGCGGACACAGCGCACTCACTCACAGCCACCCGGACAGGGCTGCTCTACTGCCAGGTGCTCTTCTCTGTGTGAGCCCCTCTGCCTTTTCTAGGCCCTGAGGGCTCAGTGAATCGGATGTCACCCACCCAAAATATGCCTGCACGTCGGCACCTGTGTTTTGTGCTCAACCCTGGACTGCATATTCTTTGTGGGCACCTGAGAATCTCCTGACTTTGCCCTTCTTCTGGAACAAATCAGAATAAAACAGCTTTACTCTCAGCTCCTGTAGCAGTTTGGCAGTTTGATATAGTCATGAATTCCAAAAATAGATATTGGATTATGCTTATAAACTGGTCTGTTCATCTGGGCATGATTAAGTTATGATTAGGGCTTTGATTGAGCCACGTCAGTAGGGTGTTGAGCCCTGCCCCTTGGTGGGTGGGGATGCAAAGATAAAAGGCCATGGGCTAATGACAGAGTTGGAGTTTTGATGCTGGAGCTCTGATGCTGAGTTTTGATGCTGGAGCCTGGGGAAGTAAACACACAGAGGAGCTTGGTTGTGAGGAAGGAGAAAAGGCCCCTGGAAAAAAGATGAGCTATCCGCCTGATAGTCTACAGCTGGCCTTGTGCAGAGAAGCAAGCCTGAGCCCGGAGAGAAGCAAGCCCCGGGAAGAGAGGAACCCAGGAAGACTGAACTCTTGGCAGATGTCAGCAGCATTCTTGCTCCAGTACGTGGCAACAGACTTTGGTGAGGGAAGTGACTTATGCTTTATGGCCTGGTAACTGTAAGCCTCTACCCTAAATAAATACCCTTTATAAAAACCAACCAATTTCTGGTATTTTGCATCAGCACCCCTTTGGCTGACTGATACAACACCTATCTCTGAACACGATGGCCAAGCAGTAGATGTACTAGAGGCACAGTCATTGCTTCTGGTCCAAGGCCTTGGTGCTCTGCCTCAGTGGGCCCCACACACCTGGTTCTGTATCCACAGAGCTGGCACAGGATAGGAAGGACTAAGGAACTTCAAAAGCAACAGACGGACACGTCCGATGTAGAGCTGTGCAGCTGCTGGCCGACATGGCTCTGAGCTTGAAATGTTATTGCTAGTGAGACTGAGACTGTGGAACTAAATTTTTAAATTTTAAATAATTTAAATTTTAGAAAGAATAACCAATGGAGTTATTACAATAATTTTAAGTATGTGAATCAAGTATTTCCAAGGAAAATTTAGTGTCCAAATTGAGATATACTGTAAATATGTACATAGGATTTTTTTCCTTTTTCTTTTAGGAGGTACCAGGGAATGAACCCAGGACCTCATACAAGGGAAGCAGGTGCTCAACCACTGAGCTACATCTGCTCTCCAATGAGAGTTGGTTTTTCCATTTGTTTGTTTTATTTTTAGGAGGTACCTGGGATTGTGCCTGGGACCTCGTACATGGGAAGCAGGCGCTCAACCACTTGAGCTACATCCACTCACACATGGGATTTTGAAAACCTGGTATGAGAAAGAATGTAATATTACTTCTAATATAATACTAATTTTTTTATTGATCACATGTTGAAATGATAATATTTTGTATATACTGGGTTAAATAAAATACATTATTAAAATGAATTTCACCTATTTTTTTTTCACTTCTTCCACTGTGGCCTTCAGAAAGTTTAAAGCTGCATATGTGGCTTTCATTACATTTCTACTGGACAGTGCCAACCCAGACCATAATTCCAGTTCTCTTTACATGGAGTTTCACCTGACAACATTGACCATCCAGCAAACCTGCCTATTGGTCCTCTGTCCAGTGCATTCCACTTCAATGCCATATACGTTGGGGGTCTTCAGTGTGCTGGATGTTGCTCTGGGTATTGGGAATATAGTGTGCTGGCTCTCAGCAAACTGGCATTCCAAAGGGAGATAAGGGCAATAAACAAAGAGCCAAGAAAAACATCAGATAAGTCCAAGTGCTATGCAGAACTTAAAGTAGGGTAATGTGACAGAGAGAGACTGGGTGACGAGTTTAGATGGGGTAGCGAGGGGAGCTACTGAGAGATCATAGTGGTCTGAACAGCTGGGAGCCAAGCATACCAGGTCAGGAGGAACAACTGGTCAAAGGCCCCAAGCAAGGAATAAGTTGGAGTGCTTGTGAAAGAAAAAGAAAATCTGTGTGAATGGCATACAAGACAAGGTGGACAGTAGTAGGAGAGGAGGACCTAGAGGGAGCACTGCACCAAGAGTCCATGGACCCATGTTTGAGCCTCTGCTCTCCTATCAACCAGGCGTGGATCCTGGACAAGTCGCTTATCCTTTTGGGAGTAGTCTTAGTTTCTTCGTGTTAAATGGGGTGGGTTGCTAAAGGATCTTCCATTTGTTCTGAAAGTATATGACTTTATTTCTCTTCCACATAGTCTAAGGAATAAAGATCCTGTCCTGGAAAATGAAAAAACATGGAAACAAATGGAAACATCTTGGCCTTCTAATTTCTCTCATGATTTAGCACTGTTTATCTGATGCTTCCTTTTCCACCCTCTTCTTTTTCTAAGAAAATGAAAATTACTTGACATCTAGCTTCTTGTACAGTATTCAAAGGGTAAACGTCTAAATTCCCTGGTGCACACATAAAAATATTTTTCTTTAAAACTGGGGCCTGTTTCTTCATACGAACAATTAGATATCATGTACAGAGACTGCCCTCCTTCCTTTATAATTATACTTACAATTCTCTCAGAAGTCTATAAATAATTTCCCAGTTTTCAGAAATTTATTTTCTAAGAATCCATTGCTGGGGAAATTTGGATTCTCAGATTGTCAATGACTCTGCCAAAGTTTTATCTGTGGGAAAATGTTACTGAGGAAATCACATATATAAGAGCCACATCTCCAGGGAAAGAAAAAAATACCTGGTCATACTCATTCATCATTACAATTTAATAATGCAAAAGAGAAGCCTGTGGGACTACATCCAAGGGGCATTTCAATTACATTTGTAACCAAGGGGCTGCCTGATAACCAGCTTAATAACCAGCTCTGGTTCTCAAAGAATGTGACTTAGGAGGGGGATTCCTAGGGCAGAGGAGGGGGATGCAAGAGTTTGCCATTGTATTACGACACATGAGAATGAGAACGCAGTCCTAGGAATGGAAGAGAGATGAGGTTTACTTTATTTTCAGAGAAATGGGAGGAATAGGGGAAAGAATGATGATGATGGTGAGAATAGTAATAACCAACATTGGTGGCACTATAGTGCTTTGCATGTGTTAAATGTTTTAAAGAGCTAATGTGAGTCACTAACTTAAAGAGCTTAAACAGTGCCTGGCACATCCTAAGTGCCCTTAATCAATGACCAACAGATGCAGGAAGGTAACATTCCAGCTCCTCACCCATGTGGGGACAGGACAGGACCTGTGCTCTTCCAGAGCTCATAAGAGAGAACAAGCCAGAGTTAACCTCTGTGGGATTTTGCTTGAGATCACATCATTGCTGGGCCTCCTTTCTTTTCCCCTATTGGTTATTCTTGGGATCACTTCCTAATAAGTGGCTCTCATATGACTGTTTGTCCAGGGTTCAGGTCTGCTGCTAGGGAGCCCAAACTAAGACTAAGCTTCCAAGCCTACCTTCTCATTTATTTCCTGCTGCTGCTACGCTAGGGCATGATCTAGCAGATACTTGGGGCTCAATACTGGTCCCCTATGTTTGTTGCAGGCAATTTCTGTCACTTGCTTCTTTGCCCTCTGGGGAAGGCAGACACACTCTCATTTCTTCATCTGATCTAAGCATTTCAAAGTAAACTCAAGCTCTTTTTATCTCAGAGGGCCCAGGGTCCAATCCTCAGGCACTCTATAATTAGCGGATCCCGCAGCTGCCAACATAGAGCCTGGGCTCTGTCCGTGGGGAGACAGTTGTCCGGATTTGAAAGAACATCTTAGGGAAATCACTAAAGCATGTATGCTCAGTGTTAACCAGACTCACTGATCACAGGATAGGGGACAGGGGAATCTCGTTCTTGCCTCTTCTCATCAAACATGGCCTAACTATGTAACTAGCACTGGCATGTGTTGGCAAGGCAGGAAATAATATCTTGTGCACCAAGTACATAGGGGCACAAGGAACCATCTCTGGAGCTGTTCCTGCCCTGGGAGCTCACTGTTACTGCACATCTCATGTCCTCTGAAGCTCACATCCCTATACCACTCATTGCCCACAAACCCTTCTTGGGAGCATGGTCATGCTGCTGTTGTTTTTTTAAACACTGTCCCTCAGTCCTCTATGCCCTGCCAGCTACAACCCTCTTTTGCCCTCACTTTATGGTCAAACTTCTTCAGAGAGCTATCTAAACTCAGTGGTTCCATTTCCTCATACCCCACACTCACTTGTCAACCATTCTGATGTGCTGCCCATAACTCCACTAATACAGTGCCACTAAAATTGCCATGACCTTCATGTTGCTAAGCACCATGGTAATTTTCATTCACACTTTTTTTGACCTCTCTGCAGCAGCAGGTGACCTTCACCACTCCCTTTTTTCTATTTCTCTGGCTTTCAGAACAGTTGCACCTCCAGGTTACTCTTTTACCTCTCATGCTGCCTTTTTGTCTTCTTTGCAGACTGTTTCTCCTCTACCTTTGGCTTTTCTCAAAAGCTTGATTCTAGGCCCTTTCCTCTCCTCTCTCTACATTCTTTCCCCAGTGTGGTAGTTTGAGATTATTTATGAATACCAAAAAGAGAGATTGTGTTTATAAAATAATTATTCCTCTGGGTGTGATACCCTTTGAATGCATTAGATTCAGCTGACACGTCTTGATTAAATCACCTGTTAAGATTAGGGCTTTGATTTGACCATGTCGGTAGGGCATGACTCAGGGTTGAGTCCCTGCCCTCTTGGTGGGCTGATAAAAATGGACACTCACAGAAGTTACACGGAAGAGGAGAGAGCTCTGTCAGTTTTGATTCTGGGGACACAGGAAGAGAGACGAGCCATTTGCCTGATAGTTGGCAGCCAAAGAAACAGAGCAGCTGAGCAGCTGAGAAGGCCCATGAGACCAGGCAGAGATTGTCTGCCATCTTGCTTCAACATGTGGCAACTGACTTTGGTGAGAAAGCACCCTTGAATTGGACTCTTTAGGACCTTGTAACTGTAAGCTTTTACCCCAAATAAATACCCTTTATAAAAGCCAACAGATTTCTGGTACTTTGCATGAGCACCCTTTTGGCAGACTAATGCACCCAGCCTCTACATTCCCAGTTTCCAATACTCCTTTACAGAGGGCTCACAAATATGTGCATCCTCAGTTCAGGTCTTTCCTAAGCTCCTGACTTAAAAGTACAACTGCTCACTGGAGGACTCCTTTTGGATGTCTCAGCAGCACCTTAAACTCAACATAGCCCAGAATAGATTTGATTTTCCCTTCCCTCCTCTTATGAAAAAAAAAAAAATAAAAAAAAATAATAATAATAAAATAAAATTAAAAATAAATAAATAAATAAAATAAAATAAAATAAAACCTGGTCCTTATCACAGTGAAGGCACCATGATAGAGTTATTTGTTGGAAACCTTGGATTTATTTTAAATGCCTTCTTTATTTTTATCTACATAATCCATCACATCCAGTTTATTTGATCTCTTTTATATTTTATAAAAATAAATTTAAATAAAGTATATGTTTTATATAAAATATATTTCCAATCTTTCCCCCTATCTTTTCACCACGACCACCCTTGCCCGAGCAGCCCCTTCTCTTCATTTGGACTACTGCAATGACTTTGTTTTCTTTCTTGCAATGACCTTTAACTGTCTACCTGCATCAACCCTGGCCTCTGTCCAATCTATTCTTGTCTAGGCAACACAGTGATCTTTTTAAAAGGCAAGCTGTTTCCTCATTTTCCTTAATTCCTTCATTGGTTTACAATTACTCTTAGCATAAACACAAAATTCCCTCATGTGGCCCAAAGGCCCTGTTCCATCTAACTTCCACCCACCTCTTTTGTTCCTTGTTCTACTGTACCCTCTTCCATGTAAGCTGCCCTGGCCTGACTTCAGATTTCAATCCTCCTGTACTCACCATGCCTCTTCCCACCATAGGACCTTGAGCTATCTGTGTCCTTCTCTTTTTGTCCAGTTAACACTTCATCTTTCAGACCCCAGCTCAAAGAAGCCCTCCTTAGCCATACCATCTAGGTCAAATTTCCCTAAAGGTTTCTTTGCAGTGCTTGTCATGTTTGGAATTTTCTGTTTGTGTGATTATTTTATGCCTGTCTGCTCCATGATAAGTTTAATGGGATAGGGACCATGTCTACTTTTGCTTTTCTTGTATCTTCATAGATAGTCTGGCCCAGTGCTTGATTCATAGCAGGCACTCAAATATGTTTTAATAAATACTGCAGAATGAAAATATAATAATTCATTCACCAAATATATCTTGAGCACCTACTATGTATTAATGGCTTGTAGGTGCCAGATATAGTAAACAAAATAACTGTATAATACCTCCCCACCCCCCACTATTAAGCAGCTAACCTGAACTGGGCATTGTGTTAAGTGCTCAATATATTTGTATTAACAGCTCTATGAAGTAAGCAATATTATGCTGTAGTTGGCTGAATGGTAGTCCCTATAAAGACATGTCCACATGCTAATCCCTGGAAGCTGTGACTATTACCTTATTTGGGAAAAGGGTCTTTGCAGATGTAATTAAGGATCTTGAGATGAGGTCATTCTGGATTTATCCAGGGGGGCCCTAAATCCAATGCCATGTGTCCTTATAAGAGACAAAGAGAGGAGAGACACAGGGAGAAGATAAAATGGCCTTGTGAAGACAGAGGCAGAAATTGGAGTGATGCAGCCCCAGGCCAAGGAACGCCCGGAGCCACCAGAAGCTGGAAGAGATGAGGAAGTATTCTCCCTTAGAGCCTCTGGAGGAACCACAGCCCAACACCTGGATTTCGTGCTTCTGGCTTCTAGAACTGTGAGAGAATCAATTCTGTTGTTTTAAGACACAAAGTGTGTGGTAATTTATTATGGAAGTTGTAGGAAACTAGTACACACGTCCATTTTACAGATGGGAAAACCGGAGACACTTGGGAGGAGATGAGACTGGCCACAGCTTGCAGGGCACCCTGAGTGATGCTCCGGTGCACCCAGAGCAAAGGCAAGGAATTCACTTCTAAAGTGCGATCAAAGAAAAGAGAGAGGCTGCTGATGGAAATGACCCAAAGAAAGGGAAGGGACATGATGAACAGAGAGGGAGCTATGAAGGAAGATCCCACAAAGGCCATGTGTCTTGGGTTCTGGAAGCTTCTTCTCAAGTCCTAGCCCTAAGAATCCCTAGTGTATATTACATTTGTAAAGGTAATAATTAAACTTTTTCAGAAAACTTTCAGAGAAGATTTAATTACAAAGCCAACATGAAGTTGCCCAAAAGTTCCTTTTTCTTCTTTAAAAATTTTTCTCAAACTTCCCTTTTTCAGAAAAATCTCCTAGAAATTTTACCAGATCCTGACAAACAAGACAAGCCCTGGTTAGAGTAGCCTCCTTTAATGAGGTCTATGTGCATTAATGAGGGTTCTATTGAATTAGAATCTGGGAGAGGACAGGCTAGGCTGCCTTTAACATTTCTTCTTCTTTTAAAGACAGTATTTGCTGAACTATAGTACAGCATTCTAACAAGAGAAATAATTAAGTTATTTAAGGACAACAGTAAGACAACAACCCATGCTTCCATGCTGGAAGTCATTTTACAACTTATGAAAAGTTCTTATACTCTTCTCATTTAATTCTCCCAACAATCTTCAATGTAGATGTTAAACTTTTCATCCATGTATTACTATTGAAGAAAACAGGGCAGCTCTGGGAGATTAAATGATCTGTGCAAAGTCACATAACTAGTAAGAGAAGTGAGAGCTCATGTTACATCCTTTAAATCCAAATCCTATGCTCCTCCCAACCATGTATTTTAGCAAAAGTACTTCTGCAGAGAATATTGAATTTACTCATTAAGAGGTGACATTTAAGTTTTTGCATAAGCCAACAGCTCTCCTAAGTGTAAGAATGACTTCCCTCACCTATGTTCCTGACAACCGTGCAAAAGAATGAACTACAAAGCCTTAAACTTCAATTTCTTTGAAATGTTTTACTCCTCAGTCTTCACTGATACTACTTACAATGAGAATTCTTATTAATGTTTTGTTTTATTTGCAGAAGAGAGTTACTGACTTATGCAAATTTCAAATCAAAACTTAAAAAGCATAAGAAGTAAATGAACATGATACTGTTAAGGACCTAGTATGCTAAACTTCCTAGGTTAATGTCACATTTGAAAGTGTTAGGTCCTCAAATTTTCTATGTGAATGACTTACCCTTCAGAACTAAAGAGACCTGTCCTCCCTAGAGAACATTTGCAAATTTCTTCATAATGGGGGAAAAAACAAACAAAAACAACCTCAAATTATTGATTTGCAAAAGAATTACCCAGCATGCAGCGAGGAAGAAATAGTCTAGTAAAATAAGTTCTAAAATGAGCCAGCTGCAGCGAACAGTCAGAACGAAGAGTACTCTTATGTTTTCCCTTTGCCCTAAGTTAGCCTACATTCCTCCTGCTGTTCTCATTCTTTAAAAAAGTGAGGACTAACTTTCACTGTATCTTGAAGAGTAACATGAAACTTTCTAACAGTTTCTGATTCCCTAACACTTTTGTGTGTTTGTGATTGTCTGTGGTGGACACTGCTCCTTCCCTCTCTGGTATCTTTTCCCCTCTTCCTTCTTCCTTGCTGAAACCTGATTTTGTTCTGGAATCCACTTCTCTACCACGCAGCCTGAGTGGTGCAGGGAAGCTGAAAGCATCTCCTGCTCCAGGATAACCCTTGATCAGTCTAAGGCAATGATTCTCAAAGTGTGGTCCCTGAAAACCAGAGCTTCAACATTGCTGGAAACACAGAAATGTCTATTCGTAATACCCCTCCAGATCTCTGAATCAGAAATTTTTGGGGTGAGGCCAGGGATCTATGTGATTCTTCAGGTGATTCTGTTGCACACTAAAGCTTAAGAACAACCGATCTAAGCCAGTGGGTTCCTATCCCTGGTCTACTTTGAATCACCTGATGCTTTGAACACCACCCCCCTTCCGCCATCCAAAGATTTGGGTTTAATTCATCTGTGGTGGAACCTGGGCATGGGAAGTTGTTAAAAAAACTCCCCAAGTGGTTCTAATTTACAGACAGATTTGAGAAATACTGATCAAATCCAACGAATGATCCAGTCTAAAATAATGAATTGCAGTGTCAAGGAAACGGATACCTCCATTTCCTTAATGCTGACTGATGAACAAATCTGTTATTGACAAAATTATAGCCATTGGTGGTAGCACTAGAGAGCTGCAGGCTGATGGACTGGTCTTTGCTATTAAATCAATGATGCTCTTTTTTAAAAAAATAAGCAATGATGACTTTATTCATAGTTACCTGGTAGGGAAAAGACAGTTGAATTCAATTCTATTGAAACAAAGGACAGAACCTCTCCCTTTTATTTTGAAATAATTTCAAACTTCTGGCACATAAAAACCTATATAGAGCATTCCAACATATCCTCACTTCCAGATACCGAGATCCACCAATTTTTAACATTTTGTCACATTTGCAGTATTCATTCCATCCATCCATCCAAGGGTAGTTTCATATATCATGCTCCTTGAACATATAATTACCACATGTAATATTTCCACACACATTTTCAAAGAACAAGGATATTCACTTATGTAACTACCTTAGTTATCAAGTTCGAGAACTTTAACACCTATATAAAACTTATAATGTATATTCCAATTTTTTCATATGTCCTTTTGGGCCTTTTCTCCTCCATTATTAGATCCAATCCATGATCATATACTGCATTTTACTGTCATTGTCTCTTTAGTTGCTCTTGTTTTTAAATTGTGGAAATATGCACACAACATAAACTTTCCCATCCCAACTGCTCCCAAGCATACCATTCAGTGGCATCAGTGACAGTCACAATATTCCACTACCCTCACCACTATCTCCAGGACTTTCATATCACCCCAAACAGAAACCCTACATCCATTATGCATTAACTTCTCATTTCCCATTCCCCCATCCCTGATAACCTGTACTCTACTTTCTGTCTCTATGAGTTTACATATTGTAGCTATTTCATATAAGTGGAATCATACAATATCTGTCCTTTTATGTCTGACTTATTTCATTCAACATGTCTTCAAGGTATCCATATAGTTGCATGTATTCATTCCTTTTTAAGGCTGAGTAACAATTCCATTGTATGTATACACCACATTTTGTTTACTCATCTACTGACATTTGGGTTGCCTTCACCTTTTGGTTATTGCAAATAATGCTGCAAGGAACTCTGGTATATGAATATTTGTCCAAGTCCTTGATTTAAATTCTTTTGGGTATATACCTAGAAGAGAGTCATATGGTAGGTTCTACATGTAACGTTTTGAGAAACTGCCAAACTGTTTTTCACAGTGGTTACACCATTTTACATTCCTACCAACAATGTCCAAGGGTTCCTATTTTTCCACAACTTTAGCACTTATTATTTTCTGTTTTTCTAATAATAGCTATTCTAGTGGGTGTGAGTTGGTAACTCATTGTGATTTTGATTTGCATTTCTCTAAATGCCCAGTGATGTTGAGCATCTTTTCATGTAGCTTACTGGACATTTGTATATCTTCTTCAGAGAAATGCCTATTCAAATTCTTTGCCCATTTTTCTAAAAATCGGGCTGTCTCTCTTTTTGTTGTTGAGTTGTAAGAGTTCTTCACATATTCTGGATATTAAACCCTTAGCAGACATATGTTTCCCAAACATTTTCTACCATTCTGTTGGTTGTACTATTATACTCTTTTATTTCTTCAAGAGTAAAAGTCTTTAGCCTCAGGGTTGATAAATTTTCAAGGGGTAGGAGACAGACAGTTCAATAGCAGTTTGCCAGCGGAGACATACCCAAATTGGTATTTTTTTTTTTGTATGGAAAGAGGTAAAAATAATTTGGAAGAGAATTAGTGGAAAACCAAGCAATCTTAACCCATAATCCAAGCTCATAACCATTGCTAGCATACCGTTACTTTCCATGGAGGTTGAGACCAGGCAGTGTAAAAGGCAAGGAAGAGAGAACTTCACTGGAGGAAACAAATGAAGATCCCATACAGAATGGCAATATTTTGTGATTGCATATAACATCTAAAAGAGCACACATATACTTCTGGAGTCAACATTTGTTTGAACCTAAATACCATGTCAGTTACAATTTATATCCACTCTCCCTCCTTATCCTAGGGAAAATTTCTTCTCACTTATCAGGAGAAACAAACCATGAAGACAGAATCTAAGAGCCAAATTCAGTTAGTAGCTGCCCAGCTCCTGTGATCTATCTCCAGCTTCCAAAGGGAAATTTCTTTGTTCCATAGGGCCCATCTGAGATGAAAGTTGGATATACAGATGGCTTTGCCTAGATTTGGTCCTAAAGGATAATCTAGTGGCAGAAACTCAGGGAGTTCATTACCCAGTTAGCCACAATCCAACCTAATAATTGTATTTTATCCATACAAATGTTTCCATATTGTAATACATAATTGATGGCATGTGATAGCTTAATTGGTAGCATTTTTTTCTTTCTTAGTAGTTCATAAAATAACACTGTATATCTTACAATGACATCTTAGATTTGATGAAATATGGCATCAAATATTTATTGAGTCCTATTATTATTCAAGCCCTAAATGATTAGACTGGAGATAGGAGACTGAATGAAATAGATTCCCATTCCTGAGGAGCATGAAGACAAAAGAATAAGTACGCATACCCAGAGCTAAATCTTTTGTAGAGGATGGAATATCAGTTACAATGGTTGGAGTACATCTGTGTGGCGGGGAGTAGGGGGCAATGAAGGGGAGAAGTGGTGACAGGTGAGGTTGAAGAGGTAGTCTGGATCCAGACTATTAACAACTTGAATGCTGACCTAAGGAATTTAGAGGTTATCTCCTAGGTCTGTGGTTCTCAAATGTTTTAGTCCCAGAACCCCTTCATTCTCTTAAAAATTACTGAGGACCCCAAAGAGCCTTTGCTGATATGGGTTATATCTATTGATATTTAATCTTTAAAAATTAAAGCTAGGAAATTTTAAAAATATTTATTAAAAATAACAATGAACTTATTACATGATAATATAAATAACATTTTTTTCAAAGAAAAATAACCATATCTTCTAAAACAAAAACAAAAACAAAAAAATAGAAAGAAGGGTGGATATTGTTCTACATTTCTGTAAATCTCTTTAATGTCTGGCTTATAAAGGACAGCTGGCTTTCATATCTGCTTCTGCATTCAATCTGTTGTGATACATTGTTTGGGTTAAAGTACATGAAGAAAATCTGGCTTCAAAGGGAAGGTCTCATGGACTTCCTGAAAGGGTTTTAGGGATTCCCAGTGGTTTATGGACCATACCTTGAGAACTGTTGCTCTAGGTGATGATGCAAACCCATAGAAAGATTATCAGCAGATGACAGTTAATTCTGTAGCAATGTGAGGATGAATTAGAAAAGAATTGGTTGGATAATAGGATGATGAAAGGAAACAATTAAAATAGCTCAGGCAAGAATATAGGAAGCCCCTCACTTAAAACAGAGGCAGTGGGGATGCAGAGGAATGAATGGATTCACAACATGTTAGAGTCAATGGCAGCTGGTAACCAAAGGCATCCAGGGTAGCAGAAAGCAAGGCAGGGATGACTTCAGGTATTCAGGTTTGGATGGTGATGATAAAAGGGTACAGATTAAGACACAGGAAGATCATTTCTGGGGTCCACTGACCAATCAGGAAAGGAATAAGCCAAAAAGAGAAATGATGTGAAGATTTCAGACTCATGACTCAAGGAGCTCTAGACAGATGGATCTTCTGTTACTTAGGTAAGATTTGGAAAGCTTACCTGTTTAAATTGCTATACTCAATACTGTCTAAAGTGATATCAAAAGAGTGTTTGTGTAAAGAAGTTAAAATTATTTTCTTTAAAATACAAATATCCCTGAGATTTAAGGAGGTAGGGAGCTCCTTAACTCTCCTTAACTGATCAAGCACACCTTTACCATTGGTTAGGTTAGTCAGATTGCTTTTCATCTTAAAGGAACACACAAGAACTTCAGATCACAGACCACAGTAGGATAAACGGCTTGGGGAGATGCCATGGTGGGGACTTTGGGTCTACTATGGGATAAGGATAAGCAAGCAGGAAAAAGAGAGGGGAAATGTTAATTCCTTGCAGGGATATTACTATATGGATATTTCTAGTTTAAGAAGTGAGTGGATGGAAGAATGAAGTCACTGGGTAGCTGGTAGGCAAGGAGGGGTATTTAGAGCTGGGAAGGTACCAAAAACAATTTGCTCACTTTAAAGTATTTTCGGAGGCTTCTATTCAGTTCCAGAGATTAGATGAGAGGCAGACAATTCTATTAGAAAACAGGTTCCAAGAGGTAATGAATTACATACCCAGAAAGCTTCTCATTATGCCTGAAAGTGTCAACAGAGCAAGTAATATGGACTGGGGGAGTGTATAATTCAAGTCTGTGACTGAGACACAATCCCCATTCTCTAGAGAAAAAGGGCAGAAAAGAGGGCATACATTTCCTTCTAAATTCTACAAGCTAGGGGCTCAAACCCTTATGCATAAGATAGGGGCCTATGGACAGTTCTCTGGGTTAAGCAAAGCATTACTCTGTGTGGCCAACACAGGCCAGGTATATGCAGGGGATCTATGAGTGGGCAAGCAGGATGGACTAGGGACAATACAAAGCATGATTTAAAGAAATTCAAAGATTCTGGATGTACAGCAATATCTGAGTTACTCAATCAATCACTCTTTAAGTAGAATATCCAAACAACTTTGATTTGAATAAATGTTGCTACATTAAAACTTATTTTCACATAATAAGTGTACTTGCCTTCTTAACAATGAAAGTAACAACAAATTTCTAGTACACAGCACCCAGGCAAAGACCAAATCTGCTAACTCATTTCTTAGTGCCTCCCCAGCAGTGCCATGTGCTTGAGGGGTTGTGATGATGCTCTTTACTTTCCATTATTAAATACTTTTAAAAAAATTGTGATGTGGTGCAGGAAAGGTAGTGTTGGTCTTATCAATTTCTTCCTCTGTAAAATAGGGCCAATGATAATCAGGTCTTCTTACCTTATAAGGTTGTTGTAAGGACCAAATTATGGAAAAATGTTTATAAATTGGAAAGCCCCATGCAAATGCTACAGTGGAGCTCCCAGTTAGGTTTTACTCCTCTCTTCCAGACAGCAAGTCTTACTAAGGGAACTGAAATTTACTGTAGGTCTTCTACATGCCATGTTACCTGACTCAATACCCACCTTTTATAGGAGGTGGTCATATCACAATTTAAATATGAGGCTCACTGAAGTTAAGTTACTTACCTAAGGTAAGCCACCTAGTAAGTGTCAGGGCGAGGATTTGAACCCTCGTCTGCTGGCTTGAAAACCCAGGTGTTCTTAGTGCATTCTAGTGGGCCCTAGCTTCACCCCTAATTTATTACTTAGGTCTAAAAAAGTAAAATGAATGACAGTATTTGGTTTCTACATTATACAAAGGTTGTCATGCTTTCAATTGTTACAAGGTATCATCTAAAATGTGGTAAAATTTCCCCAAGGGCTAAAAAGCTGGTGGGATGAAATGCTGAAGAGTAGACCATGGCATGAAGTCCAAAAAGTAAAGCAACGGTAGAGACTGTTAGGTTGTCATAAAAGTAAAATTTTAAAACTTGTACACCAATGTTCACAGCAGCATTATTCACAATAGCCAAAAGGTAGAAACCACCCAAGTATCTATTCGTGGATGAATGCATAAACAAAATGTGGTATAGCCATACAATTGAGTATTATTCAGCCATAAAGAGTAACGAAGTACTGATATGTGCTGCAACATGGATGAATCAAGTGAAAGAAGCCAGGCACAAGAGGCAATATAAGTATATGATTCCACTTATACAAAATATCTAGAATAAGCAAATTAATATCTAGAAATATCTAGAATAAGCAAATAACGTTTTCATTTTTACCACTTCTTCATCTTGAAGCACTGACCTTTGGAATGAATAAGATGATGCAGGTAAAATGATCAGTAAATGCCTGGAGCACTGAAGAGAGAGTAGCTTCTATAATGGAGGGTTCTTAACCATTTTTGTTCCACAGACTCCTTTGCCAGTTAGGTCAAAACCATAGACCCCTTAATAATTCCACAATATACCGTGTATTATTTAATAAATATATCACACCCACACCAACATGTCCCCACAAGAATAATGTTTTTTTGAATTTCAATTCAAGCTCATGGACCCCTTGTTAAGAACCCCTGTTCTATAATGATGATGATGATTCATGAACTGGCTAATATCTACTAGTAATTAATTGTTTGTTTGTTTGTTTTTAACAGATATACTCAGTGATAGATTAAAGATGACTACAAATCTTACTACTCTTCTCCTTGAGCATTGGACTCTAATTCCCCTCCCTTTGAATCTAGGTTTGTCTTAGGGACTTCCTTGACCAATACAACGTGGCATAAGTATTGTTCTAGTACTGACAAGACCAGTTCAGAAGAAGCTTTGTTGCTTTTGCTGGGACCTCAAAGCTGTGAGCTGCCATGTAAGAAGTCTGACTATCTTAGAGTGCAAGGGCAATGTCTAGTAAAGGATAACAGACCATTATGCCAGACCCTTGATATTGATGGTTACTTACAAATCTTTTCTTGTGAAATTGAAACTTAGCCTAGTATTATATACTGCCTAAGAGTTACCTCCTAAAAGCCTCCTTGTTGCTCAAATGTGGCCGCTTTCTAAGCCAAACTCAGCACATAAATGTACTACCTTTCCCCTGGTGTGGGACATGCCTCCCAGGGATGACACTCCCCAGCACTGAGGGATTATTACCAAGTACAAACTAGCAATGAATCTGGAAAAAGACATTGACCAAAAGGGGGAAATGGTAAATACAAATGAGTTTTTATGGCTAATAGATTTCAAACTGAGTTGGGAGGTCATTCCAGAGGTTACACTTATGCAAGTCTCAGCAGGATCTCATTGACTGTCATAGTAAACAGTGCCTCAAACAGCAGGGCTCCTGAGGGCTCTAGAGACATCCAGAAATGATAAGCAGGGCAGAGGGCTCAGGAATTCAGCACCCTGTCAGTGGGCTTTACTTTGGAATTTATGCTCCCCAGTGAAACAGAGTTAGACTCATTTATAGGTTCTCTAGACATGGCTCTCCTGCTCCTTTTATTTGAACCTATAATTAGCATTATACTTGATAAATATATGTCCCAGAGACTTAAATCTTTGGTCTGTCCAAGTGCCAGTTGAGCCCTGAATTTCAGCCGAGCTGCAACACCTACTTTCCTGTTCATTGGACTCACCCAGAACAACTAACAAGGAGATGATGATGGACAACGCCCATCCCAAGGAACAGAGAGTGTCTGCAACTGCAAGCAAGATAGCTCCATCTATCTTACCCATAAGATCTAAGCTCTCTATCAATTAGAATCAGAGAAGTCATCACAATTCCAAAATCCTCAATATTGGGGAATGAACAATAGACTAAAGTAGACTTATTATTATTCTACTATATACTTATTATTATCTTAGCAATGGAAGAACTCTTAGGATTGATGTAAAGGCAGTAGCCACCAGAGATTCTGAGGGATGGGAGAGGGAAGAATAGGTGCACGATGGGGGCATTTTTGGGACATGGGATTTGTCCTGCATGACCCTGCAGTGATGGATACAGGCCACTGTATATTTTGTCATAACTTACAAAATTGTGCAGGATAAAGTGTAAACTATAATGTAAACTGTAGTCCATGCTTACCAACAATGCTTCAACATGTGTTCATCAATTGTAACCAATGTACCACACTAATGAAGGGATGTTGTTAATGTGGGAAAGTATGGGAGGGGGAGGGAGTGGGGCATATGGAAATCCCTTATATTTTTTATGTAACATTTATGTAATCTAAAGCTTCTTTAAAAATAAAAAAAATTAATTAAAAAAACTAAAAAAATATAAATTACTCAAATTACATTTTATTTAGAAAATGCTAGATATAATTCAGTTATATAATAAAGAATAAAAAAAAAGGAGAGTTAAAAACAAACAAGCAAGCAAGCAAGCAAACAAACAAAAAGGTCTCTGGAAGAAAGAGATGTCCCACCAGGCCCAGCTGTTCCAGCTCCTACCTACTGGAGCCATTTCAGCCCTGTCTCCAGATACTCTGCTACAGAAACCATTAGACTGCCAAGTCCTGCCCAAATTGCAGATTCATGAACAAAATAAATTGTCACTTCTTTAAGCCACAAAGTTTTGAGGTGGTTTGTTATGTGACAATAGATAAGAACACACCATCACTTTCCCCCTCAAATTAAAAAAAAATTGGTTTTCTGAGTTATACAAAGTAACATATTAAGTTCGTGCTGACTCTATAGTTATCAAATCTATCTTAGACACCACAAAGATTTTTTGCGGACAATGTTAATGTGACAGTTTGAAGTTATTTTATGAATCTCAAAAAAAGAAATACTATGTTTGTAAACTAATCTATTCCTCTGGGTGTGGTACCCTTTGGTTGCATTAAATTCAGGTGAGGGCCTTTGATTACATTACTTGATAATACTGCTGGGATTCTGATTGGACTACATCAGTGAGGCGTGACTCAGGTTGAATGTTTGTTCCCTTGCTGGGTATGATATAAATGGACTCACACAGACAGACAGAAAAAAAGGAAGCCACCATGTTTGATCCTGCCATGTAAGAGGGAGGACCATTTAAGCACGAAGTCCCAAAAGGCTAGGCCCATGGAGTAACTCAAGAGGAAATGGTGAGCTGGGAAGGAAAGGCTGAAATCTCAGCAGAGATGGAAGGTCATTTTAATTCACCACCTGGCAACACATCAGGATCAATTGTTGCTGACATTGTTGACAAAGGATCTCTACTTATGCCTTGATTTGGACATGTCATGGCCTTAGAACTGCAAAGTTTTACTCCAAATAAACCCCCATTATAAAAGACAACAGATTTCTGGTACTTTGCCTCGGCACCCCTTTGGCAAACTAAAACAGTTAATATTGGCATAACTTAATCATTGGCAACCAATGATATACATGAGCTATTGTTTGTGTATGTGTGTGTATGCATGCCATAGTTTGGGTTATCTAGGATTTTACACACATTTTACTACATATCCAATTACTTTCACGAGGAAAAAAAGCTATGAATAACAGCCTTCATCTCACTGAACTTGTGAAAACCATTATCTGAAATCAAACTAATTGAATCTAGAGCTGAAGTGCTCTGCCCCACCAGTTCTGGACAAAGTAGAACTCCAGCCCCAAATCAGGCTACTAGTGATTGGTGGGTGTTTGCATTTCCCATCAAGGTTTGCAGACAATAAAGGTGTTGAGACATAGTTGATTTCTGCAGCTGTCCAGATGTTTGAGGAAAATCCCTTCAACTTTCATGCATGCTCACCTTGGGAAGATAGGCTTTATCATAGCCTAAGACTTGTCACTGAACCTTAGAATGCCTTTCAAATAATATATGACCTTGTAATATTATGCAAACTTTGGGGCATACAATCAGCATAGGCTAACTCAGTAAACATTTTGCTGCCTCTGAAATCTATTATGCTTTTTCTCATTTCCACATATTTCTTCTCCCTGCAAAGCCTCCTGCGGAGGGAAGAAAGTAAAGTCTTATTCATCCTTCAAATGGCCCCAGGGCTCAACCTCCTCTCCCCAACCAAGGCAGAGCATGGGTGACACTGCTTCTTCAACCTGTAAAGTCTCTTCTCTAACAAACACATTTATCATTAAAAAAAACAAAAACAAAAAGCCCACAGTCCAGTAAAACACATGGAGAAAAAAACATGAGAGAGTTCCTATAACTTTGGTAATTTTCCACCAGGATGAAAATAGGCTAACAGGATCTGTTATTTCAGAGACTAGAATTCAGCAGAAGAGATGAGTCAATTAAAACACTTCTGATGTCTGTAGAAACTGTGCTTTACACTAAGGCTGCAACATAACCTGAACTGTTAATTTCAAAGGGCTTATTGGTGATTTGTATCTCAGTCTCTTCTCATTTTATTTTCTTGGAAAAATTTAACAAGGAACCACCCAACATAGGAAAGACAGATCTTTCATTTACCTCAAGAAGAACCTGACAAGCACAATGAAATAAATAGCTTTGAGTTTCCCACTCCATGGCTTTGGTCTGACATGGAATGACCAATGCCTGTTGTCCTAGGTGGGTCAATTTGAACATGGAAACCACCAATTGGTATTGTTGTTTTACATTTCTCCAGGGAACAGTTCTAATCCCAAAGGCTGTAAAGTCTCTGAATGGCAACTGACACTTTGGGGCACAACCCCCAAAACACATGAGCAACATACTGAAGGTCATAATGGAACACTCCTTATTCTACTACAAAACCTGGAGAAATCACATTCTCAGCACTTATTATCTGGGAACCACACCTACATATGTATAACATTCCAAGCCAAAGGCTGTACAGTCACTGAATGGTAACAGGTTCTATGTGGCAAAATCCACAAAACACCACCTATCATCCCTTACCCATTAAGAACTTACAAATGGTCATACGGGAATACCCTTTATCCTATCACAAAACAATGAGCAATAATGTTTTTTGACACTCATTACTGAGTGAATTATGATCAACATGGCCTTTTAGAATTATTATAATGGAGTCTATATTACAGCTGATGTCCAAGGCAATGATACTTTAAGCATCTAGAAGAAAAATTAGAGGGAAAGGTTACTGCCATTCCTCATGACTAAACCTTGGACTTCTTTCAGGAAGTGTGCAAGTTTCTGGAACTTGGCAAACAATAACATTGGTATACTCCGGGAAAGAAAAAATGTGGTATTGACTTACTTAACAGTTGGCAATAGAGGGCCTGTAAACTTCTCTTCATGGTATCATCTGGTCCTGCTTGTCCTCCAGTTTATTCATGATTCTGTCTGGGGAAATTGGGGGAAGAAAATGTTATATCCTGAGCACATAATTCAAGTCAATAATCAAAAAGAACTGCACTCAACATGACTCTTGTAAAGCCTAAAATAAATGTTTTCCTTTGAAGAGGAAGACTCTTGGGAGGGATATACCACAAACAGTGAACTTACAATGGTCTATGTTACAAAATTGCCCATCAATCAATTAGCCAAATCCTGAAAAGATATGACTCCAATGAAGGAAATTCTGGATCGGCAGCTAAAGAGTGAGAATCTGGCTCCAGAACTTTTAAGGGTTTACAATTAACCTTCCTTGAATTTCTAGCCTTGAAACTGAAGGAGAAATGAGAAATTTCTTTACTAATCTCATTTCCCCTAAGGTCTCTCACACACATGAACAACAACAAAACACACCAAAAATCTTTACCACACTTGAAATTTTATTATTTTAAACAACTTTTGCTATTATTTTCTGATTACAAAAGATACCTCTGGCATAGAGTATTTTGAAAACACAGATAAGAGTAACTAAGAAAATACAAATTATCTGTTATCCCATCACTAAAAGGTAATTATTGCTCACATTTCATAGTGTATCCCTCCAGCTTTTGCACTGTGTGTTTCTACTGGTCTGTCTCATTTTATGTAGTGTACATTCTAGCTTTTCTCCCTAGCAGCAGAAACATTTTTCTGTTTTATTACTACTTTACTATTTTATTTTAAATGACACACAGTATTTCTTTAAGATAAATTTCTAGAAATGGAATTTCAAGGACATAATTTAAGGCTTTTAGATTATATTACCAAATTGCCCTTCATCAGTACCAGTATATGAGAATATCCATAGACTACACGTTATTCAATGATGGAAATACATAATTTCTTTTCTTCAGCAAGTAAATAGGCAAATATTTCATCTCATTGCTTTAATTTGCATTTTATATGTTTATTAGTCATTTGTCTTAACTCACATTTTTTAGTTCACATTCTTAAGCATTCTCTTTTGGCATGCTGTGCTTACTGTTTTCTCATGATACCCCATTGGGACTGATTTGTCCTTTTAAAATTGAGATATAATTTATATAACATAAAACTTACTCTTGTAAAGGGTGCAATTCAGTTGGTTTTTAGTATATTCACAAAGTTGTACAACCATCACCACTATCTAATTTCAGAACACTTCCATCACCCCCAAAAAGAAAATGCTATACCATTAGCATTCACTCTCCATTTCTCCCTTCCCCCAGCCCCTGGCAGCCACTAATCTATTTTCTGCCTCTTTAAATTTGCCTATTTTGAGCATTTCATGTAAATGGAATTATACAATAAGTGGCCTTTGTGTCTAGCTCATTAGCATAATGTTTTCAAGGTTCATCCAAGTTGTATGGCATGCAGTTTCTTATCTATTTATAAGAAATATGCGCGCATGCATGTGTGTATTAAAGAAATCAGTCCCTTCTCTGTTATATATGTAACAAATGGTTTTCTCAATTTGCCATTGGATTTCTGCATTTTTGACTTACAGAAGGTTAAAATTGTTTTCCACATTATGGTTTTGCTGTCGCCATGCTTGGAAAAGCCTTCCCTAGTCCAGGATTACTTAGTTACCTGTATTTCTTCTGACATTTTTAGAATTTTATCACATTTTAAATAATTATATATTCTTAGAAATGTTTCTGGACTCTGTATTCTATTTAATTTCTCTATTTGTGCATTCTTCCACTAGAACAATAAGCATTGTTTAAATTAAACATTTGGTAGAATTAGTCCTCCATTATTACTCTTTAAGATATGTCTTATTCTTTGAACTTGTGACCCCCCCCCTTCCCAATTGGATCAATTTTAATGTCATTTTAGTAACTCACAGGAAAAAACTTCATTGGGATAAAAATTGGAATTATCTTCTATTTGCTTTATTAATTTGATAGAGACTTGATATCTTCGAAATACAAGTGTAGTGAGGAGAAAAATAAAAAAGATTTTAATACTTGTTGCTCTGATTATCTGTAGAATTCCTTTCAGGGGGATGAGAAATGGTCTTGTTGGGAGGGGCAATGGCTCAATGACTTCTTTGGTTAGACTAATTAAAGACCTCCTCAGTGTGATGTGGATGAGTAAGAGAAAGAAAAAGAAATATCTAAATTGCTCTCTATTATAAAATAAGGGAGGTTTGAGATTTTAAAGACTAGGAAAGATGGACTAAGAGATTCAGAAATCAGGGAGACGGAGGAGATGTTAAAAAAGAGAGCTTGAGAGACAGGAAGAGGCAGTTCCAAAGGATGGCACCAGGTAGGATCTAAAGATAAAAGATAAAGTAAGAAATTGCCCACAGGGGGATGCCCTGTGAATTTTAAGATGCTTAATAAACCAATTTTTGTTTCTTCTTGCATTATGCTGTTTGTATTCACACTCTACACCTGCATTCCTTCTCTCCCACAACACACATTCACAATCGGTATCCCCAAAACCTAAGCAAAAGTCTTATATAAAATAGCCTGAACAGGGGCAATGAAAACGAGACTATGTACCAAGATAAGGGTGACCCAAGGACAGTCAGAGGCAGCAGCCCCAGGACCCACAAGCAATGGTTAATGGGCACTTCTGGGAATGCAGAGGCCATGGTAAGCCCACAATAAATGTTTGCTGAATAACAAATGAAGGGATGAATGAATGATCAAGCAACAGGACAGCAGAGCAGCAGCTGCAGTTTATACTGATCAAGGGAATCATTAGCCCCTTAGTGACCTCTGCAAAGTCTCAGAGATATCTGAGAAGGGAATAGACCTCCCACAATACATGGGATAGAGACATTTTATTCAGATAACAAAGAAACAACTGAATCTGTAAATCTGGGGGACCTGGGATCATCTGGGTTACAGAGGGCTATCCCAATTAGAAAATAACATATGGCCTGTTATTTACTCAAAATTAATCTTTATTTAGGTTCTTCTGTGGAGTTATGTAGAGATTTCCTTCATTTTAGGTTCTACAGGCTTGTCAAGTTAATTCCTAGGCATTTTATTTTATTTTATTGTTGCTGCTGTAATGGAATTTCTTTTTTCACTATATTTTATAATTTTCTCTATATGAAAGTTACTGAGTTTTTTAATTCATATTCATTTTGTGACCCAACTGCACTCACTGTTCTAATGCTGGTTTTTCCATTAAGTCTCTTGGGTCAATTGTGCTGTTTTGAATAGATGGAGAGCCACAACAGATTCCATCAAAAGCTTCTTTTTAACCATACAGTAGAAAACGTTAATCATATCTGACTAGTCCCTCAGGATATAATTAAGGAGTTCCAAGGAAGACAACTAATTTCTGGGATGAAATCCTAATAAAGCGCAGAGTTTCACAGTCAAAAGCATCAAGTAAAAGAAAAACAGAGAGGAGGAGGATGAACACATTTAACCAAATGCACAGAGACAGCAGTGGAGGTGTGGCCTTGGTGATTATTAGCATGGGGACACAAATGGGATGCAAGTCAGTTAGGTACCCCTTAAGGTGAGCTAGCCTAATAGGATCTTGCTTCTCCCTTAAATAGAACAGTTACATCAGTTTCACTGACTTAGGAGAGACACCTCTTACTTTCATAGATACTTAATCTGTTCCAATTAGAAATGTCCATGAAGTAGAGAAAAAAAGTAATAAAGAACCAAAAGAAAAGCTCTGGTATTACAAATTGACTTAAAATGACAAGTTCATCCTGAACAAATAAGGAAGAATAGCCAGGAAAATTCCTGGAGCAAAAAAAGAGCAATAAGGTAGGCGGAGGGGAGTACTGTCGGCCCTACCAGACATGAAAACATACTCTAAAGCGTCTATATTTATAAACAGTTTGATCTTGGCACATGAATAGACAGCCCAATGGAACTGGATAAAATATTCAGAAAAATGCCCAATTACATATGAAAATTTAGGATATTATAGAGACAGCATATCAAATCAGTGGTGGAAAAGATGGGCTTTTTTTTTTTAAGATTTATTTATTTGTTTGTTTATTTATTTATTTATTTCTCCTTCCCACCCCATCCCCCCATTGCTTTTGGGCTCACTGTCTGTTCTCTGTGTGTTCTTCTGTGGCTGCTTGTGTTCTCTTTAGGTGGCAACAGGAACCGATCCTGGGACCTTCTGGAGTGGGAGAGAGGTGCTCAATCTCTTGTGCCACCTCAGCTCCCTGGTCTGCTGTGTCTCTTATATTCTCTTCTCTGTATCTCTTTTTTTTTTTATTATGGGTAAAAATCAAAATTCTCACAATACATACAAACATTTGTAAAATGATATATAAATATATATGCATATATGTGTATTTGCTTACAAAAATGTTATTTTTTATATATATATATACATATATTTTAAGAGGTGCTTAGATTACCTAAAATATTATACGGAACCCACTCGGATTCCCATGTTGCCCACCTCCCACACCTCCCACCACATCCAACACAAACATCTCCCATAGTGTGGCCCACCAACCTCAATGAACTTACACCTCCTGGAGCCTTGCCACCAACCATAGACCACAGTTCACACTGTAGACCACACTCTCTCCCACTCAGTTCTGAGTGGTGTGTGCTGATTTAAAATGGCCTACATCCATTGCCACAACAGTACTCAGGACAACCTCCAACTCCCAAAGAAGCCCCTGTATTTCAACTGCTCATCCCCTCCCTACCCAAAAAACTGTCAAGTGGCCACTGGCTCCACCTCATTGTTATAATTTCTTGCATTGCAAGAATCACCATATGTGAGCAAGAGAATACCATCAAGTCCACTCTAGTCCATAGTTCTTCCCCCAATCCAGAGGCGACAGGGATGGTGATGTCCACTCCAACTCCAAGTGAGAGAGGGCTTATATCCCATGGATATGGTGGGTGGGATGATCCTGCCTGCAGATGCAGGCCCTCTCCATTCCCTGGGATGGCCATTTCCCATCGTTGTCTCCTCACCAGGTGACTTGGATGAGTCCATTGAGCTGTAGGGTAGGAGTTGCAGCTCCACCTAGATTTCATGCACACCTGGCACATAGGTAGGTGGGAGGCTCCAGTCTCTGGAAGTATACCTAAGAAACTCCAGCATCACATGTAGGTTTGAATAGAAGGGACTGGTGAACCATGTGCAGGGAGGACTTATTTGAGTCTAATTCTGTCACTCTCAGGAGCACAGATTACAAAATAGAACCCACTGATAAGGCATCAGTCTCTGGGGCTATCCCCCCTTATATAAGACCAGGGTGTCTCCGGAGCTCTCAGGAACCCCACTGAGTGGGGTGATAGGCACTTAGATGTTCTATGAGCTCCTACTGAGGTGTGCGTAAGAGTTACCTCTGGGATGACCTCCCGACTCTCTTTGAAGTCTCTTAGCCACTTGAACTCATTTGTCTTTACCGTTTCCCCCTTTTATTCAAGGTCTTTTTCCAGTTGTGTTGCCAGTTGGCACTTGGGAAAAGTTTTCAATTAGCAATAATCGTGCCTCGGATAAACCTCATTGGCTACGATACTGCCACTGCAAAAAGCTGCCAGTTGGCACTTGGTATTAATCCCTCGTTGCCAGGGAGGCTCATCCCTGGGAGTCATGTCCCACGTTGGGGGGAAGGTAATGCAATCATATGCTGAGTTTGGCTTAGAGAGAGGCCACATTTGAGCAACAAGGAGGCTCTCAGGTGGCAACCCTTAGGCACCCCACAACTGCAGGCTAAGTCTCATTTACAAGAGCAAAAACTCACGAGGGTAGTCATCAATTAAAAAAAAAAAAAAAACAAAACACATCAGTGGGTCATCCTATTTTGAAAGGCACTGTGCCTACACTCAGAGGACTATTGCTGCTCCCTTGGAGATTGTGGCAGAGCTCTCCAGGCTAGGAATTCAGATTCCCTCATTTATTGTGTAATTATCCACCCATCGTGACCCTGCCCCATCCCCCGATCCTTTGAATGATTTTGTATATCTTTCATGCATATTCGGTTGAACCAATCCCCACGAACCCCCCCCCAGACACCCTCCCCCCAATAATCCCCCGCAGTACCCATTGTAACCCTTCTGTGATCCAAATCCTCCATGAACATTTAGTCCATAAAATAATCAAATACACTTACTAGGAAAAAGAAACAAGTGTGATAAGCTTACATGCAAGAGACAAACATAAGGAAACTCAGGG